>OX451218.1:73579939-74224939 GCA_949628195.1 Phasia obesa
ATAAAGGGTGTCCCATTAGTTAGTTTATTTTGATTTATATATAGCCAAACTTTTGAACAGTTATAGACAGACAGTTGAAATTTACAAAGAACTTGTATTGCAAAGTCCGCTAAAATAACAAGTGTAAAATATGAATTTAGAAATTAAAGGGTGTCCCAATAGTTAATGTAAAAGTAATATATGGCCAAACTTTTCAACTGTTATAGATAGACAGTTGAAATTTACAAAGAACCTATATTGCTTAGTCCGCTATTATAACAAGTATAACATTTGGATCTATAAATTAAAGGGTGTCCCCATTATTGATGTAATTTGACCATTATGTCCTCATCTTTGGAACCGTTATAGACAAACACTTGAAAAATAGACAGAATGTTTACTAATATGTCTGGTATAACAAGTATAAATATTTTTAAATTGGAAATTAAAGGGTGTCCCAATAGTTAATGTAATTTGATGTATATGGACAAAAAGTTAAAATTTAAAAAGAATCTGTATGACAAGGTCCTCTTTAAAAAGTATTTATATTAAAATTTGAATTTAAAGGGTGTCGCAATAGGTGACGTCATTTGATATATATGACCCTATCTTTTAAACAGTTATTGATAAACACTTAACAATTAGACAGAATGTTCATTACTATATCTGTTATAATAAGTTATAAATATTTAAAATTATAAATTACAGGGTGTCGCAATAGTTTATGTAATTTGATGTATATGACCACACTTTTAAACCGTTACAGAAAGACGGTTGAAATTTACAATGAACCTGTATTGCTACGACCGCTATAACTAGTATAAAATTTGAATTAGGAAATTACAGGGTGTCGCAATAGTTACCGTCTTAAAGAAACATGATTTTAAGTTTGTCTGTTTTGAAGTCGGTTTTTTTTCCAAGAATTATAATAAAACCTAATACGCTTTAAAACTCCAAGGCTGTGCCTCCAAACAGGAGTTTTTGTACGAAACTACCCATTACGTTTTGCTTTCGTTATTGCATTTTTTGAATCCTTTATAACAGTGTGTGTTAACCAGCAATGTTTGCTGTTTGTGACATTTTGTTATTTAAATAGTTGACCTAAATCGTGCTAATAACGAGCGATTATGACAATTTTTTAATGAAAATAATGTTGCTTTGCAAAAGGTACCAGATTATATGTTCCAATCATTTAAACTGGCTGGTGTTTGGTGGCAACGACCAAAAACATTTATACTCAAAAAAACACACCATTAGCCACTTTGAAGAGTCGTTGTTCGTGTATAGCAACAATACAGGCAACATATGCGCTTTAGCTGCTAACTTCTATGTTGCTGCTAGGAAAAATTAAATTAAATCTTTAATTTTATGCTAGTCATTTTCTGCCGTTTTAGTTCAAAACTAGCAAAAAATTGCTTTGCTTAAAATATACTTCTTTATTAATGTTATAGAACTTTTTTAGTTGTATTTTATACAATCAATTTTTTTATAGCTTTCACCACAGGCTATAAAAATATTGATTGTATAAATTTCCAAGCCCACAAAGTTTATATATTATGGATCCATATACAGAGAGAAGTTGATTTAGCGATGTCCGTCTGCCCGCGTTGACGTTGAAATGTCATATGCCAAGATACCAGAAGAGATACAAAAAATTTAAGCACACCAATCTGTCAGGCATAGTTTATGAAAATTTTGGGATTGCAATTCAACAACATCATTTCATTCCTTTGGATGCTGCGGTCCACAAACCAGGCCCATATATATTATTTCACTTTTTTTATTTTTTCAGCTTTAATGATTCTCTTTTGCCTTTTTTTGTCAAATAAATATTAGACCGGGAAAGGAAGATCGAAAGGAGTGCATAGAGATCTCGGGGGATCAATAACCCCCTGCGAGGAGCGATTTTTGTTGGTTTTAGGTTGGTAGGCTTATTCTTCTTTTATTTGTATTAAAGACCTTGATAGAATGCCAACGAACCCGCAAGGTGCTCACTGGTAAACAGGAGCAGTTAAAAGGCACACGCGAGGTCAATATGAGGAAATTTTTTTTAATAAAAATGTGGTTTTTTTGTTGGTGTTTTGTTGAAGCCTTAATATTCTGTAATATTATTCTATTAACATGCATAATTCTCATTGTGTTTTGTAGAATTTTATTACTTATAGAGTATTTTTGGCTTCTCTAAAATTAGGAAAAAGCTCTTTTCCTCCAACAATTTTTTTTTGTTTTTTTTTTGGTTTAGTCTGACCATTCTAACTCAATACAGATCACAGATCCTAAATAAAAAAAATCATTAAAATTAAAAAAAAAAAGTTTTGAAAAAAAATTTTTCAAAAAACATTTCAAAAAAATTACAAAACGTTTTCAAAAATACATTTTTACGGAAAAATTATCAAAAAAAATTTTAAATTTTAGAAATAATTGTCGACATATTTAAAAAATTTTCAATAATTCTTGAAAATTAAAATCATGAGTATAACGTATTTGTAATAGTAAGTATATACGTTTATTCAGTGTTATATTTTTTAAATGCGTTTGATTCTTAAATAAATGAGACCTCTATTTTAAAACCTAGATACATTAAACAAATAGACAACATCAGAATACCGACTAAAAAATGTCAAAAACAAACTACACATTTTTATAGGTAAACGATTATTTTGAAGCCCGCAAAGCTACATGGCTACACGACCACAGTTGTGGCTGTAGTCAACTTATTCTAACTTCTATTTTTGTATACGACAATTTTATATGGATAATGCTGTACATTAGTTTGGAACGTTGGTATATGGCCAAAAATACTTTTTTGTATTACCCGTTCTAATAGTAAAAAAAATTTGTCTTTTTATGTGAGAAGTTATTCTACAAATTTTTATTGTGATAGAACCACATCTTGAGTTGTCGCAGATGCCTTGAACACATTTTTTGTCCTTACATCTGATATAGTTATACCTTGTATGTTATTTGTGGTTTTTAATATCCTTTGCATTAGTTACCCATTGTCATTTTATAACCTTTTTTCACGTTTTAAATTACAATTTGTAATTGAAAATTTTCAATTCCAATTACATGTAATTAGTAATTGGAAATTTTAATTTACTAATTACATGTAATTGTAATTGAAAATTTTAAGTAATGAATACTTTTTTTGTAATTATTGTCAAAAAATATTTAATTACAAAAATCTGTAATAAATTATAAAAAAAACAAAGTAAAACTAATAATATCACGAAAGTAAGGAAAAACTAAATAAATCACATAACTTTGAATTACATGCAATTAAATATTAAACATTTCCATGTATTATTTGCAAAGTTATAGCAATAGTATTATTTATTAATAAAATATTCATATTTGCTTTGAACAAAACCATTTTTTCAAAATTTACCTCCGTTAATCTTTGTCGCCTTAGTGTTAAAATATTACTAGCGAACAAAACAACCGGTGCTGAAGATGTTAATGGAGTATTCGACCGTAAAAAGCCTTTTGTATTGTAGGATAGTTTTTGAGGTAATTTAGAAACGAATTTAGACTAAATTTCAAACTATTTTGTTTTTCACAATGTCAATGTCTACGGAATATTAAATACAAAAATGTATATGTATTTGACCGCAAAGTTTTCAAAATTTTGTAAGCGATAATTACCTTCATGAAGGTGTAGACCGTAATCGAACATGGATGCAGTTTTCGTATTGCACGTTTGAATAATATTGTTAATCATGCAACGCAAGATAACCTTGAAATTTTTAGGATATAATTGAATTTCGTTCAATTGGAAGTAATGATTACTGCCTAATTACAAGTAATTGTAATTGATTTTGTCCCTGATTTCAATTACAATTACTTGTAATTAGTAATTGGAAATTTTCAATTACACATTACCTGTAATTGAAATGTAATTGAATCCCCCCATGTCTGCTGTATACACAGTATATAACAGGGGTGGCCAAGCTTCACTCCAAGAAGAGCCGAATTCCAATAATCTGTCGTGAGCGGAGCCAACATAAAAATAAACTATCAAAAACATCAGTTGGTATGGAATTTTGTTTGCTGGTAGATGGCAAGTGTGATGTAACTTAGCCGAGCATTTTCTAAAATTGAGTTCATACTTAGTAAGCGCGGTAAATGTCAATTCTGAGTTGTGAACGGTACTTTGATTTTATAAACTTCATTGTTAAAAAAAGTGAGTCATAACAATATTTTGTGCCGAATATGGGCAGTAATCTGCTAAAAGCTTTCCTTAAATTAGGGTACTTTGATGGTGATACTAGTTTCGAAATCTCATTTACAGATTGTGTTGATTTGTAATGTATTTTAAGACTGTGAAACTCTTGAAATTCTAATAATTTCGTTCCTTCTGTGGCACTTTCATTCAAAATATAATTAGGAATCGATAATCCATCGTTAACTACGTCAATCTCGACTAGATTTACAAGAAAGTTTAGAGAAATCTTTAAATTATTGAAATCATCAAATCGGAAGTTAAATTCTTTTAATAACACAGTGCAACAATAACACAATATGAGCTTGAAGAAATGATCATTTTTTTGCAAAAATGACATCGAGGCCCCACATCTTTGAGGGCCCATAAAAAAAAACCTGGAGGACTGGGAGACAGGGGTCTTTTTTTGGTCTTTTATGACGTAGTGGTGTCCGTATATGGTTATTTTGCCATGACTTCAAAAATTACACAGTGTGTAATTCTGGTCGTATTCACTCAGTTTTTGTTTTTTTTTTCATAAATTTTAGAGAGTTTTGTCTTCAGATGAAGAAAGTGATTGTACATTTTTGTTTTTGCGTTTAAAAAGCTGAATTTTTTTAATAAAACTTAGAACAGTTTGAAAAAGATCAGTAAGAACTTTATTGTCTTGTAATGCTAGGTTGAGGGATTGCAGATGATCCATTATTAACATACAGTCATTACTCCACTCATCATCCTTTAATTCCGGAAAGTTTTTTTTTCTTTTTCTTTGAGGAAATTGCTGATAGGTTCGATTAAATCAACAAATCGTCTTAGAACATTATAGATGGATAACCATCGCACTAGGCAGTAAAATTGTATATCTTGAGAGACCTTCAACATTCAATTCTTCAAGAAAGTTCTTGAATTGGCGATGGGATTTGAATTCGTGCGAATAAAGTTAACGATTTGTCGCACTGTATTCATTACTTTCTCGTATTTAAAATATTTAGCAACTAAATGTTCACAATGAACAATGCAATGAAGCGGTAAAAATTCTGGTATTCTTGGATCGTTTTTTAACACACTTAGAGGGTCTACAGTTTTTCCTAATATTGCAGGTTCTCCGTCTGTTGCTACACTTACCAAATTGTTCAGTAGTATAACTGTCTCGGGCAATATATTATCAAGTGCACTCTTAATATCAATACCATGCGTAGTATTTTTAACTGCCACCAAATCCAGTAGTTTTTCGTTCACAATTAAAGAAGCGGAAACATATCGGATAAATACATCTAAATGTGGGCTGTCCTGTATATCGGTTGACTCGCAAAGGGCTAAGCTGTAAGCTACACTATTTTTTACATCTTCTTCTAGTCGCTGTTTACAATCTTTACTGATTTCCGTAAAACGTCGCTCGGTTGTATGATGTGATACTGGAACATTGCTAAGTAGTACAGAATTTTAACTACCTTCTTCATATTCCGTTTTAATAAATTCTCCCTCAGTTTAAGGTCGTTTAGCATACATACGTTTTACTTCCAATTTTATAACAATTTGGATAAATTTATTAATATGTTTTATTTATTTTTCATTTCTTTTCGAGAGCCGCATTCATTCATTCAAAGTGCTGCATTTTGACCATGCCTGGTATATAACTACCAAACCAAACAATAAAATTATCCTTTAGTGACAGTGAAAATGGTGACGATGTGTCATCATGAATGTAAATATGTAATTTTATACACAGACGATATATACGTGTGATTTTGTTAGTTTGAAGGACATTATATACCCAACTTAAAAATATTATTTATATGCTTTAGGGTAAAAAATTAAATACATAAAAACAAACTCACAATGTTTCCCTTAATGTCAGTCAGTCTGTCATTATGAGTTGTGTGTTAAAAAACTTTGTTTTGCTGAATAAACTGAAAAGCATGTGAAGAAAAACTATAAAGCTTGTAATATTTTTATAGTACTAGTCTTTCTGCATACATTTGTACTGGCATACAAAAAGTGGAGCATAGTGTTATGGTATATTTTACAACATACTTGACTAATACCTTCGAAGGTAAAAATATGTATAATAATTAATATACATTATATTAAAGCATGTGACGTGGGCGGTTCAAGGGCTACCCGAAATGATGTAAAGATAGCACCAATTAAACAAATTACTGTGAAAAAAATTAAACTATCAAAACAATTTATAAAGTGTTATTAAGTTAAAGAGCAGATGGTGTAAATATTTGCGTTAAACATAACCAATACTTTTATGAAAAAAGTTTATTTAATGATAATGTAATTGTTTTCCATTTTTTTTTTTTTTTTTGTTTTATTTCACTTAATATAATTATTTACTATTTTTATTGGCAAACGACATTATATTCTTTTTTATATAGTTATTTTCTATAGTAAGGCTTTCAAGATCAAGTTTTAAGTGTAAATAAATAATGTAAATTGTTTACCTACTAGACCAGTGGTGGGCAAACTTTTTTAATGGGGGGCCACAAAGTTTAAGAAATTCTTTAGAAGGGCCAGAATTATAGAAAAATGTTTTTTGTTTAATAGGTTTTAATCATAATGAATAAATAATTATGATTAAAAACTATTATTCATAATCAAAAATGAGCGTGAGAAATCATCTTTGAGAATTAAGCCTTCGGCAGTGCTCTATAAAAATCTAGTTTTGTGGAATTCAAGAACAATTGATTTAAATGGGTACTGCACTGCATTTCTATAATTTCCAACTGCAATTCTGCAAATACATATTCCCGATCTACATTAAACTGCATCGACAAAACAGCTATGATTGAATGTTCTTAAAATCTTGAAACCTAGCTTCAAATTCTGTGTGAAGTTTTTTCAACGCCTGACTGAATTCTTTTAGTTTGTTTTCACTCACTGGTAACATGGATTTTAAATGCGGAAAGTGAGTTAAATCGATCTTCGCCATGCAGTCATAAAACAGAAAAAGCTAAGTTTTAAATGATTTCAGACAACCCCAAGTCTCATCTATAAATTGGTTCTTTCCTTTCAATTTGTTATTGAATTTGTTATAGTGTTCGAGCAAATCGAAAAAAATCTACCGATTGTCTTCCAATATTTGGAAATCAGACCATTTGTCTGTGTTATTTTTTAAAAAATTTTGTATTTCCTCTTTTAAAGTCTAAACCCGCTCAAATGCATATCCACAAATTAACCATCTTACTTTCGTATGGTAAAGAAGATCAGAATAATCTGCGTCGACTGCAATCAGAAATTTTTGGAATTGTCGGTGTACCAAGCCCCGAGATCTAATCGTAATAATTAGTTTTACAACCACATTAAGTACGTGGGTACTATCTATTGCAAAGGACCTCCTGGTGAATTATGCAATGTAAAAATAAAACTTCGTGTATAGGATTCTGGTTCGAAAATCTCGCGTTTTTTCCAACTATATTTGGGGCTCCATCTGTAGTTATATTGCATAATTTTGAAAAAGGCGAATTTAAATTTTGAAGACCTTCAGAAAACTCTTTATAAATTATTTGCCCCGTGGTTATTTCTTTCATGGATTGCATACAAGCTAGATCTTCAGTAATATTAAATTCGTTGTCAACGCCTCTAATGGAGATTAATAATTGAGCAGCGTCACTTCTATCCGTACTTTCATCCATCGACACGGAAAAATATTTAAAGTTTTTTATACGCTGTCTTAATTGAGTCAAAAAGATTGATGCAATGGCATCAATTCGAGTTGTTACTGTTTTTCGCGATAACCTGACACTCAAACTCTTCAACCTTAGGCATACACACAGAACACTGTTACTCTAGGAGCCGCCTACTATTAATTTTATATAACCCAAATATCTACTCATAAATACCGTATTCACACATACATACTTTCATATAATGTAAGCGTCTATGTTTGAATAAAATTATTTTAAATTAATTAATATTTCAATTAATACAATTTTTTAAACTGGCTGTGCCCACATACAGTATTTTGTTCGATTTGACAATATTTTGTTCGATTTTGCTTTGAGAGTAATCCACATCTAATTTTAAGACTCTTTCGTATTTATTTTATATAAAGGCACACATCCCTGGACAAAATTCTAAAATTTATATAAAATTCTAAAAATTATTGTAAAGCTCTGTAAAAGCTGTTTAAAATATTTTAATAATAATGTAATTCCACACAGCAAAAATACAAAATGAAGTACAAATTTTATTCAATTGTCTAATTGGCAGTAAGTGACTTATATATTGTCATTATTTTAAAACAGCGCCATCTGTTGGGCAACCGTGTTTAAAATATCCCGCTTTCAAAAATAAAAGGTGCCTTAAGGCATGCATTACCTTTAAATCGGTAATATTGCGTACTTTCACTGCTTTTTCTCCACTTTCTCTTGGAAATAAGATATTTATGAGAAATAAAAGTATCGTATATTTGAATATATTTAAATACTAAAGCACCTCCTCACAAAATCCTTCTAGTAGTTCTTACGTGATGCGAATGCCCACAGACAGACAGACAGACAGGAAATGAGTTGCTATTTTATTATATGTATAGATTAATATTTCAATTAATAAAAATTAGTTAAAAGCAAAAACTTATTAAATTAGAAAAGAGCGCGTGTATGTTCAAAATTTTAGTAAAATCTTTAAGGAATAATCGTTAAACTTCTAAATGTCTAAATCAACATAAGCTTTATCGAATCGCAAACGTTCTTCAAATAACCATAGAAATATATGTTCATGTTTTTACGTTGCGTATAAAAATTTATTGTTAAAATGTTTGCATATTTTATGTATATCAAATATATAAGGATATATAAACAGATTTAAACTTGATAATAATAATCAGTCCTACTGATCAGAAAATCTGTTTTTCAAAATCCTTTTTTTTCATGTTTTTAAAAATTTTTAAACGCAAACATATTTTAATACCTTCCGAATAATTCCAAAACTGTTGAACATATAAAATTTTTTTTGAAAATAAAACAATTTTATTTTTAACCTTCTGGTGTTCCATTTGTTTGTATCGAATGAATGTTTCTCGTGTTATGATGCAATAAACTAATTTGAACTTTTGGTTAAAGGGTTATTTATTTTTTCTTTTTATTTTTGTTTAAATTAACTATTTCTATAAATTTATTTAGTATGGAGTAGTTAAGTGGAATGTACGAACTTAAACCTATGAAGAATAATTCCTTTGTAGGTTAAATAATAGTTCGCCTAGTAAACATAATGCTAAATATGAAAATTAATACTTATTTTTAATAGATAATTTCACATTATTTTATTACAGGTAACATAATGCATCATTTTTTCCCATGTTAAACTTAATTTAACCTTTTTATAAACTTATTACACTTTAAATAATTTACTTCTCCAATTCTAACAATTAAATTTTTGTTAATTCCAACTAATGAGTCCTCTTGAATCCTTGCTATTGTGGGAAGACGAGGAGGAAATTTAACTGATATGTGTAATTCTGCAAACTTGCTACATAAAGTGCAAGTTAATAACAATTTTAAGCCAACCTACCCTTTTTAAAACTTTTGACACATAAGTTTTAAAACTATGCAAATTTAAGTGAACATTGAACACATATTTTTCTTTTTTCCGTAAATTTTTTCTGATTTTGAATGTTTGTAAGCATAGGCGGTTGAAGAGTTTCTATTCAAAAGCACGCAATCGTGTTAAATTATCATTACATTTATACACATAATAAAAGTGTAACTCATTTCCATTGAATAGATTTTAACAAAATTTGGTGGTAAGTATCCTGATTCCAATATAGGATAATTTTTCCGCATAAATATCTTATTTCTAAGAGAGAGCAGAGAAAAAGCAGTGAAAGTACGCAGATTTTTTTTTACCGATTTAAAGGTACTGTATACTGTAAGGCATCTTTCATTTTTATAAGCGGGATATTTTAAACACGGTTGCGCAACAGATGGCGCTGTTTTAAAATAATGACAAAATATAAATGGAAAGCGGGATATTTTAAAAACGGTGAATATGAATTACTTACTGTCAAATAGCCAATTGAATCAAATTTTTATTTGATTTGTATTTTTACTTTGTAGAATTACATTGTTATTAAAATTAAATACATTTTATAGAGCTTTACAATAACTTTTAGAATTTTATATAAATTTTAGAATTTTATCCAGTCTCAAAACTTGGTGTGGATAACTTTCAAAGCAATGTCGAAGAAAATATTGTCAGGATGTACACAACTTGTGTGGGCACAGCTAGTATTTTAAAATTTTTATGCAACGAATTTAGTAGTAGTTTGTATAACACTTAAGACCGGTGCACATAGAATCCGTCATACTATATACTTTGACGTACTCAACTGAAATCAAAGTAACAACGGAAGAGGTTGGAACAATGAGTACTTTGTTGATCAGATTTAATCAGAAAAAAAAACACTTGAGGAGTTTTTTTCACCATTTCACTTTAATAATTTATTTATTTTGTTGTATTTTGGTTTGTTTTTGCTGCCACTCAACACAAAAATTAAATTTTGAGGGAGAAACAATGAGAAACTAATTTATAGCTCTCAACTCAAGGCATATTTAACCAGGTGACTGAACAACGCAGAACTAATATTAAAGAGAAATCTTTTAAATTTTTTTTATATGGAGTTTGACATTAATCAGATATTTTAAGAGAGAATAAAATAGATATTACTGTCAAAATCCATATAAAAAATTTTTGCTGAAAATTCCTCTCACCTTGTTAAATATGCCTTGTGTCAACTGCTCTCAACGTACGTCAAAGTTAAAAGTTGCCCAACTTTCGTACTTTTAGTTGACAGAGATGTACTGATTGGGACAACACTCATTATGAAACTTATATTTCAACTTTCTTTCATGTAAAAGACGACGTATAGCGTATGGCGGATTCTATCCGCCCCGGCCTTTACACTTTGATCTTGTAACCTAGTACAGAGAAAAGGAGATAAAGCCCTGTGTTTCTTAATATTTTACGACTTAAAAGCACGGTACACAGAAATAAATTAAACTTAAAAATACTATTTTGTTTTGAAAAACAACAGAATTAAATTCACATTTATGTCCAATAATAATAACTAGACAAGTGTTACTTTTTAGACGAAGCCTTTCGTATACGGGTCGTAGAGGCCAATTCATTTAATTCAATTTATGAATACACTTCGAAAAAAAACTTATATCTCTAATAATGGCACTTGAGCTTTTTCATATTCCTTGTATATGCAATACTTCACAAGTGTGTTGCAGTTAGTTTTATTCGTTGTAGTAGTCGAGTGAGTAGTAGTTGTAACTTTTGTTAAACAGAACAATTGTTCGTTATGAGAATGTAAAAAAATATTATAAATATGTATATGACTTTGAAAGTGAGATGTTTGCAATAAAATTTACAGCATATAAATGCAAATTCTGCACCATTCATTCACTAGTATCCAAACTTGATTCTATACAAACTCATTCAAAGGTTTTAAGCCAACTGCTACATTTCCATACAACTGATGTTACAAAGAAAAAGTTTTTTTTGTGGCCAGTTGTTCTTTGTGGACGAAAATATAATTGAAATAAATATGCAGATTTTGTTGTATTTTATAAAACACTAGCTATCCCCGGTACGCTTCGCTACACCCATCCACCAAAAATATAATAAACATTTGGAAGAAAAGAATGGCCAACCATTAACTCGAAAATGCACGCTATTCTCACATCAAAAAATTTTAGTTTATATGCAAGATACGGCGCCTTCTGTGCCCATCCAATCTGCTAGACTATACGTATTAACACGATAATAATTGTTTACTTTTTATGGGCGGTACCACTACCACTATCCTAATTCAGTCTGTATTTTGCTAGACTATGCACATTACTATGAGGGTTACTTGTGCAAAGTTTAATGGTTCCGTTTATTGTAGTTCTCCAGGTACACGATAATAAGTTTTCACTGTGTATAGGAGGTACCACGCCCACCATCCAATTCAGTCGGTGTTTCTCTACACAATATACCATAATATGGGGTTTACTGATGCAAAATTCTAAGACGCTACCTATTGCGGTTCTGTAGGAGGTACCAGAATCACTTTCCCAATCCAGCCTATGTTATTCTAGAATATACACATGGGTATGAGGGTTATATGTACCTACTTTCAAGACCATTTCTATGATAGTAATATATGTACACGATAATAATTTTTCACTTTGTATGGGAGGTACCACGTCCCCTGTCCCAATTCATTCTGTATTTTGGTAAATTACACGCATTTTTACAGGTGTTACTCATGCGAAGTTTCAAGGCGCTGTCTATTGTAGTTCGCCGGGAACACGATAATAATTTTTCACTTTGTATGCGAGGTACCACGCCTACTATTCCAATTCAGTCTATGTTCAGCTTAACTATGTACGTTAACATAATGGTAACTGGTGCGAAATTCTAAGGCGCTACCTATTGCAGTTCTTTAGATATGGGAAAGTAATTATTCACTTTGTATGGGAGGTACCCCGCCCAAGGTACCAATTATTTTTGTATTTTGGTAGACTATGCTCATTAGCATAGGGTTACTCGTGCAAACCTTCAAGGCTGTCTATTGTAGTTCGCCAGGAACACGATAATAACTTTACACTTTGCATGGGAGGTACCACGCCCACTATTCCATTCAAGTCTATCTGTCTCTAAACTATTCATGTTAATATAGAGGTTTCCGTAGCAAAATTTCATGGTGCTGCCTATTACTGTTACCAAGATATACGATGTTAAATACTTACCTTGTACGGGAGGTACCACGCCCACTATTCCAATTCAGTCTGTGTTTCGCTATTTACGTTAATATGGAGGTTACGGGTGCGGAATTTCAAGACGCTATCTATTACAGTTACCAAAATATATGATTAATATTTTCTTTGTATGGGAGGTGCCACGCCCACGTCCAATATCAAAAAAATAAGTACCCTATTTTACAATCCGTAGATCCAGTAACAAACTGTGAAAAATTGCCGAAAAATCGGTTCACTGGTGTAGGCAGCTATAGCTTTTCGACAAACAAACAAACATACAAACACATTTTGTGCTTTAATATAAAGATGGATATAGATTGTTATATGTACAAAGTGTCAAATATGTTTAAGTATCTAATATTATGTTTGCAAAAAGGACGTTATGTAGTCTTAAAAAGTTCCTAGGACTGAAAATGGTTTTTAATTTATTCAAAGAGATGAATAAAGTAAAAAAAATGATTTGTTTGTTTAGTTTTAGATAATATCTTTAACAAAGTTTTTGACAAAAAAAAGTTTTTTATCCTATTAAGTTGCATAATAATTTCCTAATTTAGTAGCTCTTTGTAACTAACTAATTTAAACTTTAACATTTTTGAGTTTTAGAAATTGCTTCTCTTTGAAATTTCTTTTTTTTATCTGCAAATATTATCCTTTATATAAAACCAAATAGAAGGAAAATTAAATTCAAAACCGCACAAAAAAGATGACCTCTTGGCTAAAACTGAGCAGCTGAGCAGCAAACCAAACATTAAACATGGAAATTAAAAAAAAGAATAGTCTAACCGAAATGTTTAACATGTTGAACTTTATGCAATCTATAATACTTCTATAATTAGAAAATAAAAATTGAAAACTTTAAATTAAAGTGTAAATGCAAGTGCTATTGTATAAATATTTTTCATGTTATGAGTTGGCATAACAAGTATCCTTGTATGTTGGATATAGACTGGCAGAAAGAGCACATAAGTATGTATTTAAAGAAAATGCTTACATAAAAATATTATTATAAAATTTACGTCATAATACTCGTTAATGTAATAAATGGTTATATAAAGAATTCTCTAAGTATAAAATACAAGGTACTCAGCAAAGTAGACACTGAAATAAAAATTATTTGCTAATTCCTGGAAAAGAACTCTTCTCCAAATTTGTCGAATAATATTTTTAGAAATATTCGTGAGTATGGAGAAAATTTATCTGATATACGTGTTGCTTTGTTCACAATCAAAATCAAATGATTTGCATTCATTCAGCTGCTAACACATTTTGAAATTAATCACAGTTTTAATATAAAGCAAATTCTTGTAAATAAAAAATTGGTTTCCCTTATTTTAGCACAACAACCAGTCTTCCACCTAGCATAAACACAAGATTGATAAAAAAAAAATAACACCGATTCCCTTGTTTGAGAAACTATCCGCCATCTCATTTCCAATTTGGTTCTTCTGAGTAGGTACTAAACGTGAGCGCAAAATGTTAAAAAGTGTACAGTATTGAATGTTTTTGAAGCGCAAATATTGATTGTATGTGTAGTGCAATATTACTAAACAATAAATACAGAGAACAAGAGAGCAAACAGTGCAAAAATCAGTGCACCTCATTTGAGCGGACAGTTTTATCAAGTGTACAATAAATATGCTGAGCATTTCATATTGTTCACTAGTTCATTTTACTTAAATTTTCTTGAGAGTAAAATCTCTGATTTTTGAGAGAAAAAATTAAATTAGATTTTTTTATTAATCAATAAAAAAAAAATTTAAAAATTCAATCTACTACAGTTTTCTATTTTCAACCAATCAACGAAAAATTAATATAAAATAACTAAAATAGAAAGTACAAACCCTTGCTTTTAACATCATACATTTACATACATGTTGTCTGCTATAACAGTATTTCATATCTAGAGACACTATTGAAACAAAATATTCACTACTGACATTTAATTTCAAACAACAACAAATATTGCATTGGTTGGAAGAAGAGCAAATGCTATTGTATGTTTTTATTTAAGAGCACAACAATATTTGTATACACATGAAATCAAGTGCAAGAAAAAAGAGACCAATTCATTATTGAACATTATGAAGTTAGTCTAACAAGACGTTTTATGCTCACGTTTAGCATTTACACAATCAACCCGGAGAAAAAGTTTGGGCTGTTTCGTGCAAGGAGAAGTATACTTTAGCTTTAAATTACTCTCTTTTACCCAATTTGTCAGTACAGTAACAGTTTCCCATGGGATCCCAATGTTGCGTACGGGATCACACACAGGACTGCCAAAAGTGCCGATTTTTCGACATTTTTCCGATTTCCGATTTTTGGTCAAAAACTGCAATTTTATTGAACCAATTGATTTGGGAGTTTATGCTAAAAATTTAATATATAATTCTTAAATTCACAATATCTATACATATAATAAAACAGTAAAAGGACCATTGTGAAATATTTTTTGAAAGTTTTGTTGCTGGTGGCGATAATAATCGAAATAGAATACAAAACAGTAATTTTAAATTGACAAAAAAAAAAAACCAGAAATATATTTATAAAATCATGCTAAAGAAAATGATCAATCTTTTGGGAAGAATTAATTCAACATCCCTCTACATCTACATCTTTACAAACTGAAGACCAAATGGAATTTAATTCAACTCTATTTTTACCGGACGAAGAAGATTTCGAATGTGTTCAAAACAACAAACGCAAAAGAGGTTGTGAAAATAAGGTAGATTTATCTAAGTTTAATTTAAGAAATCCAAATCACGATCATAAAAATTTGTTAAATACCAACACACAAGAATCACAAAATAGGTTTGCTATTTTAGGGAGCTAAATATTCATGAGGAAAAAAATAATCCTTCCGAAAATAACATTTTAAAACAAAATAAGATATCAAAAAAAGAGAATTCATTTTGTCCACCAATTTGTCTCTTCAATGTTAATATTGAAGATTTAGGAAATCAACTTAAGACTAAAAAGTTGAGTATAAAATTATAAACAAAAAGCAAGTTGTTTCTTAAAGATGCTTTTTCATGCTGAAATGATGCAACTACTTAGGGAAAAAAAATATAGAATCATACTCATATACACCTGATGAGCAAAACGATCAAGTATAGTACTTAGGGGATCATATTATAAATCCGATATTAATTTAATTAAATCTGAAATTGATTCGTTAATTCCAAATACAATAGAGTCGGTTTCTACTCCTTTTGCTAAAAGGCACAATATTGATACAGGTCTATTCTTGATAACATTAAAAATAGGTAAATATTTAAATGAATTGATTGGAATTAAATACTTAACAAGCCAGAGAATTTCATGGGAAAATCCTAAAGGAATAAAAGGGAAATTCAATGCTGGCGTTGTCAACAATAGGGCCACATATAGCGTAACTGCAACAGACCTTATATTTGTGTTAAATGTGATCATGATCATGCTCCTGGGGAGTGCAAATTTGTTTCAGATAAAGACCATTTACCGTTTTGTAATAATTGCAAACAATTTGGTCATCCATCGAATTTCAAAGGCTGTCCTGCTTATAAAAAGTATTTGGAAATGAAGAAGAGATCTCAACTAGAAGCTTTAAAAAGAAAACAAAGAACTTCTACTTATGTTCGTAATGCTATAAACACTAATTTTGTACAAAATAGCAGATCTTACGCTAGCCTTTTCCAAAAATCTATTTTAAATACTAAATCATCTATTTCAAAACCACCTATAAATTCTTTGTGATCCCGAGAAAAAGAAAATAGAAAAATTTATTTTGAATTATAAAAATCTTTCACTGGCAGAAACAAAACAACAATGTCGTGGTCTTTTAGTTGAGGTAAATAAAGCTTATGACCCATAATGTATTGAATTGAATTGAGCCGTAGAATAGATCTATTAAGTATTTAAGGAACTAATGCGATTGATATTGCATTCGTTCAAGAAACTTACCTTAGTGCTAGACATAATATCTATTGCTTTGGAAAATTATAATTTTATAAGAGACCATAGTTCGCAAGGAGTTGCTATAATTAAAAAAAAAATCATATAGATATTCTAAATTAAATACTGCTAACTTAAGTTTTCCAAATATTTTTGTGTCAATTGAAACATTATTAGACAATTCAATTAAAAGATTTTTACTTGGATCTCTATATGTATGTATATCCCATGCAATTGTAACTCAACTATTTTTACAGTTAGGCTTACGGAGTTAAGTTTACTCTCTCAAAGATTTGATGGAACTTTTATAGGTGGCGATTTCAATGCTACACATACATCTTGGGGTGATTCACTAGCAATCAAAATGGTTATATATTTTTTAACTTTTTGCAATAGAACTTTTTGTTTTTACACGAATTTCTAATTCAGTTCCTTCATATCCTAATGGCTACTCCTTTCTTGTTATTAAATATCAGTTATTAAATATCATTATTAAAAAACAAGGTGCGGAAGAACAATCAAACATTTTAAAGTTTGAACTTAAAACTTAAACCGGGTGCCATATTCTGTAATTCTCGTAGCTAAATCCATCGCTAAAATTCTAAAAATGCACCAACAAATTACGAGTATTCTTACAAAAACACTCATAATTTGTTTGTGCATTTTTAGAATTTTAGCGATAGATTTAGCTAGGAGAATTACAGAATATGGCAACAGGACCCACTGCGCACAAAGAAATTTATAGAATTATAGGATACAAAAATTATATGAATTTTATTTGAACTATTTTTAAATTAATCAGGTATGTGATGAATTTCGAGCGATTTGAAAAGTAAATCGCTTTTTCAAATCGACAGATATGTGATGAAATTCCAACGATTTCATATTCCGATTTTTGTTTCATTTCAACATGTACCATTTTTTAATTCAACTATTATTATGTAAACAAACAATTGATTAGTAATTTTAGAAATAAATAAATTAATTTTCGGAATATTTTTTTTTAAATGCTTTATGTTCCTGGTATTTCGCTTATTCTTTTTAACGAGAATAATGGAACCAATAGTGAAAATATACCTCGAAAATATTTAAGAGATAAATCGGATCCCTTAAGCTTGCCGGAAGAAATGTGGGTATATTTACATATACATTTTTAATGTATAAAAAAGAAGGATTTATATTTATTTTGAACAATATTGGAAATCACTTGAGCCGTACATCCATTCCTGCAACAATTCAGTTAGCAGCAGTTCTTAGATTTTCGCCGAGGGCAGTTTCCAAAGGTTAGTTCGAAGTGAGATAATATATCCATGCATCGCCCAACTGCTTCCAAGAGTTTATCAAATATACTCCCTCTTTTGGAAAGGAAACTTTGCGCAGGACTTATAAAACTACATACCTCCGATACAGAGTTGAAAAAATCTAAAAATTTTTTTTATGAAAATTTCGGTTTACCCGGAGTAGTTGGATGCATAGATGACACACATGTAAACTTGAAGGGTCCAAAAGGAGAGGAACACCTATATTTTAACCGAAAAGGATTTTATAGCATCAACACTATGATCGTAAGAACATGCATGAAGACAAATGTATATGAATTACACGACTATATATTTTTTAATTAACTTCTAGATTTGCTATTACAAGATGAGTATAAATGCAGTTGATGCAACTCGACCAGGGTCTAGCCGCGATTCTTTTATATTCAGTATGAGTACGGCTCGGAATTTTTTTATGCAGAAATATTAGGATGGTGAACGAAACTCGTGGCTTTTAGCTGACTCTGGTTATCCTCTAGAACATTTCGTTATGACGCCGTACAGAAATCCAACGACTCTTTCTCAACAAAAATATAATAAGAGACATACTTCTGGAAGGAATATCGTCGAAAGAACGATAGGAGTTTTGAAAAGTCGATTCCGGTGCTTATCAAAAACTCTTAGGTATTCACCTATAAAAGCATCCCAAATCATAAATATTTGTTGCGCTTTACACAACTTATGTAATACTTTAAAAATTGGTAATCCAACTGAAGTCTCAGAGGAGTATTCGGATGATGAAATAGATGGACAGATTGAATATGATGGACCCGATACAAATGCAGGAAATGCTGCAAATATCATTCGTGATAACATTGCTCACAACTTGAATTAAAGACTGATCTTTACTTTTTTAAACATAAAGGTACATATTTATTTAGAGGATAAAATATCCAATTTTTCCCCATTTTTGTTAAAAATATCAATAGCGGTTTTCAATGAGTCTGAAACCTCCTGATATTTTTTGGTGCTTTCATTCATATATTGCTTCAAATGATCCTTTATATCCTCATCATTTCTTTTAAACCCTTTGCTAAATCTTTTAGAAGTACTTGGAATATTATCAGAGGTACTATCATTCATTTTTCGTTTTCCGTGATGGTTTTTTGTTGTCAATTGAACGTCAGATAAAACAACCTCATCATTCGACGATTCCTCTTCTACTATTTCTGATTTTGCGTTAGTTATTCCTGCTGCCAACGTGTACAGTCCACAAATTTGGCCAATCACTTCCTCTTTTTTCGATATATAAATCTGATTATAAGGTCCGCCTCCTGACGAAATGGATTCTTGCCTATTAGTAGCTATTTTTTTCTTGACGCAAGTTTTCCAGTCGCGCCATACCTAAATTTTATAATTTCAAGATTTTTCTTGGGACCGTTTTCATATAAAAACCTACCTTTTTCTATCCATTAGTATCACGAGTTGGTGGTCCTAAACAATTTAAATCCGTGGTCAAATCCCTCCACAAATTTTCAACATCAACCCGGTCTCCTTTGGTAAAACCCCCAGCTATATCTGGATGGTTTTCCATTAACTGAATCAAGGAATCCTCTTGTATATTATTCTTATGCTTTCCCCTGTATTGGTAATAAATGAAAACACCAAGTTTTGAATTTTAAATTAATTCCACTTACATTTCGTAAATATTTCGACAAAGTTGAAAGCGTCGATTTAAAAAGTAATTTAAACTGACTTTATCGAAATGCATCACATGTCAAATTCGACTTTGAAACAAAATGGAATATGAAATCGTTACAACAAATCGACAGGTTGCCAGGCATCACAACTTTTAACGATTTCAACTCATATTAACGCCGAAAACGATTTTCGTCACATACCTGAAGAAGAGAAGACAATAAAAACTAAAGAAAAAATGTTTACTTGGTAGTATAATATAAAAAGAAAATAGAGTTTACAAGTATAAAAACAATTTCAAAAAGCTCTATATCCTATGAAATAAATGTAAAATTTAAAATGTCTCAGATTCTATTTCTTTGATAAGTTTGTTTAAATAGAAAATTAATAACAATTGAAACTACCAGGTAGATCGATACGAAGAGTACTGATGACGGACATTGTTGTCTAGCATTCTGCTTTGCTGGTATCTAAGTTTTCTTTATCTCTTTATAATTAGGAACTTAAGCCTGAATAATTAATTTATTAATGGATACAAACAAAATAGACATCTTAAAAATTTATCGATTGATGGTGTAACCATTGAAGTTGATTCGTTATAACTAAACAAATTGATGGAACATTTTGCAAAAGTATATAATATTTCTAGCCCTAATCGAGACTTTTCACAAATTTTTGAAACCATAGACATCACTCTTAATAATGTACCAAAGAACAGGCATTCCTTTTCAGCACATTTTTTGGCAACTAATTCACAAAATTGTGAAAGTCTTACTTCTTTAAATGAAGTTTTAGAATATTCTAAAAATATCAGAAATAAAAAAAATTGTGGCTTGGAGAATATTTTCAATATCCTACGATGGGTTTTAACAATTGTTTAAATAATTCATAGTTTCTAACTTCTTGGAAAATATCAAAGATTGTACCCATTCAAAAAACATAAACTTCATCGATATAAACAATTTTCGCCAATCTCTATTTTCTTCCTAATTTAAAAAAATTGTTTGAAAAAATTATTCGAGAAAAAATGGACAGAGAAATGAATATCACTTGTTCCAGATCTGCAGTTTGGTTTTAAAAGAGGCCACTCAACAGTTGACGCCTTAATTAAATTTCAGAACGATGTCATTTCCAATATACGCCAGCGTTGTTGTACTATAGCCGTTTCTTTAGATGTAGAAAAAGCCTTTAAATATGCATTTCATAAAGGTATTATTTTTAAAATAATTCAAATGGAATTTAGCGCTCATACTATTAAAAATTTTCAAAGCTTCTTTAATAATAGGACCTTTTGTGTACAATTCAACTAGAAATTATCAGGTTTTGAAAGTATTAATTGCGATGTACCTCAGGACTCAATACTTGCTCCACACCATTATAAAATATTTATGTATGATTTTCCTCATTTAACACATAACATAACAATACAAAACAAGTATAAGACCTGTTTTTCTTTATGGCTTTCCGATATGGTTTAGCATTTCACCAATCATAATTAAGGAAATAGAAATTTTTGAACGGAAAATTTTGAGATATTGTATAGGAAAGAACTACAAATCAATCAATAAACGATATTCTAATCGATATGTTTATAGTCAATCAGAAGTTACTCCAATTGGTCTCTATACTTGTGACATTTTAAAAAGGTTTTAATACGAATTTAGTTATATAAACGAAGAACCTCCCAATTTTAACTTAAATACTAACATATGTTTTTATACAAAAAGTACAATTGGTACTCACAGAGCATAGATAGTACCCTTTTTATGATTTTTGGTTTGTTTCGTTTTTAGGGTTCCGTACACAAAGTGTAAAAACGTAACCCTATTGTTTTCGCTACAATGTCTGTCCTTCTGTCCGTCTGTCAGCGCCTTTTATCTCTGGAACCGTAATAGGTAGACTCTTGAAATTTTCACAGATAATGTATAGCTGTTGCCGATATAGCAACAAATACTAAAACTTATAGGGTGTTCCAATAGTGAGGTGTTATTCACAAAAATGTGTTTATTTCTTGAACTGTAGGAGGGATACACTTGAAATTTACAAACAGTAATTAAAACTTAGTTCACTATATAAACAAGTATAAAAAAATAAAACTTAAAATTACAGGGTGTTCCGATAGTGGTGTGTTTTGTACGTGTAAAGCCTAAGTTTTGAACCATAATAAGTAGACACTTGAAAATTTTACCAAAAGTGTTTAACCTCTATAGCAAAAAATACTAAAACGTAGTGTGTTCCAAAAGTGACGTATTATTTACGTTTATGTCTTTTATTGAGCTGTAAGAGGCAACCAATTACAATTTGCAGACAGTAATTAAAACTATGTTTGTTTTATAAACCAGTATACAAAATATTAAAGGGTGGTCCAATAGTGACATGATTTGCATGTATTTATTCTAATTTTTGAATGAATAGGTGAAATCTTGAAATTTTTACAGCAGGTGTAAAATGTAAACTCTTGAATTTTGTACAGAAGATGTGTTGCCACGGCCGATATGACAATTACTAAAAATTAAAGGGTGTTCCGACAGTGACATGTTTATCACTTATAGTAACTTATTTTTTAATCGTAATAAGTAGAGTCTTAATATATTTATAGAAAGGAAGTTGCCATGGCCACTATAAGGAATAATAAAATTAAAGGGTGTTCCGAGAGTGACATGATTTTATAAACCGTAATAGATACCCTCTTGAAATGTTTACGGTAGATGTGTTACTTCGGCCGCTATAACAAATACCTAAAATTGAACTGTGTCCATTAGTGACGTGTTTTTCACGAATATTACCTTATTTATTACCTAAATATCAGGAGGTGGGCTCCTGATATTTTAATAGAAAGTGTATTACCATGGGCGCTATAAAATTAATTACATACTAAAATTTAAAGGGTGTTCCAATTATGATGTAATTTTCGCGAATATTACTTTAATTGTAAAATCTAAGGGTGTTTCATAAGACAAAGAAATAAACAACTGGAATTTTTAAATTATACTGAACATAGTACGAAACCCTACGTGTGTGAATCTAACTCGCACTTGACTAATTTATTTTAATTTATCGTTTTCTGAATTATTTTTTATGTAATTTTAATTTAGATTTGAGTTTATTTAATGAGATTATCTCTCTTATTATGTAAGCCTCGGGAGCAAGGGCGTAATAGTATTCTTTAAAATTTTAATTATTTTATACCATTTTAAAGATAAGGCATGGTGCTGATAAAAAATATTGTTATTTAAGATAATACATTTTAGCCTTAAGTTGTTCTTTTGTTTCTAATTCCCTTACTGTAAAAAAAGGCTCAATAAAAATTTAAATTAAATTACTTTTAAAACAAAATCGAACAAAATATTGTCAGCTATTTGTAACCGCGTAAATTTTATATAGACATGCTCATTTAAATACGGAAACGGTTTGATTTTGAAATTAACTTTAAAGCACTAATGGCCATTATTATAACGACAATAGGTAAAGTTAGGATTTTGTTGGAGCGATAAGTAGTTTTTCCTTATAACAAAGAGGCTCATTACTATAACTCGTCATTAATGTACGTGATAGTTAAAGGCAGCTTTTAGCTTACTTATAATAACGAAAAATTTATAGCTCCGACAAATTTTTAACTTTTACTATTGGCAAGTTATAATAATGGGCCTAAGTCTAATAAAGCCATATGTAATAATGAATAACAAAATTAAGACTATTTTTGATATTCTTAAGGATTTTTAAAAAAATTAAACTTTAGAAGGAATTATTATTTAAATCTTAATAAAGCCAGTTGTTTTGACATATTAAATACGGTTGACCAAAAATGTAAAATTTTGAAATGTATTCCTAACTGCATACGAAAAAATAACTTAAATTATTTTATTATTTATCGTTTTAAAAAAATGTTGTGTTCATGTTTATAAAACCATAAAACACTTTAACATTTATATTTACACATGTTTATAAAACTCATTAAACTATTTGGATTTGTTATTTCTTTTGTAGTTTTTTTTTTATAAATATTAAATAAAACCTCGCCAAATAGCTATGCCGATTTTCTAAATTAAAGTGCCGAAACTGCCGATTTTTCTCAAAAACTTCAGACTTTTGATCAAAATCTTCTGGCAACTCTAATCACACCTAATAATAATTAAAATTTTCCAACAATTTTTTGTTACCAAATTCGTTCATAAAAAAGAAAACTACCAATTTTGGTCTGATCTGATGAAAGTGGAATTGCTGATTGCCATATCAAACTCTGAGGATTGACAAACTTTGTATACAGAGTTGCAAAAAAAGTAGTATTTTCCACGTGCTTGACTATAGAACATGAAGAAGGGAGCTATGGAAAAAACATTTTAATTTTTAGGCCCCGCTTAACGTAATTTCTCTAAATACTAATCATTTAATAACAATTGTGTTTATTTTGCTATACACATTTTTTGTCAGTGTAGGTGATTTATTTAGTACCAATTCCGTTTGTTACATCACAGGTCTGGCAACACAAATTATTTTCTAGTTCTGTACCTCGTTTTCTTTCCCTAGCTAATACTATTTTTAAAATAATGTAATAAACAATTTTGTCATTATCTCTAGGTCACCCTATGTAAAACAAGATGACTCTAATAATTTCATGTTAAAAGTTTCTCACATAAGTTACAGAAACGAGGCACTGATTCGTAAGAAAAACACATAACTGAATGCGCTGAAATTGTCTAGTGGGCCATAAAGTAATACACCTTTGTTAAGGTGCATCAAAGAATGTACATTAAACGTCAAGTTTTCTTTGCCATAAAATCGAGGAATGTCTTTTATGAACTCGTTGAGTAAAAGTTCAGCATTTCGATTGTAAGTCATACAAAGTTCTTTGTCACACAATATCCTTATTGCAATAGTCAACTTACAAAAATGATTTAAACTAAATCTATTTCCTTTTTTTAGTCCACAATTTTATTAGCTGTTTCAAAATCGCTAGTCATACAACATGCATATAATCTAGGGGAAACTGCTTAACGCAATCTATACATAGCAATAGATTCCAAAATCAAAGGGTCTGTTTTCAAGTGATGTTCTGGTTGTCCTTTATTTTTAAATGACTCATCTTCATATGTTGCTGGAAATATAATTATGTTTTTAAAATATTCTCCTTTCTGAGTGCATTTAGTACAACTGTAATAGCCAGAATGAGATTTTACATTTAAAAGAAATGCACGTGTTGGTGCATCAGATTCAAAATGTCCAATTTGAATACTATACACCTTATTGTCGAAGGGGAACCCGCAATCCCTAAGGGCTACTATATCGTCTATTAAATATTTTAGAAACAGATTTGGATTTTCAGGATTAGTAGATTTATTTGTCACTTTATTGATGTCAATATTTAAGTAAGTTCCAACTAGAAACACAGGCGTGTAATTTGACACGCTCATCATAATTGGCAATAGACATTTCTTCGAGCTCTTAAAAAGTCCATTAAAATGCTCATCAATTCCAAAATTTAATGTTAAGTTTGTTACTTGATGTGGTAATTTGATTCGAAATAAAAAATCCGTTATGTATTTTTTAGCACATAATGAAAATGAGATCTTTTTTCTACTTCTAAAATTGTTGTACTGTTCGGAGTTTCACGTAGTGTTCATACATCTCCTGGTAGACTATCGTCAAACATTTTCAACTTTTTAATAACGCATTCATTGCATCATAGGAAATTGAATATTGTATAGACCATTCACATAGAAAAGATCTGAAATCATCAGCACAATAAATTTTTTCTTCATGTTGTTCTGACGGTAAACTTGAATCTCTAACATTTTTAAATATTCAACAATTTCAGCATCATTATTAGTTTCATATATTTTATCATTTTGGCCTTGGTTAATAACAGCTGTTTCATATACTGTTTCCAACTGAAAATCCGGCTCCAATAATGAAAGTAAAAAATTTTGAGCTTCCTTTTTAATTATTTTCCTAAATCCTTGACGAGACATATTAATTACTTACTTAATTGTTAATTGTTTTATTATACCTTTTATATTTTTTTTATATTACATATAGTATGTATGTATATTTTAATATTTTATATTTTTTAATTTTTGTTTCAATTTAATTATTACTGCCACACTCACTTTGATTTGAAAAAAATAAAATAAATAAAAACGAAATCTATTAGACATATCGATATTTAAAATCCTATTGATATGTTCATACGAAATCTTTTAGAAAACGTTCAGACATGTCGTAAATCAGTTTTCCCGGATAAGTCTAACAGAAATCCGTACGAAATATCTGACAATACAATCAGAAATTTGTCAGAATTGTCGGCTTCTGACAATGTCGGTATGTTTTGCTGGCTGGGTAATTTTCTCTTTATTTTAAATCATTATAACGCGCTTAATTTGAACACTAAACATACAATGAAATTTATAATAAAGCTTAAGTTCGTTTTTATTCTCTCTAAGAGAGAATTAATTAAATTGTATGTAATACATAAACAGTTCGACTAATAACACAGGGGAACAAAAACAAAATTTTTATTTGGTGCCTAAGATTTTAGAGCTGATTTTAACTATATTTGGGAAGCTAAATCTATAGGTGCAATCCGTTTTTCTTTATCAGCTCTACTTTTTTAGATACATAAATTTATCTACACATCTGGTTTCTATGCAGTTTATTGGTTTCTGAGAGTTCTAAAATTATTTTAGAATCATTAATGTAGGTGCAATTGTGTTATTGTCAGTCTGAAAATGAGTAAATTTCAGGTAAATCTATAAATAGTGGAAGCATTGCCGCCCAGGTACCTGAACTGACCCTTTTATACCCCTAACTCAGGTAAGTCTCGTCAGTTTGTGCCGTCTTGCTAAAGAGAGTAGATCGAATTCGGCGTGTTATTTTGTGTTAAGAAAAGAGTGTTGAACAGAATTAAAATGAGTTCAGCGTCCAGTTCAAGAAGAAGTTGTGTCAATCAACCTGATGTGTTTTGTTATATATGCGGGGAATACATGTTCCAACAAAACAGACGAGCTATTACTGAGTTTGTGAAGCTAGCATATTTGGCATACTTTGGAGTTAAGCTTGGTGATCAGGACAAAACGTGGGCCCCGCATCTCGTATGTAAAACTTGCACAGAGCAATTACGGCAGTGGACTACCGGCAAAAGAAAATGTTTGAAATTCGGCGTACCAATGGTGTGGAGAGAACCAAAAAACCACGTCGATGATTGCTATTTCTGTTTAGCAAATATTAATGGAATCAATCGAAATAACCGCCATCAATGGACTTATCCCAATTTAGACTCGGCAATACGCCCTATTCCTCACTCAGATGAAATACCGATTCCAACATTTCATGAGCTACCAGATATCTCCGATAACGAACATTGTCCCTCTGATCGCTCTTCCCATACTAATGAAACTAACAGTGACGATGAGTGGACGTCTTCAGTTCCTCAACGCTTCAATCAAAACGAATTAAATGATCTCACCAGGGATCTCAATTTATCGAAAAAAGCTGCTGAAGTACTGGCTTCTAGGTTAAAAGAGAAAAATTTACTGGAACAAGGAACCAAAATTACCTTTTACCGTACAAGAGAAAAAGATCTGCTACCATTCTTTTCTCAAGAAGACAATCTTGTATTTTGTCACGAAATTAGGGGACTCATGAAAGAAATGGAACTTTCTGCATATATTCCAGATGAATGGCGCCTATTTATTGACAGTTCAAAGCGAAGTTTAAAATGTGTCCTTCTACATAATGGGAATAAATATGGTTCAATACCGATAGCTCATTCAACGAAACTGAAAGAAGAATATAACACAATAGGTTTAGTCTTGCAGAAGATAAAGTATCACGAACATCAATGGTTGATATGTGTAGACTTAAAAATGGTGAACTTTCTTCTTGGGCAGCAAAGTGGTTACACAAAATATCCGTGTTTCTTGTGCCTTTGGGACAGTAGGGACAAAACACACCACTGGCTTAGAAAAGATTGGCCTCTGAGAGAAAACATGGACGTTGGGGAAAAGAATGTCATTAAGGACGCTTTGGTTGAAAGAGAAAAAATCATTCTTCCTCCGTTACACATAAAGTTGGGCTTAATGAAGCAATTTGTAAAAGCTCTTGATAAGGATGGGCCTTGTTTTAAATATATAGGGGTAAAAATGCTTCAGTTGAGCACAGAAAAACTCAAAGCAGGGATATTTGACGGCCCACAAATAAGACAATTAATTAAAGATCCTGCCTTCAAAAATTCAATGAATGAAGTTAAAGGAGAAGCTTGGACATCATTTGTTGCAGTTGTAGAAAATTTTCTAGGCAAACATAAAAGTGAAAACTATGTTGAAATTGTTAACAAGATGCTGAACAGCTTTAAAGCATTAGGGTGCAATATGAGTATAAAACTACACTATTTAGACAGCCACTTGGACCGGTTTCCAGAAAATTTAGGAGACATGAGTGAGGAACAAGGTGAAAGATTTCACCAAGATATAAAAATTATGGAGGACCGCTACCAAGGAAGATGGGACATCCACATGATGGCAGATTACTGCTGGAGTTTAAAGAGGGACTGTTTGCAAAAACATTCAAGAATGTCGCGGAAAAGAAGTTTTATAAGTGTCGAGTGACTATATTTGATTTCTTTAATGTTTTTTTTTTGTTTGTAACTTTGACTTAAGATTGTATTTGGTATAAATAAAATAAAAAATTCGAATCTACTTTTGTTTATTACACTTTAGATTTAAGTTGAAATCATAGAACTCATATTTCTCTCAAATTGTATATCTTACAAACTGGAGCTGATAGGGAAAAATGAATACGATATTTGAATTCAGGACATCAAACTGATATAGAATCAGTTCAAAAACCCTCGGCACCAAAACAGCTGTTCCCCAGTGTTATTAGTTAAAAAAAACACATTGGCGAATATAAGGATACCTTTTATTTTTATTGCAGAATAATTTTTGCTACAGTTATGGATTTTTTCCAGCGTCTAATTTGTTGCACTTCTGAGGCAATCATTAAAAATTTGGATAATAGTGAGTATCTCTGAGGAAGCTATGCATTTTCCAGGCAGTGTTCCGTCATATTGAATTGTTGTGTGCTAAATTTTGATGTACTAACTCTTGTCCTCGCTAAACAGATAGTCTATTTTTAAAAAGTATTTTTAGAAAGGAGGAGGAATATGAGATCTTAAAATGCTGGTTGGTGGGCTCTTCATTATGCTGTAGTTGAACATTTGAAATTAGCCTTGTTTCTTTTTAGATACATTATTTGTAAAGTTGTTTTTACAATCTACAATAAAAATATTGATAGGAATATAATACACAATATTATAAATTATAATCTAATACAATATTGTTTCAGTAAGGTTATTCCAAAATTGCATAAATAAGCTTAAAGTAATCATGCACATATGTATAATATTTATTTGTGAAGTTGTTTCTACAATAAAAATATTTATATGAATAAGCTTTTCTTCACAAAAGTTAATACAATATTGTTTCAGCAAGCTTATTTCAAAATTGCATAAATAAGCTTTAGTAATCATGCACATATTTTTTTCGCAATTTTTATTTATTGTATTTTCAATATAATTGAACTATCAATAATTACTCATATCTTAAGTCTAAAATATAAATATACTTGTTAAGTCCAACCAGTGCTGGAAAAACAAGTGGGTTTCACGGTTACTGTAACTTGCGGGTTATCTGATGTACGGATGAGAGAAGCAGTGTCCCTCCTTCTTAGTCGAATGTAACCAAGTTCATTAAGTATGTTACGGGCCAATGGATTCGGATTAGTTTCAAGCTTCTTTAAATACCTTATGGTAAGTTTCGCTATTTCTGCTTTAACCGATGGCACGTTTAGATCTTTATGAATGTTCGAGTTTTTTATATACCAAGGAGCAGATGTAATTATACGAAGAATCTTATTTTGGCGCCTTTGAATTTTTTCTACGTTGGTAGCTGAGGCAGTGCCCCATAATTGAATGCCATAACACCATATTGATTTTAGAATTGACTTGTATAATAAAAGTTTACAATCTAAAGCTACAGTAGAATTTCTGCCAATAAGCCAGTTTAGTTGGACTGCTTTTAACTTCATTTGTGTTAACTTTGTTTCTATGTGGCGTTTCCATGTAAGGCGCCGAGATATTTGACGTCTGAAAGCTGATGTATCGTTTGGTTATTTACCCGAATAGGGGGGCAAGATTCTCTACGCAGTGTGAAAGTTATGTGAGTACATTTCTTCAACTATTTTTCTAAATAGGATATGTGGTCTTGTAAATATAGTGATGCTATTTCGGGTCTTTCGTGAATGCTCAAAAAAGCTGTGACGTCAGCAAATGTCGATGTGTGAACTCGGTTACTAGTTGGCATGTCTGAAGTATACAATAAGTATAAAAAGGGCCCCAATATACTACCTTGGGGAGCTTCGGCTTCGATTGACTGGGGTGAGCTCAAAAAATCTCCCTCTTTCACAATAAATTTTCGTTCGGTTAAATAACTATCTAGCAGCTTATATAGGTTTACGGGAAAATTCAGTTTTAGCTTACATATTAGGCCTTCATGCCATACCTTATCGAATGCTTGAGAAACGTCAATAAAAGGCGCAGAGCATTATTTTCTCTCTTCAAATGTCTTCTTAACAACATTGACTAATCTGTGAGTTTGTTCGATCGTACTATGTTTTTTCCTGAAGCCGAATTGATGGTGTGGAATATATCCTTTGTTGCTTAGAATAGGGTTAAGCTTAGTTATTAACATCCTCTCAAACAGCTTTGACATATTTGATAAAAGGCTTCTAGGTCTGTATGATTCAATTTTTGTGTGGTCTTTTCCTGGTTTAGGAATAATGGTAACTAAGGACACCTTCCACTCTGTGGGGAAGTACTGAAGACGTAATATGGCATTAAAAAGAACGATTCTGCGAGCTATACGGGGCAACTCAAATAACATCTTGTTACTGATTTTATCAACGCCAGGGGCTTTTTTATTGTTTAAATCCGTTATTGCTTTTCAAATTAAAATCTTATCAGTACTGCAGCACTAGCCTCGCCAATTGGCAACTCAACTATATCAGTCGATATATTTGGGGTAAAAACCCTTTTCAAATGACCAACAAATAAATTGACCTTTTCGGTATCACTCCTTGCCCAGCCTCCAGATGTAGTTCGCAGGGGAGGGTTATGGGAGCACGCCATAATGAGAAATCTGATTGAGGAGTTGCGTCTAGGTCTCCCAAATAGTTTTTCAGGGATGCTACTCTTCTAGGTTCCAGCATGTCTCTTAGCTAGTTCGTGCATTCTTTAAGTCTGCTTTTGAGTGGAGGAGATCACTGTGATTGCTAATTGTCGGGTAATTGTTGGGCAGCTGATTTGAGGTTTTGTTCAAAATCAATAAGACTTCGCTCTACGTCTTCAGGTGTTCTTAGCGGGATGTTTTCCGAACAATGAGTACTAAGATACTTTCTATATTTTAACCACCTAATGCTTGTGATAGTAATTGGTGATATGATGTTCGGTTTGTCATGCACATATTTGTAATATTTTCACAAGGGTGCCGTTTTGATTTTCCTACAACTGTTACGATAGCAGTTTTCAATATATTCTAGTCTTTTTAAAGCTTAAGGATTATGTAGGTAAGCTCTTTATAATATTTTTCTCAAGTCATTTGCTTAAGGAATAAAATTTTGTTCAGGTGTGGGATTGGTACTTCAGTTTTAACTTAGCTATGTACATATGTATGTACGTTTCTTATGATAATCAATAAATGCAGATGTTGTGTGTGTATTATAAGTTAGTACTTGATCCTTTTTAATTCCTATACACAAACATAGCTTACCTATCTATTTCGCGTTGAACTGGAACCTGGAGATATCAAATTGAAAAAGAACTAAACGTACCCTATTTATAATTTGAAATATCTGCTACACCGCAAACAAGCGTAGAGGAATCGCAGGACCTGTCCAGTGTCTAAATTGCCAAGAATATGGTCATACTAGGGGTTACTGCAAGTTGCCTCCGGTTTGTGTTGTATGGGGCGAGCTACATTGTTCCGCTCAATGCGACAAGGCAAGGGATGACTCAAAAGTTAAAAAATGTAGTAATTGCGGTAGAAATCACTCTGCTAACTACAGAGGCTGTCCAGTTTTTTTTAAGGTAAGAAAAACAATTCAAAAATTAAATACTCCTACTAAGCACCCGCAATATCGAGGTAGCTCAACCAATAACCCAACATGTGTCATACGCGGATATGTTAAGAAGCAATCATATTTCAGTACTCAAAGCGACACCGACAACTAATTCTACTCCAAATTTGCAGCGAGAACCCAAAGAACAAACACCATCTCGTAACTACAATCGTGTAGCGCATTCATTAAACAATTTTATGAGCTCTATGAGCAGCATGATGCAAGAAATGGTACGATGCAATCTATGATGTTGTAGGCAGTACTAAGCAAACCATGAACTACATATTTAAAAATATGAATACTTTCTTAATAATCAACAAATTGATGTCATGCTGATTTCAGAGACTCAATTAACAGCAAATAGCTTTTTTAAAATCAATTATATGATACTAAGGACCCTCGCGGACGAGCATGTGGTGGCTCGGCAATACTTATAATGGGCCAAATCAAAAATAATTTACTGTGTGATTTTTGTGAGCATTACGTTCAAGCATCAAATATCTGCCTTGAAGAATTTTATGAAAACTTTGTTATTTCTTTAATTTATTCAGTTTTGAAGTATCAGAGCTTCAGTATAGCGACTTCTTCGAATCTCTAGGTCCCTGTTTCATATCAATCGTACATTTTGGGGATCACGATTAATAACTCGAAAAGGTCGTATTGTGTTTGACACAATTTCAAAAATGCGTCTGAATGCGATCTCGAGAGGACAACCCACCTATTGGCCTACTGATCAACAAAAAATACAGGTCGTTATTGATTTTGGTGTGTTTAAGGGTATTTTAAGAGAAATTATTAAAGCTGAAGTATCACTAGAATTATCCGCAGATCATTCACCCAATATTGTCTATATATGGAACAAAATATCGTATCACCAACAACTATGTATATCAAGCATTAATTGGTTTAAATATAGAAATTATCTCTGTACGCATTGTTTCGAAAACATACCGCTAAGAACACCATAAGACGTAGATAAGTGTGATCGATTGTGATCGAAACATCCAATCAGCTGTCCAACATGCAACAGTAACGCGGCAAATAGACATTTATTCTGCAGATGTCGAGCGGCTTTTAACTGAATAAAACAAATTCAGAGAGAGTTGCAAATACATATGTAGATCTCCTCAATTTAAAGATTGCACGAAGCGGCTAAGAGACTTACTAGAATCTCGAGGAGTACCATCTCTGGTTGGGGCGCACGTTCTCTATTTCTGAGATTATCTACATCGGATCAACATATGAATCCTTATATAACTACCTGTAGACCTTTGCTGCTATTGATTATTGATTAGTATAAAAGTTTGATTGTTGATTAGTATAAAAGTTTTTTTAACCGACTTCAAAAAAAGAAGGAGGTTATCAATTCGTCTGAATGTTGCTCTCTTTAACCGACTTCAAAAAAAGAAGGAGGTTATCAATTCGTCTGTGTGTTGCTTTTTTTTTTTGTATGTTTGTGCCTTCAGAACTCGGTCATTTCTGAACCGATTTTGAAAATTTTTGCGCCATTAGAAAGGTTATGGCTACAGATTGGTCCCATTTTAAAAACAGTTTACAAGTTTAAAAATTAAAGGGTGTCCCCATACAACATACATGTTTTTTACGTGTATTATGAACTTTATAGGTCACCCATTTAAAATTACAAAAAAGTGCGTATCACTGTAGCTCCCAATAATAAAAAGTAATTAAAAAATAATATTAAAAATTAAAGGGTGACCCCATAGGTGGCGTAATTTCACCTTTATGGTCCTATCTTTTGAGCCGTTATAGACAAACACTTGAAAGTTGCACAGAATGTTCGTTACTATGTCTGTTATAATAAGTATAAATATTTAAAATTAGAAATTAAAGGGTGTCCCATTAGTTGGTTTATTTTGATATATATATGGCCAAACTTTTGAACCGTTATAGACAGACAGTTGAAATTTACAAAGAACTTGTATTGCTAAGTCCGCTAAAATAACAAGTGTAAAATATGAATTTGGAAATTAAAGGGTGTCCCAATAGTTAATGTAAAAGTGATATATATGGCCAATCTTTTCAACTGTTATAGATAGACAATTGAGATGTACAGAGAACCTATATTGCTTAGTCCGCTATTACAACAGGTATAAAATTTGGATAAATTAAAGGGTGTCCCCATTATTGATGTAATTTGACCATTATGTCCTCATCTTTGGAACCGTTATAGACAAACACTTGAAAAATAGACAGAATGTTCAATACTATGTCTGGTATAACAACAAGTATAAATATTTAAAATTGGAAATTAAAGGGTGTCCCAATAGTTGATGTAAAATGATGTATATGGACATAAACTTAAATTTTATAAAGAATCTGTATGACAAAGTTCTCTTTAACAAGTATTTATATTAAAATTTGAATTTAAAGGGTGTCCCAATAGGTGACGTCATTTGATATATATGACCCTATCTTTTAAATAGTTATTGACAAACACTTAACAATTAGACAGAATGTCCATTACTATATCAGTTATAATAAGTATAAATATTTAAAATTATAAATTACAGGGTGTCGCAATAGTTTATGTAATTTGATGTATATGACCAAACTTTTAAACCGTTACAGACAGACGGTTGCAATTTACAATGAACCTGTTTTGCTACGACCGAGTATAAAATTTGAACTCGGAAATTACAGGGTGTCGCAATAGTTAGTGTAATTTTATGTATAAAGCCAAACTTTTGATCCGCTGTATACAGACAGTCGTTTGGCATTGGTTTGACCTGAAAAAGCACAGAACCCTGGGGTCTTGTGCCCCTTTATGCTCCCCCGGTAGAAAATCGACTGATATTTGTTTTAGATTATTGAATTCAAAAATTAGTTTTTTTATCTGAATTGACAGTTTGTGCAATGACATTTAAAAAATCCCGCTACAATCTTTCTCGAATATAATATAATCATTGTATAATTACCGTCTTAAAGAAACATGATTTTAAGTTTGTCTGTTTTGAAGTCGGTTTTTTTTTGCAAGAATTATTTTATTTTTTTCTTTATTTGAAAGGTGATGCTTACAGATTGGTTCCGTTTTAAAAACAGTTCATTATTTTAAAAATTAAAGGGTGCCCCCATACAACATACATGTTTTTTCCGTGTATTAAGAACCCTAAAGGGCATCAATTTACAATTTTAAAAAATTTCGTATCACTATAGCTCGCACCAACAAAAAGTAATAAAAAAAATAAACTTAAAATTTATTTTTATGAGCCTATTTTTTGAACCGTTAAAGACAAAGCCATGAAAGTTTGACAGAATGTCGATTACTATGACCTTTATAATAAAAAGGATAAATATTCAAAATTATAAATTAAAGAGTGCTCCAATAGTTCATTATATTTGATGTATATGCCCATACTTTTGAACGGTTGTACACTGACCGTTAAATTTACAAAGAACTTGTATTACTAAGTCCGCTATAACAAAAAGTATAAAATTAGAATTTGGAAATAAAAGGGTGTCCCTTTAGTTAATATAATTTTCTGTATGTGGCCAAACTTTTGAACGCTATAGACTGACAGCTGAAATTTACAAGGAACCTGTATTGCAAAGTCCGCTATAACACGTATATAATTTGAAATTCGAAATTAAAGGGTGTCCCCATAATTGAGTAATTTGACCTACATAGACCTATTTTTGAACCGTTATAGACAAACACTTGGAAATTAGGCAGAATTTCCACTACTTTGTCTAATATACTAGCATGTATAAATATTTAAAATTATGAATTAAAGGGTGTCCCAATAGTTCTGTAATTTTCTGTATATGGCTAAACCTTTATAGACACACAGTTGAAATTTATAAAAAATCTTTGTGGCTAAGTCCTCTATAACAATACGTCTTTAATTTAAAATTGTAAATTAAAGGGTGTCGCAATAGGTGATGTTATTGATTTATGTTGCCCATATCTTTGAAGCCGTTATTGACACACACAGAACGTATATTACTATGTCCGCTATAGTAAAAAGTATAAAGTTGGAAATTAAAGGGTGTACCTAAAGTTAATGATATGTGATCTATGTATATGACCTTATCTTTTGAACGCTTATAGATAAACATTTGAAATTTTAACAAAGCGAATATAACTATGTCCACAATAAAAAGTACAAACAATTTAAAGGGTGTCCTCATAGCTGACGTAATTTGAATTATATAGACTAGTCTTTTAAACCGTTATAGATAGAGACTTAATATTTACACAGAGCGTGTATTATTATGTCCGCTATAAGAATTATAAAATTGGAAATGAAAGGGTATCTCTATAGTTAATGAAATTTGAAGTATGCCTTATCTTTTGAGTTGTTTTAGATGGACAATAGAAATCTAGAGAGAACAGCTTAACTTTACTTCTGTTGCTGCTAATTTTGGCGCTTTTTGTGTATCTTTTATTTGGTTTATATATGTATAGTTCTTACAGATTACTTCTTACATTTTTAGTTTTGAACTGATACCCAACTATCTATTTTGAAGTCCGTTTTTTTGCAAGAATTATTATTTAGTTTTCAAATTTGTTTACTGTTTTACGATAACGTTTAATTGGAATCAAATGAGTTCTTCCCAATAACTGAAATTACCTTCTATATCACCTCGTTCGAATTTTGCTACCTTAAATAAATTGTAGATGGTTTACACGATTTGGATGCCGTTTTAGGTTCACTTTATTTTAAAATTTTCCAGCAAAGTATATTCATTTTCGTCACAACTTTCTCGTATAAGCTAAAGGTAATTTTAGTGCAAATTATCGTTCATGGGTTCATTCTATAGGAACCCATATTTTGGTCATTATGATGCATCTCGAAAACTATAGCTAATTTACTAAAGCAAACAATCTAAGAAATAACTCTAAGTTCACCTAATCCAAAACTATGGTTTGCAGGTAGCAGATAATTTTAGAAAATTGCTAGCTACAAGTCTATCTTAATTTAGTATCTTAGCCGAGCCGAATGGCTATAATATTAAATAATAACCAATTATTTTTAATTTGAACATATTTTTCGCTTGTCTATTATTTACAAAAAAACTCTTCCAACTTAATTTGATAATTTAACTTTTCCATCTACAATGAGGTTTGAAATAATTAATGAATTCTTGTTAAAAGTTCTTTTAAAAGTATTTTTTCTTTCTTTATTGCTATATTATATGTCGAGCATTATTAAAAATTTGATACGTTAGTAATTTTTTTGTAATTACTTTTTTCTCAATTATCCTTTAATTTTTTTTTCAAACAAAATATCACTTTAATAAGTTGATCTTTCTGGTGATTTCCTAATAAAAGTTTGTGTTTAACATTTAGTTAGAAAAATACGTTGTGTGCATCCTGAACAACGTGTGTTTGCATCCAATATTTTGTTCGATTTTGCTTTGAAAGTAATCCGCACCAAATTTGAAGACTCTTACGTATTTACATTATACAAAGGTATCGATCCCTGAATAAAATTATAAAATTTATATAAAAGTCTAAACATTATTGACAGACATAAAATGAGTTACTCATCACTTTAAAACAGACCCATTTGTTGCCCAACATTGCTTAAAATATACTGCTCTCAAAAGTTGTGACGATGAAAGTCGGTGGAGCCTCGTTTTCACCACACATATATTATTTTAAAGTGATTTATTTATGTTATTTTTGTTATATTCTTATATTGTTTAAATTGTTATTATCAATTTGTTATTACTTGTTTATTATTACGATTTGTTATTACTTGTATTATTGCAACAAGTTCAAATATTTGAAATTAAGGTTTCGGTTAGAATATGCCATCTAGTGGCGCATAGTGATCGTAAATTATTAGCACATCCACTTTGATATGTTTAGTACGAAGAATTAGTACCAAAATATACAACTAAGTTTCGGTGGCTGCAGATTGTGTATAAAAGCAGTGGAAGTGATATAATTTTGATCAGTCTTATCGCAGCGATTGCGAAGGTAAGATCATTATTATTGGTGGTAACACGCTGTAATAATTTATTACCTATTGGCTGATTAATAGGTAGAGAAATTGGTGGTAACCTGCTGTTTCTTCTGCTTAGTAATACTCACCAGGCTTTGTTAGTGTGGTATTCCCGTGGTAGCCTGCAGGTTTCCCACTAATAATACGTGAGGGTAGATTGGTGAGTGGAGTTGCCAAACTGTTCCCGTGGTAACCCGCAGGTTCACTCAACAACATAACCAGTCTGTGTAAGAGCTGCCTTTGTCCGATTTGCGTTGAATAAGTGTTCCCGTGGTAACCCGCAGGTAAACTTCGCAACGTAGGCAGACTGTGTAAAGCCGCATTTGACAGGTTTTTGCTAATGCTGTGTTCCCGTGGTAACCCGCAGGTTCATAGTAGTTATTAGCACTTCGTGTTAGAAAGCTGAGGGAGCTCATAGTGGATGAGTTATTAATAATTGCTGACACTATGTAGAATTTATTAAGACACCTAATTGTAAATAAAGGCATTACGAAACGTTTTCGATCGGTGTTTCTTTCAATACGGTCTAAAGAAAATAAATTTTCTGTGACAGAACCTTCGGACACCGGTGAGTTTACCCCAGCCGAAGAAACGTCGTTACAAAGTAAAAGATGCTTAAAAGATACCTTTATATCGGTATAAAAAAAATCGGCGTACTTTCACTGCTTTTGCTCCACTTTATCTTGCAAATAAAATATTTTTGCGGAAAAACGTATTGTATATTGAAACCAGGATACTAAGGTTCCTCTTCGCAAAACTTTCCCTCCAGTAGTTTTTACGTGATGCGAGCACGAATGGAAAGGCAGGAAATTAGATACTGTTTTTTTTTTATATTATAGATAAAGGGAAAAGTTTTTAATTACAATTAAGCAGTTAAAGGTTGGAAGAAAATTTAATTAAAAAAAAATAAAGTTGCTTAACTATCTAATGTTATGCTAATAACCCATAATATTTTATGATAAATATGCAATTTATTTGTTAGGGGGAAATTTAGTTCCTACTGGTATATGGTTAAGTAACCTTTTTCCTAATTTATTTAAGGATTTTAGAAAATTAAAAAAATTATTATATTTATATAAATATAAAAAACAACACGCGTGAAAAAATATTTTTACTCCTATAAATATTACTACTCACCTACATACATATGTTTGAATCTGTTTTGTGTCACACTTAACACGAATTGCATAGCAGTAAATACAAAAATTCTCAGAGATATTTTGCCTTGAACACAAATAATCTTTAAAATTTTCTTTCATTTTGTTACTTTCTTTTTTTACTTTTGCAAACAACAAATAAACATTTCCTTTATTTGTCTTCCCAAATATCCTGTACCACTTAGTTTTTTAATGTTTGTTTCCTACAATTTGACCACTTTAATCTTTTCCTTCTTCATTTCGGTTTCTTTGTAAACCCCCATGACAATGTTTTCATATGTGTTTTAGAATTTTGTTACTTAAGCTTTTTTAAAGAATGACTGCGCTGAAAAGCCAGCTTAAGGGCTCTGGTAATGTAGCAATATGGTTGAAGATAATTTTAACATATAAGAATTGCTAAGTTTGTGATTTTTTTAGTTCAAATTTTTTGGCAATGACAGTTGGAATTAGAGGGAATGTATAACTTCTAGTATTGAGACATTAGTACAGTCGCTAAACACTTTTATGAGCTCTATGGGTAATATGATGCAAGAAATGTTAAAAATGCAATCTATGATATTGCAGGCAGTACTTATCAAACCATGAACTGTTTAAAAATATGTTTCTGGAACGCATACGGCTTACGCCAACATAAAAATGAACTCGAATACTTCCTCAAGAACCAACAAATTGATGTCATGCTGATTGCAGAAACACATTTAACAAGAAATAGCTTTTTTAAAATCAATGGCTATATTTTATATTAAACCAAAGGCAGAGCATGTGGTGGTTCAGCAATACTTATAAAGGCCCGCATCAAACATTATTTACTGTGTGATTTTTGTGAGGATATTCACCACCTAGATTTCAAGTATCAGAGAGTCTGTATAAAGGGGATCACGCCTAATAACTCCAAAAGGTCGTGTTTTGTTTGATACAATTTCAAAAATGCGTGTCAATGTGTTCTCGAGTGGCCAACCTACCTATTTCCCTACTGATCGACAAAAAACCGGATGTTACTGATTTTGACGTGTTTAAGGGTATTTCAAGAGAAATTATTAAAGCTGAAACATCACTACAATTATCCTCAGATCATTCACCCACTATTGACTATATATGAAATCAACAAAATATCGTATCACATATAAATTGAATTGAATAGAAAATATCTCAGTACTCATCAGTGTTGGGATTTGTGGTACAATTGTTACAAATTTGGTACAATCGACACAAGTGGTACTCTGGCACACTTCATGCTTTTTGGTACAATTTCATATGACATTTCTCAATAATTTTTTTGTATAATCTATAATTTCTTTTTTTTCCTCAATAAAAAAAATTCTCATTTCGTAGTTCTCTAACCCTTTCTAGGACGAACTAAATTGTATCATTCTTGATATATGTTCAGGATTTTTATTGTTTACTTTGATTGCTCTTTTATGTGTATGAGATGAAAAAAATAACTTGTAGGAAAAATGTCTTGCTAATTTACAATGAGTTTACATTAGACAATGCTGTCATAACAATAGAAAACATACTAATACGTGCATACATTCCAAATTGTCTTAACTAATATTTTAAATATTTTGAAGACAGTAAACAGAAAAATGAATTGATGTACAAATGCTGATAATAATTCAGTTAATAATTTAAAAAAGATAAAATAAACAATGATTTGAAGGATTGCCGACAATAAATCAAATTTTTGTGTACAGAAAACAAATTCAAAAAATTTAAATGACGGAGACAGACGATAGTCACCATTTGTTATGTTTTTATTGTCATACCAGTACTGTCAAATGCTATAATTTCGAAAAATGTGAGTGTGTTAGTAAAACACTGCGAGTGTATTGTGTTTTTCGAATTTGCACTTATATAAGTATGTAAACCCTAGGTTAATGCCAAATTTTGGTACAATTGATGCTGAGTTGGTACAATTTTATCATTGGATTGGTACAATTTAAACAATGTCAGATCCCAACACTGGTACACATTGCTCGGAAAACATCCCGCTAAGAACATCAGACACGTAGAGAGACGTTGATTTTGATCGAAACATCAAATTAGCTGCCCAACTGTAACCCGGCTAATAGACAGATGCAATCACATTTATTCTGCAGATGTCGAGTGGCTGTTGACTGATGTTATTTGAATTGCCCCGTATAGCCCAAAAAATTATTATATAATTATAACACTATGCGACAGTCAAAATCGGAATGGGATGAAACTAACGGGAAATGTTACATCGGTAAAAAAGATGTTATACGTGTTCCGGCGTTTCGCTGGGTCACGTCTATTAATCGAGATATATCGATTTGAAGTTAGTAACTCATATAGGGGATATTGTCACCTTTGGTGGTCTTTTTTTACATGTTCATACAACGTTTCGCTACATAAGCAACAGTTTCGCAGTTATAAATAAATGTATGAAGGAAAAAACTATTTTTTGCGTAAAAAATTGAATTTTTTATTTTTAATTCATAAAAAATCCAAAACGATAAAAAGAGTGTCAAGTTCTCTTACTTCCACGTAAAGTCACATAACCTTTAAACAAAATGAGCAAGTGGAGCGCGCTTTTAAACTTTATTTTGGTTGCGAAATAATTCGCGGCGTTTCGTGGGTCCCAGACAAAATTTGTAAAATGAGACCTGAAACATCACCACCTGCAGGATCATCATCATGAATAAATTCAGAATTAAATGTTTACAAGGAAAAGAAATTTGATCATTTTAAACACTGACCATAATAAAAGCAAACAAACGTAAATATATAAATGTCTACATACGTACAAATTTTCGTTTAAGTGTTTCCCATTAAAAAGAAAATTATTAACATGCGCATTTTCCACAATCATGCATATGTATAAACCACTTGACATATTTTAGTTGTTATTTTTCAAGAACGCTTGTTTGCATTTATATTATTTTGGGTGGCCGAATATTAATTATGAACCCAAAGTAGATCAATTGATTTATAGAACACTTGACATAGCATTTTACTTTTTCCAAAAACACTTGTTGGCATTTCCAATATAATTTGGGTGATCAACAATAAAGTCTAACTAGATCAATTGATTTCAAAATATGAATTTCTCAATAATTTTTGCTCAACTATTAAAATAAATCATAAACTTAAAATAAATCATAAACAATTGATTTCGTAATAGTTCATAAGAATTATCAATAAGCATTTTTGGAAACTATTTTAGTATTTAAAGGTCTTAGACCTTTTTTAAAATAAAGTCAGTCACATTTATGATTCAAGAAAACAACAGCGGTTTTTTATTTTTTTTTTTTTTAAATAAATTTTCAAAAACCAAAATTGGTGCAGTCGGTAGGATATCGCAGATCCTATACAACATAAAAGCAGAAGTTTTATGTAGGAATTGAATTTTTATTATTAGTGCGATACCTTGTAAAATCGGTAGTGAATAAAACAAAACAAACAATTTAAATACAAAAGCCGACAAAACGACACCAATCGAAACTTTACTGGTACTCACTCATGTAAAAATCAATCTCATATCCGTACAAATCCCCAAAACTTGCAACAGAATCAGAAATACAGGGACAATCAGAGATTTTCACATAACCGTCAAGATACACAATATGCGACAAACGAATGATAATAACCAATGACAAAATAACGGAAACGCATCACAGCAATATAATGCTAACAGATGGCGAAATAACCAAAACCAACATCAACAGCAAAATACTTGGCGTAATGATCAAAATTATCAACCACTTCAACAACCAGAACCATTGGATATAAATACTAATGAAAAATCGGAAAATTTTCGGGAGCCTCGGGAACAAATTACCATTTGTAACAATAAAAACCAAATTAGGATTTATTAAATTAATAATAGACACAGGTGCAACAAATTCTATTTTGAACCCAGGAATTTGTAATTCGAAAAGAATTTATCCAACAAATCCAATTCTTATTAAAACACTTCAACACCAAGTTTACGTAAAAGAAAAAGCTATAGTACCTATTTTTGAGGAATTTAATATTAACGGGTCTAACAAAACACTTGAATTCTACATAATTAAATTTCACAATTATTACGACGGGCTGATAGGTAATGATATATTAAGACAATTAGATGCTTGTATTGATTATAAGAATAGAGAAATAACCATCGGCAATAAAACATTACCAATACGTTTTGAAAATGAAACAATAAATAAAAACCAAATACAAACTCCACATGAGTTAATCTATTTCAAATGAGAAAATAATAGAACAATTTTAAGAAAAGGTATTTTAAATACAGAAGACAGAGAAATAGAATTTAATCTATTATCTGAAAATAATCGTTTGAATACGCAAAAGGTAAACCACGAAAATTTCAGTATAATTGAAGAAAGGGAATTCAAGCCTCTATTGGAACAAATTCGAACAGAGCACCTTAATTTTGAAGAGAAAAGAGAACTACTAAAATTAGTAAAAAGCTACTCCGATATTTTCTATCAAGAAAATACAACATTGACTTTTACCTCTGCCATAAAACATGAAATCAGAACTTCTGACAATATAGCCATTCACACCAAATCATACCTTATATACTTACATAAGAATGAAGTTCAAAAACAAATTCAAGAAATGCTTGAGAATAAAATTATCAGACATAGTAATTCTCCTTATTCCGCACCTATTTGGATCGGTGCGAAGAAGGTCGATGCAAGCGGAAAAACTAAATGGAGACTGGTCATCGACTATTGGAAGCTTAATGAAGTAACCATAGATGACAGGTACCCAATACCAAATATCGATGAAAACCTTGATAAACTGGGAAGATGCAAGTATTTTACCACGCTAGATTTATCAAAAGGATTTCACCAAATAGAAATTAAGGAGGAAGACATTCATAAGACCGCCTTCACTGTGGAAGGAGGACACTATAAATTTTTACGAATGACGTTTGGGTTGAAGACAGCTTCAGCGACATTTCAAAGGCTAATAAACAATATTCTTAAGGATTATTTTAACAAAATTTGCCTTATTTATTGGGATGACATAATCATTTTTTCCACCTCCCTACAGGAGCATATTAATTCAATTTGTTTAATTTTCGAACGCCTACAAGAAGCAAATCTTAAAGTACAACTAAACAAATCAGAATTCTTAAAAAGTGAAACCGAATTCCTGGGACTATAGTAACTCCGCTAGGAATAAAAGCAAATCCAAAAAAAATTGAGTGTGTAAAAAATTTTCCAATTCCCAAAACTCCTAAACAAATAAAACAATTTCTTGGACTAACCGGATACTATAGAAAATTCATAAAAGACTACTCCTTGATCGCTAAACCCATGTCCAAATACCTAAAAAAGGATGCCAAAATAAATCTTGGTGATCCACAATAAGTAGAAAGTTTCAACACACTCAGAAGATTATTAACGCGTTCCCCAATTCTAGCATATCCAAATTTTTCAAAAAAATTCTGCCTTTCAACAGATGCAAGTAATTTTGCTCTAGGAGCAATACTTTCGCAAGACAATCACCCCATTTGCTACTCAAGCCGAACACTCAACGAACAAGAGTGTAACTACAGCACTATTGAGAAGGAACTTCTAGCCATTTTTACCAAGGGTGATATAACCAGGTAATTGCACGGGCGAAAATTCTCATCATCTGTTTAATTTACAAATTTAAAAAAATTAAAAAGCGAAAATAATTTTGAAATAAATTTAAAAATTTTTTCAATTGAATCAATTTTGAAAAAAGTTAAGAAAGTGCTAGAAGAATATACTTACATAAAGGTAAGGTTACATTAGGCAAATGTTTGCCTCAAAATTGTTTGTTGTTGCTTGATTTAAATTTTCCTAAAACATTTTAAAATTTGGTTTGTGGTCACACTAGGTACATTTATTTGCTCATGTTTGCCGTGTTGTCAGACTAGAAAAAATATTTGAGTAAGAAAAAAAAATTGTCAAAAGAACATAAATTTATTTCCCCAACATATGTATGTATGTACGTAAAAAATATACATAAATAAAAAATGTATGTACATATATGTATGTACATATATGTATATAGAAGAAAATTAAAAAAAGCTTAAAGAAAAGATTATATGAACATGTTGCATTTGTAGAGACACATACATATCGCACACAAAATCACAAACAGACACAACTAAAAATTCACAAATTTTCAGGAGAGTCAAAAACAGTTTTTGAAATGTGGTTGCAATGGTTTTAAGCAACATAAAAATAGTCATAGAGGTATTTGAAATATAACGAAATTTCCCTGATTTACGTCTCAGCCTCTTCCTGGCACAGTCTGCAGTATCATATCTTCGATTTTCATCTTGGCTAAATGATACTTGAAGTTTCCATAACCTGTCACCAACGCAGCTATATAGCTTAATGTACTGAAATTGCCTGTTGTATTTTTTATTGTTGCACTTGTTGTAGCCCTGCAATCACCTGTTTATATTGGCCTTGATTTTTAATTTGTTACTATTTGCCTTTCTGTTAAAAAAGGCTCTTAATATTGAAATTAAATTCATTTTTAAATAAATAAAACTATTTAGAAATAATAAAATAAAAAATTAAAATAAATATTTTATATAAAAGATTATAAAAAAAATTTGAGTCTGGAAAAAAAATTATCAGTTATATAGCTGCATCTGCTACCGATGCTTCGGCTGCTGCTGGTGAAACGCCTGCGGTGGTGCGACTGATGTTTCTGGAGCAGTTGAAGTTGCTGAAGCGGCTGATGTCTCTGGAGCGAGTAGTGGTGGTGAAGCGGCTGCTGTTGTTGGCGAATTCCATTGTGTTGGTAAAGGATATTGGGGAACAGCTTATTGCGGTGGCTGTGTTGCAGCCCATTATGGTGACTTTGTTGTAGTCGAATATAGTGGCTTTGTTGCAGCCCATTGTGGTGGCTGTGCTGCAGCCCATTGTGGTGGGTGTGTTGTAGCACATTTGGTGGCTGTGTTGCAGGCCATTGTGGTGCCTGTGATACAGCCCAATGTAGTGGCTGTGTTGCAGCTCATTATAGTGGCTGCACTTCAGCACATTGTGGATTAGCCAATCGGTGTGTTGGGGATCAGTCCGTTTCCGTAAGTTTATTTTTCGGCGCCCTTGCTAAAAAATTAACTTTCATTTTAATACACCTATACTGTAAGACCAGTTCTCCAAAAGAAAAATTATCTTGCTCAATTTGTAATCTTTGTGGGATAAATTGTAAAGTAAATCGAGTTTACGATCCTCTTTGAAATAACTAAGACTTATGCAATTAAATTTGTTCTATAGATAATTCTTGCAAAAAAAAACCGACTTCAAAACAGACAAACTTAAAAGCATGTTGCTTTAAGACGGTAACTATTGCGACACCCTGTAATTTCCGAATTCAAATTTTATACTAGTTATAGCGGTCATAGCAATACAGGTTCGTTGTAAATTTCAACCTTCTGTCTGTAACGGTTTAAAAGTTTGGTCATATACATCAAATTACATAAACTATTGCGACACCCTGTAATTTATAATTTTTGTTGGAATTTAAGAATAAATTTCTTTCAGTGTATGTACATTGAATGTTTTTCAATAACTTCCAGAATGTTACAACATATACATAGATCATTTCTACTTGTTATTGTATGTGTTTTTTTTTATTCTTGAATTTCTTTTCTTTGAGTATTTTTATTATTCCTATTTTGAATTTTGAATGTGACAGGTCGTAGTGTGCGTTTAAATTGAATAAAAAGAAAATTGAATATTTAAAAATAAAAATAAATTTTTTATTAATATTATTGGGAAGAACAAACTAAAAGGACATAAACTAAGAGGTTATGGGCCCAGTTTACGTTCTAGCTTGTGCTTGAGAAAATAATAATAATGGACAAAACAAAAAGAAATATAAAACCATTTGATGGTGAAAAATATTCTATTTGGAAATTTCGTTTGAGGGCTCTTTTAAGTGAAATGGATGTGTTAACGGTTATTGATGGTGATGTACCCAGCCCAGATACTGAAGAGTGGAAGAAAATGGATAGAATCGCAAAAAGTATAATTATTGAATATTTAAGTGACTCATTTCTTGGCTTTGCAAATAGCAAAAACAGTGCAAAACAAATATTCGCAAATTTAGATGCAATTTATGAAAGAAAAAGTTTAGCATCACAATTATCAATTCGAAAACAGTTACTGAGTTTAAAATTAAAGGGAGAGTGTCCACTTTTAAATCATTTTAATATTTTTGATGACCTGATAACTGAATTGCAAGCCGCAGGAGCAAAGATCGACGAAATGGACAAGGTGTCTCACTTGTTGTTGTCCTTGCCATCAAGTTATGATGGGGTGATTACTGCTATTGAAACCTTGTCGGAAAACAATTTGACGTTAGCGTTTGTTAAGAATCGATTAATGGATCATGAGATAAAATTAAGAAGTGATATTAAGGACACCAGCTCTAAAGTTTTGCACGCTAAGACCGAAAGTACACAAAACGAGCATAAAAATAAACTTAATTATTTTAAAAATAAGATCAAATACAGACCAAATAAGCCATACAAATCCAATAAGCAATTGGGGACAAGAGTCAAATGCCATTACTGTGGCAAACTTGGCCACATTAAAAAGAATTGTTTCTCTTATAAGAAATATGCAGAAAATAAGAATCAAGAAAGAGATAAACAAGCGCAAATGGCAACAACCCAGTCGGATGAGGGATTTGCATTCATGGTCAGACGTGATCAATTTCTTAAAGATAAAAATAGCGTTTCTTTTCTATTGGACTCAGGTGCTTCGGATCATCTTATAAATGATGAAACTCTCTTCGCAGACTTTGTAGAGTTGGAGCCACCTATCAAAATAGCAATAGCAAAATATGGTGAATATATCTATGCAAATAAGAAAGGAATAGTGAAACTCCGTAACAACTTAATGCACCATGTCACTCTGGAGGATGTTTTGTTTTGCCCAGAAGTTCCAGAAAATTTACTTTCGGTAAAGAGGATGCAAGATGCTGGGATGACAGTTGAATTCCATCCAGGAGGTGTAAGAGTCAGTAAGGATAATCGAGACGTTTTGAATGGTAAATACAAACATAATATTCCAGTTGTTGAATTTATTGCGGTTTCTAAACAGACATATTTTTTAAAAGTTAGTAAGGCTGATGAGTATCGTTTATGGCATGAGAGGCTAGGGCACATTAGTAAAGGGAAGTTTTTAGAAATAAAGGGAAAAGACATGTTTGATGACATAAAGCTTCTTGAAAACGTACAACCAAATAATGAGATATGCGAAGCATGTATAAATGGAAAACAGGCCAGACTTCGTTTCGAAAATTTTAAGAATAAAGAATATATTAAAAGGCCATTATTTGTTATTCATTCTGATGTCTGTGGTCCTATAACACCTTCTACTATAGACGGCAAAAACTATTATGTAATTTTCATTGACCAATACACTCATTATTGCGTAACTTATTTAATTGCGAATAAGTCTGATGTCTTCTCAACTTTCAAAGATTTTGTTGCTAAAAGTGAAGCACATTTTAATTTAAAAGTTGTCAATTTGTATATAGACAATGGTAGAGAGTATTTGTCCAATGATATGCGTGAATATTGTGTAGAAAAGGGCATTAGTTATCATCTTACAGTTCCACATACACCACAATTAAACGGTGTATCTAAAAGAATGATTAGAACAATCACAGAAAAGGCTCGTGCTATGATTAATGGTGCAAAATTAGAGAAAATATTCTGGGGTGAAGCTGTTTTAACAGCAACGTATTTAATTAATCGAAGCCCCAGTGTTGTGTTGAAAAATCATATGAAAACACCATATGAAATGTGGCATAATAGAAGGCCAAATCTTGGATATTTGAAAGTTTTCGGTTCAACTGTATATGTCCATGATAAGACTAGAAAAAGGAAGTTTGACCAAAAATCATGGAAAGGTATACTCGTTGGATATGAACCGAATGGTCTTAAAATATGGGACATTGAATCTAGAAAATTCCAAGTAGCCAGAGATGTAATTGTAGATGAGACAAATATGATAAATTCTAGAACTGTGGTAAAAAATGTATCAAATCAATTGAATATCCCGAATGAGAGTAGGGAGGATTCTCTGAATGATAGTAAGAGATATGATCAGTCTGTAATCCCGAATGAAAGTAGGGAAGTAACTAAAATTGATTTGTCAATTGGTACAAAGAATTCTGATAAAGTTATATCCGATGCACAGCCTAGTGACTATTTGTCTGTTGAGAAAAATGCCGATACAGTTTCTGCTGAAAGAATAGAATCAGATATAAGTGAATCTTGTAATGACCTTAAAGGCCCAAACGTAGAAATCCGAAGAAGTGAAAGAATAAAAACTAGACCACATGTATTATATAAAGACTTAATAAATAATTGTGTGATGAATGCACACACTTTATTTAACAATATTCCAAACTCATTTGATGAAATAAAAAACAGACATGACAGAGTAAGTTGGGAAAAAGCAATAAAAGAAGAATTAGATTCACATTTTTACAATGACACATGGTCTCTTGTACCAGAGCCTGATAATAAAAATATAGTTGATTTTAAGTGGGTGTTTACTATTAAAAATGATGAATTTGGAAAACCAGTAAGGTATAAGGCTAGGCTTGTGGCTCGAGGATTTACTCAGGAATATTTGGTGGATTACGACGAAACTTTTGCTCCTGTAGCTAGAGTTTCTAGCTTCAGAATTTTGATGTCTCTTTCCAATCAATATAATTTGAAAGTTCATCATATGGATGTAAAAACAGCCTTTTTAAATGGCGTCTTGAAAGAGGAAATTTATATGTCTATTCCTCAGGGATTATCTAATAAAAAAGGTATGGTCTGCAAATTAAATAAAGCCATTTATGGACTTAAGCAGGCAGCCAGATGCTGGTTTGAGGTATTTGAACAAGCTCTTAGAAAAATTGGTTTTACTGATTCTACTGTGGATCGCTGTATTTATATTCTTGACAATGGTGACGTTCTCAAAAATATATACGTACTGCTATATGTAGATGATCTGGTAATTTCTACGGCAGATATGGGAACAATGGATAATTTTAAAGCCTATTTAATGGCAAAATTTAGAATGACGGATTTATTAGAAATTCGTTACTTCATTGGAATCAAGATAGATAGAGAAAATAATGAACTTCATCTAAGTCAGGGAGCTTACATTGAAAATGTTTTAAAGAGGTTTAAAATGGATGAATGTAAACCAATGTCTTCTCCACTTCCAATTAAACTGAATTATGAAGCCCTAAATTCGGATGAAGGGTGTGATGCGCCATGTCGTAGTTTGATTGGTTGCTTAATGTACATTATGTTATGTACACGACCTGATATAAGCACCGCTGTTAATATCCTGAGTCGATATAGCCATAAGGGCAATGAAGAGCAATGGCGATGTTTAAAGAGAGTTTTACGATACCTTAAGGGAACCATAGGTTTTAGGTTGACATTTATAGCTAATCCCAGATATAATGATTTATTGGTTGGCTATGTAGATTCTGACTGGGGTGGAAGTGAAAGCGACAGAAGAAGCACTACTGGTTATTTATTGAAGATGTTTGATTTAAATTTAGTTTGTTGGAATACAAGAAAGCAAAATTCGGTTGCAGCTTCATCCACTGAAGCCGAATATATGGCATTATTTGAGGCTGTTAGAGAGGCTATGTGGTTAAAGTCGTTATTAGGAAGTCTTAAAATAGAAGTTAATTGCCCTATAAGGTTGTTTGAAGATAACCAAGGGTGTATTAGTATAGTTACTAATCCTTCATGTCATAAGAGATCGAAGCATATTGATATTAAATATCATTTTTCAAGAGAGCAGGTAGAAAATAAACTAATAAAAGTTGAGTATATTTCTACAGATGAACAATTAGCTGACATCTTGACGAAGCCCTTACCTGGACCCCGATTTATCAAATTGAGAAACCAACTGGGATTGAAGGATTTGTAAAATACATTCTCTGAACGAAAAGTATGGGTGTCAATGGATTTTGAAAGTTCCTGATTTATATAAATTTTTTTTTGTGGTCTGATTGGGTTTTTCTGGGTTTTTCCCAATCCTCGCAACAAATGTTGGACTACATTATATATATTTCCCAGAATACTCGGCCTGTCATATTTTTATTTATTTATGTTTATGATCTCTGTATATGTTGAGGAGGTGTGTTGGAATTTAAGAATAAATTTCTTTCAGTGTATGTACATTGAATGTTTTTCAATAACTTCCAGAATGTTACAACATATACATAGATCATTTCTACTTGTTATTGTATGTGTTTTTTTTTATTCTTGAATTTCTTTTCTTTGAGTATTTTTATTATTCCTATTTTGAATTTTGAATGTGACAGGTCGTAGTGTGCGTTTAAATTGAATAAAAAGAAAATTGAATATTTAAAAATAAAAATAAATTTTTTATTAATATTATTGGGAAGAACAAACTAAAAGGACATAAACTAAGAATTTTAAATAATTATTCTTATTATAACAGATATAGTAATGGACATTCTGTCTAATTGTTAAGTGTTTATCAATAACTGTTTAAAAGATAGGGTCATATATATCAAATGACGTCACCTATTGGGACACCCTTTAAATTCAAATTTTAATATAAATACTTTTTAAAGAACACTTTGTAATACAGATTCTTTTTAAATTTTAACTTTGTGTCCATATATATCAAATTACATCAACTATTGGGACACCCTATAATTTCCAATTTTAAATATTTATACTTGTTGTTATTCGAAACATAGTAGTGAACATTTTGTCTATTTTTCAAGTGTTTGTCTATAACGGTTCCAAAGATGAGGACGTAATGGTCAAATAACATCAATAATGGGGACACCCTTTAATTTATAGATCCAAGTTTTATACTTGTTTTAATAGCGGACTAAGCAATATATGTTCTTTGTAAATTTCAACTGTCTTTCTATAACAGTTGAAAAGTTTGGCCATATATATTACTTTTACATTAACTATTGGGACACCCTTTAATTTCCAAATTCATATTTTGCACTTGTTATTTTAGCGGACTTAGCAATACAAGTACTTTGTAAATTTCAACTGTCTGTCTATAAAGGTTCAAAAGTTTGGCCATATATATATCAAAATAAACCAACTAATGGGACACCCTTTAATTTCTAATTTTAAATATTTATACTTATTATAACAGACATAGTAACGAACATTCTGTGCAACTTTCAAGTGTTTGTCTATAACGGTTCAAAAGATAGGAGAATAAAGGTGAAATTAAGTCACCTATGGGGTCACCCTTTAATTTTTAATTTTATTTTTTAATTACTTTTTGTTGTTGGGAGCTACTGTGATACGCACTTTTTTTTAATTTTAAATTGGTGACCTATAATGTTCATAATACACGTAAAAAACATGTATGTTGTATGGGGACACCCTTTAATTTTTAAAATTTTGAACTTCTTTTAAAATGGGACCAATCTGTAGCCATAACCTTTCTAATAGTGCAAAATTTTTAAAATCGGTTCAGAAATGACTGAGTTCTGCGGGCACAAACATAAAAAAAAAAAAAGCAAAATTCAGACGAATTGATAACCTCCTTCTTTTTTTGAAGTCGGTTAAAAACAGGTCTAAGTGTAAAATTAAAACTTACCATATGTATAATAAAAATGCAATTTATTTGTAGGTTTAAAAGAGCTAGTTCCTATACGTATTTCACTGGTTGCTAAGACCAGATCATCAGGAAACCTTTTTCCTAATTTTAGAGAAACCAAAAATACTCTATAAGTAATAAAATTGTTAACAGAATAAAATGTTAATAGAATAATATTACAGAATATTAAAGCTTCAATAAAACACCAGCAAACAAACTACCTTTTTCTTTTTCCTAACTGTCATTCTACAATTGGATGGTAAATTGCAATTTTATGTATATCGCATGAGAAGAAATCAAACTCTGAGGAATGGCAAACTTTTTACACAGAGTTGCAAATAAAGTAGTATTTTCCACGTGGTTGACTGAAGAATATGAAAAAATGTATGGGGAGGTAAGGAAAAAATATTTTAATTTAGTTTTTAATTAATAACTTCAAAACCATTTCGCGTGCATATATCGCGCTACGTGCAATCAATAGGCGGCTTAAATACGAATCTAACGCGGTATAAGTAGTTTCTTGAAAAACTTTCTGACAAAAGCTATTGCGTAGTTAACTTTTGAAAATCAGAAAATTTTTTCATAACATACATTAAAGTAGTTTGTCAGTGTAAGTAATTTTTTTGTTTGAATTCCATTTGTAACATTATAGGTCTGGCAACACAAATAGTTTTTAATTCTGATTCGTAAAGAAGCACAAAGAAGAAAGAAAAAACAACCCGGGATGGAAAACGAAATTTATTTAATTTTCATAAATATTATTTTTTATATTCTATAAAATCTACTTTTTAAAAATTAAAAAACCAGTAGTATCAATGTCAATTATTTACATTTTTTAAGTTTGGCATTATCATTAAGTTGAAGATGACGCTACAAAGTGCACTAACTTTACAAGCCCTGCCAAATTCAATGTTTAAAAATATATTAAATTAGTTTTTCCCGCATTATGTGTTTTTCTTTAATTATGTCACGTGCTCTTATCGTGCTACAAGTGAAAAATAAAATTCTTAGGCCCATGATTATAACTTGCCTTTAGCTAAAGTTAGGATTTTGTTGGAGCGATAAATAGTTTTTCGTTATTAAAAGTAAGCTAAAAACCACTTTTAACTATCAGGTACTATAAGGACAAGTTATAACAATGAGCATTATCCTCATTATTATAACGAAAAACTACTTATCGCTCCAACAAAATCCTAACTTTAACTAAAGGCAAGTTAAATTAATGATCCTTAATATATTAAACTTGTTTCTCCCTCATTACTCCAAAACTATGTCACGCGCACATTTCGCGGTACCTGCGATAAAAAGGGGACACAAATACGAAACAAACGTAGTGTAAATTGTTTCTTGCAAGCAGCCACAATGGGCTGCAATACTACCACAGCCACAATGAGCTGCAACACAGCCACGACAATGGGCTGCAAAACCACCAGTGTGCTGCAACACCGCCACAATGGGATGCAACACAGCTACAATGGGCTGTAAAGCAGGCACTACAATGGGCTGCAACACAGCCACAATGGGCTGCAAAGCAGGCACCACAATGGGCAGCAACACCACTACAATGGTCTGTTGTTTAACATGGAGCAGCCGCTCCACCACCACTAAGGTCATCAGCCGGTCCAGTAACTTTAGCCGCTCTAGCAGCAGCGGCTCCAGCAACAGCAGTCGCACCAGAATCAACAACAAGCCGAGGCACCGGTAGCTGATTCAGCTATATAACGGACAATTATTTTTTCCAGAATCAAATATTTTTTCTAGACTTTTATATTAAATATTTATATATATAATTTTTTTTGTTTTATGGTTTTAGAAGTGAATTTAATTTAATATTTAAAAATTAAATAAATTAAAAATTAAATCATTCTATATACAAAATACAAAATATGTTTGTTTACTAGTACAATATATTATTTGTATATTATATTTTATAATATATATTAATTTCTTTAACTGTAAGAGGCATACATATAAAATTTACAAGCAGTAAGAAAGCAGAAAGTATAAAAAAAACATAAAAATTAAAGTGTGTTCCGATAGTGAGGTGATGTGGATGTATATGGCCTAAGTTTTGAACCATAATTAGACTCTTAAAATTTTCAGAGATGATGTATACCTGTGGCAGCTAAAGCAAAACTACTAAAACTTGAAATTTTATCTTTCTTAAAGAAAACGCGAAACTATTATAACAAATCGATGTTGAATTTTTTGTTAGTTAGGGCCTTTTACGTTTTAGGTGACGATATAAAGTATAAAAATTAATAATAATCCTATTTGAATAAACAATTTAGGCGTTATATTTAAAGCCAAAAACACAGCTTTATCCAAAACCATTTTTTCATTTTTATTCGTTAATCTTTGTCGCCTTGGTGTTAAATTAATACTAGCGAACGGTAATAAATTATCAAATGGTGCTGAAGATTTTAAGGGAGTATTCGAGAGTAGAAAAGCCTTTAGTATTGTAGGATAGTTTTTAAGCATTTTAGAGACGAATTTAATGAGATTTAAAGTAGCAAAAAAAAAAGTCTGCAATCAATTACGCACAAAAATGTTGATCATGGAAGCTCTACATTTTAATACCTAATTGCTCAATGGTACAACTTCATTTGGAATAGCATTTTTGTTGTTTTAAATTATAGGTTTTTAACTTCAAATTCAATTTTTTAAACTTCAAATTCAACTTATTAAACTTTAAATTCAATTTTATAAACTCCAAATATAACTTTTTATTCAATTTTATTAACTTTAAATTCAAAGTTTATAAAATTGATATTGAAGTTTGAAAAATTGAATTTGGAGCAAGGCGAATCCACTTATCAGATGAAAGCGAAGCGACAACAAGTACAACAATAAAAAACAACATGTATTTTGTTTTGTTGCTGGTTTTGTCAAAATAAATTAAATCGCCTTTATTTATATTAAAGCAAAATGTAAAAAAATAACTGTGTTCGCTTACTTTCGCAGCAGAAACTTCGAACGAGAATAAAATAAAAACTAAACAAATCTTTTCTCAATAGTAAAAATATCTTACTGAGCGGTTTTTAATCTAACGCATGAATCTGAAAAACAAATAGTTTTGTGTTTTTGTTTTACTTTTCCATCTCTAAACCTTTTTTGAGAATTTATGGCTGCATTAGTTCAATCGATGAACCCGGTTTTTTATAGAAATATTATACTAAGTGATAGTATATTTGTCAAATCTTACTTTTCGCTAAATATTTTCCGCAATTAATTCTTCCACTCATCTCAAAGTTTAAGGGCTAAGGAATTTCATATTTAATAAAACTATGTGAATTATATTTCACACAGTTTCTAAGGAAAGAATTGATCTTCTATTTCTCTAAGTTGCCGGTTTCAAGGCCAGTAAACAATAACATATTGTAGTAACAAATCCAGTTATTGAACAAAACTTATATATTTTGTTTATTTTTAACAAAACCAAATAAAAATTATTAAAATAAATTGGTTCTACCATCGCAGATTTTAATTAATAAATTGGATTTAAAGTTTGTGTGTTGTATACATATATTCATAAAATAAAAAATTCAATATTTGTGATTTCTGGTTTTTTATATTTATTTTTTGAAAATTTTAATTTTGTGTTTTGTTTTCGGTTCTAAATAAACAAAAAGAAAGAACCAGCCGGAAAATAACGTAAACAAATAAATGTCAGCTGTGCTTTCAACACGACCTGATATAAATTCGCCTTGGTATGGAGTTTAAAAAATTGAATTTGAAGTTTTAAAAATTGAATTTGAAGTTAAAAACCTATACAACGCGAGAGATTAATTTTTAATTTAAACATAAAAACTTAGGTAGACTCGCGGCGAAAATCAATACAACTCTGCATACATTTTGTTTGTGTAAAATATTTGAATGTCAAAAGCATCTGACCAAAAATAGAAATAAGAAGAATAAAGTTGAAAATTGTTAAATTGTAAAAGTTTTGCTTTCAGTAAAAGAGTTTATAAAAAAGAATATTTAAACTTTTGGTGTTATAATGTGTTGTTAGTTTTATTGTTCTTATATTAAAATAAATAAAAGTTTTCATATTAAATAAATAAATTGTGTTTTATTTATAAATGTTGTGTAAATCTATGTACATATATGCTTATCTTATAAGTAATAAAAAGACCACCGGCACCAGCTCCTATAAGATGCACATGATGTAAGTGGAAGGTTTAATTCATGAGGAGAGCTCACTGAAAAAAACGAAAAGAATATAATAATTAATAAGAGCTCAATAGTTAAGTGAAAATTTTTCATGACTAGGTTGCTTATATACGAAGCTGCCTAGAGTTGTCACTGGAAGAAAAGAAAATAGTTATTAATAAAATTGCAATAGTTAAGTGAAATAGTTTAACGAATACTTTCCTTTTTCAAGACTAGGTTTGTTATTTAGAAAGAGAAGAAAGTTATAATTAACTAAAGTTTAATAATTTATTAACAAAGTTACAAATACTTCCCTTTGCGATGACTAGCTTGGTTGGTTTTTCCCATTATTATAAGCAGCTTTACAAGGGTAAAATAGATTTTACTGAAAGAAAATTGCATTAAACAAAAACTCAGTTTAAAGTATAGCCGTATTAAACAAAAATTAGCCACTTACCTTTAAGTTTTTATCTTAAGCAGTTTGCTAAATCCTAATAGTTTCTGTTTCGACTTTTGTTCTTTAAGTCTTCTGTTGAGGTGTCTAACTCGAAAATGAATTCTGCACTTAAAGAAAAATTTTTTATGTTATCTGTCTAGCAAGTTTTGCTTTAAATTGCGGCAGCGTGATATTTTATCGCCGTTTGCCCTTCGAAATATTACTTCCAGCTCTTTAATTTTAGAATAAAAGCTGTCTTTTGGTTTTTTAAGTGACATCTTTGATACTTGGTCAACCCATGAAAAGGAACTTTCATGACTTTCGTATTCTTTAAGATTCAGCTTTTTTATTATGTAACCAGATATGTATTCTAAAGCATCCTCTTGAAGAATACCAATTTCATCTAAGTTCGATTCATCAAAGTCGACAAATTCATTTTCATCTGGCAGTTCTTCAATAAAATCTTCAAAGTTTGCTTCTGATAGTTCTTAGGGTTTTGCGGCGCCAACATTTGATTTGTTCCTGATGAGTTGAGCCAATCAGTGGTATCATTTTCTACATTTCCTGTGCAATTTAAGTACTCCGTATTTCTCGCAAAAAAATAAATATATAAATTCAAGTATATATTAGTACCAAGTATAAACTTACCTAGTATATATTTTTGAAGTCTATACTTAAAATCTCATGGAGACGGATGGTCATTTAAACCACCTTTGCTCCTAATTGCACCAAAGAAATGTTCCAGTACGTCTTAGTTTAATCGGTTAGTCACCAAGTACGTCATGTTGTACCTTGCTACATAATTTTGTAACATTATTAGTGCGTTGTTAGAAGTAATAATGCCTTTTTGAAATGTCTCTATGGCTTTTTTTTTTCCCGGAATAATCGGAAGTGACATTATTTGGGTCATTTTCTTTAATAGCTCAGTCTGGGACTCTAAAGCTAAGCCGAATGGTTCCTAGGACAAAAAATGTTTCAAATAAAGAAATAAATAACAAGAAAAGAACTTACTTTGCCAGGATATTTAAAATTACTTAATTTTGAATTGAAAATATCGAACCAATTTTTACAAGCTGAACAAAATCTGCTGTCTCTGTTGGCTTGAAGAGCTCCATCCACAGAGAGTAACATCTTCTAATCGCATTTGCAGTCGTATTTGTCTTCCTTAAATTTTTATGGAACGTTAATATTTAATTATATTTTAAAGCTAAATATATATTTACCTGCCCCTTTTACTTCAATATGTTCTTTACTCAATTTAAATGTAATAGATATGTATATCTGATTTAGATGTTAAATTGAGCAAGTACATATATAGTGCGCTTGGTTAGAAGTTCATTGTTAATATTCAATCCGGTTTCGAGGAAATGGTTCCGTATTAATTTTTATAAATGGGGCGCATCTGCAAAGTAAAAAATTTTCTCGTCTTGTTTAAATTATTGCTAGAAAGGAAAAGCAATGGCTTATGTAACTTAACAAATCATACTAAAACATGAGTAACTTTAAAATTAAATTAAAACTAAATTAAAAATCTTAAAAAGAAAAATAGTGAATAAAATTTTATTTACCCATTTTTCAATCAATATCAAAATGATTTGCCCTCGAAGTTGTGTTGTGTTTGCAATTGTGTGTTGTTAAATGTTGTGTATTGTTAGACGTTCACTGGTACAGCAATGTTACATATTACTTACCTGGCGTAATACCCAACTCTCTCCACAACTTACGATTGCTAGGTCCCATGTCACAGACTAAAGCCACCACTGGTAAACCTGTGACGTTTATTTGGCATATGAGGTTTAACAAAAGATCCTTAGTCCTTTTGCAATCGAATTGGTAAAACACAGGCTGTTTCCACGAATTCCTAATGCCGCGAGCCATAACTACCTGTACGTACGCTGCTCTCGGCCCCGAAGCATGTAAGCATATTACATTGGATATGTCCCCCCATTTCCACATTACTGTACCTGGATTTTTCATTTTTTTAATTTGGCCTTCAGTGAAGATTTGTTGCATGGTAGAAAAAGTCGCGTTTGGCTGTTCAAGTCTTAAACTTAATTCTTTATTTTTCGACTCAAGCTCACGGTTTCTATTATAATATTTTTGACAGTCCGAAGAAAAAATTGACAAGCTAAAAATTATAATTAATTAATGATTTTTGTGCCAGGAAATACACTTTTTTCTTGAACTCTACTTCGTTTCAAATACGTATATATGTATATTTCTTAAATTATTTTATACTTACTCCGTTTGCGTTGCTTGATCGTTGAAAGTTTGATCTTTTGGTTTCACTTGAAAGTTTTCAACTCTCATTGGTGTTGAACTATGTTGTTCATAGGTAAAAAAAGAGGTCGGGAGTGGAACATCACACGAAGTTTAAGCGTGGAACATCAGGGTAAGAAATCTCTCTAGTTTCTTTATCAGGATTTTGAATATCTTTCCATTGCTCTACACAAGGCATAGCATTTGGCAAAAGCAACATTCTGTGCCTAATGCGTACAATGCTGTTTGCTAGAAAGTGGTCTGAGCACATAAGAGCGGATGCTGCCAAAGCTTTCCCACAAATTTCTCTCTACTTCATTCTTTTATTAATGTCTTTTGGAACATGGAACAAAGATCCATTTCCTTTTTCAAATTTCTTTTTACATAAAGAACACGAACGTATTTTTATTATATGTATATTTTTTATATTGATAAAACTTTGTAAAATAAGTCATACTTTTATATTTTTCTTTTAAATTTGTCCTTTAAATTTTAATTTTAAATTTTCTTTTAAATTTGACTTTTAAATATTCCTTTTAAATGCACTTAATTTTTTGTAACGAATGCCGCGCCAAATTCAATGAATGTAACCGACAAAGAAATGTAAACCAATTTTGACATCCAAGGAAGGGTAAACAAACAAAGCAAAAATAATCACCTGAGCTCTCGAGTTTACCTGTTATGAATGAATTCGCATTGATTTATTTGTATGTTGTTGTTCCTTCAGCCAACCTTCGGTTAGCAATGAAAGTTACTTTTTGTTTATTTGTTTTACTCCCAACATTCGTTTTTAGTTAACACTAATCTAGTATCAAGCTTTGCGCATTTTAATTTTTGAAAATTTTAATTATTACACTGGAGAACAGCTGTTTTGGTGCCGAGGGTTTTTGAACTGATTCTATATCAGTTTGATGTCCTGAATTCAAATATCGTATTCATTTTTCCCTATCAGCTCCAGTTTGTAAGATATACAATTTGAGAGAAATATGAGTTCTATGATTTCAACTTAAATCTAAAGTGTAATAAAGAAAAGTAGATTCGATTTTTTTATTTTATTTATACCAAATACAATCTTAAGTCAAAGTTACAAACAAAAAAAAACATTAAAGAAATCAAATATAGTCACTCGACACTTATAAAACTTCTTTTCCGCGACATTCTTGAATGTTTTTGCAAACAGTCCCTCTTTAAACTCCAGCAGTAATCTGCCATCATGTGGATGTCCCATCTTCCTTGGTAGCGGTCCTCCATAATTTTTATATCTTGGTGAAATCTTTCACCTTGTTCCTCACTCATGTCTCCTAAATTTTCTGGAAACCGGTCCAAGTGGCTGTCTAAATAGTGTAGTTTTATACTCATATTGCACCCTAATGCTTTAAAGCTGTTCAGCATCTTGTTAACAATTTCAACATAGTTTTCACTTTTATGTTTGCCTAGAAAATTTTCTACAACTGCAACAAATGATGTCCAAGCTTCTCCTTCAACTTCATTCATTGAATTTTTGAAGGCAGGATCTTTAATTAATTGTCTTATTTGTGGGCCGTCAAATATCCCTGCTTTGAGTTTTTCTGTGCTCAACTGAGGCATTTTTACCCCTATATATTTAAAACAAGGCCCATCCTTATCAAGAGCTTTTACAAATTGCTTCATTAAGCCCAACTTTATGTGTAACGGAGGAAGAATGATTTTTTCTCTTTCAACCAAAGCGTCCCTAATGACATTCTTTTCCCCAACGTCCATGTTTTCTCTCAGAGGCCAATCTTTTCTAAGCCAGTGGTGTGTTTTGTCCCTACTGTCCCAAAGGCACAAGAAACACGGATATTTTGTGTAACCACTTTGCTGCCCAAGAAGAAAGTTCACCATTTTTAAGTCTACACATATCAACCATTGATGTTCGTGATACTTTATCTTCTGCAAGACTAAACCTATTGTGTTATATTCTTCTTTCAGTTTCGTTGAATGAGCTATCGGTATTGAACCATATTTATTCCCATTATGTAGAAGGACACATTTTAAACTTCGCTTTGAACTGTCAATAAATAGGCGCCATTCATCTGGAATATATGCAGAAAGTCCCATTTCTTTCATGAGTCCCCTAATTTCGTGACAAAATACAAGATTGTCTTCTTGAGAAAAGAATGGTAGCAGATCTTTTTCTCTTGTACGGTAAAAGGTAATTTTGGTTCCTTGTTTCAGTAAATTTTTCTCTTTTAACCTAGAAGCCAGTACTTCAGCAGTTTTTTTCGATAAATTGAGATCCCTGGTGAGATCATTTAATTCGTTTTGATTGAAGCGTTGAGGAACTGAAGACGTCCACTCATCGTCACTGTTAGTTTCATTAGTATGGGAAGAGCGATCAGAGGGACAATGTTCGTTATCGGAGATATCTGGTAGCTCATGAAATGTTGGAATCGGTATTTCATCTGAGTGCGGAATAGGGCGTATTGCCGAGTCTAAATTGGGATAAGTCCATTGATGGCGGTTATTTCGATTGATTCCATTAATATTTGCTAAACAGAAATAGCAATCATCGACGTGGTTTTTTGGTTCTCTCCACACCATTGGTACGCCGAATTTCAAACATTTTCTTTTGCCGGTAGTCCACTGCCGTAATTGCTCTGTGCAAGTTTTACATACGAGATGCGGGGCCCACGTTTTGTCCTGATCACCAAGCTTAACTCCAAAGTATGCCAAATATGCTAGCTTCACAAACTCAGTAATAGCTCGTCTGTTTTGTTGGAATATGTATTCCCCGCATATATAACAAAACACATCAGGTTGATTGACACAACTTCTTCTTGAACTGGACGCTGAACTCATTTTAATTCTGTTCAACACTCTTTTCTTAACACAAAATAACACGAATTCGATCTACTCTCTTTAGCAAGACGGCACAAACTGACGAGACTTACCTGAGTTAGGGGTATAAAAGGGTCAGTTCAGGTACCTGGGCGGCAATGCTTCCACTATTTATAGATTTACCTGGAATTTACTCATTTTTAGACTGACAATAACACAATTGCACCTACATTAATGATTCTAAAATAATTTTAGAACTCTCAGAAACCAATAAACTGCATAGAAACCAGATGTGTAGATAAATTTATGTATCTAAAAAAGTAGAGCTGATAAAGAAAAACGGATTGCACCTATAGATTTAGCTTCCCAAATATAGTTAAAATCAGCTCTAAAATCTTAGGCACCAAACAAAAATTTTGTTTTTGTTTCCCTGTGTAATATATGGTATAATGGCCTAGTATCCCAAAACATTAATTTCTGTATTTTGTAAATTTATTCATAAAAAAATAAATAAACAATCAAATTTACAAATTGTTTCAGAAAAATAATTCTGAATTTGTCAAGAAACACAACGAATCATTTAGAAATAGTTACGTATATATAATAATCGTTTATCAAGCATTGTTAAAAATCCTTGTGAATTTATATGTTATTAAGAAAAGCTTAGAACACACTATTATTTTAAGCTTATTCTCAAGTTATATTGTAGTTTGATTAGTAAATGGTAAATATTACCGATTATTATGAAATAAAAGAGAAGTTGAAAGACGAATTACTAATCTAACACTTAAACTTGAATTTATACTGCAGGAAATATACTAAATGCTCCATTTTAAGCTATAATGGTTTTTATAATATTTTCTGAATATAAAGATTTTCTTTTAATTTCACTGAGAATGGAGAACAGAATAAAAATTTTGTTGAATTTGATTTTTTGTTGTGAAAATCTCAATTAAGTGATGTGTTTGAATACTTAATTTAAAATTAAAGATTTCATGTGGATTTTCTACAACATTAGGCTTTAACCTAATGTTATAGCTGCTTAAAAAAAAAGCTGTTTATTGGATTGGAGAGAAAAGAGTGGCTACATTTAATAAGCTACAAGAACTAAATACACAACATGTTGAACCATAGTGATTTTAAATTGATTCAGATACTTGGAAATCACTAACTCGAATTGGAATATTTTTAAAATCTATATTATGTTGGGACAGTAATTTGCGGAAGCAAATTCTTTATTTCTAATATGAGTATTATATACCTTCTTGCTCTGCTTTGAACAAAATTAAAATATTCAGTTGTGTTAAATAAATGGAATACAGCAAAAAGACATACTAACTGAATCAGCGCGACTCTGTTAAGAAATTGTGCAAAAATCTATTTAATATTAATATAGACGTAAAAATGCATAGCTTATATTTACGAATGTGTAATAAATGAAACAATAAATGTATACGTAAAATATGTAAACCTTGTTTTAAATAATTTCATATTTTTTAAGAAAACAATAGGCGGCCGTACATTTTATGGTTTGGTTAAGAAATTTTAAGAAAAATATATTTTATTGTCGTCAATCGCAAATCACCTATTAGAAAAGAAACACAAACAAACAAATATCAAAAACTAAATCCACCTAAAACTAAAAAATCGATCACGTCTTAAAAACTAAAACACAAGAAAATCTTTTTAATATTGTCTAAAAACAACCCTCAAAACTTAAAACATACTATTCCATGTGGAAACAAGCGGCGGCATCCCTTTGATGTCAGTCTTCTCCATTTCCAATATAGTAAAAACTTTCGAAATGAAACTTCTTGATTGAGGCTTTGATCTAATTTGTTCGTTATAACCATGTTTCTATTTGAGTAATTATTTATGGACGAAAATTATATTTGGTCATTATAAAAATTGGTGATTAGTGAAATATTCCGCAATTAATTACCTTTGCTATTATTTGTATTAGTATAAGTTAAAGGCTCAATATACATACATATGTAGTTCAAACTTCAAAAGCTGAATTAAATACCTATTACCAATAAGAGACAAATAATGTTTATTTTGTGAATGTAATAATGAAAGAAAGATGGTACAACACAAAGTATTATACCACCATAATCGTTGTTACGCGGACTACTTTTGACTGTATTAGGTTTTATGTTTTATTCAAAATTTTAAATTTAAAAATTATTTTTCTATTAAAGATCTGAGTGAAGGTTTAGCAAAATGCTCCTTGCATTTGCATTGTGAAAAGTTAAATTTACTAGAGATACATAAAATAGAAAGAAAAAATAAATATAAAACAAGATGGATAGGACAAAACGTAAAGATTTATTCCATAATTATAAGCGCATAAACAAAAGCACCATTTTAATAGCCAATTGTAATTTTTATGGATATTAGCTGCAATGATGCTGGAGTTTTTCTACAAAGCAAACACAGCAGTATTTTGCAAAAAGGTAAACATATAACCACTAATAAAATAATTTGCAATGGTAGGTGCCTCCCATACTTAATAGTTGCAGATAATCCATTTTTTATGCAACATTGTTAATTAAAACCGTATCTATACCACATATGTAAGTTCCAACGGTAAAGAAATGTGTATGAACGTCTTGTTCGCGGTCTTCATGCAAACACGCTTCTAGAATTCTTTCAAAAAGTTAAAAAAATATAACTTTCGCAAGAGGTGACTAAGATGACTACCTTGAGGAACACCGGGTAGGACGGCTATGTTCTTGGAGGTACTAGTGTTGTTTCTTTCTATATTACGCAATTGGACTTTTTACGGATTGGTGATATATGTAATTGTTAAAACTTGATTACAGATAGTATCAGCAACAAGTTTTTGAAACATTTGGGGAATAGCTGATAATTTAGCAATTCCTCTATAATTTCTAATATTGGACTTATTTCCGATTTATGTAGAGGGGAGGGCGTCAGTACCCAGGAACTGGAAAAGAGACTTCAGTTCCAACCCAAAATCCATTAAAAAAAATTTGTGAAGAGATCGTTTGGTGTGGAAGAAATGATCTCTATAAAAAAGAGGAACAAAAGAAGTGATAAAAAATATGAAGAAAAAACGGCATAACTTTCTTCTATTAGTTGTTTAGCTAATCTACCCAGTGGGTAGATTAGTTGTCTTTTTACATAATCTTAATTATAAAAATATTTAAATAATCTTATATTTAGGGGAAAACAAACTAACTTGTATTTAATTGCTTAAATGTGAAGTGTTAGATGATTTGGGTTTATATATCGATAAGTGCGATATTGTGTTTAAGGTTTAGTGCAATGTACGATCTTATGTGTATGAAAGCAATAGAGAAGTCAAACACTGCAGATGTGTAGAGAGCCAGATAGACCGAGCTACAGATACAGAGTCGTATTTATAGCTATAAAAACATACTGACAAGTGGAGGTACAGATAGATAAGAAAATATTTTACTCATTATTAAACAGAAAAAATGTCATCTACAAAAGATTTTAATAATAAGAAAATCGTATGGGCAAATAAATAAAATTAATTTTTAGCTCTAGTTATGATGCAAAGTTCAAACATGTGGTTATATCGACAGATATTTGGGAAGTGTGAAGGATATTTTTATGTGTTGTTGTTTTTTTATGTTTATAGGTGTGATTTAAATGATTTTATGTACTTTAAAAAGGGCGAAAAATCAGTCTTCTCCATTCCAATATAGTAAAAACTTTCGAAATGAAACTTCTTGATTGAGGCTTTGATCTAATTTGTTCGTTATAACCATGTTTCTATTTGAGTAATTATTTATGGACGAAAATTTTATTTGGTAATTATAAAAATTGGTGATTAGTGAAATATTCCGCAATTAATTATCTTTGCTATTATTCGTATTAGTATAAGTTAAAGGCGCAATATACATACATACATATGTAGTTCAAACTTCAAAAGCTGAATTAAATACCTATTACTAATAAGAGACAAATAATGTTTATTTTGTGAATGTAATAATGAAAGAAAGATGGTACAACACAAAGTATTATACCACCATAATCGTTGTTACGCGGACTACTTTTGACTGTATTAGGTTATATGTTTTATTCAAAATTTTAAATTTAAAAATTATTTTTCTATTAAAGATCTGAGTGAAGGTTTAGCAAAATGCTCCTTGCATTTGCATTGTGAAAAGTTAAATTTACTAGAGATACATAAAATAGAAAGAAAAAATAAATATAAAACAAGATGGATAGGACAAAACGTAAAGATTTATTCCATAATTATAAGCGCATAAACAAAAGTACCATTTTAATAGCCAATTGTAATTTTTATGGATATTAGCTGCAATGATGCTGGAGTTTTTCTACAAAGCAAACACAGCAGTATTTTGCAAAAAGGTAAACATATAACCACTAATAAAATAATTTGCAATGGTAGGTGCCTCCCATACTTAATAGTTGCAGATAATCTATTTTTTATGCAACATTGTTAATTAAAACCGTATCTATACCACATATGTAAGTTCCAACGGTAAAGAAATGTGTATGAACGTCTTGTTCGCGCTCTTCATGCAAACACGCTTCTAGAATTCTTTCAAAAAGTTAAAAAAATATAACTTTCGCAAGAGGTGACTAAGATGAAAATTAATTTTTAGCTCTAGTTATGATGCAAAGTTCAAACATGTGGTTATATCGACAGATATTTGGGAAGTGTGAAGGATATTTTTATGTGTTGTTGTTTTTTATGTTTATAGGTGTGATTTAAATGATTTTATGTACTTTAAAAAGGGCGAAAAATCGTATTTGGAAATAGATAATCTTTATTTATAATTCTAATTTTGTGGTGAAGCATAAAGACATGCATATACAGGGGCAGTCCTAAACGTTATATAAAGTATGTAGCGCTAAGTATTTAATTAGTATATCGCATTTGCCCCTTTGTTCACTTAAAAAATAATGCAAAAGTTCAGCATGATAACTAAATAAATCCAGTCCCATTTTAATTTCCTTGGATGATTTCAAAAAAGAAGTGCCAATAAGCTCATTTTCATTCCAAGCGGATGAAGACGATATATATATCCATGAGCTCACTATTGGGCTTTAATAGTGGTAGTAGGACAAATATAAATATTCCCAAAAACCAGCTGGGATATCAGTATTATAGATGTAGGGATACTGACCCAAGGTATTTTGTATGGAATACTGATCAATGTACTTTGTAGGGATACTGACTTAATGTGTTTTTTTCCATAAGAAATAATTTTTGTGATAAGGAATAATTTTTTGTTCCCAATGTATTTTTGTGATAAGGAGGGATTTTTTCTATCATAAAGATTATTTTTTAAAATTGTAGTATAAGCGGCATTAAAGAGCAATAAATGACTGTGCAGGTAATTAAGGTTAAGGATAAGGGTCATTAAAAAGCGATAAAATTTGTAAATTGTTTAAAAGAAGAAAGTGTGAAAATGAAATTGACGTATTGAGTAGATAGTAAGAATTTATGAGAGTATTTATCTTATGTGTGTGGAAAGACTAAAAAGTGGACGGACAGGAATGAAACTGTATTTTATAGTGTGTTTTTTAAGCAGGAGTTAATAATCGCAATTATAAAAATTTGAGTGGTTCTCATGCTATAAATACTTTATTGGTATTTTTATTCATTATGATTATTCAATAATTTAGAGTTGTCATAAATTAAATCATGAATTTATATACATATGTATGTAAAATGTTTTTAAGATTGAAACTTTTTATTTATTATTGTCGAACTATTTAAGAAAGAATTAATTAAATTACAAATTAGGTGATAATATTAAGGAAAAATTGGGAAAATTTACACCAGCAGGAGCGGAATGCACATTTTCTAGACAGCCACGTCCGTCATCAGCACCCTTGTATCTATCTACTTAGGATAGTGTTTTAGTTGTAAGCATCATCTATTTAACTAACCAAACCCAGATAAAGGAATACGAGAAAACTTGTATTCAATTATCAATCGTCAGTTGGTGAGAACGAAGTCTACCACTACCTTAAGCTTCCTTCTTTTTGGATGTTTTTTATTTTTAATATTTACCACCTTATATTTTGTTGTTCATTCAGAAAACCTTCGGTTAGCAATGAAAGTTACTTTTTGTTTATTTGTTTTACTTCTAACATTCGGATTTAGTTAACGCTAATCTAGTATCAAACCAAACTTTGTTGAGTAAACATGATTGCGCGGTGCTTTGCGATTTTTAATTTTGAAAATTTGTAATTATTATTGTCGAACTATTTATGTATTACATACAACGAAATTTATAGTTCGTTTTTATTCTCTCTAAGGAAGAATGAATTAAATTACAAATTAGGGGTTAATATTAAAGAAAAATTCGGAAAACTTAATTTTTATACACCAGCAGTCCGTCATTAGCAATCTTCGTATCTATCAACTTTGGGTAGCGTTTTAGTTGTAAGTATCATCTATTTAACCAACCAAACTCAGATAAAGGAATACGAGAAAACTGTATTCAACCGTCAAACGTCAGTTGGTGAGAACGAAGTCTACCGCTACACCTTACCTTTGATACTAGATTAGCATTAACAAAAATCGAATGTTGGAAAAAAAAAACGAATAAACAAAAAGTAGCTTTAATTGTTAACCGAAGGTTGGCTAAAGCAACAACAAATATAAGGTGGTAAATATTAAAGTAAAAATATTCAACAAGAGGGAAGCTTAAGGAACCAGCAAATAGAGTCTAATCATGGAATCAAAATGTGCACCCAAACTATTCGTCGCTGCATTAAAAAAAGTTGCTTCGTTAGCAGAGTTGCAAGGAAAAAATCTTTGCTAAGTGCCGTTAATATAACGAAGCGCTTAGAGTACGTAAAAAATATCAATATGCCATATAAGTGATCCAACGTTTTGGGAACGTGTTATATTTACGGACGAGAGCAAATTTATGGTTTTTGGAGTATATGGTCGTGCCAAAGTTTGGAGAAAACCCAATGAGGATTTCTTACCAAAAAATGTGCATTCGACAGTCAATGGTGGAGGCAATTTAATGGTCTGGGGATGTATGGCCGTAGGTGGTGTTGGATGTCCAAGATTTATTGAGAAACTATGGATAAGACCATGTAGATTGAAATATTGAAGGACAGCTGCCTACCCAGTGTGAAAAAACGAGGGCTACATGGAAATGGCATATTTATACAGGACAATGATCCTAAGCATTCATCTAAGATAGTGAAGGAATGGTTGCTGTATAATATCAAAAAGCAATTAGTGAATCCACCTCAATCACCAGATTTAAATGTTATTGAACATTGATGGAATCACCGTAAACAAGCCATTAGTAAAAGATATATAACGTCCATCCCCACATTGCACTATAGGAAATTTTACCCCCTTTTTTGGCCAAAATTAATTAAAGGCAAACGGCAGGACCACTTTGAATGATTTTTTTTTTACCTGACTTTTGGAAGACTATTAAGAGGGAGGGAGGGATCATTAAAGTTTTGCATACACTCAAAAAAAACGTTGGAATGATGAAAATTATTGAGCAGTATAAACAATTATTCAACCTATTGTCATCAACATCCGAAAATAAAAAATAAAAAAAAGAATAAGAAACATGAAGTTACTATACTTTGGAATTTTATAATTAAATAAAAAACAACAACTTATACATATGTTTAAAAAAATTATTTATTTAATTATACTTTCTCATATATACAAGTACATACATACATACGATTATTATAATTTGATTAGTTTAGTTTTTTATACTTATAATCATTATGGGATAAAAGTGAGAAATCTTCTTTAAAAGGCGACTTTCAAAATTAAAATTCAACAGTTAACAATTGAGCTTCGCAGAGAATGAATAAAATAATAAAAAATGCTCTGCAACGTTGTCAAGAACGTCATCCTCAAATATATGACGTGGTTTTTGAGATGGAATATTTCAAAAATTTAAAAATTGTTTGCGGATTTTCCACTATTAATAGATTTAAGCCAATGATATGGTTTTACTATAAGGAAAAAATTTTATTGGATTCGGCCAGAAACATTGGCTCCATCTAATGAGCGTAAATTTTTATATTCAATTAACTTAATTGAAAATACAAGTGAGGAAGCTACGCAGTATACCTTCAAATATAAAAAGGGTGTATGCTATTTGATAGTTCGACAAGGAAAATTGAGAATACAAATTTATCCTTATACGTGGAAATCGAGAATTCGGATAGGAGTATTTTTAACTTCAATACTGTTTTGGAATGGAATTCTAAAGTAGTATAGATGTGGGCGTACTAACCCAAGGTATTTTGTATGGGATACTAACCCAATGTATTTTATTTGTCATATAATTTTTAAAAATTGTAGTATAAGCGGCATTAAAGAGCAATAAATTAGTGTGAGTGTAAGAATAAGGGTCATTAAAAAGCGATAAAATTTGTAAATCGTTTAAAAGAAGAAAGTGTAAAAAAGGGATTGACAAATTGAGTAAGAATTTATGAGTGTAATGATCTTATGTGTGTGGAAAGAATGTAGGTCATTTGGTGTTAAAAGCATAATCACTATTTCTAATAATGCACTGTGTAGATAGAGACTAAGAAGTGGACGGATATATGTGTGTGAGATAAGGAAATTTTTTTAAGGGTAATAAATTCTTGGAGTGTGGAGATTGGTTGTGTTTGTCACATACTTAAATTTCAAACTTGGTTTGTATATATTTGGGAGCGTTAAGATAATTTTTATGTGGGGCAAATAAATATGTTGATAAGGAGTCTTTAGCATTTGGGTTAGTTTGTTTTCTCTTCAAGATTTTAGGTTTGATTTAAATGATCTTGTGTATTGTAAAATGGGCGAAAAATCGTATTGGGTAATACATAGATAGTCTTTATTTTTCTAATTATACGGTGAAGCAAACACATACATACATACCCACGGACAGTCCTAAACATTATATAAAGTATGTGCTGTTAAGTAACTTAAATTAGTACATCGTGTTCGCTCCATTGCTTTAAATAAACTTAAAAAAAATAAATACATATATAAAAAAAATGGAATGCTTATACACTATTTGTGTAGAATGTGAAAAAAAAAATCAAAAATCAAAAAGATTTACGTGAACATGAAACCTTTCATGCAAGCACATCAAATGTTATAGTTAATCCTATAATCAATGCAAACATTGAGATTAAAAAATTAATTCCGCATTCAAAACACGCATCCAAACTATTTCAGTAGAAAATAAGGATGAAGCTTGTTTATTTCCATTACGAAATTACGAAATGAAGTCGCCATATGGATTGCTAAATATAATGCAATCAAGTTTAATATTGAGCTTTTTGCATTGTAAGCTAAGCTCAATACTGAAGAATTGGAAAATACTGCTTTAGAGGTGAAGATGTTCCAAACAAAAGTGGATATAATTTTTAATGATGACGACTTCGCTAATGCCTTCCCTCTTAAAGCAAAATCCACAATTAAAAAAATGGAGGAGTTTCAGGAAAGAGACAGTGGTTGGACCCTTATAAATTTATTAAGGCTTAATCTAAATTTAAACAAATATCAGCCGCTAAAGGGTTCAACATATTTATATTCCTACAAAAAAAAGTTGGCGGCAAGAAAAGCATGCATCAACGTAAGAAATAGTGATGAGTTTTGCTTCAAATAGGCAGTGGTTTCTGCTATTTCTAATTTGAAAAAACATTGTGATCGAACATCGTCATATCCAATAGAAATAAGCTCAACAGAAATAATGATTAATGATAGAATTTTAAACTTTGAAGGCTTATGTTTCCCACTTTAAATAAAAGACGTTGCAGTATTTGAGAAACTCAACGAAGGCATTAGCATAAACGTCTTTGGAAATGACGAGAAGCAAAACATCGCTATTGGTCCATATTACAAGACCAAAGATGTGAAGGATTGCCACATTAACTTGCTGTTTCTTCAAAAACAAATTCATACTCATTACATAAAATATATCAAGGTAAGACAATTGAAATTTTAAAAAAAATATTTGAAAATATATATTAAAAAGTATTTAATATGTACATATTTTTTTTTATTAGACTAATAAGGAGACAACCAGCAAACATAATGGGAAGAACTATGTTTGTAACTATTGTTTGCTACATTTTACTCGTGAGGACAAACTCAAACATCATATACCAGTATGTAGTAAGAGTGTGACATACATACCAAGTAAGGAAAATAATATTTTAAAATTTATACAAAATGAAAAGCATTAGATATACCGTTTGTGATTTATGCGGATACAGAATGCATATTTGAAAACATCGATACATGCATTCCAGATCCCAATAAATCATCAACGACGTTGATAAACAAACATATACCTTATGCTTTTTCGTATTATATTAAGTGTAGTTTTAATAGTAGTTTAGATAAATTTAAGACGTTTAAGGGGTTAGATTCTCCCAAATTGTTTCTTAGCGAATTGGTAGATGACATATCATATTTTTATAAACATTATATAAAAGAAGTCAAACCAATGATTCCTTTAAATGATGAGAAATATAATCACTTTAATAGAACTAGTGTGTGCCATATTTGTGAAAAACCTATCATTGGTGAAATTAAGGTAAAAGATCACTGTCATTTAAGTGGGAAATATAGAGGACCTGCGCACAATAAATGTAACTTAATTTTTAAAATTCCTCACTTTTCCAGTAATATTTCACAACTTTTCCTCGTATGATTGCCATTTGTTTATTAAAGAACTAAATCGTATTGGTAATGGTCCCATAAATATTATCCCACTAAATAAAGAGCTCTATATATCCTTATCAAAAATTATTAGAGTGGAGGATGAAAATATAGAAATTAGATTCTTAGACTCCTTTAGATTTATGTCATCAAGTTTAGACTCACTGGTAAATAATTTGTGTAAAAACGATTTCACAACAGTAAAATCAATTTTTAAAAATGAAAAACAATTTTCACTGCTGATGAGAAAAGGGGTCTTTCCATACAATTATTTAGATTTATTTTAAGAGCTTAAGGAATGCCATTTACCCAAGAGAGAGGATTGCTCTGATGATGATTATAATCATGCTAAAGATGTGTGGAATGCATTCGGCTGTAAAACATTAGAAGATTACTTAATGCTTTATCTTAAATCGGATGTTCTTCTTTTAACTGACGTTTTTGAAACTTCAGATTACTATGTAAAAATATATATAAGCTAGACCCATGTCATTATTACACTGCCCCAGGGCTTTCATGGGATGCTATGTTAAAGTTAACAACCATTGAATTAGAACTCCTGACGGACATTGATATGATCACGTTTATTCAAAAAGGTATAAGGGGAGGAATTGTTCAGTGTTCTAAAAGACATTCAATAGCAAATAACAAATATATGCCGGACTATGATAATCAAATATCTTCTAAATATTTAATGTATCTAGATGCAAACAATTTATATGGTTGGGCAATGTCGCAATATCTTCCGGAGAGTGGGTTTGAATGGATGAAGGATATTAATAATTTTTCCCTAAACTCTATTTGTGATAACTCAAGTATTGGTTATATTCTTGAGGTTGATTTGATATATCCAGAAGAGATTCATGATCATCACAACGATTTGCCATTTTGTTGTGAAAACAAAGTCCCTCCGAATGCTAAAGATAAAAAACTTATTGTTGATTTAACTAACAAAAGCAAATATATTATCTATTATAAAAATCTACAGCAGTGCAAAAAACATCGTTTAAAGCTAACAAAAATTCATAGAATATTGAAATTTAAGCAATCGGATTGGCTAAAAAAAATATATTTCTTTTAATAATTTTCATAGGACCAACGCTAAAAACACTTTTGAAAAAAATTTCTTTAAACTGTTAAATAATGCTGTTTATGTCAAAACTATGGAAAATGTAGACAAACGGAAGAATATAAAACTTGCTAACTCTTGGGAAAACATTGGTAAAAAATTTGGAGCTCGGGCTCTTATTGCGAAACCAGAATTTAACTCAATAAGCATTTTTGATGAAAATATGATTGCAGTTGAGTTAAATAGAACTTATTCCGTTTACAATAAACCTGTATATCTTGGACTATGTATTTTAGAAATATCAAAGTGGGAAATGTATGATTTCAATTATGATTACATGCTTCCAAAATATAAATCCAATTGAGAACTTAATTATATGGATACTGATTCTGATTTTTATAAAGATATATTTAACGACATTGATGATAGGTTTGATACATCTGAATATAAGATTAATAACAAATTTAATATTCCACAAAAAAATAAAAAAATGTTGGGAATGATGAAAGATGAAAATAATGGCGTAATAATGAGGGAATTTATTGGTTTGAGGTCTAAGATGTACTCCTTTATTAATGAAAATATGGAAGAAATAAAAAAAGCAAAAGGAGTAAAAAATAATATTTGGAGAAAGCTAAGTTTATCTGATTATAAAAATTGTTTATACAATAGAAAAATTTATTATGGTAAAATGTATATATATATATATATATATGTTTAGATCTAAATTGCATGCTTTATATACAAATTAGCTAATAAAATATCATTAAGTTATCAAGATGAAAAGAGATTTATATGTAAGGACAACGTGAGTACCCTAGCTTGGGGTCATTATAAAGAAAAATTTTTGAATATCAATGATAATGATGATTGTTTAATGGATTTTGATGATATTGATAACCTAGAACTTAATTATAAAGATCAATTTATGAAAGATAATGATGATGATGATGTATTTTTAATGAAAATAGAATGCTAATTTTGTTTTAAGATATTCATAATTTATTTTTTTAAATAAAAAATTTTATAAAAATTTTAAGTTAAAACAAAACTTTATTATGTCTTTACTTTTACATTAAATTGGAAAAAAATAAAATGTAAGTAATACAATCGTGCAACAACTTATTAAATAACTTTCTGAACAATTCCAGTTAATGGAGTATACTTCATCAAACGATCATAGAGAATTAAACAATAAGCATTTGTGTTTGCAGGAACCGGAATCGCAGCCTCAAATTCAATTTTCACATCAATAGGTCCGATCCTCTTGATCAACAATCCAAACTTTGAGATAGGTTATTTCTTACACATTCACTGGTAAATAGATTAGATTATTAGGGATAACGTCTAATTTATAACCTCGAGGAACGTCCACCGCAAAACCCATGAAGTATATGTGCGGGAAAATTGTTCATATATGCTCCCCTTATTATATTACATTTAACTTCTATGGCATTAACTTTTAAAATATTTACTGGTTGATTCGATAAATGTTTTATACTAGAATCTAAAAAACCACCATTAAAACCAAGTAATCTACCAATAGACCTTTTTCGATCAAAGAAAATTGTATCATGCGAGGATGTTATTTCAATTTGAAGAGTGTTATTGTTGACTTCAATCAAAACTGATTTATTAACATTTTTATCTTTATATTGTGTGATTATATAATCAGCTATGTCTTGCAACTCATAAGAACCTATAGGAATTTCAATTACTTTATCTCCAATATGGAAAAGATTGTTGTCATCATCTACGTTAGGAATGGAATTATATGAATGAAAATCAATTAGAGAACATTCGTAATCAACATCTAATTCTATTGGTGGAAAAAAATTTGCCGTTAAAATTGAAGATTTTCCGCTCAGTGCTAATGTTATTGGCATAACGAATGATTGAATGTAAATAAAGTAAAAAACGCAATGTATAGTTTTTTTATTTTAAATATTTATTTTATTTGCTTACTTATTGCTAGTTTTTACAATATTTCAGTTTTACTTATCCAAGAATTATGCTGACTTGGAAATCCTAACCATTTTACATATGCTTTATCATTCTTGGTTTTTAATATTTTTTCAACTAAGAATGTATTAGGAAAACGAGTGCGTAGTAACTCCTCTTTGTGAAATCCACCTTTTATTGCATTTCCTTCATAGTCTTCTAGTATAAATGTGATGGGGTAAGTATTTTGTATCGATCTTATTTTAAATATTTCTGTTGTCCAATTTGGTGTATACCCCTTTTCAAATTCGTGTTTATATTTACTAATACGTACATAGTCTCCAACTTTAAACCGTGAAGCTCTAAATAATTTTAAATGATTGTATACAATATTCAGTAATTCTTTTTCGTGTGCATGAGTTACATGGATAGGAGCCATTTTGATAGTTCTGTAAATTCTTAGGTAAACGCCCCATACGAAATATTTTGTGAATTGCTTTACGAAATTCTGATGCAGTTTTTGACTTAAGTGATTCGGCCCACGCATATTTTGAAAATGTATCAATGACTGTTAGCATATATTTATATCCATTATTGCTAGTTGAGTAATTGCTAATTTCTACCAAATCAGCTTGCCACAGATCGTCAATCCCCTTCATTATAACTCGACGCCGTAAAAACTTTTTCCGCGCTCGTGAATGAAGTTCATTTACTATTTCTCTCTTATCCGTATTCATTTCTATATAGATTATATAAGCGTTGTGTTATCCTTAAATATTAATTTTATTACTTATATTATGATAACTTAATTGTAGGTGATGGTTCCAGCTTTTGTTTTTTTTATATCATCCGCTTTAGAGTTTTTATCCATCCACTGGAAAATATAATTCTCAATCCTATTAAATCTCTCTTCGATACTGTTTATAAAAACTTTATTTGTGCTATACATCTGATCCTTCACGGCTTTTTCAATAATTTTAATATCTTTATCAACATCCTTTGTAAACGAATCTTGTAATACTTTTATGTTACTTTTAATTATATTCAATTGATAATCATATTCTATTTTAAGTTTTTCTTCTTCAATATTTTTGGAAATATATTGTTCAATTTTATTAATTCTTTCTTCAAACTTTTTTATGAAGTTCCTATTTGACAAGCTTAATTCTTCGCTTATATAATTTTTTATATCTTCTTGTATATGTTTGATTTCAAAATTCATATAAGTTTTATTAACAGCATCAAATTCGTCCAACTGTGAAGCTTTATTTATAATTCTTCTATTCTCTACGTTTATATTGTTTCCATCCAGAATGAAACCAAATTTTTTAAAAAGTGTTTTCGTTTTTATCTCATTACTATGTTTTTTAAAGTAATGACCAAATTTATCAACAGTCATTATTATTACTACTATTTTATTATGTTTGATTCCTTTAGTTCCTCAATAATTGATATTATTTCATTAGTATGATTTTCGTTACCAGCTTGTTGTGATGCCATCAAGAGCTTTAATCGATCTCTTATTTCATTAGGATCATCCCAGTATATATAGTTTGATTCATTAAGATTTACTTTCATTAAACCTTTACCAATCACACACAGAAGTACTGTTGATTCAGAAAAAGCTATTCTAAGAGTAATGAATGTGACCGACAAAATTAAATGTATTTCAAATTTTGACATAAAATCAGAAAAGCTCTCAAACTATAACACATACTCAGTGAATGAAATTGAATCAGAAGCTAATCGTATGGCGAAATTAAGAGAAATATTGAGGACACAAATGCCAAATATGTAGAAAGTAATTTGATGCTGTTATGCCAAGAATTTGCCGACATTTTTTCACTCAAGGAAGACAAGATGACTGTTAATAACTGTGATATTGCGCCATCTAGGTGTCTGTTCCAACATCCCTAATATGTTATTACTTAAAAATGAATTGTAAAATTTAGTAAGTAAGGAATATGTAAACTAAGCAAACAAATAAAAATAAATCACTCTTTTTTGAACTACCAAAGACAAAACATCGCAGTGGCGACGAGGAGTAAAAGAAAAAAAGAATAATAACAACAAAAGCGTGTGTTAAAAAAAAAACACAGTTATATTTTTTTTAAAGTTATACAATTGGTATTAGTTGTTTTTGTTGCGACAATAAATATTGTATGCAAGCAGATTTTCTGTATTAAATTGTCAATTATTGGTAGTGGAGCAGAAATAAAAAGTAAAGATGACTACTTCTCTAGCTCATAACGAAAGCCTTATTGCAACCGCAGTAACGACTGGAGTAAGAGAGTTCCGACCAGGTGTGGATAAATGGCGCGATTGGCAGGAGATTTTGGATTCCCATTTTGTCGAAGTAGCAGTTGAAGAAGAACGTATGAAGGTTTCAACATTATTAAAGGCAGTGGGTCTGGAAGCTTATGGTCTCCTAAGGGAATTGTGTTTCCCCGAATTGCCGGCTAAAAAGAAATATAAGGAATTGTGCGACATGTTAGATCAGCACTATTCCCCACCAGTTATAATATTTCGAGAGCGAAGAATTTTTTTTGACGCTAAAAAGAAAGGTGAGGAATCGGTGTCTGAGTGGTACGCGCGCCTTAAGAAGTTAGCAATGGAATGTAAATTTGGGCCACAGTTAGAACAGTTTGTCCTAAATAAATTTGTGACTGGTTTGGAAGGAAGAATTTTTGAGCGGTTGTGTGAGGAAGCGGAAGATTTAACATTGGCAGTTGCATTCAAGAAGGCTTTGACGATGGAAGCTAAATTGGTGGCTCAGCAGGAAACAAGAGGGGAGGTGAACTATGTCTCAAAAAAGAGGTATGGTGGAGTTAAAAAGGTCAACAAATATGAGACTGCAAGTGACAGGCAAGGTAATGTGAATAACGGAAGTAAAAAAATAAAAAAGAAATGTATTCATTGCGGTTGGAAGAACCATGTGAGCGATAAATGCAAATACAAAAATAGTGTTTGTTATAAATGTCAAAAAGTGGGTCATTTAGCTAGCGTTTGTAACAACATTAAAGTTAATGAAGTAAGAGTATGTGACAATAATGAGGTTAAGAGTAGTAAGTTAGAAGATGTAGATTATTGTAATGATTCTACAAATTTCTCTGTTTACAATGTAACCGGAAAACATTCTGCAGCTCCATTTACATTAAAAATTAATGTTAACAATAAAATGATTGATTTTGTGGTAGATACAGGAGCAGCTTGCTCGTTGATGTCAGAAGAAACGTTAGAAAGATTTTTCAGTAAAAATGTTATTAAACCATGTAGTGCTAAATTGTGGGCATACGGGGGTAAAGGTATAAAGGTTATCGGAGAATTTTCAGCTATGGTAAGTTATGGCGATCAAAATAGAAGTTTGTGTTTTGTAATTACAGACGAAAGTAGTCCTCCCATTTTGGGCAGGGATTTTATGACGATGTTTGGTGTAGGTCTAACTAACATTAATGCAATAAGCGATATTAGCGAGTGTGTAGCACATATAAAGAAAAAGTTTAGCAACGTGTTTAAGGAAGAATTAGGCTTATATAGGGAAGGTACGGTGTCATTGTCCTTGATAGAAAATGTAAAGCCAATTTTTTGCAAGCCGAGACCAGTACCATTAGCTTGGCGATCAAAGATAGAAATCCAATTGAAAGATTTAGTTGAAAAGGGGGTCTTAGTGCCAGTAAATGATTCGAAGTGGGGCACACCCTTGGTACCAATTATTAAACCTAATGGCCAAATTCGAATTTGCGGAGATTACAAGTCGACGATTAACAAGTATTTAGAAGACGTTAAGTATCCTCTACCCTTGATTAACGAACTATTTGCTTCATTAAGTGGCGAAATGTTCACAAAATTAGACCTTGCTAACGCATATAATCAGTTATTGCTTGATGAACAATCACAATTACTCTGCACCTGGAGTACACATATGGGGCTATTTAAAATGACACGCTTGCCGTTTGGGGTAAAACCCGCTGCAGCCATTTTCCAAAAGACTGTTGAGACTATATTACGTGGTATTCCAAACGTCGTTAATTATTTAGATGATATTATCATCACAGGTCGAAATTTTGAGGACCATGTTAAAACCTTAGAGTTAGTGTTAACAAAACTTAATGACGTGGGTCTTCGTTTAAATTGCAGTAAATGTGAATTCTTTAAAGACAAAGTTTCGTATTTAGGATTCGACATTGATAGACAGGGGTTGAGGATGAATCCTAATCGTGTTTCTTCTGTTTTAGAAGCACCAGTACCTCAGAATGTTACAGAAGTAAGAGCATTTGTAGGAATGCTGAACTATTATTCCAAGTTCGTACATAATTTCGCTCATAAAATGGCACCCCTTTATAGTCTTTTAAAAAAAGACGTTAAATTTAAATGGACCGATGAGTGTCAGAAATCTTTCGAATTGTTAAAAAAAGAAGTGACATCAGAAACTGTATTAGTTCATTTTAACCCGATGTTGCCAATAATTCTTACTACGGATGCCTGTAACAATGCTGTGGCTGGAATATTATCTCATTTGTGTGCGGATGGCTCCAGAAAGCCCGTTGCGTTTGTTTCACGTGTTCTTTCTCAAACGGAAAAAAATTATAGCACTATTCAAAAAGAGGCACTAGCTATTGTGTTTAGCGTGACGAAACTAAGACAGTATTTACTGGGCATTCGTTTTATTTTGGAAACAGATCATAAGCCCCTTTTAGTCATCTTTGGTGAGAATAAAGGGCTTCCTGTTATGGCAGCCGCACGTATTCAGAGGTGGGCTTTTATTCTTTCTGGTTTTAATTACACAATGCGTTTTGTTAAGGGTACTGAAAATGTGGCAGATTATTTATCTCGTTTCCCCCATCGACAAATTTCAGAAAATTATGAAGACTACGGCTTTATTAATTATATTAGTGAAAATAATAAGCTGAATTTAAATTTCAAAGATATTGCAAGGGAAAGTAGTCGTGACCCTGTTTTATCAAAATTGAAGGAAGCTATTAAAATAGGAAAATTGTCTTCACTCAAAGAAAATGAGTTTATCCCATTTGTAAATCGTAAAGATGAGCTTTCTTTAGAATACGAATGTGTTTTATGGGGTTATAGAGTGATAATCCCACAGAAGCTACGTTCAAGAGTTTTGGCTCAATTACACTATTCACACTTCGGGGTTGTAAAAACGAAAGCGTTAGCTCGATCATATGTGTGGTGGCCTAAAATTGACCATGACATTGAAAAATTAGTTTCTAATTGTATATCTTGCAAGTTGAGCCAACCCAGTCCGGAAAAAGGAAACTTAATACCTTGGGTTCCTACTGACTCACCATGGTCACGCCTTCACATTGATTTTGCGGGTCCCATAAAAGATTTTCATTTTCTGTTGATTATTGATTCACACTCTAAGTGGGTGGAAATTTTCAAAACTAAAAAAATAACCTCAAACTTTGTTATAGAAAAGTTACGTGAAATTTTTTGTAGGTTTGGTGTAATAAATACCCTGGTAAGCGATAACGGGCGTCAGTTTACAGCTGATGAATTTCGTGTGTTCTTAAAATCGTATAACATCAAACATGTTTTAACGGCTCCCGGTCATCCGGCGACGAATGGCCAAGTAGAGAATTTTGTGAAGACATTTAAAAAGACCCTTTTGTCAAATCTTCGTGAGGGAGAGGATATTGACGAAATTATAAATACATTTTTGTTTGACTATAGAACAACAAAGCATTGTTCTACAGGTGAAACACCAGCAAAGTTGCTATTAGGAAAAGAGATAAAAACTCGTTTTAGTATACTAATTCCACCTGTAGTGAAAACAAAAATTTTAGATAGTCAGTTATCAAATATAAAAAATCATAGAGGTACTAGAAGCGTTAGTTTTGATGAGGGTGAAAATGTTTTTGTCCGTGATTATTCAAATACAAATAAAGTAGCTTGGCAAAAAGCCACCGTCAAAGAGCGTTTAGGGCCTCAGTCTTATCATTGTATTTTAACTCGTAATAACAAAATGATCAAAAGGCACCTAAACCAGATGATTTCTGGTACAGAAGACGCAAATAACAAGGCTGATATCAACAACCAAGCTGGTGCTGAAGCGTTAAGTCAAAAATCTCCAAAACAGCCTGATAATTCAGCATTTGTAAATTTTAAGGGAGCCCAGAATGTTACACCGGAGCAGCCTAGAAATCGTAACTTAAGAAGTTTAAAGCGCCTTAACTACAAGGAGTAACGTTAGGTGTCAGTATACGTTATTTCTTTAGATATTTTTTTTAAATTTATCATAAATATTGGATATAAAAAAAAGAAAAGATGTAATAAATTGAAATATAAATATGAGTTCCAACTTATTAATGCTAAGTTTTTTTTTTTGATAAAATTTTAATGATTATTTTTTTTTTGTATAGTATTTAAAATCTTGAGGTGGGAGTTGTGATATTGCGCCATCTAGGTGTCTGTTCCAACATCCCTAATATGTTATTACTTAAAAATGAATTGTAAAATTTAGTAAGTAAGGAATATGTAAACTAAGCAAACAAATAAAAATAAATCACTCTTTTTTGAACTACCAAAGACAAAACATCGCACTTCTCTTCTCATAACGAAAGCCTTATTGCAACCGCAGTAACGACTGGAGTAAGAGAGTTCCGACCAGGTGTGGATAAATGGCGCGATTGGCAGGAGATTTTGGATTCCCATTTTGTCGAAGTAGCAGTTGAAGAAGAACGTATGAAGGTTTCAACATTATTAAAGGCAGTGGGTCTGGAAGCTTATGGTCTCCTAAGGGAATTGTGTTTCCCCGAATTGCCGGCTAAAAAGAAATATAAGGAATTGTGCGACATGTTAGATCAGCACTATTCCCCACCAGTTATAATATTTCGAGAGCGAAGAATTTTTTTTGACGCTAAAAAGAAAGGTGAGGAATCGGTGTCTGAGTGGTACGCGCGCCTTAAGAAGTTAGCAATGGAATGTAAATTTGGGCCACAGTTAGAACAGTTTGTCCTAAATAAATTTGTGACTGGTTTGGAAGGAAGAATTTTTGAGCGGTTGTGTGAGGAAGCGGAAGATTTAACATTGGCAGTTGCATTCAAGAAGGCTTTGACGATGGAAGCTAAATTGGTGGCTCAGCAGGAAACAAGAGGGGAGGTGAACTATGTCTCAAAAAAGAGGTATGGTGGAGTTAAAAAGGTCAACAAATATGAGACTGCAAGTGACAGGCAAGGTAATGTGAATAACGGAAGTAAAAAAATAAAAAAGAAATGTATTCATTGCGGTTGGAAGAACCATGTGAGCGATAAATGCAAATACAAAAATAGTGTTTGTTATAAATGTCAAAAAGTGGGTCATTTAGCTAGCGTTTGTAACAACATTAAAGTTAATGAAGTAAGAGTATGTGACAATAATGAGGTTAAGAGTAGTAAGTTAGAAGATGTAGATTATTGTAATGATTCTACAAATTTCTCTGTTTACAATGTAACCGGAAAACATTCTGCAGCTCCATTTACATTAAAAATTAATGTTAACAATAAAATGATTGATTTTGTGGTAGATACAGGAGCAGCTTGCTCGTTGATGTCAGAAGAAACGTTAGAAAGATTTTTCAGTAAAAATGTTATTAAACCATGTAGTGCTAAATTGTGGGCATACGGGGGTAAAGGTATAAAGGTTATCGGAGAATTTTCAGCTATGGTAAGTTATGGCGATCAAAATAGAAGTTTGTGTTTTGTAATTACAGACGAAAGTAGTCCTCCCATTTTGGGCAGGGATTTTATGACGATGTTTGGTGTAGGTCTAACTAACATTAATGCAATAAGCGATATTGCAAGCCGAGACCAGTACCATTAGCTTGGCGATCAAAGATAGAAATCCAATTGAAAGATTTAGTTGAAAAGGGGGTCTTAGTGCCAGTAAATGATTCGAAGTGGGGCACACCCTTGGTACCAATTATTAAACCTAATGGCCAAATTCGAATTTGCGGAGATTACAAGTCGACGATTAACAAGTATTTAGAAGACGTTAAGTATCCTCTACCCTTGATTAACGAACTATTTGCTTCATTAAGTGGCGAAATGTTCACAAAATTAGACCTTGCTAACGCATATAATCAGTTATTGCTTGATGAACAATCACAATTACTCTGCACCTGGAGTACACATATGGGGCTATTTAAAATGACACGCTTGCCGTTTGGGGTAAAACCCGCTGCAGCCATTTTCCAAAAGACTGTTGAGACTATATTACGTGGTATTCCAAACGTCGTTAATTATTTAGATGATATTATCATCACAGGTCGAAATTTTGAGGACCATGTTAAAACCTTAGAGTTAGTGTTAACAAAACTTAATGACGTGGGTCTTCGTTTAAATTGCAGTAAATGTGAATTCTTTAAAGACAAAGTTTCGTATTTAGGATTCGACATTGATAGACAGGGGTTGAGGATGAATCCTAATCGTGTTTCTTCTGTTTTAGAAGCACCAGTACCTCAGAATGTTACAGAAGTAAGAGCATTTGTAGGAATGCTGAACTATTATTCCAAGTTCGTACATAATTTCGCTCATAAAATGGTACCCCTTTATAGTCTTTTAAAAAAAGACGTTAAATTTAAATGGACCGATGAGTGTCAGAAATCTTTCGAATTGTTAAAAAAAGAAGTGACATCAGAAACTGTATTAGTTCCGATTAACCCGATGTTGCCAATAATTCTTACTACGGATGCCTGTAACAATGCTGTGGCTGGAATATTATCTCATTTGTGTGCGGATGGCTCCAGAAAGCCCGTTGCGTTTGTTTCACGTGTTCTTTCTCAAACGAAAAAAAATTATAGCACTATTCAAAAAGAGGCACTAGCTATTGTGTTTAGCGTGACGAAACTAAGACAGTATTTACTGGGCATTCGTTTTATTTTGGAAACAGATCATAAGCCCCTTTTAGCCATCTTTGGTGAGAATAAAGGGCTTCCTGTTATGGCAGCCGCACGTATTCAGAGGTGGGCTTTTATTCTTTCTGGTTTTAATTACACAATGCGTTTTGTTAAGGGTACTGAAAATGTGGCAGATTATTTATCTCGTTTCCCCCATCGACAAATTTCAGAAAATTATGAAGACTACGGCTTTATTAATTATATTAGTGAAAATAATAAGCTGAATTTAAATTTCAAAGATATTGCAAGGGAAAGTAGTCGTGACCCTGTTTTATCAAAATTGAAGGAAGCTATTAAAATAGGAAAATTGTCTTCACTCAAAGAAAATGAGTTTATCCCATTTGTAAATCGTAAAGATGAGCTTTCTTTAGAATACGAATGTGTTTTATGGGGTTATAGAGTGATAATCCCACAGAAGCTACGTTCAAGAGTTTTGGCTCAATTACACTATTCACACTTCGGGGTTGTAAAAACGAAAGCGTTAGCTCGATCATATGTGTGGTGGCCTAAAATTGACCATGACATTGAAAAATTAGTTTCTAATTGTATATCTTGCAAGTTGAGCCAACCCAGTCCGGAAAAAGGAAACTTAATACCTTGGGTTCCTACTGACTCACCATGGTCACGCCTTCACATTGATTTTGCGGGTCCTATAAAAGATTTTCATTTTCTGTTGATTATTGATTCACACTCTAAGTGGGTGGAAATTTTCAAAACTAAAAAAATAACCTCAAACTTTGTTATAGAAAAGTTACGTGAAATTTTTTGTAGGTTTGGTGTAATAAATACCCTGGTAAGCGATAACGGGCGTCAGTTTACAGCTGATGAATTTCGTGTGTTCTTAAAATCGTATAACATCAAACATGTTTTAACGGCTCCCGGTCATCCGGCGACGAATGGCCAAGTAGAGAATTTTGTGAAGACATTTAAAAAGACCCTTTTGTCAAATCTTCGTGAGGGAGAGGATATTGACGAAATTATAAATACATTTTTGTTTGACTATAGAACAACAAAGCATTGTTCTACAGGTGAAACACCAGCAAAGTTGCTATTAGGAAAAGAGATAAAAACTCGTTTTAGTATACTAATTCCACCTGTAGTGAAAACAAAAATTTTAGATAGTCAGTTATCAAATATAAAAAATCATAGAGGTACTAGAAGCGTTAGTTTTGATGAGGGTGAAAATGTTTTTGTCCGTGATTATTCAAATACAAATAAAGTGGCTTGGCAAAAAGCCACCGTCAAAGAGCGTTTAGGGCCTCAGTCTTATCATTGTATTTTAACTCGTAATAACAAAATGATCAAAAGGCACCTAAACCAGATGATTTCTGGTACAGAAGACGCAAATAACAAGGCTGATATCAACAACCAAGCTGGTGCTGAAGCGTTAAGTCAAAAATCTCCAAAACAGCCTGATAATTCAGCATTTGTAAATTTTAAGGGAGCCCAGAATGTTACACCGGAGCAGCCTAGAAATCGTAACTTAAGAAGTTTAAAGCGCCTTAACTACAAGGAGTAACGTTAGGTGTCAGTATACGTTATTTCTTTAGATATTTTTTTTAAATTTATCATAAATATTGGATATAAAAAAAAGAAAAGATGTAATAAATTGAAATATAAATATGAGTTCCAACTTATTAATGCTAAGTTTTTTTTTTGATAAAATTTTAATGATTATTTTTTTTTGTATAGTATTTAAAATCTTGAGGTGGGAGTTGTGATATTGCGCCATCTAGGTGTCTGTTCCAACATCCCTAATATGTTATTACTTAAAAATGAATTGTAAAATTTAGTAAGTAAGGAATATGTAAACTAAGCAAACAAATAAAAATAAATCACTCTTTTTTGAACTACCAAAGACAAAACATCGCATAACTTTTACGAACAAAAGCTTAGACTGAGCGATCCTTCCCCTGTGTATATAAAAAATTATCGAATCCCACCTTCGCAAAAACAAGAAATAGATAGGCAGGTAAAACATTTATTGGAAAATAACTTAATAGAACCAAGTCAATCAAACTATAAAAGCCCACTGATTCTTGTTTCTAAAAAAAGCACTGATGGAAAAAAATCATATAGAATGTGCGTTGATTACAGGGCGGTGAATATAAAATTGGTTGCAGATAAATTCCCTCTTCCAAGGATCGACGATATTTTAGATAACTTGGGAAGAGCAAAGTACTTTTCTATCCTGGTTTTATATTCAGGTTTTCACCAAATACCACTCCACTCTAATTCTAGAGATGTAACTTTATTTAGCACAAACGCTGGCTCCTTTCGATGTAAAGTGTTACCATTTGGTTTGAACGTAGCTCCCAACTCCTTCTCTCGAATGATGTCGATTGCTTTTTCAGGTCTTTCGCCAGACAAAGCATTTTTGTATGTCGATGACATAATCGTCATTAGCTGCAGCATGCAACATCATCTAAAAAATTTAAAGGACGTGTTTGAAATATTAAGAAAATTTAGATTGAAACTCAACCCTTATAAGTGTAAGTTTTTTAGGACAGAAGTCACTTTTCTAGGACATAAGTGCACTATCTACCTATCTAAACTATCCACCCCCAACCGACAAAGATGGCGTCAAAAGGTTTGTTGCGTTCGCGAACTATTATGGACGATTCATTAGACATTTTGCTTTACTAGCCGCACCTCTTAATTATATCACTCGGAAAAACGTACTCTTCATGTGGGATGACAAATGTCAGAATGCCTTCGAAAGTTTGAAATCAAATTTAAAATCACCGGAATTACTCCAATATCCAGCTTTTTCGAAAAAATTTATTATAACCGTAGATGCATCGAAGACTGGTTGTGGAGCAGTCCTTAGCCAAGATTTTAATGGAAATGATCTTCCTATATTTTTCGCATGCTTAAATAAATTGCATGCTTTATATACAACATTAGCTAATAAAATATCATTAAGTTATCAAGATGAAAAGAGATGTATATGTAAGGACAACGTGAGTACCCTAGCTTGGGGTCATTATAAAGAAAAATTTTTGAATATCAATGATAATGATGATTGTTTAATGGATCTTGATGATATTGATAACCTAGAACTTAATTATAAAGATCAATTTATGAAAGATAATGATGATGATGATGTATTTTTAATGAAAATAGAATGCTAATTTTGTTTTAAGATATTCATAATTTATTTTTTTAAATAAAAAATTTTATAAAAATTTTAAGTTAAAACAAAACTTTATTATGTCTTTAATTTTACAATCGTGCAACAACTTATTAAATAACTTTCTGAACAATTCCAGTTAATGCAGTATACTTCATCAAATGATCATAGAGAATTAAACAATAAGCATTTGTGTTTGCAGGAACCGGAATCGCAGTCTCAAATTCAATTTTCACATCAATAGGTCCGCTCTTAATCATTTCATTTTGATAGCTTATATCAATAACGACAATTGGGTTGTCCTTAAACTTTTCACAGGAAAGAAGTGGTTGTGCGGACTTCATATAGTAATATTGTTGAAATTTTGCATACATATCATATAAAATAGCGTAGCGGTTCTCTGTAATCTTCAAATTTAAATCATCGTACGGATAAGAATCTGAATTTAAATGTACTTTTATGTTTTTTAAGTCAGAAGCGAATAATATAAATCTAGGCCTCTCTCTGTTTATTGATAGCTTAACATTCCAAATATGATTTCTTCCACCAGAGAATGTAGGATCAAAATAATAGTCCCAACTCCGAAATGCTATAGGTAAAGTTTTTAATTAATGTTTTCGCTGATATTTCATGCGCTATTTGTAAAAGAACTATTTATCCAAAACAAAAAACGTTACAAGCATGTTTACATAACACACACTTGCCTAAATAATTAATTGCTTTATGTAGTGTAATTACGTGTGACAAGTGTTGAAGAAAGGTTTTTATGTCGAATAGTACCGTTTTTAAAAATTATTAAATTAAATAACAGGTTAACGCAAAATTGGTGTAACTGTCAGGTTATTTTATTTGCAAAAGATGTTGTAGAAAAGCTGAGCAGTTGCCCCTCATACCACAGCAAGCTGGTTTAGTTTTAGTTGTTGAAACTCTCGAAAACGATTCACTGCATAATTAATTTTTTGTGGATATGCAAAGGCTAAATCAAGCCTCAACTCGGTTAATGACCAACAACTATCTTTACAGAGACGTTAAATCGCATTTTGAAACAACGTCAAACATTACTCCTTTGGTTCAGATATTTGAAAATTTTGTTTCTGGAGAGGGTGGTATAACCTCAGGTAATTCTAGAAACTATTACGTTACTCTAAGTGCTAATAAGGAAATATTGCGTGGATCATTTCACCAAGATGACATACGATTTAGTGCATCTCGGGGTAAACAATACACTGGAATAGCGACTGTTGCTTGTGTAGCATTCAGTGCATCAGATATAAAAAGGTGGGGGAAGAGCGATATCGATTACATTGGCGATAAATACTACAATGACTGAATAGCTTCAAGATAACTTCCTGCGCATGGTGAAGTAAACCCTTGTCTACAATAGACACAGTGTATCGATAACGGTACTTACAGAAACCAATTATAATGGTCACATAGACAATGACAATAGTTCTGATGGTTTTCCGAATCTAAAGAATACCCTAAGAAGTTTTTTCAGAGAACATTCGAATGGGATACTTATAGCAAACGGCATCTCCGTAGCAGTACATTGCAAGACTTTAGCCGAAAGTGAAATATACTGATTGTTTGATTCCCATGCACGTGGTCCGTGCAGATAAAAAAACACAATGCAACATGCAAAAAAAAAAATTGCCAATCCGATGGATGTCGCTTCGGTTTTCTGAAACCATCTAATGACAACACTGTTTGTCTAGACTCAGATGAAACATTGTCCAACAATGGACGATTCTGCTTATTAAAAAGGACCGCAGAAGAAAACATGGCAAACAATTACAATGCAATATTATTAGGCATATGGAAGGGAAATATTGATGTTCAACCTTGTGGTAGTGTAACTACAGTGGCTTACTACGTCGCAAAATATGCAAGTAAGTACGAAGCACATGATACAGGTGATGTAATACGAGAGGCTATTTCGAGGGCTAAGAGGCAAGGTGGTGATATTTGGAAACAATTGTTTTCAGTGTCAATGGCTATTTTAAATCAACGATTGGTAAGTGCTCCAGAACGCGCATACAGATTATGCCATATGCCATTGAAAATGTCATCACGAAAAACCGTTTTTGTAAATAGTTGCAGGCCAGAGGAACGCTTTAGACTTCTGAGGTTTGACAGTGATGAAACCAGTATTTACAATAATATATTTGATCGTTATGTGTTACGTTCAAATGAGCTAGACGATCTAAGCCTTGCAGAATTTGCCGTCGGTTTTGAAACCGCCTCTAACACGTCGTGGTCGAAGGATGATGGTGATGTGGAATTGAGAGATGATGATATAACAATAGCGAAGTACAAAAAATTGCTGGACAATACGAAAATGCGTGCAAGGACTAAGTCGGCAGTATTACGCACGTGCTATTATACAATAAACACTGAAAAAGAATTTTGAACAGTTTTTAAATGACGATGACACATTTTGTGAAAAGGTGGGTGATCGATCCGTTATAGCAGACGAACTGTTTCTAGCATGATCTACTGTAACATGCACTGCAAATTTACAATATGCAAATTTGCACTATAACCATTGTTAAAACCACTAATAAATAAATTTATTTTTTTATTATTTATTTAAGTTTAGTTATAAGAAATTGCATTAAGCACATGATATGTAAATACTTTATTTATAAGGTTATTATTTTTATAATACACAAATAAAAATATGTATGTATATGTATATGTAGGTTTTTTCATATTTATTTATTGCATCTTCAATAAATTTGAACTAACAATAATTACTCATATCTTAAGTCTAAAATAAATAATTCTTGCAAAAAAAACCGACTTCAAAACAGACAAACTTAAAATCATGTTTCTTTAAGACGGTAACTATTGCGACACCCTGTAATTTCCGAATTCAAATTTTATACTAGTCATAGCGGTCGTAGCAATACAGGTTCATTGTAAATTTCAACCGTCTGTCTGTAACGGTTTAAAAGTTTTGTCATATGCATCAAATTACATAAACTATTGCGACATACTGTAATTTATAACTTTAAATATTTATACTTATTATAACAGATATAGTAATGGAAATTCTGTCTAATTGTTAAGTGTTTATCAATAACTGTTTAAAAGATATGGTCATATATATCAAATAACGTCACCTATTGGGACACCCTTTAAATTCAAATTTTAATATAAATACTTTTTAAGGAGGACTTTGTCATACAGATTCTTTTCAAATTTCAACTTTGTGTCCATATACATCAAATTACATCAACTATTGGGACACCCTTTAATTTCCAATTTTAAATATTTATACTTGTTGTTATACCAGACATAGTAGTGAACATTCTGTATATTTTTCAAGTGTTTGTCTATAACGGTTCCAAAGATGAGGACATAATGGTCAAATTACATCAATAATGGGGACACCCTTTAATTTATAGATCCAAATTTTTTACTTGTTGTAATAGCGGACTAAGCAATATAGATTCTTTGTAAATTTCAACTGTCTATCTATAACAGTTGAACAGTTTGGCCATATATATTACTTTTACATTAACTATTGGGACACCCTTTAATTTCCAAATTCATATTTTACACTTGTTATTTTAGCGGACTTAGCAATACAAGTTTATTGTAAATTTCAACTGTCTGTCTGCAACGGTTCAAAAGTTTGGCCATATATATATCAAAATAAACCAACTAATGGGACACCCTTTAATTTCTAATTTTAAATATTTATACTTATTATAAGAGACATAGTAACGAACATTCTGTGCAACTTTCAAGAGTATGTCTATAACGGTTCAAAAGATAGGAGAATAAAGGTGAAATTAAGTCACCTATGGGGTCACCCTTTAATTTTTAATTTTATTTTTTAATTACTTTTTGTTATTGGGAGCTACTGTGATACGCACTTTTTTTTAATTTTAAATTTGTGACCTATAAAATTCATAATACACGTAAAAAACATGTATGTTGTATGGGGACACCCTTTAATTTTTAAACTTTTGAACTTATTTTAAAATGGGACCAATCTGTAGCCATAACCTTTGTAATAGTGGAAAAATTTTGAAAATCGGTTCAGAAATGACCGAGTTATGAAGGCACAAACATACAAAAAAAAAAAAAAAGCAACACACAGACGAATTGATAACCTCCTTCTTTTTTTGAAGTCGGTTAAAAATAAATATATTTGTTACGTCCAGCCAGTGCTAGACAAAAAAATGTATGTTTCACGGTTGCTGCTATCATTTGCGGGTCATTCGTCTGATGTTCGGACAAGTGAAGCAATGTCCCTCCTTCTTAGACGAATATAACCACGTTCATTTAGTAAGTTTCAAGCCAGCGGATTTGGATGTATTTCAAGCTTCTTCAAATAAGTTACTGAATATTTCGCTATTTCTGCTTTAACTGATGGCATGTTTAGATCTTTGTGGATGTTTGAGTTTTTTATATACCAGGGAGTAACTGTGATCATCCGTAGAATCTTATTTTGGCGCCTTTGAATTTTTTCTACATTGCTAGCTGAGGCAGTGCCCCATAATTGAATGCCATAACACCAAATTGGTTTTAGAATTGACTTGTTGAATAAAAGCTTGCAATCTAGAGCAAGAGTAGAATTTCTGCCAATAAGCCAGTTTAGTTGGACTGCCTTTAACTTCATTTGTGTTAACTTTGATTCTATGTGGTGTTTCCAAATAAGGCGCCGGTCAATATGCCGAGATATTTCACGTCTGAAATCTGTGGTATCGTTTGGTTATTTATGCGAATTGGGGGCACCTTTTTTTACCTCTACAGAAAATTTAAAAATTTTGAGTTAATACCCTCTTGTTGATAAAGTGCGATATATAGATAGATAAGAATGTGCGGACAGACATATTGATCTATGCAATGTGATGATGAGCGAAGTAGCAAACAGAGTTGTCAGATCAGATCTATTTATTCAAACTCAATGTCAAAAATCGCCAAAAATAATTTTTGTAATTTTTGCTAATATTTTATTTTTTTAATTAAATTATTTGATATGTTAAATTCATATATTATTTAATATGTTACAAAAAATACAACAGCAAAAATATTAAAATCAAAACAAAAGTGGCTAGTTAAAGGTGCATTGTATAATAATATAGTAACATTTTATAGTTTTCTTTACGCAATCAAATATAAAGTTTAAATTATATCATTCACTGGTATTCGTCGCCGTTCTCTTAATTTGGAATACATAGTTTGGGAAATAAATTTACTCAACTATTCTTAGGAAGATATATTTCTAACTCATATAAAGAGTCAAGAACTTCATACTGCAGTCTATTTAGCAAACAGGTTTTAGTGTAATCCATCATTGAAAATACTTTTTCAACTCAGGTATTACAACTTGCAAGTATAGGTATTTAAACTGATAACATAATTTTTATAGTCTTCCAAAAATCAGCAACAACCAATTTCGTCTTCAAAACTCCATTCATGTCGAGAAAGACAATAATTGTAACAAGGCTGCTAGCAACGATGATCACTATGCATATGCAGGTAGCCGCTTTTATTTCCACCGTATTGCTATTATTTCTGATATTTCTTACTTAAAAAAAAACACAAATGTTGCAATTAACTTATTAGTTTCCAAGTGTTAATTGAAAGTAGATGGAGACGCTACAACAATATCCCGTAAAGTAAAAAAGACAGCTGATGAAAAGAGGGATACCATTAGTGTTGAAATTAAGGATATTGTCAAAAGTAGTAGAGCATCGGTCACAATATGTGGTCTAATAATTATGTAAATCGAAACTTTGTGTGGCTCCTAAAGCCACATTACACTTTAAGAAAAGTTTCGAGATGTTTAATAGAATTTGGGAAGTAAAATCAATGGATTTTCAAAAGTCAACCGGTGAAAATATTTTGAAGCCATTAATGGCATTAAATTCGTTACTGACCTAGGGGCAAACATTGTAAAGGCATTAGAAAGTAAAATAAGTTTAAGCTGAAGCAGTAATTTGCTAGCAAATGTTTTTGACAAGTCGTTTGAAGAGACATGTAAGCTTACGGAAGATCTAATTTGGGTGCCTAATTTATCAATATGGCATAGGGCAGCGTTTTTTATTATTTTCACCAGCTCTAAACAAATGACCTTAATGCTGTGAAGGATTTTTGCATTTCACAAATAAATAATTTTGATAAATATGTATCTACTTCATCTCCGCAACCAACATTATTGGTAAATAACAATTCCCCTAGAACTTCTTTTACAACTTCTCCGGCAACTCCATCAGCTACGCAAATCATCCGATTTTCTTCCACTAATCAAAATAATCAGTTCTTTTTTTCAACCTGGTTTAGGTTATCTGAAAGTACTTTCAAAGAATCTATTAATAATGAAGTGGAAAGGTACTGAAAGGAATCAGTGGATATAACCGACGATTTTGAGCTAATTCAGAGAAAGTTTTTATATTAGGGGGTAATATTATTTTTAAATAATAATTGCAAAAAAACCAACTTAAAACAGATAAACCTAAAATCATGTTCCTTTAAGACGGTAAATATACATTGATTATATTATATTCGAGGAAGATTGTAGTAGGATTTTTTAAATGACGTAGAACAAAATGTCAATGCAGAAAAAAAAACTAATTTTGTAATGCAATAATCTAAAGCAAATATCAGTCGATGTTTCCCCGGGGGCGTAGTATTTCTGGAGTTTTTTGGGGGCACCAGAGCTAGCGGTTCTCGGGTATTTTCAGGCCAAACCTGTGCCTAAACGACTGGTACCACGACAACTAGCCGGCCCACAATGTGACCGGTTATTATGGAGGTCCCTTCGATGTAAGCGTGGTGGTTGTAGTTTGGATCAAGGTTTCCATGGATGGTCAACTGTGCTCTTGCACTCTCAAGAGAAGGCATCAATAAGGTGCCAGGAGTTTGATGCTTACTAAAACCCCTAAACAAGGGATTTAAACATAGGTCTAGGCTTTCAATGCACCAACATGGCAGGTTAGCACCAACACTACCAGGTACTGACGTAAAGATTATTCACATCAGCCGACTTATATAGTTTTTTATAAAAATATTTAGATAAATCCATATTTTAAGCAAACCTTAGTCACAAAACAACCTTCAGTAACCCAAAATAATAGCAACTGACTGCATTCAGATTAACGATATCCGCATTCAACAGCAAAGTATGCTACCGACTAAAGCGGGTGTAATTTAAGGTTTTTCATTACTTTCATGTTTATTTTCAGAAAATGAAAAGCTCTTTTTTGGGCTAATCTTATAAGGCAGTCATATATGCTGCTTTACATACAAAGGTTATAAATACACTGTAAACGTATAACAGATAATAAGTCATAAAAATGATGAAGCAATTTTAAGCAAATATTAGAAGTCATACATGTAAACAGGGATGATTATAAATATATTAAAGAAAATTATTACTAATTATTTTTTTATTGCAAAAAAGATTGTTGTTGTTTTTTATTTATAATTTTATGTGGGTATATCTATCTATACCTGCTCATCAAGGCAGGTGTAGGTTTTTTTGTATGTTTATAGTTTGCTTTTTTACTTATGTCCACTATACACAATACATTATAGGCTCAAAAAATAATAAAAATTGGATTTATTTAGTGAAAAAGGTTTAATTTCTAAGAACTTTACAAATATTCTATAAGAAACTGTTTCTTAAATTAGACTATAATTAAATACTTTAAAATTGCTTGCCAGTCAAATGTGCTACGTTACATGTGAAACTTTGAAATATATTTTAAATTCATATTACCTTAAAATAAAACAAAAGCACACACACACAAATTATACTTACAATTATCCTATTATAAAAGGATAATTGTAAGTAAAGATTGAATTTCGAAAATATTGTTTGGTAGTCGTTTTTAATTTTTTTTTTTCTTTCTTTTTAGTGATTCGTCCTTCAACTAATTCGTTAAGATCGAATATGGGAAGACCATCTAAGTGTGTTCCTTATATGAGACAGCGACGATTAAATGAGACAAGTGAAGAAAGGGAAAAACGTGTGTCTCAAAGTAGGAAATCTGCGTCGGAGTCTATGTTAAATGAGAGTATGGAACAGCGCGAAAAGACACTTTTGCAATTGCGAATTTATAGCAAAAAACTTTTGAACTTTGAAAACATCGAAAGGCGTGTCGATTGTCTTGATAAGATCCATGATCGCTTATCTAATGAGACGGAGGAACAACGTGGCCACCGTCTAGGATTGATATGCGATCGTATATCCAATGAGACGGAAGAACAATATGCCCACCGTTTCGGATTGATATACGATCGTATATCCAATAAGACGGAGAAACAACGTGCCAACCGTCTCGGATTGATATACTATCGTGTATCCAATGAGATGGAGGAAACACGTGCCCACCGTCTCGGATTGATATACGATCGTATATCCAATGAGACGGAGGAACAACGTGTCAACCGTCTCGGATTGATATACGATCGTATATCCAATGAGACGAAGGAACACCGTGCCAACCGTCTCGGATTGATATACTATCGTGTATCCAATGAGATGGAGGAAAAACGTGCCCACCGTCTCGGATTAATATACGATCGTATATCCAATGAGACGGAGGAGCAACGCGATCAAAGGGTCTATTTAATTTACAATCGTAGATCGAATGAGACTGAGAAGCAACGTTCACATCGCCTAGTGTTAAACCGTAAACGTTGCTCGTTTCGCTAGACTTAATAGTAAACGACAATCCAGTCATGTTCTTAGGGACATATTAAGTGAAACAGCCTTTAAAATGGCTATTAATGTTTTCGCTGATATTTCATGCGCTATTTGTAAAAGAACTATTTATCCAAAACAGCGCTTCACGGTACAAGCATGTTTACATAGCACACCCTTGCCTAAATAATTAATTGCTTTAGGTAGTATAATTACGTAATCTCGCTGTAATAAAAATATTAGGAAAAGAAAAGTTCCGCCAACTGCATATTGAAACAAAATGATGCCCGCAGAAATACCAACTGAATTATCCAACTTGACAAGTGTTGAAGAAAGGTTTTTATGTCGAATAGTACCGTTTTTAAAAATTATTAAATTAAAGAACAGGTTAAGTCAAAATTGGTGTAAGGGTCAGATTATTTTTTTTGCAAAAGATATTGTAGAAATAGCTGAGCAGTTGCCTCTGGTTTAGTTTTAGTTGTTGAAAGTCTTGAAAACGATTCATTGCATAATTAATTCGTTGTGGATATGCAAAGGCTAAATCAAGCCTAAACTCGGTTAATGACCAACAACTATTTTTATAGAGACGTTAAAACGCATTTTGAAAGAACGTCAAACATTACTCCTTTGGTTCAGATATTTGAAAATTTTGTTTCTGGAGAGGGTGGTATAACCTCAGGTAATTCTAGAAACTATTACGTTACTTTAAGTGCTAATAAGGAAATATTGCGTGGATCATTTCACCAAGGTGACATACGATTTAGTGCATCTCGGGGTAAACAATACACTGGAATAGCGACTGTTGCTTGTGTAGCATTCAGTGCATCAGATCCAAAAACGTGGGGGAAGAGCGATATCGATTACATTGTAATCATTGGCGATATATACTACAATGACTGCATAGCTTCAAGATAACTTCCTGCGCATGGTGAAGTAAACCCTTGTCTACAATAGACACAGTGTATCGATAACGGTACTTACAGAAACCAATTATAAAGGTCACATAGACAATGACAATAGTTCTGATGGTTTTCCGAATCTAAAGAATACCCTAAGAAGTTTTTTCAGAGAACATTCGAATGGGATACTTATAGCAAACGGCATCTCCGTAGCAGTACATTGCAAGACTTTAGCCGAAAGTGAAATATACTGATTGTTTGATTCCCACGCACGTGGTCCGAAGGGAGCTTCAGCTCCCTTGTATGAAACGGCCTGGATGATTTGCATTTCAAAACCGTGGTAGCCCACATCTGCATATGTTAGTGTGGTGCAATAATGTTCCAATAAAGTGGTTTCATGCTCATTAAAACCTAATGACCCTGTGTTGCGCAAATTGGTGGAAGATTTGCAGATACAAAAACACAATGCAACATGCAAAAAAAAAATCCGATCCAATCCGATGGATGTCGCTTCGGTTTTCTGAAACCATCTAATGACAACACTGTTTGTCTAGACTCAGATGAAGCATTGTCCAACAATGGGCGATTCTGCTTATTAAAAAGCACCGCAGAAGAAAACATGGCAAACAATTACAATGCAATATTATTAGGCATGTGGAAGGGAAATATTGATGTTCAACCTTGTGGTAGTGTAACTACAGTGGCTTACTACGTCGCAAAATATGCAAGTAAGTACGAAGCACATGATACAGGTGATGTAATACGAGAGGCTATTTCGAGGGCTAAGAGGCAAGGTGGTGATATTTGGAAACAATTGTTTTCAGTGTCAATGGCTATTTTAAATCAACGATTGGTAAGTGCTCCAGAATGCGCATACAGATTATGCCATCTGCCGTTGGAAATGTCATCACGAAAGACCGTTTTTGTAAATAGTTGCAGGCCAGAGGAACGCTTTAGACTTCTGAGGTTTGACAGTGATGAAACCAGTATTAAAAATAATATTTTTGATCGTTATGTGTTACGTTCAAATGAGCTAGACGATCTAAGCCTTGCAGAATTTGCCGTCGGTTGAAACCGCCTCTAACACGTCGTGGTCGAAGGATGATGGTGATGTGGAATTGAGAGATGATGATATAACAATAGCGAAGTACAAAAAATTGCTGGACAATACGAAAATGCGTGCAAGAACTAAGTCGGCAGTATTACGCACGTGCTATTATACAATAAACACTGAAAAAGAATTTTACTGTTATCGATTAATAGTTTATCACATACCGTACCATACCGCAGAACAGTTTTCTAATGCTGAGAGTTTATTGAACAGGCTCTAGCACAAGCAACTGCGCTCAATGCTGCACGTGACACCCATGTCCACAACGCTCCCATATTATGTGCTGGTGAACAGTTTTTAAATGACGATGACACATTTTGTGAAAAGGTGGGTGATCGATCCGTTATAGCAGACGAACTGTTTCTAGCATTCGAGGACTAAATATGTATACAGCAAAGAAATTTATTTCAGAAAGTTTCGACTGCAATTGAAAACGATTTGCGAGGTTTAGAGAATCAGATCATTACAGGCGGTGCTGGTAGTGGTAAATCATTTCTGTTAAAATTAATCGTTGAGCACATTAAGAGTTGTTATGCACCAACAATAGATATTTTGCAGAAGCCTACTTTTGTGGAGGCCGGGTCATTAACCGGTGTTGCTGCTCATCAGATATTTGGTAAAACTCTACACAGTATTTTTTTACTTCCGATTGAAAAGAAAAATACTATGAAATAGAAAAAAATTTCCGGACAAAGGCTTGAGAATGAGCGTTGTAAATATCGCAATATTAGTTGGCTAATCATAGATGAAATTTCTATGGTCTCCTATGAAAACCTCAGAATAATTCATCTAAGTCTTCAGGAATTCAAGAACAACGAAAAATTGTTTGGCGGGGTCAATATTTTGATCTTTGGTGACTTATTTCAGCTTCCCCCAGTGACAGGGTATTGGTGTTTTGTGCAGCCATGGTTTTCAGACGAGGTTAATTTGTGGCATAATTTTTCTTTTTGTTAGCTGACCATAAATATGCCACAGCGTAATGATACCGCATTTATCGATTTATTGAATTGTTTACGGGTAGGCGAATTAACGACAGCTCAGACAGCAAAATGTTGTAAGATTTAAGTTATGACAATTTAAAATTTCATTCGGATTCAATTTCACTCGGTTTCGGATTACAGAACATGCCTGATTAAGATATAAACGTATATACATATTATATATCGCACTTGATTTTTAAATTTTTGCAAAATAGACCATTTTCGTGATATTTTCTTAAGTACCTTTATATCAAAAAAATGTATTTTTATTTGGCAATAATTGCAAAAAATTTAAAAGAAAAACAGTGTAAATATATTATTAAATGGAATTTGCTTACTATAATATATTCGGATTTTTAAATTATCTTAAAATGTAATCACAAAAAGTTTTTTACCTCTATTTAAAATTTTGAGTTAATACCCTCTTGTTGATCAAGTGCGATATGTATATAAAATACACAAATGTTAAAAAATCCTGAAATAAATTTTAATTTTTATTATTTTCATCAGTAATTTTTTGAATTTTTATTTTTGAGTTCTGCTCATCGCAAAATAGTACAATCGCGTACCTACAGTTTGTCAAACAAAACTTTTGAGAAAGCTAATAAAATTAAGCAATTTTTTATTTTTGAATTTAAAAAACAAATATACCGTTATTACAAGGCGCTTAAACTCCTAAAAATAACTGTGCAAAGCACAAAAAATAATTCTACCTGCTTTGAATGGTGTCAAAAGAATTTAAAAAACAATAGAATATAAATAAATCAGTCAAGTGGGAGTTTGTATCCCACACGTAGGGTTCCGCACTATGTTTAGTAGCCTTTAAGAACTCAAGTTGTTGATTTTTTCATGTCTTATGGGGCAATCTTTATTTTTGAAATCAAAGTCATATTCGCGAAAATTGCATCGCTATTGGAACACCCTTTAAATTTTAGGAATTGTTGTTATAACGGCCATGGTAATACACTTTCTATAAAAATATCAGGCCTACCTATTGCGGTTCAAAAAATAAGGTAATATGTATACGTAAAAAACATGTCACTGTTGAGTCACCCTTTAGTAGTTAGTAATTGTTACAGCCGGCGAAGTACAACATCTACTGTAAACAATTCAAGAGTCTACCTATTATGGTTCAAAAAAGAAGGCTATTTAAATAAAAATCATGTCTCTGTCGGAACACCTTTTAATTTTGTTATTTGTTATAACGGCCATGGAAATTCTTTTTTTTATGAATATATCAAGAGTTTACCTATTATGATTAAAAAAATAAGTCACTATACATGAAAAACATGTCATTGTCGGAACACCCTTAAATTTTTAGTAATTGTCATATCGGCCGTGGCAACATATCTCCTGTACAAAATTTTAAGAGTCTTCCTATTACGGTTCAAGAAATAAGGCGTTATACATAAGAATTATGTCATGTCGGAACACCCTTTAATTTTTATTATTTGTTATAGTTTTCATAGTAATAAACCTCCTGTGAAAACTTCAAGAGTTTACTTATTATCGTTCAAAACTTAGGCCATATACACGCAAAGCACGTCACCCTCGAAACACCTTTTAATTTTAAGGTTTAATTTTATATACTTGTTTAGAAAGCGAACATAGTTTTAATTACTGTCTGCAAATTTTAAGTGGTTGCCTCCATAGCTCAAGAAATAAAGACATAAAGGAAAATAATACCTCACTTTCAGAACACCCGATAAGTTTTAGTGTTTATTGCTATAGTGGCCACAGTTACACACCTTCTGTGAAGAGTCAAGAGTCTACCTATTATGGATCAAATCTGTTTTTGTTTAGATTTTTTTTTATAGCGAACCAAGTTGTAATTACTGTTTATAGATCTTGAGACCATGCCTCCTACAGTTCAAGAAATAAACACATTTGCGTGAATAACACCTCTCTATCGGAACACGCTAAAAGTTTTAGTATTTCTTACTATAGCGGCCACAGCTATACACCTTCTGTGAAAATTTCAAGAGTCTACCTATTATGGTTCAAAAAATAATCACATATTCGTGAATAACACCTCTCTATCGGAACACCCTATAAGTTTTAGTATTTGTTGCTATAGCGGCAGCATCTGTGAAAATTTCAAGAGTCTACCTATTACGGTTGCAGAGATAAAAGGCGCTGACAGATGGACAGACATTGCTGCGAAAACAATAGGGTTTCGTTTATTCATAAAATATGTATGTTCATAAGTACTTCATGCATATTAGAAAGGTTGTTACCAATTTTCCTTGCTTATGTATAACAGTAATTAAAGAATTCTTTCAGCATTCTAGGAAAATCAGCAGAATTTATAATTTGTGAGCAATAGATTTGATCAAATTTTTTTCTTTGTTTAAAAAACAAATAAAATTTCTTAATATCAAATTTAAAAAAAAAAATACATAGCACATTTCTTGTACTGTCATGCAAAAAGTGGCAACGCTGCTTAAAAGTAAAACGAAGTATAAAATATAGTACAAGTATGGAAAATACCCAAAAATATTTTCATTCTGTAGTGCGATTCAATATTGAGTTTTAACGATTCGTGACTTATTAAAAAATTAAACATCAAAACGGAGGACACTGCTATTCAGTAATGCTTTTTAATAACATTTGATGTTGTTATAAATCAGCTGTTTTTCTTAGCAAATCGAGTATTGTTAATTTAAGTACCACTATTTTTGTGTCGTCTACTTTATCAAATATTCTAAATAATTAATATTTATAATTAAAACACATACATATGTACATATGTATGTATTTTACTTACCTTATAAAAATGAATTTAAACAATTTTTGGAAATAAAATTAAACAAAAAATGAAACACTTGGGTGAAAAGTTTTGTATATTTTGTTTATTATTTGTCATTCCTCGATGTTCTTTTCGCTATTTTGTTTAGCAGAGTTGCAATTTATTTTTGATTGTAATTTTATTTGTTAACCATAGGTAAGTGAATCGCAAATGCGTTAGTGCAAGCAAACAAGCATGTTGATATATTTAACAAGTGTTAGATCGTTAAAAGTTAGTGAATTGTACTACTGATTGCGATATTTACAGACACTCGTTTTTACGCTCTTTGTTTTAATGCAGTAGAAAAAATACCCACAACAAAATGTATTCACTGTTAAATAAATAAAATGTCTGGGATTCTCAACAATTGTATACCCTGGTGGTACGTTAATCCCTAAATTGTGTAGTGTACTCGTGATGTGATGGAAAACTATTCATATATGTATTTACTGCTATATTAAATTTATTTCTCAAGAGATTGACTTTAAATACTGAATTCTAAAAGTTTTCCTATTGTGTTGTTGTTTTTATTAAAATATATTGGCTCCTTGGAACTTCTAATTTGCATCGTGATGTTTTTAGTTTCTATATTAATTTAATTTTCTGAACTATGACTTTTGTGTTGTTCTTTAATTTAGCTCATAAGATCCAAGGTATTTCAATTAAATGATCACCTATATGAAAATGTTGTTATATACGTCTACATTTTGAATACTTTTGTAGGAATGAAAGTCGGTTACAGTCAGAGTCCCCATTCAAATAAATTAGAGGAATGTAATTAGCGTTTAGCTCTGATGAGGTAGAGCTCACCTTAACGTTATTGACATTAGGACATTTAAAATGCAAATAAAGAAAACTTAGTACAATACCGCTTTATTTAAACAACTTACTAAATACATATTTTATTTGTCTTACAATTACAATATTTCATTTTTATTAATTCAAGAGTTATGTTGATTTAAAAATCCCATCGAGTTTTGGTAAGTTTTTCATCATAGAATCCTCCTTTAATAGTATTTGCTCGATATTCTTCTAGTAGGTATGTATATTGTTGAATATCTCTTTTTTACTGTTTTAGTTTTAAAAATTTCGGTTGTACAATTTGCGGTATACCCCTTTTCAAAAATGTGTTTATAATTACTAATGCGTACATAATCTCCTAAATTTAGATGCTTTGAAAATTGTTTCTATTATAGGTATCGATTAAATCATTGTAAATACCAAGCCAATAATATGAACCATTAAAACTAAAATCGTTCTACTATATAGTGTAATAAAAAAAAATTATTTAACATTTTCATGCACCCAATTTATACATAAAAATCGTAATAATTAATACCTATGTATTAATTATTAAAGTACCATCGAGGCGAAACGAAGAAACCGATATGAGCTCTCAATTCAAATCGTAATTGAATATTTTTTTAAATAATTGCAAATATGTAAATTTTATTATACGAACACAAAGAGGCGATAGATTATTTCATTTCAATGCTAAAAGAAAATGAGGAATATGACGTGGGGGATGGAGAAGATGTAAATCAAGGGCTTTCTCATGCTGCCGTTGGTATGCTGAAACCCACGTGGAAGGTCCAGACACTTGCAGGTGTACCGTTTTCACACAAGAAAAGAAAATGTTTTAAATATAATAAATACCTATAAACTTATTTCATGTAAAACTGAATTAAATAAAAAATATTAAATAAAAAAAATAAAAATATAAGTACATATGTTAAATATACTTTTTCCGGTTTTACAATTTTTATCATATGTAATGTGAATTCTAATAATTTTTTCTAATACATTATTAATAATTTTTCATCTAAAAACTTATAAATTTTTTGAAAAATAAAAATGTATCATATATAAAAGAAAGTATTCATTATCTTGATTTTTATTTGTTGGAGATTATCATAAAATAAGTAATAAAACATTTGTTTAATTTGTGGTGATAATGCATGTATGTATAAAAACGTGTAGAAAAAGTATAAGAATATATACATATGTACATTTGTTTATTTATGATGAATCTATATTAAACTTTTCGCTTTTACGATGTGTAGCACAACAGAAAAAAAACAACATTTAGAATGAACTCGTTGGTTAATGTTTATATGATGTCCAAATTTAGTGCACTCTTTATTATTTATTTATTTTAAGAATACTATAATTCTTTTTAAAACCACATAAATCAATTGTCTTTTTTTGGATTTTTTTTGTTGTTGTTCCTTCTTCCAATTCCCTAAAACTTGTCACAAATTATTTAAACTTAGTTTGGTAAGCTATGTACATATGTATGTATGTGTATAGAAATTAAAAAATGATAACGTTCTTACTTATAATATATACAAACATAGCTACATATGTAAGTTAAAACTGAAGTACTAACCTTACACCTGCCCTAAATTTTATTCCGTAACATTAATGTTATTGCTATTAAAAATAAAATAATAACTATTACTGTTGCTATCGTGCTCATTCATGTTAAAAAATAAAAGTATTACCGATTATTATGAAATAAAAAGAGGAGTACAAAGTTGAATTACTAATCTAATACCTAAACCTGAGTTAATACTGGAGGAAATATACTAAATGCTCCATTTTAAGCTATAATAGTTTTTATGATATTTTCTTAATATAAAGATATTTAAAGTGTCGAAAAACATCGATTTTGTATAGATGCATTATAAGTAAAAGTTTATTGGATTGGATCGAAAGGCGTGGCTACATTTAATGAGCTACAAGGAGTATACCCACAACATGTTGAACCATCGTGAGTAGTATAGTTATGTATATTCCAAAATTGATTTTCCTCCATATGGAGATTATGTAGGAAGGATTTTGATTTTATGATTTTTTCTCCTTATGGAGTTTGTGTAGGGAAGATTTTTGTTTTTATGATTTTTTTATCTTTATTGACAATGTGCATAAGAAAAATTTATGAGGGTGGGTTTTCACACATTATGACAAACCACCTAAAAAGAGTTGCAAGAATTTTCGTTCTGTGTTTTGTTTTTTCATCCATATGCAGATTGTGTAGATTTTATCTTTGATGATTTTTTGAAGGACAATATAGAAATAGATATCACAAACTTTGTTGTGTGTTTTTATTTTTTTATCTTTATGGAAAATACCTAAGAATAATTTTTCAAATATGTGAAGCTATAAAACCGCAGTTTTCATTTATTCATTCATTTACATTCAAAACAATGACTTCCACAAATATATCTAGCGCCGATATTATTGAGATTTTTAACAAATTAAAAGCAAAATCATATACATATATCGGTTAAAGAATTACACACATCAAAACCACATAAAATATTAAGATTGTTTCGTCAAAAAACCCAATAACTATTAATGTATTTTTATTCATTCTAAAAAACAACTTCATATCGATTTGATGCATTAAAAAAAAACACACTAAATATGTCTTCGTTTTGATTTAATAATGAGAATCTCATCTCGAGGAGCAACAATGTTGTAATTACGGCAGTATTTATCCTACCAACAATCGATATTCCATTATTTTTAGCCCTGTATGAGGATAAAAACGATGACCAAAAGCCCCCAACCAAGAAAAGTGGTTAAAATGAAAATGTTTGCTAAATATTTAGCAAAATGATGTATGTATAAATGATACTGATTTAATTTTTTTACATGTTTTGTTCTCTTTGCGAGATTCTCGTTGAGACTGTGTATATGCTCACAGACCCTTAGAAGTTTGCGGGCTCTTGACGATGACATACTAAACAGAACGGCTACTCTTTGTGAAGCGTTTATGATGGAAATGATGATATGTTAGACAGAATAGCAGCTAACTGTGAAGTAGATGCGTCCTTATTTATAACATAATTTGTAATATGTTTATTTGTAATATGTGTTTTCATCTTAAGTAAAGAAAAATCTAACAAAAAGTATACAAATTTAAACCTTTACATTGAAATCGTATTTTAATTTTTAATTGTTTTTTTTTTTTTTTTGAAATATCTTAAAGGATTTATCATTGAGGATCCAGCTAGTCTAAATTTAGTAAAATAAAAACAAACGGCCCCAATATTATAGCATTTATCGTATTTTTTTTTTATTTATTGTGGTTTTTTATTTAAATTTTACTAAAATTACAATTTTTACATTTGTTTATATTATAGGTGTTGTAATAGTAATGTATGAGTTGATTTGCTGCTTCCTCAGCTTCCTGATTTTTTCTTCTTAAATGTGAACATAAGCAGGTGTCTGGTAAACGTGAGCGCAAGATGTTAAAAAGTGTACAGTATTGCATGTTTTTGAAACGCAAATTATCAAGTGCAATAAATATTCTGAGCATTTCATATTGTTCACTAGTTCATTTTACTTAAATTTGACTTTTGAGAGAAAAAATTAAATTAGATTTTTTTATTCATCAATAAAAGTTAAAAAAATTCAATCTACTACAGTTTTCTATTTTCAACCACTCAATGCGCAAATTAATATAAAATAACTATAATACAAAGTACAAACCCTTGCTTTTAACATCATACATTTACATACATGTTGTCTGCTATAACAGTATTTCATATCAAGAGACACTATTGAAACAAAATATTCACTACTGAAATTTAATTTCAAACAACAACAAATATTGCATTGGTTGGAAGAAGAGCAAATGCTATTGTATGTTTTTATTTAAGAGCGCAACAATATTTGTATACACATGAAATCAAGTGCAAGAAAAAAGAGACCAATTCATTATTGAACATTATGAAGTTAGTCTAACATAACATTTTATGCTCACGTTTAGTGTCTGGCACACAAGTAGTATATTCGTCTGACCAAGCAGAATCTTCAAAATGATCTCAATATTTATTTTTAATAGTTTTAGATTGTTCGTGTATTCAAGATGTGATTTAATATTGATGAGCTTATTTTTATCTTCATCAGAAATAATGCTTGAACATTTTTTTAAGAAATCAAATATATTTTTGAACATCATTCTTACTAAATGGTGTAACTATATACTCGATCGATTTGATGGCGAATAAATTAATAAATAAATGCATTCTAAATTTATATTATTTTGAGTTGGTCACATTTCAGACATTTTATTGGTATTTTTCCGCACAATTAAAAGACGATCTTCTTGTTTCAATAGTTTATTACGACTAAAAATATAATAATGATTTACAATGGTTAAATAAGAAAAATCTAGCTATAAATATTAAGGGTTGAAAAATAAAATAAATCATTAAAAGAAAAGGTAAGCTATATTTAAATATAAAATATGAGTGTTGCAAGGCAGGCTTATTCAATATCATAACACTCCTCCTCAACACTTATATTTTAATAAGATACATACATTCATATATTTATAAAGCCCAAAAGTTCTACTAATTTTATGTGATTAGTTTTAGATAAGTTCTTTGTCAAAATATCAGAAATGTTGGCATTACTATTACAATATTCTAAATCAATCAATTTCTCAACAAAAACATTTCTTATATGATGGTACTTGATATCTATATGTTTACTTCTGCTGTGATAAATAGGATTCTTAACTAAGTGTAAAGCGCCAAGATTATCTCCATATATTAGAATTTTTTCTGGACAATGAATTTGCACCTCACCAAGCAGTTTCTTTAAAAATACTGCTTCCTTCGCTGCTGATGACAGCGCCATGTTTCGGCTTCTGTGCTACTTAAGGCCACAGAAGCTTGCTTCTTAGACTCCCAAGAGAATGCACAACCATCAAGAATAAAAACATATCCCGTATATGATTTTCGATTCACAGCATCACCGCCCCAATCAGCATCAGAGTAACACTCTACTGGCCTTCCAGTTTTCTGATACCTCAGTCGATAACTTACAGTTTTGTTCAGATATTTTAAAAGTCTTTTTGCTGCTTCCATATGTTCATAATGTGGATCCTTGTTCCTTTGAGATAGTTTACACACCGAATGCAATATGTCAGGGCGAGTACAAATTGCTAAATACATCAAGGAACCAATGAGTGACTGATAACTTGTTGGGTTGACCTTCTTACAGTTATCATTATTACATACAACTTGAAATTTGGGTTCTAAAGGAGTAGAGACTGGACGGCACTCTAACATTCGATATTGTTGTAGAAGCTCTCTAATATATTTATTCTGGTGGATTGTAATTTGTCCAGTGGCATCTTCTCTCTCAATTTCAATGCTAAGGAAATGTTTTGCAGGACCTTTATCTACTACGGATACTCTTTCTGAAATTTTAGATTTAATTAAATTTAGTTCATTTAAATCAGAACATGCAATTAATAGATCATCCACATATACAGCGATCAAACTAATGTCACCACTATTTCCCTTTCGATATAGACATGGTTCACTTTCACAGTGATGGAAACCAATTCCTTTTAATATTTCATCTAACTTTATGTTCCATTGACGGCCGGACTGCTTAAGTCCATATAACGCTTTCTTTAATTTCAAAACTTTGTCGGGAAATCGCTCATCTACGAACTGCTCAGGTTGCGCCATATATACCTCATCGGTCAATTCGCTATTCGTTGATACATCCATTTGATGTAGATGGAGCTGATATTCCGCTGCAAGGGCAATCACCATTCTGATTGTTTCGTATCGCACGACAGGTGAAAATGTTTCTGTATAATTTATGCCATATTTTTGTGCGTAACCCTTTGCAAATAATCTAGCTTTAAAACGTTCAATATGGCCTTCCGTGTTTTTTTTCAATGCGAAAACCCATTTACATCCTACGACCTTCTGACCATGTGGTAGCTCCGATAACTCCCAAGTATCATTTTTAAGAAGTGCTTTATTCTCCTCCTGCATCGCACTTAGCCAATATTCAGAGTACTCACTTGATAATGCCTCATTTACTGTTTCAGGAATTGTAATATTGTCCGCACACATCATATTTAAAGTATTATACTGCTTTCTTGGTCTCCCTGGTCGGCCTGTTCGCACTAGTTTCGGTCTGCCTGGTCCATTGTGAGTCCCATTTTTTGTGTGCAATCCGACAAGTTCTGAGCCCTCCATTATAGCATTAGGATGTGGATATTCTTCTTCTGCAGACTCGAACTCACTGTCACTTTTGTTTTCATCATCGTGTTGTTCAATCATGTTTTATTTCTAAGCTTAGTATTTCTTTTTCATCCTTACATTGAAACTCGCTTTTGATGTTTCCGAATAACCAACCATGATGCATTCCTTTCCCTTTGGACGGAACTTATGATGATGAGTTTTGTCTAATGCGATTGCTATGCAACCAAAAGTTTTAAAATGACGTACATTGGGTTTTTTATTATACCAAACTTCATATGGTGTACAATTATTTAACGCTTTTGTAGGCGACCTATTTCTAATGTAAACGGCAGTGTTCACAGCTTCTGCCCACAAAGACTCGTCAACGTTAAAATAAAGTAGCATTGCTCTGGCCATTTCAACTAACGTTCTATTATAGCGCTCAGCTACCCCGTTTTGTTGCGGTGTATGGGGTACAGTTAGTTGTCGCTTAATTCCATGTAATTTCAAAAAATAATCAAAAGCCGTGCCATTGTCAGATCTAAGCATTTTTATCTTCTTTCCTGTTTGACATTCAACCATAGTCTTAAATTCTTTAAAAGTTTCCAATGTTTAGAAACCACACATTGCTATTTAATGAACTGTTGTTGTTGGTTGCTGTAAATACGGAGTATGCGTGTGTGTTTTTCTTTTCTTCTTGTAGTGTTCTATTGCCTGATTCTGTTTTGTTGTTTCTGCATTGAGCTGCGTAATGACTTCTGCGACCGCATTTAAAACAATTAAAATCTGGGTTTTTCTTGCCGGCTTGACGAATTTTCTCGCTGTTGTTGTTTCTACTGCTACTGACGTTGCTGTTGTTTCGTTTATTTAATTGAGACATAAACACTTGTGCACCTTCTTCACTATATCCATTTTGCTCGCCAGCTTTTCTTCTTTCATCTTCTTCTGTCAATTTTAATTTCAGTGCACTGAGCTTTGGTAGATCATCTCTTGTCTCTAGAGCTATGACAAAATTTTCATAGGATTTAGGCAAACTTGCTAGGAGCATTATAACAAACAACTCATCTTGAAGCTCTATTCCAGTTTCAGCTAACTTTTCCACAATTGATGAAAACTTGCAAACATATTGCTGAACACAGTCTGCTTCTCCCATTCTCATATTAAGAAATTTTTTAAAAAGTGAAACTTTCCTTACCGGTCCTTTAGGTCTATGTACTTCACGCAATGTGTTCCAAGCTGCACTAGCTGATGAACAGTTCTTTATATAAGAAATTTGCATAGGCGTAACACTTAAAATTATAGTCGATGTTGCCTTTTCATCCCGTTTCATCCATGCTGCTATTTCATCCGGTACCGTTGGTTTATCGTCACAAATGGTTGACCACAAATCTTGATGAATTAACACAGCTTTAATTTGGATGCTCCACGAGTCGTAATTCGTTTCATCCAACTTTTCAATACTATACATTGATGAACTCATTTTAACTTTATTTAAACTCCTGTCTTTTCACTTCTTTTTATTATTACTTTAAACTTTTGTTTTTTCACTAGAGCACTCCTGGGCACATAACCTATTGGTATTTTTCCGCACAATTAAAAGACGATCTTCTTGTTTCAATAGTTTATTACGACTAAAAATATAATAATGATTTACAATGGTTAAATAAGAAAAATCTAGCTTTAAATAATAAGGGTTGAATAATTCTTGCAAAAAAAAAACCGACTTCAAAACAGATAGAAGGCACCAATTCTAAACTAAAAATGTAAGAAGTAATCTGTAAGAATTAGATTTAAACCAAATAAAAGATGCGCCAAAATTAGCGGAAGAAAGTATAGACTATGTGAATGTCAAGCCTCTCCCTATTACTGTTCAAAAGTTAAGCTATTTTCACCAGCATTCGCATTTTATGGGGACACTATTCAAGCCTCTGTCTATAACGGTTTCAAAGATAGGGTCACATAGATCAAATAACATGACCTATTCGGACACCCTTTAATTTACAATATTAAATTAAAGACCTGTTGTTATAGAGGACTTGGTCACAAAGATTCTTTGTAAATTTCAACTATCTGTCTATAACGGTTAAAAAGTTTAACCATATATATCAAATTACATGAACTATTGGGACACGCTTTACATTATAATTCCAAATATTTATATTTGTTATCATACCAGAGAAAGTAGTGGACATTCTGCCTAATTTTCAAGTGTTTGTGTTTAACGGTTCAAAATATAGGATCATATAGATCAAATTACGTAATTTATGGGGACACCCTTTAATTTCTAACTTCAAATTGTATACTTGCTATAGTGGACTTTGCAATACAGGTTCCTTGTAAATTTCAGCTGTCTGTCTCTAACAGTTCAAAAGTTTGGCCACATACATAGAATTACATTAACTATTGGGACACCCTTTAAGTTCCAAATTCAAAATTTTATACTTTTTGTTATAGCTGACTTAGCACTATAGGTTCTTTGTAAATTTCAGCGGTCTGTGTACAACTATTCAAAAGTATGGCCATATACATCAAATTAAATGAACTATTGGAGCACCCTTTAATTTAAAATTTTGAGTATTTATACATTTTATTATAACGGTCATAGTAGTCGACATTCTGTCAAATTTTCAAGGTTTAGTCTATAACGGTTCAAAAGATAGACCCAAATAGGTCATATTATGTCACCTATGGGGACACCCTTTAAATTTTAAATTTATTTTTTTATTAACTTCTGCTGTTGGGAGCTATAGCGGTACGCAGTTTTTTAAAATTTTAATTTGCTGCCCTTTACGGTTCTTAATACACGTAAAAAACATGTATGTTGTATGGGGACACCCTTAAATTTTTAATATAATGAACTGTTTTTAAAATGGGACCAACCTTGAAGCATAACCTTTCAAATAAAGCAAAAAATTTTAAAATCGGTTCAGAAATGGCTGAGTTCTGCGGTTACATACATAAAAAAAAAAAGCAACATTCAGACGAATAGATAACCTCCTTCTTTTTTGAAGTCGGTTAAAAATAAAATAAAACATTAAAAGAAAGGGTAAGCTATATTTAAAGATAAAATATGAGTGTTGCAAGGCAGGCTTATATTTAAAATTCAATATCATAACACTTTTACAATATGTATTTGTATCTTTTTTTACATTTAAAAGTATAAAGTTACTTACCTATTCAAATTTCTAACTTTCTTTGATTAGAATAGAAAAAATAAAAGTGCCGAATATTTAGATTTTGTTACAATAGGTATATTAAAACTAAAAATTATTATTACATTCGTTTTCTTATTTCATTTGTAAGAGGGATATATTCAAATATTTTATCATGTATAATTAAACAATATGCAGATGTCTTAGCTGGAATATTTTTTATGGTTTTTAATAATGCGAATATCGATTGGTCCTGTTTTAACTGATTCATTTTGATGTGTTACATCTAAAACACTGATTGGTGCCACTGTTTTAAAGTTTTCTCGTGTCAAAAGTGGTTGTGGATCGCATGAGTAATAACTTTTTTGGAATTTTACATACATTTCATACAATAAAGCAAACCGATTACGATCAAAGTGAAGATTTAAGTCATCATAGTCATGTCAGAGTAAAAATGAACCTTTACATCAGTCAAGTCGCAATGTTGAAATTTGTTCTCATTGCTTCTAAAACCCAAAACTAGAAAACGTAGTCTTTCACTTTCGTTGGCTAATTTAACATTCCATAAAACAGTTGTTTTTTGTGGAAGTGAAAGATAATAATACATATCCCAACTCAGGAATATGACGACTATTAATTGTTTTAAACATTTGCAACTTGTAAGCATCAGCAAGTTGAGTATGAGGTACTTTCCATGTAATGTTCAATAAGGATAACATCAATTTTTCAGCTGGACTATTAGATTTAAAGACTTGTTTATTATCTTTAAATCGTAAGAGGATCAATTTATGTTTGGAGTTAATTATTATTATGTTAAAATCTTCAGCAAATCCAAGTAACAACTTTAGAGGCACACAAAATTTGAAATATCTATTAACAAGTGTAAGATCATCAATACTTAATGGTGACCATCCTGCATTTATTAGATTATCACTTTCTAACCTATTTAGCGAAACATAGTTTTTCAATTCTGTTGCAATACCCAAATGCCACATGCGATCGATTTCTACACCATTAAGCTCGTATCGAATTTCGACAAATAAATGTGCTATACAATTATTGATGAGCTGAATGTATGAAGAGACTGTTGAATCATCTTTTGACGCAAAACCTTCAATGTATAGAAGACTTTGACTTGGAAGAACATATAAATTATGATTTTGAATTGTTATACGAATTTCATCATTATTTTTATATGATTGCAAACATGATATATAGCTATGATATTCCTTTTTTATAATTAAATTATCAAATTGGGGCTTTTGTAGTATAATAATACTATTACTCATTTTTTTTTATATGTTTTTCTTTTAACTTAAACCCCAATTTTTGTAAAAACTCTTGGTTAAATATGCTTAGATGATTCCTAGTAATTTGTTGACTATAATTATTTTTGTTTATTTTACTGGGGGCTCCACACTTCGTTTTCATAATTATTAATATGAAATAAGTTGTTTTCTATATCAACATTTGGTATTGCATGATACCACATAAATATTTTTCGTGTAGTTCAATAGGTGGGAAATAATTTGCAACAAGTAGTGAAGGGTTTCCGTTTAATGTTATTGACTTGATCACGTCTAATGAATGAATGAAATATATATATTTTTTTATGAGTGTCTTTTATAGAGATGTGTGGTTAGCATTAATCCAGGCGTTGTGTTCAGACGAAAATCTTAACCATTTAACAAGTAACATATTTCTTCTTCTTTTTAAAACCTTTTCATCTAAATAAGTTTCTGGATATTTGGTTTTCATTAGTTCAAACTCATAAAAACCACCTTTAATTTCTTCTCCTTGATAGTCTTCCAAAATGTACGTATTAGGATTTGTATTTTTAATAATTTTAACTTTAAATACTTCGTTGTCTAATTTGGAGTACATCCCTTCTCAAATTTATGCTTATATTTGCTTATTCGAACATTATCACCAACTCTAAATCTTGGTCTTTTAAACACTTTCAAATTGCTGTAAACTGTTTCTAATAGAGATTGTTCGTTTGATGAATTTACCTCATTTGGTGTAATTTTTATTGTTCTATGAAATGTATTATTATACTTTCCAACAAGTTCTTTATATTTATGAATCCATTTATATGATCCTTAATAGCTAAATTCTTTCCACATCATTCCTTTTAATGTTCTATTAAAGCGTTCCATTATTTTTTTTGCGGTAAGGAGGCAAAAATGCATTTACGCACTACACGCATGGTCGTCACCATACGTGGGTGTGTCGAGCTTGCCACAAGTGTGGAGTACCGACTAAAAAACCCCCTTGTCAGCTGTGTGGAATGAAATCCACCCCGGGACCCCTTGCGCATTACTTCGGAGTAGTTCCCTGCACGGCCTTAAACCGTCATCTTGTTCGCCTGCGTCCAGGAGCGTTCTATAATTGATTCCTTTAAAACACTATATGTTGAATAGTGATTATTTTGATTGAAGTACATTAATTGCTGAAATTTATTGTTGAAAAATTCTTTACCATCATCTGTTTGTAAATTTCTAGGTATTCGATGAGAACTAATAAAAATACTCTTCATTACCATCATTAAGTTTTCACTAGTTTTATTTTTTACTGCTACAGCCCAAGTTCTTTTCGAAAAAGTATCTATTACTGTTAAAAGATATCGATATCCATTATTATTTTCTGCACAATTCCCCATTTCAACTAAATCTCCTTGCCATAAGTCGTCAATTCCTATCATAATAACTCGCCTTCTTTTAAAAATTAATCGTGCTTGTTTATGCAGTTCATTTACTATTTCTCGTTTATTCGTCTCTATAATCATCTTGTTTGTATACGAATCAATGTATGGTCTGTTTTAGTTAACGTGTTACTTATTTATTTATATTAAGATAATTTAATTAAAGGTAGTTCAAGCTTTTGTTTTTTTATAGTATTTACTTAATTGTGGAGAACTCATTTTATGTAATTCCCATCAAGCGTGGTGACATTAGTGATACAAAAATTCAATTAATTGATGAAAGCAGTTATCGTAAAGCAGTAAACGAGTTTGAAAGCTGCAAAAAGAACTTTTATACCTATCAGCTGAAGAGTAGCAAAGGCCGACAAGTTGTAATTAAAGGTGTACGTTGATCCAGCTGAAAGAAAAGCTGGCCTTCAAAAAGCGGGATTTACGGTTAAAAGCGCAGATAATCTTAGAAATCGAGAACGCTTCCCCCAACCACTATTTCGCGTAGAACTGGAACCTGGAGATATCAGATTAAAAAAGAATGAAACGCACCCTATTTATAATCAGAGATATTTGTTACACTGAAAAATAAGCGTAGAGGAACTACATAAGCGCACAGGACCAGTCCAGTGTCTAAACAGTCAAGAATATGGTCATACTAGGGCCTATTGTAAGTCGCCTCCGGTTTGTGTCGTGTGTGGTGAGCTACATTGTTCCGCTCAATGCGACATATCAAAGAATGATAACAATGTTAAAAAATGAAGCAATTGCGGTGGAAACCACACTGCAAACTACAGGGGCTTCCCTGTTTATTTTATGGTAAGGAATATTACACCTCCTAAGTATACACAATACCACCAAGTGATAAGTATCCTCAGGTAGCTCAACCAACCACCAAGCATGTTTCATATGCTGACATGCTAAAACATAATCATAACCCATTACATACAGCACCACTAATAACTATCCCGAACCAAATTTTGCACCCAGAACCTAAAGAACAAACACCGTCTGTCAACTATAGCCATCTGGAAGGAACCATTAAGATTTTAGTCCAGTCGCTAAATGGCTTCATGAGCTCTATGGATACACAGAAAAAATTATTTTTCAGATTCAAACAACTAATTCCTATAAATAGAACATTTTTTGTTTGAATATGGTCCTATAAACAAAATTGTAAAATCAGACAAATAATTTTAAAAATAGTTTATTGAAAATGTTCCCCGATTTTTTCAAACAAATTATTGTGATATTTGGTAAAAAAAATTATTGACTTTAGAAAAAATTTTCAAACAACCATTTGTCTGAATCAGACAAAAAAGTTTAGTGAAAATTATAAAAAAAATATTGTCTGAATCAGACAAAAAGTTTACTGAAATTTAAAAAAAATCAAACAAATAATTTATCTGAAACTAATAAAAAGCTTTACTGAAATAACAAAAAATTTTCAAACAAATAATTTAGCTAAATCAAAAACAATTTTCGCTAATTGTGCTTAATAGTAAAAGTTTTGTGACTAATTTAAATAACTACTGGGTAAAATTTGACCATATTAAAAAAAGGCCAAGACGAATCACTTTATAGGATGGCAATGGCAAATTCATTAAATTTTGCTGTTTCTTAAAATATGAAATTCTATATATTAAAAAATGTTATCTATATATGGAATTTGACATCTTGAGCAACAGTGAAAATAATGTATCTCCCTTTTTACTTTGGTCAAATTTTATCGACTAGTTACTTACATATGTATATGTTTATTTTAGGCACAAAGCGTTTCCTCTTGAGCACAATTGGGGGAAAAACCTTGAATTTGATTCATTAAAATTATTGGTATGGGTATTGTTTGCTGGTCAAAAGCATATGTTATACATATTTACTTTCATCAAAACAATTTATTCACCTCCTAGATTTCAAGTATCAGAGGGACAGTATAGCGACTTCTTCTAATCATCCCTGTTTCATAGCATCAGGCGACTACAACGCTAAACATACATTTTGGGGATCGCGTTTCATAACTCCAAAAAGTCGTATTTTGTTTGACACTATTTCAAAAATGCGCCTCAATGTGATCTCGAGTGGACAACCCACCTTTTGGCCTACAAAAATATACAAAAAAAATACCAGATGTTATTGATTTTGGCGTGTTCAAGGGTATTTCAAGAGAAACTATTAAAGCTGAAGTATCACTAGAATTATCCTCAGATCATTCGCCCACTATTCTCTATATATGGAATCAACAAAATATCGTATCACCAACAACCAGCACAACCATAAATTGGTTGAAATATAGAAAATATCTCAGTACGCAATGTTCGGAAAACATCCCGCTAAGAACACCAGAAGACGTAGAGCAGTGTCTTATTGATTTTGATCAAAACATCAAATTAGCTGCCCAACATGCAACTGTAACCCGGCAAATAGACAGATGCATCTGCAGATGTCGAGCGGCTCTTGATTGAAAAAAGAAAAATTCGTAGAGAGTGGCAAACATATAGATCTCCTCAACATAAAACTAGACTTAAAGATTGCACGAAGCGGCTAAGAGACCTACTAGAATCTCGAAGAATAGCATCTCTAAAAACTTATCTAGAAGATCTGGACCCAACTCCACAATCAGATTATTCATTATGGCGTGCATGTAGAAATGGGAAATGGAGGCGAGTGACATCAAAGGGATGCCGCCGCTTGTGTCCAATTGGAATTCAGTTTGAATAATACTGTTTTAAGTGGAAACATTCCAATTGCATTTTTGGTGTGTTAAACACCTGCATTGGGAAATTGTGTATGATTTTAGGTAATGAGAATGATCGTTGACAACGGATATTTTTGTGGGTGTGTGTTTTAAGTTTTGAGGGTTATTTTTGGTTATAGTTAGAAGATTTTCTCTGTTCTTGGGTTTTTTACTACCTGTTTGTTTAAATTGATTAGTTTGTGTGGGTGTGTGTTTTTAAGACGTGATTGATATTAATGTAGCTGATTGCTTTTAGTTTTAGGGGTGGATTTAGTTTTTGATATTTGTATATTGTTAAAACTAAAATGAAGTTTGTTTCTCTTTTTTTCTGTTCTAAAAGGTGATTGGTGATGAGTAATAGGTAGGGAAAACAATTATCATATATTTTATATTAGTGGGTATTAAAATTTTATTTTTCTGTTGCTTTCTATTTTACTTTGTTTTCTGAATGGAATTTTCTAATTGGAAAATAACTGATGTTAAAAAATAGATTTTAAAATGATTTTTTAAATATATTTACAAGATTTTTAAATTGGAAAATAATTGGTATTCCAAATGGTATCTATATTCTTTGTATAATCAAATATCTCTCTCTTGAGATTACTAAGTTTACAGTGTTTGCTTAGGATGTTTTTCTAACATTTTTTTAGCCAAACTAAATGTGCATTTATGATCTTTCAACGACAATTTTTTATGAGTAACAATAATTTTTCCAATGCTCCGAACACACCTTAGAAAAATTTAAGATTTCTCTGTAGGCAATAAAACAGTTAAAAAAAAGTACAAATCCAAAAATGATGACCACCTACTTATTTCCTAAAAAACATGAAACTATTTAAAATAGAAAGAAAAAAGGTACACATAATTGATATTTATGTATATATTTTTGTATTTCATTTATTATCCATTCGTAAATATAACATATGGATTTTTACATCAGTCTTAATTTTATCTTTCATTTTTTGTCCAATTTCATAACAGAGCCAATTCAATTTGTATGTCTTTTTCCTGTATCCCATTTATTTCACACAACTGAATATTCGTTTTGTTTAAAGCAGAGCAAGTCGGTATATAATACTCGTAGTAGAAATGAAGTATTTGTTTTCGCAGAATACTGTTCCAACATAATATTGATGTTAAAAATATTCCAATTCGAGATAATGATGTCCAAGTATCTGAATCAATTTTTATTTTATAAATTCCTTGTTTAACAACTAAATAACACACACCTCTTTTGTGATGAAAACTGTAATGGACGTCCGTATCAATTTCATTATCAATAGATTTATTGAATTTAAAAAATCACTATGATTCAGCATGTTGTGGATATACTCCTTGTAGCTCATTAAATGTAACCACTCCTCTCTATCCAATCCAATAAACTGCTTTTGCTTATAATGCAGCCATACAATCGGTTTAAAGCCTAATGTTGTAGAAAATCCACATGAAATCTTTAATTTTAAATTAAGGAAGTATTTAAATTCAAACACAACATCATATAACTGAGACTTTCGTCTTTCACCATGCTGCAACAAATTTTTTAATCTATTCTCCATACCCATTGAAATTAATACATAAACTGATGTTTGTTTCATACTTTAAATATCTTTATATTAAGAAAACATAATAAAACAGTATAACTTAAAATAAAAGTATTTAGTATATTTCCTCCAGTATAATCTCAAGTTCAGGTGTTAGTTTGGTAATTCGTATGTTGCTCGTTTTATTTCATAATAACCGGTAATATTTTTAAACATGAATAAACATGATAACAACGCTAATAATTATTATTTTATTTCTAATTGAAATCACATTAGTGTTAAAGAATAAAATGAAAAGCAGGTGTAAGATTGATAGTTCAGTTTAAACTTAGCTATCTATGTATGTAGCATATTTATTTCATAATAATCAATAATATTTTAATTTTTAAGCATGAACGATCATGATTTAATCTGACTACTAAGAATTAAATCTTTATTTTATGATAATAGTTTACACTAATTATATAAACATGAATGAGCATGATCATTCCATACGTATTTATTCCATTTCATATCCTAATCACGTAATGATTGAAGAAATGAAATGTTTGCAGGTGTTGTGTGTGTGTATTATAATTTAGAATTTGGTCCTTTTTTAATTCCGATACACATACATGCACATAGGTTACAAAACTAAGGAAGAACAAGTGTTAGAAAATAGGAAGAAATAAGAAAGAAAAAAGGTAGAAATAAAAACAAGACATTTGATTTGTGTGGGTTTTAAAAGGAATAATATTTTTAAAATAAATAAATAACTCTGGTACAAAGAATTATTTATTTATTTATTTATTTGAGTCTATGGATTCAAGATCCTTACAGGCATTAAAAACTGTAACATAAAGTACATAAATACATAACTTTAATTATTTAAATACGAAATAAGATAAAATTTAAAGAAAAATCAATATATTTATAAAATTTATTAAATTCAGTACAAATTCTTAAAAACGGGTCAGAGTTAGCGTAATTTTCTCTGAATACTTTAACAGCCAGTGGATAAAAATGGCGAGTTGGACGACATGGAACATTGAAAGAAATATTATTTATCAAAAAAAAACCGAACACACATTTCCTTTTATTAAATTTAAAACAAAGGTGATATTTAACATTATCCTGCGGCTTTTTTGGCTTGGCAGCTTTATTAGAGCTAGTCTGCTAGAGTACGATGGTAGAATTAAGGGATCCCATTGTAACCCTCGAAGACAAAATAACAAGAACTGTTTTTGTACCGATTCAATGCTATCACAATGAACTTTATACATTGGATCCCAAATTATTGACCCATATTCCAGAATAGGCCTGACCAGAGAGGTGTAAAGATCTTTTGTGATATATGGATAACTAAACTCCTTCGCTCAGCGTTTTATAAATCCAAGAAATATGCTCTATAAAATTTAATTTAGCATCCAGTAAAATACCAAGATCAGAAATTACATTCACTTTGTCTAGTGCATGACCATTTAAAATATATTGCACGTTTGTATGACATCTTCGGAAGAAACACATGTGTTTGCACTTTTTAAGGTTCAACTCCATAAGGTTAATATTACACCAGGAACTAAATGCATCTAAGTATTTTTGCAGAAGAATATAATCAGTATGACGTCTGCATACAATAGAACGTTTGAGTGTTTAATGATTTTCGGTAGATCATTAATAAACAGGGAAAATAACAAAGGACCCAGATGGCTCCCTTGCGGCACGCCGGATGTAACCGTAATTCTTTTGGAAGTATGCGTTTTAAATCCAACGTTTTGAGTTCTGTTTGACAGGTATGAATTAATTCGCATAAGGCAATTGTCCGTAAATCCCATAAGATCAAGTTTTTTTATTAAAAGTTTATGATTTACTTTATCGAACACTTTAATAAAATCGGTGTAAATAGCATCCGTTTGTTTACGTTGAACAAATTCTCGATTGACTAATGTTGTTAACTCCAAAAGATTAGTAACCGTTGAACAACCCTTTCGAAAACCATGCTGAGCAGGATCCAGTACAGATGATACTTGATGGGAAAGGCGATCAGTAACAATTTTTTCAAAAAGTTTAGGTATAGCGCTAAGTTTAGCAATACCTCTGTAGTTTGCAACATTATTTCTGCAACCAGATTTAAATAATGGAATAATAAAAGAATCCTTCCATATTTTAGGAAAATAACCATACTTCAATGATATGTTGAAAATTATTGTGAGAGGTTTTACCAGTGCCATGGCACATTTGTTAAGAACGCAACTCGGAATACCATCCGGACCATATTTATATGAAAATTTAAGCTTTTTTAATCTGTTAAAAGCTGTTGATCCATCAAGAAATGGAATTGATATACTCGCAGCTGGATACGGCACCTCTGATAATTGATAAGAGTTGGATTCAGGTAAATTTTCATTAGAATATGTGGTGGAAAAGAAATCTGCAAACAAATTACTTATCGTCAGCGCATCATCAGAATCAAGATTTTGATACTTCATAACGGATGGAAATGCCATTGATCTTTTTTTGGAGTTAACAAACTTGTAGAAAGATCTTGGATTCGACTTAAAATTGTTACGAATTTTGTTTAAGTATGCAGAGGAACATGATTGATTAATTGCATTGTATTGAGCACGACTAAAAAAATAACACAGTAAAACAGCGAATCTGGGGGGTGAGAAATTCTAAGTCAGGGTGATGGTACTAGGTCAGTTTAGTAAAACCCTCAAAGGGTTTGACGTTCGTATGTGTCAGTTTTTTTTTATGACCTTTTAAATTTTTTCCTTATCTTGATGTTTTTTCGCTTAGTTGTAACATTTTGGCAAAGACGTGGTTTAACATAACTCGAGAACCACTTGTCCGATTTTGATGAAACAAATTTTGAAAAATTAAGAATTACAATTTCTCTAATCTGTTTCTATACCGTTTTCCTATATGTGCAACACTTTCGAAGTTAAAAATGAATGTATGAAGGGAAAAAAGTATTTTTTGCCTAAAAATTTAAATATTTTTTTTTTTTAATTCATAAAAAATCCAAAATGGAAAAAAGTGCCAAAACTAATTACTTTCGCGTAAAGTCACATAACTCATGAGAAAAAAGGGCATAGATCATGAAAATCGATGCACGTGTTTCTCATTTATTCACAATTAGGTAAATGTATGAATTTCAAAAATTTGCTCCAGATATGCACAACATTATTTGGAGAAAACATTGACACTCACAAGCCGAACTCTCTCATATTTTACTACTGTACTAAAAGAGAAATATTGATGTGGCAACACTGGTTCTGTAATGTTCACATAAAACATGCATTGTCATTATACTTCTTCTCTTTCTCACACTGGTTCTGTGATTTTTGTCATTCAACAAGTGCCGACGAACGCGAACAGTAAAAGTAATTTTTCTCCAGTTTTTTAAAAGTGAACAAAAGAGAACAGAATATGGAACTGTGCAAGCCAGATATAAATTGCTTTTGCTACTGCTGTGGTCATAAAAAAAGGGGAAATTTCAGTACTGATTTTGTTCAAACATACAAGATGTACTTCAACCAAAATGTTATAGTGAACGAAAATTGGGCACCAAATATAGTGTGTAAAAGCTGCGACAACCGTCTAATGGATTTGAAAAATAGAACACGTGAAAATATGCCATTCGGTATCCCAATGACTTGGACTAATCCTGGCGAAGGTCACAATCCATTGAATTGCTATGCATGTGCGAATAAAGGAGCCGAAAAAAGGATAAGAAAATCATATAATTACGTTGGTGTTGCAAGTGCCGCAACAACATTGCCTCATTCGGACTACATTCCTGTGCCAAAAGCTGTTAGCCCAGATATTTTCTCTTCTACGACTGCTCCGACATATCATGCACGTGATGATCCCCCATATGAGCCATCAGTATCCAATGAGCCAATTTTGATAAATCAAAATAAGCTTGATTCAATTGTTGCCAAGTTGGAATTAACACAGCATAAATCGGAAGAGCTGGCTTCCATTTTGCAATCAAACAATTTGTTGGAACCCGGTGTGAAACTCACAGCTTATCGAAGTCGTCAGGCAACACTCAAAAGTTTATTCCTTGTGAATGATGAAAAAACTTCTGCATATTGCCCGGATGTAGGAAAATTGATGGACGCAATGGAAATAAAATATGAAGCAGATGACTGGAGATTATTTATTGACAGTTCAAAACTCAGCTTGAAGGCGGTTTTACTGCATAAGACCAATAAAAAAACCTTCAGTTCCAATCGCCTATAGTACAGAAACGAAAGAAACATATGATGCACTGGAAAATATTTTAAAAATGGTTAACTACGCCAAACATATGTGGCGCATATGCTGCGATTTAAAAGTTTGCGGTCTTCAAAGCGGCTATATAAAATATATGTGCTTTTTGTGCCCAAACACACGATTTTCCGGTGACCAATATGCATGCCACGGATGGAAACTCAGAGAGCACAGCAGGTTACATACGGCAAAAATTATTCGTGAGCCTCTAGTGCCGAAGGAGAAGATATTGCTGCCTCCAATGCATATTAAACTTGGAATTGTTAAGAATTTTATCAAAACTGTCGCCAAAAGAGATGAAGTTTTCTTGTGTTTGAAAAGCGTTATATGAACGGATTAAAGAAATTGTAATTCTTAATTTTTCAAAATTTGTTTCATCAAAATCGGACAAGTAGTTCTCGAGTTATGTTAAACTACGTTCTTGCCAAAATGTTACAACTAAGCGAAAAAACATCAAGATAAGGAAAAAATTTAAAAGGTCATAAACTGACACATACGAACGCCAAACCCTTTGAGGGTTTTACTATACTGATCTAGTACCATCACCCTGACTTGGAATTTCTCACCCCCCAGACAATAATCCCAAAAATGTTCCATAGTGTAATTGGAATAATCAACAGACAAACCAGACTTTTTATACCTTTTGTACAACTTGTTTTTCTTATTTTAAGCTTGGGTCAAATACTTAGTGCTCCATGGCGGACCCGGAGGTTTAAAATCGAAGCTTTTAGGAATGCATTGATTCATGTACAAATATAATTTTTTGTAAAAACTATTAATAATATTATCAATGTCTTTGGTATTGCTAATTTGTTTTTTTAAAACATAACAATTTTTCCCTTAAACAAAGGTTTGGTGAGACCACAGGACACGGTGGCATTAATATGTTGATTTCGATTGTAGGATGGTAACTATCCTCCGGAATAGAAATTGGATCAGATCGATTAATGATAATATTAGAACACTCATTAACAAAAACTAAATCCAGCAATTTTAAATCAATATTATAAATTCCATTTATTTGGTTAAGATTTAGATCAAGTAGGGTTTTTACGAAATCTATGATATATGTATTTGTCCTCGACATTGGGATAAAATATCCGTCATCAGCTGAAAAGTTCCACGATATTGAGGGCATATTAAAGTCCCCGACGACAATTAAAAAATCATTCAGGCTTGCAGCATTAACAACATTTTTGATAGCATCAGCATGTTTTTGGTAAATTATTTCAGATGAATTCGGAGGAATATAAGAAGAAGTAAGTGGGATCAACTGTATATTTAAAAAGTTCATCAGGTACAGTGATTTTAAAAGAGGTATTTGGGTATCATATACACACACATGAACCGATGAATTCATTCACAATGTTGTTTTTTTTTTCCTGTTGTGCTATTCATCCTAAAAATTAAGATAGATTCATCATAAATAACCAATTATATTTTATTACATATTTTATTATAATCTCCAAAAAAAAACCAAGATAGTGAATATTTTCATTTTTATACGATATACATATTTTTATTTTTAGTATTTTTTATAAATATTTACATAAGACATTTTACTACAAAATTTTGTATGAAAAAAAAAAAATAATATAAAATAAAATTTAACATATTTATTTAATTTTCATTAACATTGAATATCTTATTATATAGATCTATTATATTTAACACATTAGTTTTTCTAATGTGAAAGTAAGTACACCTACATGTGTCTGGACCTTCCACACAGCTTTCGGCATACCAAGGGCAACAGGCGAAATGCCCTCGATTGACATTCTCTACTCCATCTCCCACACTATATTCTTTATTTTCTTCCAGCATTGAAATAAAAAAAATCCATGGCCTCTTTATGTTCATATAGCAAAATTTCTTTAAAGTTACTTAAGAAATTTTCAATTGTTATACCAAGTGGGGTCATATTGATTCTTTCTTCGGTTCTTCGTTTCGCCTCGATGGTACTTTGGCGAATAATAGATATTTACGATTTCCCTCATATCATCTGTCTTGAAAATGTACTCTCATTTTGATCGCAGACCTATAAATTCTTTCATAACAATGCCCTTATTTTCATATTTCATCATCCCTAATACTGTTTCTTTATGGGATACCAAAAAAAACAGTATTAGGGATGATGAAATATAGGTTTGATACTCAGATGTATCAAACCTATATCCTTGTAGAAATCATATGTTTCTATTGAATAAATAAACGAATCAGTGTCCATATAATTTAGTGTTGATTTCTTTTGATATTTTGGCAGGATGTTGCCGTAGTGAAAATGATACATCTTCCATTTTGATAGTTATAAAATTGTAAACCCTAAATATATGGGTTTATTATACAGAAAGTAACTTCTATTTAGCTCTACTGCGATCATATTTTCTTCAAATATACTTAGAGAGTTAAATTCAGGTTTAGCAATTAGAGCACGGGCTCTAAGTCTTTTGCCTACATTTTCCTATTTGCTTACAATTTTTATATTTTTACGCTTATCTACGTTTTCCATTGTTTTCCCATAGACGGCGTTATTCAACAATTTGAAGAAGTCTTTGTCAAAATTATTTTTTGCATTATTTCTATGTAAATTGTTCAATGAAATATACTTCTTCAACCAAGCTGATTGACTAAATTTTAGGACACGATGTATTTTCTCCCATTTTAACCCACGTTTTAAGCATTGTTGTAAATGTTTATAATAAATAACATATTTATGCTTATCGGTTAAATCTACAATAATTTCTTTTGATTGTGGAGGAGCTTTATTTTCACAACAGAATGGTAACTCATTGTGAATGTCATGTATTTATTTTGGATACTTTAAGTCAACTTCCAGAATATATCCAATATTTGACTCGCTTGAAATGGCATCTAATGAAAAATTTTCGATATTTGCCAACCATTCAAAATTACCTCCTGGTAGGAATTCTGACATTGCCCAACCGTATAAGTTATTTGCATCTTAATACATTAAGTATTTTGAAGCAATTTTATGATTATAATCGGATAAATATTTATTATTTGCAATGGAATGTCTTTGAGAACATTGTAATATTCCTCCTCGAATTCCCTTCGGCAAAAATGTAATCATTTCTACATCCGTTAGTAATTCTAATTTTATGTCGGTAATTTTCAATATGGCATCACACGATAGTCCTGGGGCTGTGTAATGGTGGCACGGATCGAAATTGTAATTTTTTTGCAAACTAATCTGAAGTTTTAAAAAACATCCGTTAATAAAAATAGGTCAGTTTGAAGGTATAACAACAGATAATCATCTAATGTCTTACAATCAAATTTACTCCAGACCTCTTTTGCATTAGAAAATCTTCAAGAGAGCATTATTTGTCCATTAATTTGTTGTAGAAATTATTTCTACTTGGTAAAGAAGTTTCTGTGAGTTTCTCAGTAGAGTTTATATAATTATAAGCAAAGACACCTTTTATAATTAAAAAGTTAAACTTATTTGGATCATTTAAATACATTGACTTAACAGTTTTTACATCAGTTTTTGGTAAATTTTTAACTAAATTGTCTAAGCTTGAGGGCATAAATCTAATTATAAGAATCTAAAAATCTAATTTCTATATTTTCACCATCATCACTCTTTTTAGTCTTAGAAAGATATGTTAATTCCTTGTTAAGTGGAATTATATTTATTGCACCATCATCCATATTATTTAATTCTTTAATAAATAAATGACAATCATATGCCGAAAAATTACTGAGAAAAATTTTGTAATTGAGGTTACATTTGCTATGAGCTAGCCCTCTATATTTGCCATTTAAGTGACAATGGTCCTTCACTTTTCTGTCATTTAAAATCTCTTGGGAGCAAATATGACACTTATTATTTATATTAAAATCTAGATTCTCCTCATCAGTTAAGGGTGTCATTGGTTTAATTTTTGTAAGAAAATTATCGTTTAAAAATCGTATGTCATTAACTAAATTTTTAATGAATATTTTTGGGGAATCTAATCCCTTAAAACTACGTAACTTACTTAAACTATCATTAAAACTACATTTGATAAAGTATGAAAATGCACAGGGAATATGCTTATCAACTAATGTTGTTGAAGAGCAATCCCCTTTCGGAATGCATGTTTGAATATTTCCAAATATACACTCCGAATCTGCATATATTACAAAAGGAAAAACTATTGTTTTCTCGAAGTTTTTAAATTCCAGTATAGACTAGCCAATTTCAGGTACATATCCAACCTTCTGTCCACAATTATTATCATGTTTTTCCAAATCTTCCTTACGATGAAATCTTTGGATGCAGGTATCGCACACGAAAACTGACCTTGTATGTTTAGTCTGTTGAGCTCTGATTAATCTGTACAAAAGGAAAAAAATGAATTAAAAGAAATATATTTAGTTAAATAACTACCATTTATTTATTTATTTTTAATTTTTTTATATTTAACTTACCTTGAAATATTTTTTATCCATACATAGTGCCCAATTTCTCGAGTTAAACTTTGTAGATATAACAGATTTATGTGTTTTTTTCGATCTTTGCTTTTTGTTTTATAATACGGCCCCACAACGCTTTCTTCTTCTATATCATAAGACTTACGTCTGGGTTATTTTTTTTTCAAAAATTCTTATTTCCTTAATTTTCAGTGGAAAGCATAATAAATCAAAATTAAAACAATAATTATTAATAGTAATTTTTGGAGCCGTTATTTCAATTTGATAATTAGTTGTTTTGTGGGCATTGGGAAACTTTGAAACAGCAGATAATATAGCCCATTTAAAACAATATTCATCAGAATTCTGAACATTTACACACGCATTTTTTAATACTAATTTGCGTGTTAAGGGTATATATGATGAGCCTTTTAGTGGCTGATATTTGTTCAAATTCAGCTCAATTTTTATTAGCTAAACTGAGGTCCATCCGCTATATCTTTCTTGAAATTCTTCCACTTTTTATAATATTTACAGTTTTTTCGGCAAATACTTCTTTGAAATTTGTATCATTAAAAATCTCTTTCATTTTAGTTTGAAAGAGTTTAACTTCAACTCGACTATTTTCTATGTCGTCCATATTTAGTTTTGCATATAGAGCATGAAGTTCAATATTGCACTTTAGACCATCACTTAGCATTAAAAAAGAATTAACTTCTTTAATGGCTCAAGTGCTTCCTTCATAAATATCTCCGGCATCAGACATTCCTCCTTCTTGTTGTCGAATGACAGTGTGATTATTCTGTTCTTAAACGCGCTCTTGTGACTAGAGGTCTGGCACTTGAAGCATGTTTCTTCTCATGTTGCTTTAGCTCGCCAATGTTGCGGAAATTTTTTCTACATTCAACACATACCATCTTTATATTTTTGTTTTTAATAAATTTAACTTTTATATATTTTTTTTTAATTTTGTTTGTTGAAGAAGTAAAATTTCACTGTTATACATATATGTATATATTTTTTTAAATTATTTTACAACTCAAAAAGATGCGCTACTCTTGAAGAAGTAATAAATACTGATTACTTCAATTCTTTGAACAGTCGAAGAAATCTATGAGAATATTATTGTTTTTTTTTTAATGTTATGGGTTAAAGTATATATGTATATGAAAAATAATAATACAAAGATATATACGTATGTAATATCTGAAGGAAATGCATATAAATATGTAACGAAATGCAACAAAAACATTTTCGTACATAAAATAAAAGCCAAAACTATTATTCGCTTTATTTATGTTGTTGTAGAGATGCCACAGTGTGTTACATATGAAATTAACGCCTAGAACTACATTTTTTTTAAGTTTAAATCAGTTGATCAAGTTTTGTGGTGACTGACAGGTGTTCTAATATTTCTTTTGTAAAACGCTAAATAAAATTGTGATTTATATTATTTAAGGTTTGTATTAAAAACATTCAATGTGTTTTTTATAATAAAACATGCATGATGGTGAATTATTTGGAAAAAGTTATATGTTGCAATAATGCAACATCATGCATTCTGATTCATTTTTCTTTGAAACCAATTCTAACAATATGTGAATTTTTGGTTAATTTATTTTAGTTTTATTATCTATGTCGAAAAACAATTGCAGTAAGCCACTTAAAGATGATGAGTTGCAATATATTATTGATCATTTAAGTGAAATTAGTGAAGATATAAATGATTCCGATATAGATAGTATAGATGATCCAAGGCATTTTTTTTAATAATATTCCTATAGATGAAGAAGAAAATGATGTTGATTTAGAAAAACAATTCGACAATGTGGCCAAGCAGAATGACACATCAAATGTATTACCATCTACTTCAAAATCAAGAACTGCTAAAACCGAAATAATATGGAAAACTAAAAATCTTGTTTTGAATGAGGCTCAACTAACTTTTAGGAGAAATGAAAAAATGCCAACAGCATTACTTGAAATGAGCACCCCATATGAATTTATCCATCACTACTTTTCTGATGACTTATTGGAGCAAATAGTTCAAGAATCAAACTTATATGCTCTCCAAACTGATATAACTAAACCATTAAACCTTTCTGTTACTGAGCTAAGCCGATATATTGGTATTATTATTTACATGTCTCTCGTACGTCTACCAAACATTCGACATTACTGGGCACCAGATATTGGTATAGACTTTGTAGCAAATTGTATGACAACAAATAGGTTTGAGAAAATACCCCAGTTTTTGCACTTCAATGATAATCAGAAGCACTTACCTCGAGATCATGCAAATCACGATAGACTTCATAAAATACGACCGATCGTAACTCGTCTAAATGCAAAAAACTCTACAGTACCTCTTGAAGCGCAACTGTCAGTTGAGGAAGAAGGTGAACCAGACCTAGGAGCTGCTGCAAACGTAGTCGTGCGTTTAACAAGATAAATACCAAGAAACCAAAACTATAGATTGTATTTTGAAAACTACTATACAAATCCTGCTTTGGTGGCATACTTAGCCCAAAAAGGAATATACAGCTTGGGAACTGTACGCCGTAACAGAATAACTAATTGCAAGTTACCAACTGAAAAAGATATGAAGAAAGATCCGCCAGGCACATGTTATGAGTGTTTAGGAGATCTTAATGGCATAGATATATCTTCATTAGTTTGGAAAGATAACAAAATTGTCAACCTTTGCAGGAAAGTTACCATTAAAAACAATAAAGAGATATGATAAAAAAAGCAAATCTGCTTTTGAAATTAGTTGCCCCTTTGTTATAAAAGAATATAACCGTCACATGGGTGGAGTAGATTTGCTTGATGCCTTTATGGCAAGGCACAAAATATTAATCAAAAGCAAAAAATGGTACATTCGCTTGTTTTATCACTTTACAGATATGGCATTACCTAATTCGTTGATTTTGTTTAAAAAAATTTCTGAAATCAATAAAACTGATCAACAAAAATTTACATTTTTCAAATTCAGAAAACAAGTGGCACTGTGCTTAATGAAAATTGGGCAACACAATCCCATTATACGAGGCCGTCCAAGCAATAACACTGTAGAAGAAATGATAGGTGCTAAAAAAAATCTGGTCCTGCTCCTCCAAAGGACGTTCGCTTTGATCAAATAGGACATTGGATTATATGGACAGATACACGTGGTCGCTGTAAATTTCCGAACTGCAGCGGATTCACACAAACCTTATGTGATAAATGCGGCGTAAATTTGTGTTGCAACAAGAAAAATAACTGCTTCAAAAATTACCATACAACGGCATAAATAATTTAACTAGTGCATAATGTTGCAGATATTCAACAAATGTTTTTTTTTTGTTGTTAAAAAACAGATTTTTACCGTAGTTTTTCATATTTTATATATTTTTTCATGAATAAATACTTCTAAAGAACCATTTAATATTTTTTTTATAAATTAGGGGTTAAAAAGATGGAATCAAAATCGAACAAAAAAAGGCATTTTCTAGAAAATCAAAATTTTGCATACCACAAAGCAAGAAGCTTTATACTATTCAATTATGAAGAAATAATGAGGTTGGAGGCAGTAGCGGTTCGAGCTAGTGAAACAAAAACGCATCCAAAGACGAATGAAGAACTGCTGGAGCAGGATGAAGATATCTTTCTTCAATTAGATTTTTAAGTATAAATTAAATAAACCCTATATTAGCTGCATTATTTTTTTATCACAAATAAAACATTATAATTTCATCACAAATAACACATTAATTAATCTAAATATATGTATGTATATACGGGCAAATGCATTTATTTGTTTTGTGGAATTGAGAGAATGTTTGTAAAAACTATTCATCATGCATTAGGCGAAAAGTTAATTTGCAATTATTTTTGGAAGATAGAATAATTTACTTCGAAATTTAAAACTTATTAAGACAGCTTAATGGAAAATCACCATACAAATATTTTTTATAGAAATAAAATATAATGGGAAATAAATTATTGAAAGATATAGTTCAGACAAGTTTTAAAATATTTATTTTAAAATTCTTCTTACGTATTTTCCATAAAGTTAAAAAAACACTCAAATATTGTTCTTCACAAATAAAATCATTAAAGAAAAAAAAAAAAACATAAAAACAAAAACTCCTCTCTACACAAACTCCATAAGGATGAAAATCAATTTTTGAATATACATAACTATATTACTATAGTGATTTCAAATTGATTCAGATGCTTGGAAATCACTAACACCAATTAGAATATTTTTAACATCAATATTATAACAGTATTTTGCGGAAGAAAATTCTTAATTTCTAATACATGTTATATACCGACTTGCTCTGCTGTGAACAAAATGAAAATATTCAGTTGTGTAAAGTAAATGGAATACAGCAAAATTGAATCGACGCGACTCTGTTAAGGAATTGTGCAAAAACGTATGTATGTATGTAAGATTAAGATTGATGTAAAAATTCATTGCTTATATTTACGAATGTATAATAAACGAAACAAAAAATGTATACATAACATAAGTATGCACCATACATTTTTTGGTTTAAATAGTTTCATATTTTTTAAGAAAACAATAGACTGCCGGATTTTATGGTTTGGTTAAGAAATTAAAAAAAAAAATTGTCGCCAATCACCTATTAAAAAAGAAACACAAACACAAAACAATAAACAAATATCAAGTAATAAATCCATCTAAAACTAAAAAGAATCATATATGTATGTACATATATAAATAAACAGGTAGTAAAAACTAAAAAACAAGAAAATCTTCTAAATACTATCTAAAAACAACCATCAAAACTTAAAACACACACCCACAAAAATATTGTCATTGTCAACCATCATTCTCATTAAGGCACACAAATTCCAATAGGATTTTTTGCATTTAAACCTTACTACTCCAATTTAGATCCAATTGGAAACAAGAGGCGGCATCCCTTTGATGCCCCTCCCCTCCATTTACAATATACTTAAAACTTTTTAAATGAAACTTCTTTGATGGAGACTTTGATCGAATTTGTAGTGGTTCGTTATGTTTCTATTTGGAGGAAAAAATTTATTTGGTCATTATAAAAATTGGTGATTAGTGAAATATTCCGCAATTTAATCCCTTTGCTAATATTTATGTAAGCATCAGTTAAAGGTTCAGTATACATATGTAGTTAAAACTTCAAAAGCCAAATTAAATACCTATTACCAATAAGAGACGGAAAATAATGTTAATTTTGGGAATGTTATAACGAAAGAAAGATGGTACAACACAAAGTGTTATACCAACATCAGCGCTGTTACGCGGACTAGTTTTTCCTCTATTAGTTTTTATGTTTTATTTGAAAATTAAATTTGAAAATTATTTTCATTTTTATAATAAATATAAAAACAAGGTGGACAGGACAAAACGTAAAGGTTTATTTCATAATTATAAGCGAAGAAACAAAAGTACTATTTTAATAGCCAATTGTATACAATTTCATTTTTATGGATATTGGCTGCAATGATGCTGGAGTTTTTCTACAAAGCAATAGTAGGTGCCTTCTATACTTAATAGTTGCATTTCCTCGGCAAAGCGAAAGATGATTGAATATAATTAGTTTTTTCGCATTCTTTTTTTGAATTTGGTTGGTCAAATAGACGATGTTTACAATTAAACACTACCCAAAGTGGATAGATGCGACGAATGCTGAAGACGGATGTAGCGATAAAGAAAATGCATTACATTCTGCTAGTGTGTGATTAAAATTTTCCCATTTTTATTCAAAAAACAATAATCACGTAAGTTGCTAAGATCACTTTGAAGGTAAGTGTTTGTGTCTGCAATGTTTTTTGCAGGCAAGTAGTTTCCAAATGAAACACAATTAATCTAATTACACAATTTACTTCCGAACATTGATGCTCTTTATTGAAATATTTAAAGTCGAAGAGATATTCAGCCCAATTATGAATAACAATTCCACGGTAAAATTCACCCTTATCCTATTCCTGCTATTATAAATTAAAATTTCTGGAGAATTTTTTCCATTTTCTCTACCGAGAGAAAAAAGTATGTATTATGAATATTAAAAAGGGGAAAATAAAATAGGAGTACTTCCCCTCATATATATGAAAGGGAGTTAGCGCGGAAATGTAAGTATTGAATTTATAAATATAAAACAATGATTTAAAATTTGTCTTTGGGCCAAAAATATAAATATACATGAAGTATAGCTAGTGGATTTTTTCAAGGGCAAGAAGTCCTTACTTTTACAAAAAATATTCGATAAAATTTTTACAAAATTATTTCGATAAAATGTTTACAAAAAATGTTTGATAAAATTTTTCAATAAAATTTTCGATAAAATTAAAAAAAAACAAATTTCCATAAAATATTATTTTGAAGTTGAAAGTTTCTGATTTTCTCACTCTCTTTTTTTGCTACTCCCAGGGAGATTTTTCCCGGGAACAAAACATTGCGAAGGGAATATTCATGATTGCGCTGGTTATATTCGACACGAAAACGATAAAATTTGAAGATTGCTAAAAACATGATTTAAGGCTATGTTCTCATTCATAAATTCTGCATACTGGGCTTTGACCTCTGGATGCCTTTTTAATTTATTTTCCAAGTCTTTAAATCGCTGCAAAGCACACTCGTATGAGTCCCCAGGCAAATGCGTGTCTCCTTCTTCTATTACAGGTAGCCGAACAGAAAAAGAACCAGAACTAAAATGAATAATATTTTTTAAAAGATGATTTTCATTTTCGTTGCCAAAATTATTATCGATTTCCCAAAAGCCTTTTGCTATTGAGCACAACTGATCCTACTATTCAATTATGAAAGTAACAGCCGAAAACCACGAATATCGAAAACGAAGACCATCGCCAGCAAACACCCAACCTAGCAATGTGTTTTGTAGCACAGGTAAGTTCTGAGCTAATTTAATTTTTCCGATTGACATTAAATCGAAAAACAGCTCACCAAATTTGTCGAACAACGAATCTGCCAATTGTATATTTTAATGTATTTTAAAATCTGATTTGTTAGTTTTAATGTTGGGCTTCTTCGTAATTTACTTCATCGAGATCTAATGAAGTGATGGTATTTACGACAGCACTTTCTAAACTTCCACGCAAATAGTGGAAATTTTCAAATTTGTTTAGAGCACTGTTGTCATATATGACATTCGAAAATGATAAACAAAAGTCGGGTCATTCAGAGTAGGAACTACAAAATTTACGCAACTAGATTTCGTGCACTTTTGTTCTGCTTAAAGTTATTTGAGATGGGCGATTCTTCAAGCAAAATTTCACGCAATTTTTATGCTTGTTGCATGGGACCAATGGCGGTCGTTGGGCACTAACTTAGCCTTCACCTCGAAATATTGAGAAACAAAGATCATCCGACTTGGGCTTACCGATTCGATGAATTTATTTTGTTCAATGATTCCTTGGGCCTTCTCGTATTTTTTGTTGATCTCTTCAATATAGTCCAACCGAACTAACAGCTCTGCTTCATCATAATCTTGGATTTTAGATGAATTTAAAAATTCCAGCTTTAAAAATTTCAGCTAGAAGCGTTCTTGCTGCAAAATTATTATTATAAGTGATTAAAAATAGATCACGTCGGGGTTCAAGGTTAAACAAAATACTTAATATACAAAATATTAATACCAAATCCAGGGACGAATCTGCGGTTAACAATAAGGATTATCAATATATTGTTTAAAGCTATAAAAAAATTTTCCATTGTCAGCATAATTCAATTAATGGCAAAAGTTAATAACTTTCGATAGGGGTCCACCGGGTAGAACTACTATGGTCTTGGACGTTCTGCTGTTGTTGCTTTCTACATTAACCCCTTTTAAACTGCTACGGGATACACCTAAGAAATTCAATTTTATTAATAGTAATTTATGGTTGACTTTATCAAATCTTTACTAAAATCAGTATATATGTAAATCAGTAATTACACTGTGCTCGAATCGGACACTTTTTTTGGTAACAAACGGGGCACCCGGTGGGTAATACTAATTCGAATACGCTGCATCCTGTGGTGCTAACCGTTTTTTTTTAGGTTAGCTCTTGTTTAAAAGATAATTAAGATTGAAAATTATGGTTTCAAGTACCTAAAAAACCAAATTTTTTACCATTTATTGATTTTAAATCCATATATATCCATCGAAAAAACATCTTAAATCGATCAAAAACCATCTCACCGATGAAAATGTTTTTCCGCCCCTTTTTTGGTGCGCGTGGTCATTAAAAACTGTAAAAATAATGATAAAAACATAATTCATGAATTTATATGTTAATAATATCGGCATTTTTGGACTTTTTTTAATGAGTTAATGAGGGAAAACTTGTACTCCAAGTGTCCTCTCTAATTTAACACAATGCACTGCATTTGTAGGGGTTTAACTCTAAAAAAAATAATGTGTCTACTTGCTTGGAGATGTTAGTAATAAACGTAGAAGTTTGTGTAAACAAAATCTTTGTAAAAAGATACCGATTATTTAGTGCAATCATAAATTAAATTATTTCAATCGGCTTTATAAATATATTTTTTTTTTTTCAAAATATCAAAGAAGAGTGTTCAAAGTTAAATAACTTCTGTTATGTTTGTGGAAGTTTTACAATTATGCCCAGTCGCCGCAAAATTAGTTTTCAAATCGCTGATTTGTATGAACAATATTTTTCACAAAGTGTTCTTAGTGGTGTGGTTTGGACACCATCTATCGTTTGTACGACATGCGTCATTCGAATAAATGGAAAAATTCTGTCGACGCCATGCCATTTGCCGTTCCAATGATTTGGATAGATCCTGAAGTTCATGATGCACTAAATGTTATGCGTGTGTGAATCTTGTCGTTTTTATGAACAGAAGAAAAAGTGGATCCTTAGCATTCATTTAAACGACATATTCTCAATTGCCGCTGACACATTCAGATGAAATTCCTGTTCCGCAAAGATCAATCCCAATCGAACAATATATGCCATCAATATTTCAATCTGTTGAAACCATAGAAACAAGTGTGTCGGTGTATCAACCATCAAATATCACTGTGCCGTGTAATCACATTGAAATCACGCAAAATCGTTTGGATATTATGGTACGACGCTTGAAATTATCGCAGCGGTAATCTATTCTTTTGGAAAAGGATCTAAAACAAGCCAATATTTTGGCATCAGATGTTCGGATATACGGAGCAATCAACCGTTATCGACGATTTACGAATTTTTTCAGATCCATTAAGAATAATTCACTAGCTTATTGCATTGATATCCACGGATTGATTTTAACGATACAAAATGAATATAATTCCGAAGATTAGCGATTATTTATCGATTCGCCCAAAAGCAGTTTGAAAGCGGTTCTGTTACACGTCACCAATTCATTTCCGATTGCGCTGAGCACCAATACAAAAGAAAAATACGCATCACTAAAAAAAATTCTCGACTTAGTAAAATATGAAGACCATATGTGGAAAATATGCGCTGACTTAAAAGTGATGGCTCTTTTACGACGAATGCAATTGGGATACACCAATTGTCTATGGGATACCCGTTTATGTTGGTGACCAATATAATACACGGAACTGGCCATTACGTGAGCAAATCAGATTACGACGAAACAATATTATTGAGATTTCACTACTGCCAATCGAAAAGGTTTTGCTTCAACCTCTCCACATCAAACTAGGAATTGTTAAAAATTTATAAAAGCATTGAACCCAGATGGAAATGTCGTATTTTTCCACGGTTAAGTGGCATGAAAATAAAAGAAGGTATAAATTCCAATCCATTTTATTTTTAATGTTGACCAATTGATATTTCATATCCTATAATGGTTATTTACAGGAATACTTAATAGTCCGGATATTCGTCGATTGACGAGGACCAGGCATTTAATAATGCACTGAGTGATGTGGAACTTGTGGCATGGGATTGCGTGAAAGTGGTCATTGAGAATGTTCTCGGAATTCATCGATCAAAGAATTGGCGTATACTAATTGAAGACATGCTGAATGTATTTCACCGATTAAATGTTCGAATATCATTAAAAATTCATTTTTTGAATCACCATATAGAAAAATTCGCCGAACAATCACCAGCTGAATACGATGAACATGGGGAACGTTTTCATCAAGTGACTGCATGGCTCGAACATTGGTATAGTGGCAAAAAGCTACATTCACTTTTAGGTGACATATGTTGGAATTTGCAAGAGGAAGATGATGATATAGAAGAATCAGGAAATGAAAATTAATGTTATTTTATAAAATGTTGTCAATTTCAAACATTTATTTCAATTAGAATAGATTCAACATTCAAAAATTAAAAAAAAAATGGAGATGTATTGCAAAAAAGTATAAAAAATCATCCCAAAACCAAAAAAAGGTAATTTCTTTTGGACGCATGTTCACCAATGAGATGATTTTTCAAACAATATATATTGATTTAAATTCAATAAATGGTAAAAAAAATTTAAAAATTGTTTTTTTGTACTTGGAACCATAATTTTCAATCTTAATTATTTTTTAAACGAGAGGTAACCTAAAAAAACGGTTAGCACCACTGGATTCAGCGTACTCGAATTAGCTTTACCCGCCGGGTGGGGGGCGTTAGTATTGTAATTGAGAAAATGACTTCACTTTTAACCTAAATGCAGCAAAAGCCATTAAGTAGATAGATTAGTTGTGTTAATAATCTTAATTATAAAAATTTTTAAAAGTACTAAATTCTTGCAACTAATTGCTTAAATGTGATTAAGTTTCAATGCAATGTACGACAACAGTCATATTGATAGCTATAAAAATCATACTGATAAGTGGAGTTACAGATAGATAAGAAAATATTTTACTCATTATTAAACAGAAAAAATGTCTTCTACAGAAGATTTTAGTAGATCGTATGGGGAAATAAATTAACTTAATTTATAGCTCTATTCATGAAGCGAAGTTCAAACATATGGTTGGAGCGACAGATGGGCAGACTGACAAATAGAATAGTCATTTTATTTTAGTGGATGCTACCGGTTTGTGTATATTGGGGAAGTGTGGAGGATATTTTTATTTGGGGTAAATAGAGATGTTGGTAAGGAATCTTTAGCGTTTGGGTTAGAGTTTTTTTTTCAAGGTTTATAGATTTGATTTAAAGGATCTTATGCATTTTAAGAAGGGTGAAAAGGGTTTGTGGTGAAGCGTACGCACACATATATATACAGGAGCAGTCCTAAACATTATATAAGTTGTGTAGCGCTAAGTATATAAAATTAGTATATATATATATCCATATATAAAGCTCACTAGTGGGCTTTAATAGTGGTAGTAAGACGAATATAGATATTGCCAATAACCAGCTGGGAGGGATATGACACAAAATGATTTGATGACGAAGGGGATAATATTATGACAAAATTAAACAAAAGTAAACAAAATTAAATTTATATAAATAAATAAATATAAAAATATAATAAAAAAATAAATATAAATATAGTTAAATAAAATTGTTTTTTTTAATATTTATTATGCAAATTTTAAATTAATTCTGAATAAATTCAACAAAGTTCTACAGTTTATTGTAATTTATAAATTTAAACGATGAACAGCAACGTGGAATTAGTTGCTTCTTTTAACAAGTTAAACATAAGGCAGAGATTTAGTAGTAAGGATATGATGCAATTAGAAATTGTCATATAACTGGAGCAGAGCGTAAAACAACAAAATATGTAGAATCTGTTTTGGTAGAGTTGTTATAACTTTACCTGCCTAAGAGGTTTAATTCGCTGAGCGATGAGGATTTTGAAATTTTATCTACAGGAGCATATGTATGTACATATATAATAACAAATTTTCCTTTGAATGATTTTATGGATAGTTCATTCTGCAGGTTGGAGTTAAAGCCAGTTCCTCCAATGAGAAACAATTATCCTTTTAATACATCAAATGAAAATAATTTAAATAAAGCAAGTTGAAATAAAATCAAAAATATTTTTTTTATTTAAAGTTTTAGTTTAACTCAGGCTATAAGAGTTGGCTATCATTTATCTATTAATTTTAACCTAGAAAAAATAAATACTATTGAATACTTTCTACAGAAATTCTGTAAGAATAATTAGAAGAAATAAAGCGTTTAAAAATGAATATGTATGTATATGCGCCCATGATAATTCAAATGGAGATATGTATATGTATGTATGTTCATAAGCTCAAGCTAAAAGTGATGAAAATTATTGAGAAGTATAAAAAAATAATTATACTACTTTGCATCAATAACCGAAAATCAAAAAGAAAAATAACAAAGATGAAGTAATTTGCAATTTTATAATCAATAAAACAACAAACTTACATATGTATAAATTTAAAAATATATGTGTATAATTATATTATTTATATTATAATTTGATTAGTTTGGTTCTTTTATACTTACTAGTAATAGGGGATAAGGATTAAAAATCTACTTTAAAATGCCACTTTTCAACTAAAAAATCAACAGTACAGAATGAATACAATAACAAAAAATACTCTACAAGGCAGTTAAGAACGTTAGTCTCAAATATATAACGTTGTTTTTGAGATGGAGTATTTCACAAATTTAAGAACTAATTGCGGATTTTTAACTATTCATGGATTTAAGCCGATGATAGTATTTCATATTTTGTATTTTTTAATGGAAGTAGTATAGATGTGGGGATACTACTCCAAGGTATTTGGTATGGGATACTGTCCCAAGGTATTTTGTATGGGATACTAATAAGCGGCATTAAAGATCAATAAATTAGTGTTGGTGTAATAAAAGTCAAGGTCAAAAAGGTCATTAAAGTAATAAATTAGTGTGAGTGTAATAAAAGTCAAAGATAATGATCATTAAAAAGTCATAAAAAAAGGGATTGACAAGTTGAGTAAGAATTTATTAGTGTAATGATCTTATGTGTGTGGAAAGAAATGTAGGTCATTTGGTTTTAAAATCATAATCACTATTTCTAATAATGCACTGTGTAGATAGAGACTAAGAAGTGGACGGATATATGTGTGTGAGATGAAATTTTTTTAAGGGTAATAAATTTTTGAAGTGTGGAGATCGGTTGTGTTTTTAAGCATGTGGTAATATTCTTAATTATGAAAATTAAAATGTGAAGTGTTAGTTGATATGGGTTGACATATTGATGAGCGTGATATTCAGATTAAGGTTTAGTGCAATGTACTTAAAAAGCCATAAAAAAAGGGATTGACAAGTTGAGTAAGAATTTATGAGTGCAATGAGTGTAAGTGTGTGGAAAGAATGTAGGTCACTTGGTGTTAAAAACATAATCACTATTTCTAATAATGCATAATCACTATTTCTAATAATGCACTGCGTAGATAGAGACTAAGAAGTGGACGGATATATGTGTGTGTGTGTGAGATGAAATTTTTTTAAGGGTAATAAATTTTTGAAGTGTGTAGATCGGTTGTGTTTTTAAGCATGTGGTAATATTCTTAATTATGAAAATTAAAGAAAATTTTTAAATTTAGTGAAAAAAAAACTAAAAAAGTATTTGTGTGAGATAAGGAATTTTTAAGGGTAACAAATTCTTGCAACTAATTGCTTAAATGTGAAGTGTTAGTTGATATGGGTTGACATATTGATGAGCGTGATATTCAGATTAAGGTTTAGTGCAATGTACAAGGTCATGTAGATATATGAAAGAAATAGACAAGCTGAAAACAGCAGACACACATATTGATAAATGTTAAAACATGCTAACAAGTGGAGTTACGGATAGAAATATAAATATTTGATACATTAGGAAAAATAAACAATCTAGGAGAAGATCATTAAATTTAGATTTTTAGTTTTTGTTAAAAAGAAGCGATATGTGATAAGAATGCTAAAGAAGAATTTTGGTTTTTATTTTTATTTAATACTTTTGCAATTTATTTTTTTGTTCCCAATGTATTTTTGTGATAAGAAATTTTTTTACTCCCAATGAATTTTTTCTGTTATAGAGACGTTTTTTTTTTCTTTTTTTAAATTGTAGTTTAAGCGGCATTACAGAGCGATAAAATTTGTAAATCAATTAAAAGAAGAAAGTGTTAGAAAAGAGGGTTGACATAGATAGTCTTTATTTTTCTGTTTTTTGTTATAGTTTCATGTGATTTAAATGATCTTGTATATTTGAAAAAAAGGGTGAGTAATCATATCGGATTATTTATTACATAGATAATCTTTATTTGTAATTCTAATTATACGTTGAAGCATACACACGCGAACACAAACATGGATAGTCCTAAACATTATATAAAGTATGTGTGCTAAGAATCTAAAATTAGTATATCGTGTTCGGTTCGCTGTTAACTTAAAAAATATTAAACAAAAATGGAAAACTTATACATCTGTATAGAATGCGGAAACAAATTCGGAAATCAAGAAGATTTGGCTGCTCATGAAAGCTCGCATGCAAGCACATCAAATGTGATGGTTAATCCCGCAGTCAATGGAAATATTGAGGTAACGAAAAGTAACTCAGCGTTCAAAAGGCGCATGCAAACGATTTCAGTGGAAAATAAGGATGAAGCTTGCTTATTTCCTGAGGAATTTATAAATCGAGCTTGGTTCGCATTAAAAAATGAAGTCAGCATATGGATTGCTGAATATAATGCAATGAAGTTCAATATGGAACTTTTTGCATTGTATGCCAAGCTGAACACAGAAGATTTGGAAAATACTCCTTTAGAGGTGAAGATGTTTCAGACGAAAATGGAAATCATTTTTAATGATGACGACTTCGCTCATGCCTTCCCTCTCAAAGCAAAAGTCATAATTAAAAAAATGGAGGAGTTTCAGGAAAGAGATAGTGGTTGGACCCTAATACAATTATTAAGGGTTAATATAAATTTAAATAAATACCAGCCGCTAAAGGGTTCAACCTATATTCCTACACCAAAAAAGTTAGCGGTAAGAAAAGCATGCATAAACGTGAGAAACACGGATGAGTTTTGTTTCAAATGGGCAGTGGTTTCTGCTGTTTCTAATTTGAAGACACATGGTGAGCGAACATCATCCTACCGTGTAGACATTAGATCCACAGAAATAGTCGTTAATAACAGAATTTTAAACTTCAAAGACTTATGCTTCCCAATGCAAATAAGAGACATTGAGATATTTGAAAAACACAATGCATGGGTTAGCATAAATGTCTTTGGATACGACGAGGATCAAAACATTGCTATTGGTCCATATTAGAAGACCAAAGAAGTTAAGGATTGTCACATTAACTTGATGTTTCTTCAAAAACAAATTCATACCACGACCACTGCTCATTATATATGGATAAAAAATATATCAAGGTAAGATAATTGGAATTTTAAAAAATATTTAAAAAATATATTTAAAAAATAATTTTTTTATTTTTAGATTAATAAGAAGACAAACCAGCAAACATAAGGGTAAAAATTATATTTGCAACTTTTGCTTGCTTCACTTTACTTGTGAGGCTAAACTCAAGGACCACATACCAGCATGCAGTAAGAGTGTAACATATATACCAAGTAAGGAAAAAAATATTTTAAAATTTACAAAACATGAAAGAGCATTAGATATACCGTTTGTGATTTATGCGGACACAGAATGCATATTTCAAAATATCGAGACATGCATTCCAGATCCTAATAAATCATCAACAACGTTGATAAACAAACATATACCTTATGCTTTTTCATATTATATTAAGTCTAGTTTTGATAGTAGTTTAGATAAATTTAAAATATTTAAGGGTGTAGATTCTCCTAAATTGTTTATTAGAGAACTAGTAGATGACATAATATATTTTTATAAGCATTATATAAAGGAAATCAAACCAATGATTCCATTAAATGATGAGGAATTTAACCAGTTTAATAGAACTAATGAATGCCATATTTGTGGAAAACCTATCATTGGTGAAGTTAAGGTAAAGGATCACTGTCATTTAAGTGGAAAATATAGAGGACCTGCGCACAATAGATGTAATTTAAATTTTAAAATTCCTCACTTTTTTCCAGTAATATTTCATAACTTTTCCTCGTATGATTGCCATTTGTTTATTAAAGAACTAAATTATATTGATAATGGTCCCATAAATATTATCCCACTAAACAAAGAGCTCTATATATCTTTATCAAAGGTTATTAGAGTGGAGGATGAAAATGTAGAAATTCGATTCTTAGATTCCTTTAGATTTATGTCATCAAGTCTAGACTCACTAGCAAATAATTTATCTAAAAACGATTTTAAAACAGTAAAGTCCCTCCGAATGCTAAAGATAAAAAGCTTATTGTTGATTTAACTGACAAAACCAAATATATTATTTATTATAAAAATTTACAGCAGTGTATAAAGCATGGTTTAAAGCTAACAAAAATTCATAGAATATTGAAATTTAAGCAATCGGATTGGTTAAGAAAATACATTTCTCTAAATAATTCACATAGAACCAACGCAAAAAATTGTTTTGAAAAAAATTTCTTTAAACTTTTAAACAATGCTGTTTATGGCAAAACTATGGAAAATGTTGACAAACGAAAGAATATAAAAATTGCTAACTCTTGGGAAAATATTGGTAAAAAATTAGGCGCTCGCGCTCTTATTGCCAAACCAGAATTTAACTCAGTAAGCATATTTGATGAAAACATGATTGCAGTTGAGTTAAATAGAACCTATTCGGTTTATACTAAACCTATATATCTTGGACTTTGCATTTTAGAGCTTTCAAAGTGGAAAATGTATGATTTTCACTATGATTACATGCTTCCAAAATATAAATCCAACTTAGAACTTAATTATATGGATACGGATTCCTACATTTATACAATTCACACTGATGACTTTTATAAAGATATCCTTAACGATATTGATGATAGGTTTGATACATCTGAATATAATTTAAATAACAAATTTAATATTCCTCAAAAAAATAAAAAAATTTTGGGAATGATGAAAGATGAGAACAATGGTGTTATAATGAGAGAATTCATTGGTTTGAGATCTAAGATGTACTCCTTCATTAATGAAAATATGGAAGAAATAAAAAAAGCAAAAGGAGTAAAAAGTAATATTTGTAGAAAGCTAAGTTTATCAGATTATAAATATTGTTTATATAATAGAAAAATTTATTATGGAAAAATGTATATGTTTAGGTCTAAGTTACATACTTTATATACAACCTTAGCTAATAAAATATCATTAAGTTATAAAGATGAAAAGAGATTTATATGTAAGGACAACGTTAATACCCTAGCTTGGGGTCATTATAAAGAAAAATTTTTTAATAGCAATAATGATGATGATTGTTTAATGGATCTCGATAATATTGATAACCTAGATTTTAATTATAAAGATCAATTTATGAAAGATGATGATGTATATTTAATGGAAATAGAATGCTAGTTTTAAGATTTTTGTAACTTATTTTGTTAAAAAAAAGAAGAAAAAAATTAAGTTAAAACAAAACTTTATTATGTCTTTAATTTTACATTAAATTGGAAAAAAAATAATGTAAGTAATAAAATCATATAAAAATTCATTAAATAACTTTCTGAACAATTCCAGTTAATGGGGTGTACTTCATCAACCGATCATAAAGAATTAAACAATAAGCATTTGTGTTTGCTGGAATCGGAATCGTAGTCTCAAATTCAATTTTTACATCAATAGGCCCGCTCTTAACCATTTCATTTTGATAGCTTAGATCAATAACGACAATTGGGTTGTCCTTAAATTTTTCACAGGAAAGAAGTGGTTGTGCAGACTTCATATAGTAATTTTGTTGAAATTTTGCATACATATCATACAAAATAGCATAGCGGTTCTCTGCAATCTTCAAGTTTAAATCATCGTACGGATAAGAATCTGAATTTAAATGTACTTTTATATTTTTTAAGTCAGAATGAATATATTTCTTGTTGTTTTCTAAAGCAAATAATATAAATCTAGGCCTCTCTCTGTTTACTGATAGCTTTACATTCCAAATGTGGTTTCTTCCACCAGAGAATGTAGGATTAAAATAACAGTCCCAACTCCGAAATGCAATGGGTAAAGTCGTACCATCTTTAATAATCTTCATTATTTGTAGTTTCTTAGCCATGTTATATTTGTAATTGATAAAGTAAGATTTTCATTTTCATCTGTTGAGGAATACACGTTCTCATCATTTGAACTCCGTAAAAGAATGAGTTCATGTTTACTATTTAATATTATTTTATTGAAGTCCTCGGCAAATCCCAACAGTGATTTTAGGGGTAAACAAAAATTAAATGCTTGCATAGTTAAATCTCCAGAAACATTCCAACCGGCATTTCTCATCATATTGCTTTCAAATTCATTAAGTGAACAATAGTTTTTAATAGTGCTAGACATCCCCAAGTATCGGGTACGATCAATTTCAACACCATTAATTTCATAACGTATTTCATCAAATAAGTAGGCAACGCAGTTATTCCTTAGTCTGATATTTGGAGAGCTTTCACCTTTAGTATTTTTTATATCCCTCCAAATATAAATAGCTTTCACTAGGAAGAACATATAAGTCTTGATTTTGTAGAGTAATTCGAATCTCATCATTATTTTTAAATGATTGAATGTAGGGTACATAACTATGATAATCCTTTTTTATTATATTCTCATCTGTAATAGGGGTTTCCATAACATTTAGTATATCAGACATTTTTCTTTACTTTTAACTGAAGTAATCTTAAAAATGCTTTATTTTCTTCTGTTAATTTAGGTCTTTTAGCTTTAACAGTTTCCAAAGGAATGTTTTCGTTAACGTTTTTTAGTTCGGTTTTATTGTAAATTATCATATTTCCCTTGGTCTCAAATGTAATCTAAGTGTTATTTCTTCACCTCTAAAGTTTATTAAACGATCCTCTTGATCAACAATCCAAACTTTGATATATGTTATTTCTTTCACATTCACTGGTAAATAGATTAGATTATTGGGGATAACATCTAATTTATAACCTGGAGGAACGTCCACTGCAAACTCATGAAGTATATGTGCTGGAAAACTATTCATATATGCTCCCCTTATTATATTACATTTAACTTGTATGGCATTAACTTTTAAAATATTTACTGGTTGATTCGATAAATGTTTTATACTAGGATTTAAAGAACCACCATTAAAACCAAGTAATCTACCGATAGATCTTTTACGATCAAAGAAAATTGTATCATGCGAGGATGTTATTTCAATTTGTAGAGTGTTATTATTGGCTTCAATCACTATTGATTTTTTAACATTTTTTTCATTATATTGTGTGATTATATAATCAGCTATATCTTGCAACTCATAAGAACCTATAGGAATTTCAATTACTTTATCTCCAATATGAAAAAGATTGTTATCATAGTCTACGTTGGGAATGGAATTGTATGAATGAAAATCAATTAGAGAACATTCATATTCCGATGCCAATTCTATTGGTGGAAAGAAATTTGCCGTTAAAATTGAAGATTTTCCGCTTAGTGCTAATGTTATTGACATAGCGAATGATGGAATGTAAATAAAACAAAAATGCAATGTGTAGTTTTTTTATTTAACATATTTATTTTAATAATTAAATTACATATTACTACTTATTACAATATTTCAGTTTTGTTTATCCAAGAATTGTGCTGACTTGGAAATCCTAACCATTTAACATATGCTCTATCATTCTTGGTTTTTAATATTTTTTCAACCAAGAATGTATTAGGAAAACGGGTGCGTAACAACTCCTCCTTGTAAAATCCACCTTTTATTTCATTTCCTTTATAGTCTTCTAGTATAAAAGTTATTGGATAAGTATTTTGTATCGACCTTATTTTAAATATTTCTGTGGTCCAATTTGGTGTATATCCCTTTTCAAATACATGCTTGTATTTACTAATGCGTACATAGTCTCCAACTTTAAACCGTGAAGATTTAAATAGTTTTAAATGATTGTATGCAGTATTCAGTAATTGTTTTTCGTGTTCATGAGTTACATGGATAGGAGCCATTTTGATAGTTCCATGTATTTTTTTATTATATTGATTAATCAAACCTTTATAGATACTAATCCATCTGTAAGATCCATTGTTACTAAACTCTTTCCACATCATTTCTTTTAATGTCCTATTGAAACGTTCTACAATTGAAGCTTTCATAACACTATATGTAGAGTAATGATTTATTGAATGTTTTGTCATTAATGATCCAAACTCCTTATTAAAAAATTCTTTGCCATCATCTGTCTGTAAATTTTTAGGTATACGTCCCATACGAAATATCTTTTCAAATGCTTTACGAACTTCTAACGCAGTTTTTGACTTAAGTGATTCGGCCCACGCATACTTTGAAAATGTATCAATAACCGTTAGCAAATATTTATATCCATTATTGCTTGTTGAATAATTGCCCATTTCGATCAAATCAGCTTGCCAGAGATCGTCAATCCCCTTCATTATAACTCGACGGCGTAAAAACTTTTTACGCGCTCGTGAATGAAGTTCATTTACTATTTCTCTCTTGTCAGTTGTCATGCCTTTATAGATTACGTGAAATTTTTTAAATTAGGTTGCTTATATTATGATAACTTAATTGGAGGTGGTGGTTCTAGCTTCTGTTTTTTTATAACATCCACTTTAGTGCTGTTAGCCATCCACGTGAAAATATAGTCCTCAATCTTATTAAATCTTTCTTCGATACTGTTTATAAAAACTTTATTTGTACTATATAACTGATCCTTCACAGCTGCTTCAATAATTTTAGCATCTTTATCAACATCCTTTTTAAACGAATCTTGCAATAATTTTATATTACTTTTAATTATATTTAATTGATACTCATATTCAATTTTAAATTTTTCTATTTCAATATTTTTGGAAATATATTGTTCAATTTTATCAATTCTTTCTTCAATCTCTTCGCTTATATAGTTTTTTAGATCTTCTTGTATATGTTTGATTTCTAAATTCATGTATGTTTTATTAACAGCATCAAATTCGTCCAACGGTGAGCCTATATTTATAATTCTTCTATTTTCTACGTTTATATTGTTTCCATCCAGAATGAAACCAAATTTTTTTAAAAGCGTTTTAGTTTTTAACTCATTACTTTGCTTTTGAAAGTAGTGTCCAAATTTATCAACAGTCATTATTATTACTTCAACTACTCAATTATATTTGATTCCTTCAGTTCCTCAATTATTGAAATTATTTCATTAGTATGGTTTTTGTTACCAGCTTGTTGTGATGCCATCAAGAGCTTTAACCGGTCTACTATTTCATTGGGATCATCCCAGTATATATAGTTGGGTTTACTAAGGTTTACTCTCATTAAACCTTTACCAATGTGAGTAGTAGCAAATAGCTTATTAATTATTTCCTTATATTTATAACCTCTATTTCCTTTTAGTTGATTATTAGGATCATAGTTTCTTCTGTGTGCATTTGTATCAATCAAAATTCGTTTATATATATCTAATTCTGATGAGTCATACTGCTCTGGCCTTTTATGAAAGAGCAATGAGTATAGACCAGGAGTTAACGCCCAAGATTTATTTCCAATCGTTATTTTTTCATTACTTAGCTTCAAATCTGAATTTCCGAATTTCCAGTCACCATTTTGATTTTTATGAGGTCCAAATATAGTATCATATAAGTCTGTTAAATCAAATTGCCAATCATCGGATTGTGAATAAAAGGATTCATTATCTAAATCAACATCTTCTTCTTTAACATCACTTGTTTTTGATAACGTATCAAAATGGTCTTTTTTCATCGGGGTGCTAGCCACAATACTATCTTTGTTTTTTACATCTCGAATTTCTATTGGTTTCAATACCCTTTCACTAGATAATTTAACTAGTTTTTGTAAAGGTTCTGTTAGGGGTTTAAATGTATTTTCTAACTTGTTGATTGTTTCTTCTTCCCCGCGTTTAATAGCTTCAAATTTCTTTTTTAAAATTTTTCTAGATTTTACCAATTCTTTCAATACATTTTCTTCCATGTTTGTGTATAAGAGACTTAATTAATATGAATAAATTATCAAAAATTTTATTAGATCTTTAAACAGCTTCTTCAAACAGCTAAACAGATTCTTCAAACAGCTAAACAGATTCTTCAAACAGCTAAACAGCTTCTTCAAACAGCTTATTTAAACAATTAAACAGTCGCTATGTATAGCAAAACATCAATATTAATTTTATAGGTCTGAAGTAGTTTAACGATTAATTATGACTAAGCTTCAATGAAGACATCGAAGCCTTTTCTATAACGTCCATTACATATTTCATCATCTTTGTTTATTACCAAAAATCCATATTTATTCTGCCAACATTCTTTACATATGTTTTGAAACATTTTGAAGCTCATATCACTTCCAACGTGATCTTTATATATATGCTTAAGATTTAGTTCATCTTGCTTAAACATTATAATTAAGTTTGCATTATCACGTATTAAATGTTTTGGAATGTGTGTATATGTTTGACATAAATAAAATGAATCGATATCATTGTGTCTCCCCATACAAAAATATGATCTAATATTATTTTGCTTTTCACATGCAACATCATCAAATATCATTACTGAATTTACTTTAGCATCATCAGGTGATAAAACATCTTCATTTTCCAAAAATGTATATAAGCCCATACCCTTTACCGATGAAATTAGTTTCCTTAGATATTGATATTTAGGTTGATTTAGAATAAATGTAAATGTTTCTGAATTTTAATCCATTAGGGCTTTCAATCAAACTAAGCATAACGTTAGTTTTTCCGCAACTAGATGGCCCCACTATTAATGCTCTTATAGAGTTTGGCAAAAGACAGCTATGTTTAGTTACATTATTTTTTTCATTAAAATCCAAATTTCTCACTAAAATGTTTGAATGTTGTTTTATCAAACGCATCTTTGTAAATGAGCTGTAAAATAAAATAATCATCTTTATCTTTACATTAACTAGTATTCGCCAACTTACATATTTTCAGATATAAATTGTTATAAATGAAGGTGTATACAAAGAAAAATGTTATTGGTAAACAGGTAGTTAATGGAGAAGGACTAGTAAATAAGCTTATTAATTCGCTGCCAATTGAGCTTCATCTACCCGGTTATCAATTTTGTGGACCTGGAACGAAACTGGATAAACGTATCCAACGGGGAGATAAAGGAATCAATCCTTTAGATGCTGCTTGTAAAATTCATGATATTACCTATTCAAAAAACACTGATATTAGTAAGCGACATCAAGCGGATAGAGAACTAGCCGAGAGGGCTTGGAAACGAGTAAAAGCTAAAGATAGCACACTTGGAGAAAAAATAAATGCTTATTTTGTTACTAACGCAATGAAGTCTAAAGTAAAATTTGGTTTAGGTGTTAAAATGAATAATCTTAAAAAAACTTGCAAGCGAAACCTTTTTCGCAATGCAATTAAATCAGCAACTATGATCTTAAAAAAGGAAAAACCATTAAATGTTAAAAAGGCAATAAAAACTGCAAAAAAAGTTATTGATGAATCATTTCTTGGGAAAAAATCAGAAGTTAAAATTCCAAGAGTTATTACCGTTCCTAAGATTGGAGGTATTCTACCCCTTGTGCCTATATTTACAGCACTTGGAGCATTAGGTGCTTTAGCTTCAGGTGGCTCGTCAATTGCTAAGCTTATTACTACAGCTAAAAACGGTAAGCAGCAGCTCGATGAGAATAAGCGTCATAATAGAACATTAGAGGCAATAGCTATTGGTAAAGGTCTCTATCTCAAACCTTATAAGAAGGGATATGGAATATTTTATAATAAAACGAAAGCATCAAAAAACTAATACAGCAGCTACCCAATAGACCTCTCACCGATGTGGATTTGAAAACGTTTGGAAAGAAGCATATTCCTTGTTTTAGAGGAGTTTATATGAGAGATACACTTCCTAAAACTCCACGCAAAACTGAATGTGGAATAATCAATTTAGACTCTCATAGAGGAGATGGTACACATTGGGTAGCCCACTACAAAAATAATGATTATGTGGAATATTTTGATAGTTTTGGAAATCTTCAACCACCTCTAGAAGTATTAAGATATTTAGGATATAATATAAAATACAACTATAAAAGATATCAGAAAAGTAATTCTTTTATTTGTGGACACTTATGTTTGCAGTTTCTAATAAATTTTGAAATAAAGAAATGATAAAAATAAAAAATCAATTTTTTTTTTAATAATTTTTTCTCATTTATTTTCCATTCTTAAATATAATCTATGAATTTTTATATCAGTAATTATTTTTCTCTGCATTTTTTTTCCGATCTCATAACAGAGGCGGGTTAAATCTATTGCTATATCGCTTTCATGGATTCCTTTAATGTCACCCAATAGGATTTCAGTCTTTCTCATTGTGGAGCATGTTGGTATGAAGTAATTGTAATAAAAATGTAATAACTGTTTCCTTAGAATTCCATTCCAACATAGTATTGATGTTAAAAATACTCCTATCCGGATTATTCATTTCCACGTTTCAGGATCAATTTTTATTCTGAATTGTCCTTGCCGGACTATTAAATAGCATACACCCTTTTTATATTTGAAGGTGTACTGCGTAGCTTCTTCGCTTGTATTTTCAATTAAGTTAATTGAATGTAAAAATTCTCGCTGAGAAAGCGTGTTGGTGATGTAGTCCTTATAGCTCATTAGGTGGAGCCAATCTTCTCGGCTGAATCCGATAAAATGTTTATCATTATAGTGAAGCCATATCATCGGCTGAAATCCATGAATAGTTGAAAACCCGCAAACAACTTTTAATTTTAGATTTATAAAATATTCCATCTCAAAAACCACGTCATATATTTTAGGCTGACGTTCTTGAGTAAATTGCAGAGTATTTTTTATTATTTTATTCATTCTCTATGAAGCTCAATTGTTGACTATTGATTTTTCAGTTCGAAAGTCGTCTTTTAAAGTAGATTTAGAACCCTTGTTAATAAGTATATAAGAACTAAACTTATCAAAATAGAATAATCGTATGTATGTATTTATGTACTCGTATTAATAAATAAAAATAATGCAATAAATATTTTTTTTTTTAAGTATATAAGAATGTTGTTTTATTAACTATAAAATTCTAAAATATAGTAACTTCATCTTTATTATTCTTTATGATTTTCGGATGTTGATGTCAATAGGTTAAATAATTTTTTATACTGCTCAATAATTTTCATCACTTTTAGTTTGTTCTTATGAAAGAAATAACATCCACACATTCCAACTACATCTCCATTTGAATTATCATGGTCACAAGGTATAATGTAATTACTAAAATCTACATATTTATTTTTAAACTCTTCTATTTCTTGTAAATGTTCTTCGAAAATTTCATTTCCAAATTTTTGCAAAAACTCTTCAATAGTATTCATCCTTGTAGTTTAAAATTTCATTTAATACTGAATAAATAGATTAATCATAGTCAACTCTTATAGTTAGAATTTAATTCAAATTGTAAATAAAAAACAATACTTTTTGATTTCATTTTAATTTCCTTTATTTAATTTTTTTATTTAAATGTATTATAAGGATAATAGTCTCTCATTGGAGGAACTGGCTTTAACTCCAACCTGCAGAATGAGCTATCCTTATCATCATTCAAGGGAAATTTTGTTATCATATATGCGCCCGTAGATAAGATTTCTACATCCTTATTGCTCAGCGAATTAAACCTCTTAGGAAGGGAAGGTAAAGTATATTCGTTCCCAACTCTAGCACAACGGATTCTCCATATTTTGTTGTTATACGCTCTGCTCCAGTTATATGATAGTCTTCTAATTCCATCATATCCTTGATGCTTAGCCTTTGCCTTACATTTAACTTGTTAAAAGATGCAATTAGTTCCGCGTTGCTGTTCATCGTTGTAAAATTTACAATAAACTATAGAACTTTATTGAATTTATTCAGAATTTATACAAAATTTGCGTAATAAATATCAAAAAATTAATAACTAAATAATCTACAAAACAACAACGTGATAATTTTTCAATACTAATAAGTAATATTTTAATATAAAAACAAAATCCAAGGAAAACCATTATGACCCAACTAAAGTAAGAAAAGACAAACTTTTTTTCATTTTATTTTTTATAACCATATGAGATTCATAATTCCATTATTTATATTTTTTATATTTAAACTTAAATTTATTTTTTCTTTTATTAACAATTTATATCCCTCAAAATTGTATCTCCTTCTTCATCAAACCAGTCGTCTTTCACACCAAGCATAATAGCATCCCCTTCTTCATCATAAAGAAATTCAAAAACTTCATCGTCAAAGTAGTTTAAATGATATCCCAGCTGATTGTTGGGAATATCTATATTAACCTCACTGCTATCAGTATTAAAGCTTAATAGTGTGCCCATCGATATATATATATCGCCTTCCTCAACTTCGAAGGAGAAGGGGCTTATTGGCGCTTCTTCTTCTGCATCTTCCAAGGGACTCAAAATTGGACATGAAGTTAATTTGCTGATCATACTTTCCATTTTTTTGTTTTTTGTATATAGGAGTATTTTTTAAATTTTGTATGTTAAAAATTTTAAAGTTTTTCCTTCAGCATCAATATAAAGACTAATTACATATAAATTTTTTATAAAAAAGAAAATTTTCGAACACTAGAATTTACCAAAATAAAACTATCTATGTAATAGATAATCTATGTAATAAATAATCCAATATGATTATTCACCCTTTTTAAAATATACAAGATCATTTAAATCGCATAAAACTATAACAAAAAACATAGAAAAATAAAGACTATCTATGTCAACCCTCTTTTCTAACACTTTCTTCTTTTAATTGATTTACAAATTTTATCGCTCTGTAATGCCGCTTAAACTACAATTTAAAAAAAGAAAAAAAAAACGTCTCTATAACAGAAAAAATTCATTGGGAGTAAAAAAATTTCTTATCACAAAAATACATTGGGAACGAAAAAATACTCCTTATGGAAAAAATACATTGCAAAAGTATTAAATAAAAATAAAAACCAAAATTCTTCTTTAGCATTCTTATCACATATCGCTTCTTTTTAACAAAAACTAAAAATCTAAATTTAATGATCTTCTCCTAGATTGTTTATTTTTCCTAATGTATCAAATATTTATATTTCTATCCGTAACTCCACTTGTTAGCATGTTTTAACATTTATCAATATGTGTGTCTGCTGTTTTCAGCTTGTCTATTTCTTTCATATATCTACATGAGCTTGTACATTGCACTAAACCTTAATCTGAATATCACGCTCATCAATATGTCAACCCATATCAACTAACACTTCACATTTAAGCAATTAGTTGCAAGAATTTGTTACCCTTAAAAATTCCTTATCTCACACAAATACTTTTTTAGTTTTTTTTCCACTAAATTTAAAAATTTTCTTTAATTTTCATAAATAAGAATATTACCACATGCTTAAAAACACAACCGATCTCCACACTTCAAAAATTTATTACCCTTAAAAAAATTTCATCTCACACACACACATATATCCGTCCACTTCTTAGTCTCTATCTACACAGTGCATTATTAGAAATAGTGATTATGCATTATTAGAAATAGTGATTATGTTTTTAACACCAAGTGACCTACATTCTTTCCACACACTTACACTCATTGCACTCATAAATTCTTACTCAACTTGTCAATCCCTTTTTTTTATGGCTTTTTAAGTACATTGCACTAAACCTTAATCTGAATATCACGCTCATCAATATGTCAACCCATATCAACTAACACTTCACATTTTAATTTTCATAATTAAGAATATTACCACATGCTTAAAAACACAACCGATCTCCACACTTCAAAAATTTATTACCCTTAAAAAAATTTCATCTCACACACATATATCCGTCCACTTCTTAGTCTCTATCTACACAGTGCATTATTAGAAATAGTGATTATGATTTTAAAACCAAATGACCTACATTTCTTTCCACACACATAAGATCATTACACTCATAAATTCTTACTCAACTTGTCAATCCCTTTTTTTATGACTTTTTAATGATCATTATCTTTGACTTTTATTACACTCACACTAATTTATTACTTTAATGACCTTTTTGACCTTGACTTTTATTACACCAACACTAATTTATTGATCTTTAATGCCGCTTATTAGTATCCCCTACAAAATACCTTAGAACAGTATCCCATACAAAATACCTTGGGACAGTATCCCATACAAAATACTTTGGATTAGTATCCCCACATCTATACTACTTGTAGTAAAAGTCACTAGTCGTCAAACAAATATAAAAGTCAGGAGACAAGAACTTGGTTATGTGATTTCAATTGACTTTAGTATGCTATCCAAATCCGATCACTGATAGATTCTACCACGTCAAATTTTTTACATTTTCTTATTTATATAAAATACTGTTGGGGAAATATTAAATACGTATTTATTATGACAGGTGTCAACAAACTTACACATGAATGACTTCTATGATATAAACTAAAATAAAATAACACATTAATATAACACATTAAAAATTAATTACTATTTGGTAGATCTTTTTATTTATAAGATTTATCTGCTTGGCATCAAATCCATTAAAGAAATCTGTACGTAATAGATGACTACGGAAAAAGGATTTAAATTTAGCGAATTGAGGTCAGTAGATTGCACATATTTATATTTATGGAAGGATTAAATTTTAAATAAATTTAACAAAAAAATTAAAAAAAAATTTACAAAAAATTTCTTAAAAATTTTTAAGAAGATATTTACAAAAAATTTCCAAAAAATATAAACCCATAATTAAAAAAAAGTACAAAATTTTAAAAAAAGTTTTCACCCACAATTTAAAAAAAGTATTTTTACAAATAATTTTCCAAAAAAGTAAAAAAAAAATGTTTTAACGAAACATAAAAGTAATAACGTAACGCAATATTTATCATTAGTACGGTGAAGGGTATATAAGATTCGGCATGGCCGAATATGCTACTCTTACTTGTTATTTTTAATAAGGAATATGCAGACACGCAAATGTAAGTTGCTCCAATCTTTGAATAATTTATAAAATAAAGTCAGTATACAGCAATAAGTCACCAGAGCGTTATGGTCGCCACCTATTTTGTTAGTTATTTTTATAATAATTTATACAGTGTGAATTATGCAATGAAATGCGTAATATAAAAATTATCTTTAAAAGAAAAATCCCACGAAACCTTTTCTTGTTTCAACTACAATGACACCATCAACAAAGAACAAAACTTGTCTTATTTTGTCATAAATCCTTCTCATATCATTAATTATTGGACGCAATTCCGCACCAAAGCATTCTAAAACATCACTGCGTAGTTCCTTGTAAAACTGCACATCTTCGAATGGGCAGCAGCAAAAACAAATGGTACTTTTATATAATCGATAACACAGCACAACAAAATAAAAAAAATTTCATGTGCTCTTAAAACCACTATATAATTTTGATGTATCATGACTACCTTTGTACAAAAATGGTAAAATTTTTAAATTCTATGGATAGATTTTTTTTTAAAAATTTTTTTTTTAAAATTGCAATTTTTTTGAGACGTTTCTTCAAATAATTAATGATATCTCAAAAACTACTAGTCCGATATTATTAAAATAAATTCAGAAAAATTAGGATTTGCATAGCCTTTAATTCGTCTATATATCGCGTTTCAATCGGATCAATAGTATCGGAGTTATAATAAAAAACTTAAGAAAAAAATATATTTTTTACGTAAAAATGGCAAAAATTTCCGTTTTAAAAAAATCATAAAAAATCGAAAACGGCAAAAAACTTCTAGATTCATTTTTTTATCGCATAGCGACATATAATAGCAACAAAATGAGATATCGACCATAAAAATCGATTGATTTTTTTCGAATTTATTCACATTTTAGTGAATTCGCTCATTTTCACAAAATTTTAGTTTTTTGCTTGATATACGCATTATAGCGGGTTTTCAAATGTGTGAAAAACATAAATTTTCCAATTTCAAGGGGTGCATGTCGGATTAATGTTAGATTTGATGAGAAACTTCCACCCACAAAATTTTAGTCGAATTCGACAACGTTAACACGTAGCGCATAGGCCCCAAATCTGAAAAAAAGCGTTTAAATCGAAAATAATTGACAAATTTTCAGTTTTTGCAAAATTAACGCTATTTATTTCCCCTTTTGCAAAAAAGTGGATCCTGGTCCTTAGGGCAAACACAATGAGATTTACAATAAGCTACATGTCTTTTAAATCGGTTAAACAGTTTTCAAGTTACTTGCCGAAGGCAATTGACAAAAAAATGTAACTAAGTCAAATCGATGGAATAGATCGAAAATGCATTTCATTGTTTTATTCATGTATTTTCTTTTATTTTATATTTTATTATTTAAATTTATTACAACATATAAAATAAGGAAATAAATAAATAAATATTATAAACTACAAACTTTGGAATTTTCTTTTATGACATTTTCTATTATTGAATAACGAAGTGTTGCTCTGAATACTCCAGCAAAAATCTGCCATCATGTGTGCATCCCAGCGACCCTGGTATCTTTCCTCCATTGTCCGAATATCTTGGTGAAATCGTTCGCCCTGTTCCTCACTTAAGTCTCCTAGATTTTCAGGAAAACGATCTAAGTGACTGTGAAGGTAATGTAACTTGATGCTCATGTTGCATCCAAGATTCTGGAAGTGAGTTAACATCTCTTCAACGTGCGCAGCATAATCATCATCCTTGTTATTTCCTAAGAAATGTTGAATAACCCATACAAACGAATCCCATGCATTTTTCTCAATTTCTGACATTGAACTGAGAAAATCGGTATCTTTGACCAATTTGCGAATTTGTGGGCCGTCAAATATTCCTGCTCTCAGCTTTTCCATACTCAAACTTTTAAACTTCCTTGAAATATACTGGAAACATTCACCATCTTTGTTAAGTGCTTTAACAAATTGTTTCATCAGACCAAGTTTAATGTCAAGAGGGGGTAATATGATGCGATCTCGGGGCACCAGAGGTACATTTATAACATTCCTCATACCTGGGTCCAGTGTTTCCCTATAAGGCCATTGTTTTCTCTTCCAGTGTTCTGACTTAGCTCTGCTGTCCCATAAACATAAAAAACAAGGGTATTTGGTATAGCCACTTTGTTGACCTAATAGGAAATTTACCATCTTAATATCAACACAAATTACCCAGTTATGTTCATTATACTTTATCTTCTTCATGACCAATGCAATTACAGAGTATTCTTCTTTTACCTTGGTTGAATGTGCGATTGGCAAGGAGTGAAATTTATTTCCATTGTGCAAAAGGACACACTTCAAGCTGCGTTTTGATGAGTCAATAAATAAACGCCATTCGCTTGAATCATATCTATGTAAGCCCATGGCAGTCATCAAACCAGGAATATCCGTGCAGCAGACAAAATCGTCCTCTTCTGCAAAATAGTGAAGTAAGCCTTTTTCTCGGGTACGGTAATACGAAACTTTAGTTTCCTCCGTTATGAGATTTGATTCCTTCATCCGGGATGCAAGTAATTCCGAAGATGCTTTTGACAATCCAAGTTCTCTTATTACATCATTTAGCTGGTCTTGATTCCATGGTCTCGGTGAGATACTTTTGTGTGGGATGAACTCGTCATTTTCAGATATAGGTAGTTCTGGATCTGAACTTCCTGATTGAGAACACATGCTTGAGGTTGAGTGTCCTTGTGAAGATGAAAGCACTTGACTACAGCTTGGTCCCTGATCTTGTGCATCCATAATTTCCTGTGAATGTAGAACTGCAAGTTGAAACCCATCAGCAGACCTCGTAGGGTAAGACCATCGCAAATGTTTTCCAAAGCCGGTTTTTGTAGTTAAACAAAAATAGCAATCAGATTCATGATTCGTTGTTTCTCTCCATAGCATAGGCTTCGAAATTCCCCAGTGTGGTCTGAAAAATTTTTATAACAGAAAATTAAAAATTTTATAAAATATTCCAAATGTATTAACCTATACTTACTTTTTGTTAGATGAGCTTAGAGTTAAATTGAATCGACATGAAGTACATATAGTACTCGGCGTCCAATGTTCGTTAAAATTCTTCGGATTTATATTAAAGCAATCTTCATATGACTTTTGAAATGAAGCTGAGAAGCATTTCCGTTTTTTTTTCGTTAATATATTGGCCGCACACATAACAAAATGAGTCCGGATTGTTTTACATAAAAATGTTCTAGTTTTCTTGCTCATGGCTGATTGAAAATTATGCTTCTGTTACCGCAAACACTTGTTGAATGAATAGAAATGGCTCAAGGAGCTCTTATAAATAATGATACTAAAATTTCGAACAACCCTTAATGTGGTCCTATTTTTTACCTATTCCCAAGAATCGTAAAAAACATTAAGGAATGCTATGCAAAAAATCAATCTTTACAGGTAGCCAGCGGAAAAACCCAATTCGGCGTGCACGCAAATTTATGAACGTTTATTACTTTGCCGCCGCAATTGTCAAAATGAAGCAAGGGCGACAGGTAGCCAACAGAAAAGGAGCATTTCATCGTTTATCAGATTTCTACTGAAATCGTAAAAATTAAAAAACTTTTCCTTTATTGCTTACTTTTTTTAATTCTGAAAATCATAAAAATGCCATAAAGATCTGTTCCAAACAATTTTCTACATTCAATACTGTATTTCCACAGTAACACGTGTCCCACAGAAATACGTGTTTTGCCCAAAACAGTATTTCGCGTACTTGTTTTGCCATACATTTCTCATTCATCCAAAACACTTTGGCAGTACCTGGATATTGTATAGTGGTTTCAAAAGCATCTAATTTTTTTATTTTTTTGCGTTGTGTAATAGGAAGATATCAGTCAATTTTAGCGAAATTTTATATTTTATTGTTAAAAAAGAAAAAAATAAAAAATTTTAAAAGTAAAATGTTTTTGTAAATTGTCTTCGGCAAGTTCTCAAGGACATATAATGGCCAGTGAAAATTGTAATAACTCGAAAACTTAAAGACATGTAGCTTATTGTAAATCTCATTGTGTTTGCCCTAAGGACCAGGATCCACTTTTTTGCAAAAGGGGAAATAAATAGCGTTAATTTTGCAAAAACTGAAAATTTGTCAATTATTTTCGATTTAAACGCTTTTTTTCAGATTTGGGGCCTATGCGCTACGTGTTAACGTTGTCGAATTCGACTAAAATTTTGTGGGTGGAAGTTTCTCATCAAATCTAACATTAATCCGACATGCACCCCTTGAAATTGGAAAATTTATGTTTTTCACACATTTGAAAACCCGCTATAATGCGTATATCAAGCAAAAAACTAAAATTTTGTGAAAATGAGCGAATTCACTAAAATGTGAATAAATTCGAAAAAAATCAATCGATTTTTATGGTCGATATCTCATTTTGTTGCTATTATATGTCGCTATGCGATAAAAAAATGAATCTGGAAGTTTTTTGCCGTTTTCGATTTATGATTTTTTTAAAACGAAAATTTTTGCCATTTTTACGTAAAAAATATATTTTTTTCTTAAGTTTTTTATTATAACTCCGATACTATTGATCCGATTGAAACGCGATATATAGACGAATTAAAGGCTATGCAAATCTTAATTTTTCTGAATTTAGTTTAATAATATCGGACTAGTAGTTTTTGAGTTATCATTAATTATTTGAAGAAACGTCTCAAAAAAATTGCAATTTAAAAAAAAAAATTTTTAAAAAAAAATCTATCCATAGAATTTAAAAATTTTACCATTTTTGTACTAAGGTAGCCATAATACATCAAATGTATATAGTAGTTACTCGAGCATATTTTTGCTGTTGCCCTGTGTAATCATACTTTCCAAAAAGTTTTTTTCTTCTTAATTTTAAAATTAGATCTTCTCTTGCTATAGGCGAAAATGCCCTTTTTGTACCTTTTGATGGAATTGCATGTCATACTCATGCGTATTATTTTATAAATTGGATATGCTAGATTCAAACTAATTCGCCTAAAGAACTCCAGAAGCGCTTGCGAAGCTTTACTATCACACTAACTATCTGTCTTATCTACTACTATCCCTTTCTAAAGAAAGTAACACAGTTAATATAGGCATTAATTGCCTCTGTTACTTCTCTTTGGTGTGGATTGCTTTCAAAGCAAAATCGAACAAAATATTGAAGGACGCTGACGGAGTTGTTGTTGTAACAGCACTGCTGTTGTCGGGAGTTCTTTCCTGAAAATATTTAATTTATATATATTAGTTATTGTAAATATGGGTCACATGGGTGGAACTTGAAGCTGGAGTAATTGTGCCACCTCAGTCGGTCTTAGCCATAGGTCAATGGGGTGCAAATCCGTTGGCCTGTTAGAACAATTAAATAAATGCACAGTATCATGAGGGGTCTGCGAATAGGATGGACAACGAACGGTTCAAAGTGCCAGGAACTATTCGCTCCCGGTAGCAGTTAAGTATACTGCACCATCCTGTTCTTAATTGTGCCAGGGTAGATCTTGTTTTCCTGGGTAAGAGTTGTTTATGATCCGAGATTGCAGGGGGATGTTCATTGATGACTTTATGGCATCTATACCCGTTCATGGTAGTAGTGACCGTCTGTTGATGCAAGAGTTTCTAGGCCGTCACTATGGACATTCGGTCAACGTAGGGTGGAATAACATCACGGATGTCATCGAGATAGTGACGATAGTCCTGTCGGATGTGCCTAGGAGGGGGATCTTGGGAGAGTATCCGATGGTTAGGATGACTTGGCAGGTGACATGCCAACAAGAATTGTCTGGTCAACAACTCACTGTGTTGTCTGGCAGCATCTTGGTCTCCTCATGGAAATGATCCACATTGGTCATCTTGACACATCCAGTTGCAATTCGGAGTGCATTATTTTGGATCATTTGTAAGAAACGCCATTGGGTGTCGCTTAGAAAAGAGGTCCATATCGGGGTAGCGAAATTTAAAACGGAGCGGCAAATCGCCTTATACGTCGCTGTAATTATTTCTTTTCTCATGCCCCAAGAGGTGCCAGCGAGAGCTTTAAGAACCCTTTTTCTGGATTTCACTTTTTGGCTGATATAAGTGGCGTGCGACGAAAAGGAGGTTGTCGAAGACCACCCCTAGAATTTTCGGGTTGTTAACCGTAGGGATACGTCTGCCTTCAACTGAGATGTTTAATTCCGTCCTTAATTCCTTCGTCCAAGAAGTAAAAAGGAACACCGACGACTTTGAAGGTGATAGCTGGAGATTACGTTCCTGCAGAAATTCCACGATGGTGGCCATATAATTGGAAATCCTGGCACTTATTTCTTCAATCTGAACACCAGTTATCTGCATAAGAAACCATCATGACATCGTGGGGTGGTGCAGGAAGCTGGGCTAGATAAATATTGAAGAGCAAGGGTGACAATACTCCTCCTTGTGGCACGCCCAGTTTTATCTTGCGGTAGCTTGATTTTTGGCCCCTAAACTCCACAAACGCTTGTCTGCCACATAGGTAATTAGCAACCCAGCGTTTGAGATAGTTGGGAAGAGTAGATTGGGTAATGTCATTTATCAAGATAGAGTGATCTACCGTGTCAAATGCCTTGGATAAATCTAAGGCAGCAACAAAGGTTCGTTGACACGGCCTTTGCTGATTGAGGCCATTAGCGATCTGTGTAGCTATCATGTTCAAAGCCGTTGATTTGCTATAGGTTTCCCTGAAGCCGTGTTAGTGTGAGGCAAGCGGGAAATGCTCTTTAAGTGTTGGTAACATTAGCGCTTCCAAAACCTTTGCTACAATGGTTGAGGTGATCTAACCATTTATTGCGGCGATGTTCATTAACGAGATTATTTATTTCTGCCGCCAACTCCTCAATTAGCCATGCAGGGTTGGATATGCGCAGTTGATCGCTGCATTAGATGGAAAATGTGGTCTAACATTAGGAATTCTTCCTGCAGGGATAAAACGCTTAGCAGCCTTGAGAATTGCTTCTCTTAGGATTTTTCCTCCCTTTCTGTAATTATTGTAATTAATAAATGTGCGCTTATCATTCTCCACGAAGTCACTCGGTTTCTCTACAGTGACCAAGATGGGGATGTGGTCAGAATTAAACGCAACTTGAGCTTGCTAGTTGGTGTAAGCAAGAAGCGACAAGCAGACAATGGAAACGTCTGGGGAGCTTGAGCAACTTGCTGTCATTCTTGTAGAGAAATCTTAATTAATTGCAGCGAAGTCGGATTCATCTATCTGGTCGGCTATGAGTATGCCGCGAGGATCGTTTGGTAACTGAGAATACCAACTCTCATGATGAGCATTGAAATCACCAAGTATTATTTTGTTATCACCTTTCAAGAGGTTAGATATGCTCGGGTGATAACTGACACCTATGCCGATAACGGGCGGGATATATACATTGGTGATTTCAATATCAATATCTCCAGTATTTATTGAAATGCTCATGACTTCTGGGAACGGGTCGGGTATGGGAGAGATTGGGGGCGTAAGCAGCTCATAGCTGACATTAAGTTGAATAATAATCGCAAGCCCTCCACCGTGGTCTCTATCTTTGCAAATAATATTATAGTTCTGAGAAGTTGAGAGTGAACAATCACTGGTCAGCTTTGTTTCTTGTATGGCGGCTATGGGTATTTTATGATCATGCATATGTTATGTGATCTCCACAATCTTGTTTCGTAAACCATTACAATTAAATTGCATAATCTGAAAAGATGGATGGGGACCATTGTTGTGCACTAGCCGCCGGTCATTGTGTTGAGTAGAGCACTGAGAGATAGTTGGCTGGGGTACTGGTTGTTGTAGCTGTGGTGTAGTCGGTCGAACCTGCGTAGTAATGCTATAAGGTGTTGATGGAGCAGTTGTTTGTGGGGTACTACTTGTTGGTAGGCTGTTATTAACGCAGCAAGGGGCTAAATACCTAGTAGTCCAATCTTTATGCGTATGTAGGTTCGAACATTTTCTCATGTGACACCATTGTTTGCAACCACTGCACTGAACTGATGTAGTGTTTCTTCGAGTAATACATGCCCACAGAGACCGCCGAGCTGAGGCTACATTCCGGGTTATACGGGTGTGTCGCACAGAACAAATCCAAATCTCTGGACCTGGGTTTTGCAGCTATAATTACACATTTTATGAGTCCTACTTTTATAGGTCTGTAGAAATGGTTTTTGTAGATATGGTTTATATATTTACTTTATATAGAGGTACCCAACTCTGATTAATTATTCAGGAAGTCGTGTACAATTTTCCTTTCACAGAAATGTTACTGCTAAGGTTTCAATATAATTAAATCAGTAAAATTGCGTACTTTAGTTTTCTATCTCTAATTCCTCTTGGAGATGAACTATTTTTATGGAAAAAAGTACCGAGGCTCTAAAGTACCTCTTCATAAAATTTTATTAAAATTCAGCCAGTAGATTATACGTGATGCTAACACAGACTGGCAGAAAGTTACCGGTTTATTATATGTATAGAAGTTGTATAGATTTGCATGTTCTACTCGACGTTGGAATCTGCTTCCTTATTTGTCTTTTTTGCCACAAAAATAAAAAACAAAAAATTTTACAACAGATAGAAAAGAATCTACTCGTCCCTACTAAAAAACCATTTGCTTATATTTTTAATATTTATAAATTATAACATACGAGTATCTGAGTGAATGTCTGTCTATTCACACTTCTAAAAATGCATACAAAATTGTAGTTTTAGAATTAAATCTCATTTGTAAAGATAAATATAATAAGATTTAATCTTTTGAAATTGTCTGGAAGTACATTTTGTTCCTACTTGTATATGAGTCTTAAATTTTTAAATAAAGAAAATATGCTTAAACAACATATGTATGTATGTATGTATGTATGTATGTATGTATGTATGTATTTATGTATGTATGTATGTATGTATGTATGTATGTATGTATGTATGTATGTATGTATGTATGTATGTATATGTGCATAGTTCCTGACACATATATTTCTTTAAATTTTCAGAAGTTTTCAAGTAGGAAAACTTAATTTGATTGTTGATATATTGTTGAAGCTTTAACATTTTCAGTGTGATTTTTTATAACGAATTGACATTTATTTGGTCAAATAATTTTTTAAATGTGGAATATTTTTACTTTTCCCTCAGTTCAGAAAAGGATGACCTGACATGCCAGTCTGACCATGTAGAGCAAGGGATATGTGAATTAGTTGTAAAGGGTTACACAATATTGTGTGGGCTTCGATTAGAGTTGTACTTGTTAGTGCATTAAAGTGAGCGATCTTTGTAGTTCAGAACACTTTGCTAAACTAGGTTGATATTTTTGTTCGTTTGCTCAGTAGGTAGGTAGTTGCCATAGTAATACACCTTTTGTAAAAATTTCAAGAGTCTACATATTTCTCACTTTAGGTACGGAACCTTAAAAATAGTTTTTACGTCCTAATAACGATTCGTATAGGGACATCCTTTAAATTCAAATTAAATTTTTTGAACTTTGTTGTAACAGACCAACATAGTAATACACACATACACCTAGTGTCTGTCTATTGTGGTTGCATGCAAAATGACCCTACGAAAAATCGACCAAAAGCGAAAATTAAAAATAATCCAAGATTTCTTCATTCAAAATTGGATAATATTTCGTAAGAAAAGAAAACCAAAAATTTTGGGTGCTTTTCGTCTTTTGTGGTGATTAATTCATTTTTATATTTTGGGTGATTTTTCATAATGAAAGATAGTTAAAAATATTTTAATATAATCGAGGTATTGAACAATTTTATCTATAAACAAATAACATCAGTTTGGAAACAAAACGAAGAACTAGTTTTGCTAATAGTTGCTGTTGACAACGGGTGTTGTCAACTTGTAAACGAACGTTGTCTAATTGACAACGAGTGTTTTCAATTTGACAACGAACGTGCTTTAATTACAACTCACATTGTCAACTTGTAAACGAACGTGGTCGAATTGACAACGAATGTTGTCAACTTCTCAACGGACGTGAGCAGTAAATATTTGTCATTGTGTTATCCAAACGAATTTTTTGAAATATCAATATAGAGCAATATTCTATTGCAGATTGTCTCAAAACGACTGGAGTAAGTTTTAAGGGAAGAACTCCAACTATTAAGTCTGCGAGGGTAGTTTAGAGAGAAGATATATGCCAAAAAAAAAAAAACATAGATAATAAAATGTTTTGATTGTAAACGGCTTATTATTTTTATGCTTATATAAATTCATAGTTCGAAATTGATGTCTGTGCTAACCAACGTGGACCAATGGTGGAGAAATAATGAGACCATGAACAATGCATTAGCGTCATATTGCTCCAAAAAGCGGGGGAGTTCTAACCAAGTTAAGAAAAATTGCGATAGGAATTACATAGAGCATTTTGAACAATTCTATTGTGATATAATTTCAGATTTGATGACACCAATAAATGAAACATCAAAGGTGTCATTTTTTCTCTGGGTGTAGATTCATACGCAAGAAAATAAAGCTGTTCTGGGGGTGTTTCAGAGAAAGATTATTTGCAAAAAAAAGGAACTACCTGCGTCGACGAAGAGTATCGACATCGAATGAATTACGATCTATATGAGTTGTACGAAGACATCAACATAGTTAAGAGTATCAAAGTACAACGGTTGCGATGGCTGGGGCATGTTATACGTATGGATGAGAATGCTCCAGTGAAAAAATCATTCTTATTCAGGCTACTAACCTAAACGGTTGTTTATAGCCATCTAAGTAAGGAAGTTTTAATATAATATTGCCCATTTTTTCGACGGTTTTATATTATAAAGAAACTCTTTAATAAAAATATAAAAAATATGTCATAAAAACTGTATAGATTTTTAAGAAACTGATCATACGTTTACGTTAAACTGCAGAAGTATTCACATTAAATATTTACTAGAATTAAGAATATAAAAGTTAGAAAAAATTAACACCAACATAGATTCTGTATTTTCTGTTTGATCAGAACAATAAAAAAATAAAAAAAAAATATTTTTTTTGGTAAAATTAAATTTTTTAGAGAAAATTTTTATGAAAATCTGATTCTTGGTGAAATTTAGATTGTTTAGTGAAATTCCGAACCTTTGGACATCTTTGGACGATAAGGACCAATCGTGTTGAATTTCATTAGCAAATTTTTAGAAACTATGCCTGACATATTAGTGGGCTTTAATTTGCTGTACCTCTATAGGTGTTTTAAATAAAAGACAAGTTACAATTAAATTTTTTATATATATTTTTTATTTCACAGAAACGATAAACAATCCTTTAAAGAACTTAAAACCCCTTTAGCAACATTTATGTTCGCCAAAATCAAGTCAAGTTTCGTGCTTTAAATTTTAAACGTTTTGCACAAATATTTGACTTTCCAGAAAAAACTTTTCAAAAAAACGAAATGTTAAAATTTACTACCGTTGGCAATTTACAAAACGAACTACTGACATTCGTTACACGACCAACAACACCACTCGTCTGGTCTGGTCTGGCCTGGTCTAGTATGGCTTGGTTTTGGTTTGCATGTTTGCGCTTGGTGATTTATTGTGCATAAATTTGTTGGATCAAAAATGTATAAACGAATGGATTTCGTATGAAATTGCATTTCATTTTAACATTGTTCTTAAAAGCAGTTAATCATTCAATTTCTTTTTTAGTGAGTGTTTTAACTTTTTTCGCTTTTAATTAAACGGACTTCATTGTATTTTTTTTATATAAATAAACTTGGTTTGGAAAAAATATTTGTAATTAAAATGAAATAAATTTTGATTAAAAAGTACCAGAAATCTCCATTCAACTGAATCGCAAATGAGTTAATAATTGCAAAATTTAGTCTTGTCTTAGTTGATACATCTGTGATTTAGCGCTTCAACTTTTCGTTTCGTAGTATTAAGTGGGTCATTACTACTTAAAAAAAATCTTTTTTGAAAAAAATTTTTTTTTTTTAACGAGAGGGGTGTTCGTTTGTCAGCTCGTATAAATATTTAAATTGCTTTGGAAGCTCCATTTTTAAAGATAAATGAATGAAATTTGGCCAATTAGATTTTTTTAGGTTAATAACTCGACATACAAAAATTCAACGAAATCGATAAATTATTTCGTACAGCTCCCATACAAAATTTTCCTGGAAATAGGCCATACTAATTATTATTTATTAAAAAGTTTTTTTTTTTAAATAAATTTACATTTTATGTTTAATACTATTAGTCTTCATATTCGCTGTCACAAAAATAAATATCATAGGAATTATTTTCTTCAGAAATTTCAGGTAATAATAGAAGGTCCAATACCTGCTGCTAATTTTCTTTTTGTAATGTTTGCTCATATTATTAATAATAGGATCAGAGCTTATTAAAAATCGATTGAAAATATCTTCATTGGACTTTTCGCGACTCCATTTCCTTGAAAAATGTTCTCTGTATGATTAAAAACCTTTATTACGAGCTTCCTGTGCTTCCTCCGATAACTGACCAGTGCATGAGTAATAATCTGCGGACCATGTATTAAAAATTTATGTAAAGTATTTTGCAGTCGATGAAATAAATTTTCTAAATTTTTCAAGATTAATCTGATGACCGCACGACACTGCAACTAAAATAGTATGTAATTTTTTGATTAGTTCAAGGTAGATTTTTGTAATTTTCGCAGAAGCTTCGGGATTTTACAAAAAACGTCATTTGACGTTGTATTTGAGTTTTCAAATCCTGGATTTGGTTGGTCAACTATAAGTCCAGTTTTTTGTCTTAATTTGATCTGTATTTTTTATCTGGTTTCATTCACTACTTTTTTTCACTTACATACACACTTACATACATACATGATTAGTGCAGTGAGTGCGTTGCTAAGCATACACGAATTTTTCTTTGATGTTGAAATAGAAAACAACTTTTTTCCTTCTTATCGCAAAAAATTGTATTGTATGGTTTAGTAGTTTGTTTTTGAATGTCTGGGATAAAAGTGTTCAAAATGTTTGGATATTGTTTGTACATACGAATATCTTTCAAGTACGTTTTATTTCTGTTCTCTAGTATTGTTTACATTAAAGCTTTGTCTCTATTATCTATATAAAACAAAAGACTACTCTTATGTGTTAAATGTGTTGGTGTTGGCTTTTATTGAAGCCAATTAAGGCGTATTAAATAAAGGATGGGTGACAACAACAGAGAGATTATTTTATCACGATAGATGAAGGAGGTCAATTGGTTGGGAGGTTAGAAACAAACAAAAGCATAACCGTTAAGCATGTGGGCAATGTGAAGTAGTTGTCAAATGGTGGTAGATTTTATTGGTGGAAATAATGAATTGAATTATAGCTAATGTACATATAGAAATACATATGGACGGAGCCGTGAATTGAAATATTACATTAAGGTGGCTGGAAATAATTGGATAAAATTATTTGTGAAAAAACTAAAACTAACTAATTAAATTTTTTCTTGTTAATTATGCCTCGAAAAAATATTCGGAATATTATGAAGAAATGTGGAGTGGCCTACACTCAAATTTACTGGAGATCATAGAAAACGATATGTTTATGGATATTTTATATAAAATATAAAAGTTCAAAGTATATTCAAATTGAAAAAAGAATTATTTGCTGAATGCTGAATTTCATTTTAATGTGTCAAGCGGCATGACCTATAGGGTCTTTAAGAAAAACGCGAATAGAGTCAAGTAGTTGGGTCTTCTGACCAGGGCCAGATCATAAAGTGCATGGTTGATACGATGTCTAGAGGCCGAGAGGCTATGTCGCCGTGCACATTTGAGGATGACTGTTGAAAACGAAAAATTTCTTATCTTGTAATTTCTTCTTATTATTCTTAATTAGTATTTCTTAATTCCTGATGGTGCTACACAAAGGAGTATCGAAATATTGAATTAAAAAAACATAAGACCTGAAACAATTATTTGTATCTGTATATATAAAGTGCAAGCTGCCTACACCAGTGAACCAATCTTTCTAAAATTTTCACAGTTTGTTAATTTTATTTTTCTGATATTCGACGTGGGCGTGGCATCTCCTATACAAAGTAAACATTTATCATAGTGTAGCTTGGTAACACTAATAGGAAGCGCCTTGAAATTTATCACCCGTAACCTCTATATTAACGTACATAATTAAGAGAAAGATATACTGGATTGGAATAGAGGGCGTGGTACCTCCCATACAAAGTGAAAAATATCATAAATGACCATATCTAACTTTAACTTCTATGAGTTACACCTAAAAATTCCATTTTTAAGGTTCCGTACCCAAAGAGAAAAAACGTTACCCTATTGTTTTCGCTACAATGTCTGTCCGTATGTCAGCCCCTTTATCTCCGGAACCGTAACAAGTAGACTCTCGAAGTTTTCACAGAAGATGTATAACAATTTTTCTTTTGACTACAAATTTCATTGTATATGATATCCTCTTACATTGATACCGCAGTGTGGGTATTCATACGCTGCCGTTGGTGTAATATGGGTATTCACCCAGCGTTGCTATGCATAGTGTTGTTAGCTTATATAAACACATTTAGATTTAAAAAGTTTATGTTTTTAAACCGTTATTTATTTAATTTTGGTTTTTGACAAATTTAATGTTTGTAGCAGCTGCTGGGCGAAAACAAAATATGTGTTGCCAGATGGTTGGCCGCGCTGGCATGCTGGCGTTTAGCACCGGCTAGGGCTCGCTGTCTTGGGTGGTTCTTTACCAACGCATCCGGGGAAATTTCAGCAGCTACAAAAAGAAATTCATGCCAGCTAAACAAATGGAAATTGAAATAAAAGTATGAGGCCCGAAGCAAGCTTACACACACCGAATCACCTTCTGGCTGGTGTTCTCGCCAGGAATAAACCCTCCCACAAGAGGTAAAAATACATCACCATGACATCAACGCCCTTTACTTACCGCTTGTTAAAACGTTTACGCTTCCATGCTAAATAAAAAATTTGACTTTCATATAAATATAACAAATATAAACATTTCTTTAATTTTTATTAAAATTGAATTAAATAAACATTAAAAAAAAAATAATTTAACGAAAAACAAATTAAAGAAATTCGTAAATAATTCAAAAAAACAAATTAAATAAATACAATATTATTTTCCTTTTTTTGGTTTGATAAAAATTTGAATTTTAAAATGAAGGAACAGAATACACTTGTGCTATTGTGATAATAAAAAAATTGATTTAAGATGGCGGCTTTCTATTTTCTTAAATTCTTTTGCAGGCTCCTGAATTCTATCTCATCGGCTTTAGCGGCTCTACAGGCAAGCTCGTTCGTCTTCGTGGTCACTCGTTTAGGTAAGTACTCATAAAACTCATTCAGGTATCACGATATATATTAAACTTTATGTAATATTTCTTTTTAGGTTAAGGGAGACACTCTTATTACGGGCTAATAATCTCTACCACTGAGACGAAATCAACCCTATGAATCGCGCACTCTCGGGCCGAATTACCCGGAGGAATGAATTTTTATCTGACGTAAGTTTCAAACTGTATTCCCTAACGTTAATTTAAAATGGAAGAAAAATATATATGTACATTTTTTTTATCGTTTGTTAGGTCCGCAGTCGTCAGTAGGATCTCTAAGGTCTTTGGCAAAATACCTGGCCGGGTGATGATACAATCTGCTGTGGCGGATGAAATCAACTCAATGTCCCCCGTTGGATGTGTCGGGCGATGTGTGGCTTGTTGATGGTAATTGAATTAACTTTTAATTATATTCTCAGCTGCGCTTAACTTTTAGTTTTAGTATTGCATTCACTTTTTCTCATATCTTTTAATTGTTTTCTTTTTGTTTTGTATAAAATCATCTATAGTTTTAACTTTATAGATTTAACTAAATTGTAATTATAAAGTTTAATTTTTGATTAAAACAATAAAGCGCAAACACTCGACCACTCGACACACCTTCTCTTTTCAATTTTTCTAACAAAAAGCTTCGACATTTTGTCCTTGGCTTCCCAAGAAGCTTCGCCCACGCCACCGATTGTTGTCGAAAAAAACAAAAAAACGGAGCGCCAATTTGCTGTTCAGCAATAAGTATAGTTAAAATGCTGTCAGATTTGTTTTTGTTTATCTTAGTCACCTATAGTTGCCTTTTTTTTATCTACCCACCAAAAATTAAATTTGCACAGGGTGCACACGACTACTTGTTGTGTAAAAGAGACAGCATACAATTTGGAGAAGTCATTATGTTTAAGGGAAATATGTATAAAAAGTAAATTCGTTCTTTGTTTTAACACAAGATTAATACTATGACATTAAAAATAAAAATTTATCTTCAGAAATAACATCTAAAGTATCGCTTAAGTTGAATTTATTTTCAAATTTATGCGTTCTAGTAAAAACGTTCTTAAAACCCTTACATGTACTTAACAAATATTGCAAATACACAATATTGCAAATTAATACTGTAAAACTTGTCTTGACAGTCTTAAAAAAAAGACATTTTTAATATTTTCACCTTGTTTTTTGTTTTTCCAGGGAATATTTAAAATTAATACGAAACAAAGCAACAAGTTCTACTTACTCTTCTTTCTGCAAGTTTTTTTTCGCTGTTTTCGCTCATGAAGGGTTTCATTGCCAGCATTGGTTTATGGTATTCTTTTTTAATAACCTCCTGTTGAGTGGCAAAAAAACCTCTTTAGTTTTTAATACTGTTTCTCTTAATATTGTGTTGCAATAAGCAACATCAAAGCTGCCAATAAAATGCATCTCGTAACTTTTTTTTTTTATTATTTATTTGTTTTGTAGTTGAAACATACTTTGTTTTTATATTCACTTCTTTTTTCCTGGAATAGTGAGTATTTAATGAAATGTAAATTGTTTAAGAATCGGTGAATGAACAAAATTTTTTTTACCATATTGATAAAGTATAGATGGAGGGAAATGCTGCTGCATTTGTTATTTCGTTTATTTATTTTTTGTGAAAAGGTAGTTACAAAGTTCGTAAAAGGTTTTTAAGTAGATTTTGCTGGAAAAGCAAAGGAGCAAAAAGCACGAGATTTAATAATAATATTAATTTTGTAAAAATTGTATTTCTGGGTAAAATTTTGGATTGCAAGCAAATCGTTCAAGCGAAAAAAAAAATTAAAAATTTCCCAATTCATATAGAATTGAGTGGTACTTCATATGAAAAGTAACACAAGAATGTTGGGTTATTTTTCATAATGAATAATATTATAAAAATGTTTTAATGGAAGATTGCAAATTTTTTTTGATTTTTTTTTTATATTATGAAGAAACTTACATGTATACCATTATCCGACCGGCTATTAAATTGAAAATAGATCCAATACAAGATAAATATGATGCCTATCAATAATATTGAATTAAACTTTAAAAAAATTCTACTTAACTGTACATAGAAATATTTTTTTAGTTTCACAAATATATATTGTCTGTCCAGAATTTAGCTGTTAAGCAATAGTAAGTAATCGTAGTTATTAGTTGTATTAGTTGTATCCACTTTGGGTGGTGTTTCGTTGTAAACATCATCTATTTAAAAAACCAAACTTAGGTAAGAGAATACGAGAAATTTTTATTCAATCATCAGTCGTCAGTTGATGGGGACGGAGTCTACCAATAACTATAACTTTCTTCTTGTTTGATGTTTTTATATTAAAAACTAGCTGTGTCCACACACGTTGTGTCCATCCTGACAATATTTTGTTCGGTTTTGCATCCAACTTAAAAAAAATATATAAAGCTTCAACACATGAGACTATACTAAGTGCCACATTTTTTGGACTTTTGAAGCCTCTGGCAAAACTAAGGGCAATACATTTCTTTCTTCCATCGATTGCATCTGCAGGTGGTGGATAGGACGCGATGTGTCAAGAGCTTGCGACTTTCAAAGGTCTTATTTGGCAATCGCATAGCAGGTGCAAATGCCCGCGGACCATAATTGATACCAATTGTAAGGTTAAGATGGGTGGTAGCAGTGTCGAAAATGTTAAAAAGTGGTTAAAAAGGACTAGTCGCAAACGGCACGCCTCCGGTGCCACGGCAAGGGTCGGTTGTATCTTGTTGCCTCGTCCATGAACGCCGTCACTGCATAGATGGTCCTTTTCTTTACGTGCATATTTGTGGGACTAAAATCGACAAATCAAATTTAGAAAAAACTAAAATCAAAGAACTAGACAGAGGATGACTCTGTGGATAAACCTTCGGGAGGGGACTTACCTCTGACGGACATACACAGGGCCATCGAATGGCAGGAGGGACAGCTAAGGACGCAAATCGGAGGTTGGCCGGTCTGCTCGTGCTGTTGAGAGATTCCTCTTTAGTGGTGCTGCTCTAAACTCCGAAGAGGTGTTAGAAGCCTGTGGTAGGAGACAGAATTCTGCCACAAAGGTCGTAGTAAGGAAAAAAGGCGGAAAGTGCATGAGAGCCTCTTTGTACTATCTGAATATGTAAAAAGGAACTATATGCTATTAAGGCCAGGGAGAGGCATCTTCTCAGGAAGCACAGGCAAAGTGTCGCTAAATTCGAGAGGATTTATAGACTAGTCAGTGCACTCCTGGGTTTTACCTCTACCAAGGTACAGGAGGCGAATGTTATATTTGTTAAAAGTGTTGGGGCGGTATCGGCTGGTGCCCCCTGTCCTATGGGACGGGTGGTGTGTACGGAAGATGTTCTGGTTGTAACCCACAAGGAATACAACCGTACCTAGTGTTGGGGGTAAAGGACAGCTTACCAAAGCGCTTAAGTCTTCGGAGCGAGCTGCTGAGATTAAGCAACCTACGCCTTTTAAAAGATACGAGGGGATGAAAGTCCCCACAGAGATCGCAAAGCTCCCCATAAGGGGATAACAATGCGAGTGAGGTCTGGAGCCGATTAAGTCTCCACCTCAAAGGATATGAAGAATTCTACGAGCCAGGAAAGTTGTCTTCAGGCAGCAGTCATTAATATAAATAACAAGGGCAATAACTCCAACGTTTAGAAATAGGGTTAAGGAAGAAATTATAAATATCACTTTGATCTATAATAGCGACCTAGTATTAGACTGGAATGTTTCTATGGACTGTTTCTTTTCTGATCATAGTAGAATAATAAATCAACCAAAGCTTGACCAAAGTGTAGACTCTAAGTTGGGGGACACTTCCTTAAATGGACAGTCACAAAGGAAAGTGAACAAAATCAATTAACTTGTTCTAGCCTGCCCAAAAATTTTCGTATGCAAAAGGGAAGAGCCAATCACGACGGTGGACGAAAGACTGTTCAATAGGGGAAAACTTACACGTAGGATTGAGAATTGGGACAGCCATAGGTTAGCCTTCAATAACTAAAAAAGTAATTGGATATATACAAAAGCGCGATGGCTCATGGACCGAATCTAGCTCCGAGATCTGGAATTACTCATGAATACGCCTGTAGTGTTTACGGGCGGATTATTCAGGAAGGGATAATTACTACATTTTGGTTGAGGACAATGTGGCATGAGTGATAAATACCTTCGAGCCGTATACATCTGCTGGCCCGGATGGTAGTTTTCCAGCCATGATTCAAAACGACCGAGCACATATATTGATGCTGTTTAGGGACATCTTTAAGGCGTGTTTAGTTAGAGGTGTCATACGCAAATTGTGGAGAGATTCGGGTAATTTTTCTGAAATCTTTTTTTCTGAAAGTTCTGAGAGTTGTGATAGTTGTGATCACTGACCATTGCGCCATTACACCAAGAACCGGTAGACGGGTTACCGGTACATCTGATTTCTATAGGATGTGCGAAAATGCAGAGGAGTTGGAAACTGTAGAGCATATCGTGTCTGACTGCTGAGTATTACAAGGCCGCAGATTTCTCGATGGGCTATACAATATCGCACGGTGCCAACTCAAAGTGCTGTCGGCTTCTTAAGAAAATTGGGTGGCTGAGTGATAGGTAGCAGGACGCATATAATTATCTTTTTTCTTTTTGTTTTAGTTTAGCTGAAGAGAATCATATTATTGGCACAACCTTTCTTAACATATCCTAACCTGGGTGTTCGCCGTCTCTTTCAAATATGATTCAGAGTAATGGTACATCTGTTTGTATACATTTTTAGTTTTAACATGACTGGGGCTAAACGAATTCAGTGATATAGCCGATAGGACGAACTATCATAAACCATGACGATTAACCATAAAATATATTTTGCTGCTACAAATAATCCAAGTTTCCAGCATTGTTTTTCTTTGCATCGCATACCTTTTATCCATCTTAACGCAATATAACTCATGTAGGGATAGGATAGGACAGATACCTAGATTTCAGTTTGGAAGATTGGATAATATAGAAAAGCATAATATTTCTAAAAAATATGTACCTGCCTTCTTGTGGTAGCGTAGTGTATTTTCTTAGTAAAACCCTTTTCTTTGTATGTGATATAATCCAAAACTAATTTAGTTTTTTTTTTTTTAAATTGCGTCCACATCAAGAAATACATTTTATTTTTCGTTGCTTTGCAAATGACCCTTTTTCTTGACTTTCTTTAATATTTGCTAAATTTGCTATTATTCTCATTTTTTATTATTATGACATTTATTTATCTTTGCTATTTACTCTTTTTTGCTTTAATACAAATTTATGTAAAGTTTTTAGTTTGTGTGTTTTATTTACAGTCCATTAAGTTTTCCACATGTAGCAAAAATCAATTTAACTGAAAGATTTAATTTAGTGTTTAGTATGGAAAAATTATATCACATAAAAGAAGCTTGGACGACAAAATATTTCTCAATGTTTTTTGCATATAATAAATGCTATAAAACAATTTCAAAAGTATGTTTGGCTGCGTACAAAAATACATTTGATTTTTTTTTTACAAAACTTACTAAATGAATATTTTAATTAATGTAAAAGTTCCTCAGTTCTTGGAATTTCTATGTTAGAGATAGTATCGCTTTATTGAGTTTCGTTATTTTATTTAGATACATCCAAGTGAAGGACGTAATTTCTAAAGATTACTCAGCAGGTGATGCTTGTCGATTATTTTGTGTCAGTTTATTCAGAAAGTCATCCTTAATATTGCTTCAAATTACTAGCTACTACACTGAGGGGAAAACGACGTTGAAAAATCGACAACGAAAGTGGTTACTTTGTCACTTTTGTTTGACAACGGGTATTGTCAACTTGTAAACGACCGTAGTCGAATTGGCAACTTTTAAACGAGCGTTGTCAACTTTTTAACAATAGATGAATTTGAAAAATGCAAGAAAAACTTTTATACCTACCAACTCAAGAGCAGCAAAGGTCTACAGGTAGTTATTAAAGGTATAGATTCATATGTGGATCCAAAGGAGATAACAGGTGGCCTTCAAAAAGCGGGATTTAAGGTAAACCACTTTTTCGAGTTGAACTTTAACCTGAGAGTGAAGAAAAACGAAACGCATCCAATTTACAATCTGAAATACCTACTGCACCGAAAAATTACAGTGGAGGAGCCACATAAGCGATCAGGACCCGTCCAGTGCCTGAATTGTCAAGAGTATGGTCATACTAGGGCTTACTGTAACTTGCCACCGGTTTGCGTAGTGTGTGGCGAGCTACATTGTTGCGCTCAATGCGATAAACCTAGGAATGACACTAATGTTAAAAAATGTAGCAACTGCGGTGGAAACCACACTGCTAATTACAGAGGCTGTCCAGTTTTCTCTATGGTAACGAAGTCAACCCAAAAATTAAATACTCTTGCTAAGCAGCCACAATATCAAACAAATGCGCATTACCCCCAGTTACACCAACCAACAACCCAACATATTTCATACGCGGATATGGTAAAATCTAATCATATTTCAGTGCACAAAGCGACACCGATAACTAATTCTATTCCAAATTTACAATCGCATCCTATAGAAAAAACACCATCTGGTAATTTTAATCGTCTCGAAGCAAGCATCGAGACTTTAGTGCATTCGTTAAACAGTTTTATGAGCTCTATGAGCAGCATGATGCATGCAATCTACTATGTTAAATTATATGTTTCTGGAACGCAAACGGCTTGTGCCAACACAAAAATGAACTCGAGTAGTTCCTTAAGAAGGAACAAATTGACGTCATGCTGGTTGCAGCGACTCACTTAACAATAAATAGCTTTTTTAAAATACATGGCTATATCTTATATGACACCAAAGACCCCCGTGGCAGAGCATGTGGTGGTTCAGCAATACTAATAAAAGCTCGAATCAAACATTATTTACTGTGTGATTTTTGTGAAGACTACCTTCAAGCAACAAACATCTGCATTGAAGAATTTCATCAAAACTTAGTTATTTCTTTGATTTATTCACTTCCTAGGTTACAAATATCAGAGAGTCAATACAGCGATTTCTTCAAATCACTAGGTACCTGTTTCATAGCATCAGGCGACTACAACGCTAAATATACGTTTTGGGGATCAAGATTAATTACTCCAAAAGGTCGTGTTTTGTTTGACACAATTTCAAAAATGCGTCTGAATGTGATATCGAGTGGACAATAAACCTATTGGCCTACTGATCGACAAAAAATACCGGATGTTATAGATTTTGGCGTGATTAAGGGTATTCCGAGAGAAACGATTAAAGCTGAAGCGTCGCTTGAATTATCCTCAGATCATTCACCCACTATCGTCTATATATGGGACAAACAAAACATCATATCACCAATGACTACCTCAAGCATTAATTGGTTGAAATATAGAAAGTATCTTAGTACTCATTGTTCGGAAAACATCCCGCTAAGAACACCTGAAGACGTAGAGCGGAGTCTTATTGATTTTGACCAAAACCTCAAATCAGCTGCCCAACATTCAACAATAACCCGACAATTAGCTAGATACAATCAAATTTATTCTGCAGATATCGAACGGCTCTTGGCTGAAAAAAGAAAAATTCGTAGAGAATGGCAATCACAGAGATCTCCTCAACTCAAAAGAATGCACGAACCGGCTAAGAGACATGCTGGAATCTAGAAGAGTAGCTTCCCTGAAAAACTATGTGGGAGACCTAGACGCAACTCCTCAATCAGATTATTCGTTATGGCTTGCTTGTAGAAACCTTAAAAGGCCAGTCTTACGTAAGCCTCCCTTGCGAACTTCAGCTGGAGGCTGGGCACGGAGTGATACCGAAAAAGGAAATTTATTTGCTGGACATTTGAAAAAGGTTTTTACCCCAAATATATCGACTGATATAGTTGAGTTGCCAGTTCTCGAGGCTAGTGCTGCAGTACCGATAAGATTTGAATCTGGTGATCTTGAAAAGGCAATAACGGATTTGAACACCAAAAAAGCCCCTGGCGTTGATAAAACCAGTAACAAAATGTTATTTGAGTTGCCCCATAAAATTATTCTTTTTATTTTTAATGCCATTTTACGTTTTGAGTACTTTCCCACAGATTGGAAGGTGTCCTTGGTTACCATGATTCCTAAACCAGGAAAAGACCACACAAAAATTAAATCATACAGACCAATAAGCCTTTTGTCAAATATGTCAAAGCTGTTTGAGAGGATGTTAATAAAAAAGCTTAACCCTATTTTAAGCGACAAAGGATGTATTTCAAACCATCAATTCGGCTTCAGAAAAAAACATAGTACGATCGAACAAACTCACAGGTTAGTCAATGTTGTTAAGAAGACATTTGAAGAGAGAAAATACTGCTCTGCGCTTTTTATCGACGTTTCTCAAGCATTCGATAAGGTATGGCATGAAGGTCTAATATATAAGATAAAACTGAATTTGCCCGTAAACGTATATAAGCTGCTAGATAGTTATTTAACCGAACGAAAATTTATTGTGAAAGAAGGAGATTTTTTGAGCTCACCCCAGCCAATCGAAGGTAGTATATTGGGGCCCTTTTTATACTTATTGTATACTTCAGACATGCCAACTAGTAACCGAGTTCACACATCGACATTTGATGACGACACAGCTTTTTTAAGCATTCACGAAAGTCCCGAAGTAACCTCACGATATTTACAAGACCACATATCCAATTTAGAAAAATGGTTAAAGAAATGGAGAATAAAAGTGAATGAACAAAAATGTACTCACATAACTTTCACACTGCGCAGAAAATCTTGCCCCCCTATTCGGATAAATAACCAAACGATACCTCAGCTTTCAGATGTCAAATATCTCGGCATACATCTTGACCGGCGCCTTGCATGGAAACGGCACATAGAAACAAAGTTAAGGCAAATGAAGTTGAAAGCAGTCCAACTAAACTGGCTCATTGGCAGAAATTCTACTCTAGCTTTAGACTGCAAACTTTTATTATACAAGTCAATTCTAAAACCAATATGGTGTTATGGCATTCAATTATGGGGCACTGCCTCAACTACCAACGTAGAAAAATTCAAAGGCGCCAAAATAAGATTCTACGTATTATTACATCTGCTCCCTGGTATATAAAAAATTCGAACATCCATAAAGATCTAAACGTGCCATCAGTTAAAGCAGAAATATCGAAACTTGCCATAAGGTATTTAAAGAAGCTTGAAACTCATCCGAATCCACTGGCCCGTAACATACTAACTGAACCTGGTTACATTCGACTAAGAAGGAGGGACACTTCTTCTCTCATCCGTACATCAGAGGGATAACCCACAAATTACAGTAACCGTGAAACATACATACAAAAAAAAAAAAAAAAACCAAGAACTTGCACAAGCATAAATTGGTTAAAATATAAAAAATATCTCAGTACTCATTGTTCGGAAAATATCCAGCTAAGAACTCCAGAAGACGTAGAGCAAAGTCTTACTGATTTTGACCAAAACCGTAAATTAGCTGCTCAACACGCAACAGTAACCCGACAACTAATAAGACAAAAAAAAATCTATTCTGTTGACATCGAGAAGCTCTTGGCTGAGAAAAGAAAAATTCGCAGAGAGTGGCAATCGTACAGATCTCCTCAACCTAAAAGCAGACTTAAAGAATGCACGAAATGGCTAAGAGATTTACTAGAATCCCGAAGAGCAGCATCTCTGAAAAACTAAAACTAAAACTTAGAGCCTAAATCTGGAAGAAAAGGTCTGTGTGTTAAAACATACGGGTCCTCTTCGAGGCCCGACCAGTGCCCAAAGGACTGGTACCACGGGAATCGGTGTCCCCACAGAGAGCCTATCCTCTCTGTGACCGGTTATTGGTGAGGTCCCCTTCGGGGGTACACGGAGTGGTTGTGGTTTAAGATCAATTTATGTAGGTAAGGTGCAAGGTCGATCAAGTGTGCTGTTGCACTCTCAACAGACGGAGTTTGGATAGTCTCCAAACCCCTAAGCAAGAGCTTATAATATGGATCTAGGCTTGCCTTGGAAAGGCTTGCCATATTATATAAATTGCTACTCATTGTGACTGTATCACACACAAAAAGCGATTGGTGGCAATCGTAAAGTGTTGTTATACTACAAAATGGGGACGCCTAAGTTTCACTCGGTGGTAAGACCACCGTGAGGTTAGGCCGAGTTGGAAGGTACTCACGTTAATCTTGTTCCACAATCTCTGAAAAACTATTTAAAAGACCTTGACCCAACTCCTCAATCAGATTATTTATTATGGCGTGCGTGTAGAAACCTTAAAAGGCCAGTAGTACATAAGCCTCCCTTGCGAACTTCGTCTGGAGGCTGGGCAAGGGATGATACCGAAAAAAGCAAATTATTTGTTGAACATTTGAAACAGGTTTTCACTTCAAATGTATTGACTGATGCAGTTGATTTGCCAACTGCCGAAGCTAGTGCTGCAGTACCCTTAAGATCTCATTTTACTGACATTGAAAGGGTAATAACAGATATAAACACGAAGAAAGCCCTTGGATTTGATAAAACCGGTAACAAGATATTATTTGAGTTGCCCCATACAGCTCGAAAAATTATTCTTTTTATTTTTAACGCCTTGAGTACTTTCCTTCAGGTTGGAAGGTTTCGTTAATAACTATGATTCCTACACCAGGAAAAGAGCACACAAAAGTTGAATCATACAGACCTATAAGTCTTTTATCAAATATGTCAAAGCTGTTTGAGAGGATGTTAATAAATAAGCTGAACCCCATTCAAAGCGACAAGGGATGTATTTCGAACCATCAATTTGGCTTCAGAAAAAAACATAGTACGATTGAACAAACTCACAGGTTAGTTAACGTAATTAAAAAGACCTTTGAAGAAAAAAAATACTGCTCTGCGCTTTTTATTGACGTTTCCCAAGCATTCGATAAGGTATGGCACGACGGCCAAAAATATAAGTTAAAACTGAATTTGCCCGCAAACTTATATAAGCTGTTAGAAAATTATTTAACTGATCGGAAATTCATTGTTAAAGAAGGCAATTTTTTAAGCTCATCTGAGCCAATTGAAGCCGGAGTTCCCCAGGGTAGTATATTGGGGCCGATTTTATACTTGTTGTATACTTCAGATATGCCAACTAGGGGCCGAGTCTACACATCGACATTTACTGACGACACAGCTTTTTTAAGCGTTCACGAAAGTCCCGAAGTAGCATCACGATATTTACAAGACCACATATTAATTTTAGAAAAGTGGTTGGAAATGGAAAATTAAGGTCAATGAACAAAAATGTACTCACATAACTTGTACACTGCGTAGGGCATCGTGCCCCCCTATTCACATAAATAACCAAATGATACCTCAGCTTTCAGACGTGAAATATCTCGGCATACATCTTGACCGGCGCCTTACTTGGAAACGCCACATAGAATCAAAGTTGACACAAATGAAGTTAAAAGCAGTCCAACTAAACTGGCTCATTGGCAGAAATTCTACTCTAGCTTTAGACTGCAAACTTTTATTATACAAGTCAATTCTAAAACCAATATGGTGTTATGGCATTCAATTATGGGGCACTGCCTCAACTAGCAATATAGAAAAAAACCAAAGGCGCCAAAATAAGATTTTGCAGATGATCACAGTTGCTCCCTGGTACATAAGAGACTCGAACATCCACAATGATCTAAAAGAACATCAGAGGGATGACCCGCAAATGATAGAAGCTACCGTGAAACATAAATCTTTTTTTTTGTCACTGGCTGGAAATAACAAGTATATTTATTTTATTTTAAGCTTAAGATATGAGTAATTATTGTTAGTTCAAAAATATATTTGAAGTTTCAATAAATAAAATATGAAAAAAAAATTGTTTTTAATAAATTTAAGTCAATATCCTAGCCAAGTAAAGTATAAATTAATCGTTGTTAAATTTCTTCTTTGTTCTCTTTTTATTTAAAAGTTGACATTGTCATTGTCTTCGACTTTACTTTTAAAGAGAAATTGACACATATAACCTAAATACTACAGAATACCAGTGTATCTGTTACTTTAAATGTAAGTAAACAGTTTTGAAGCGATAAAAGTAACTGTTGACCGTATTTGGCCTAATGGCGACAACAATCTTTATGACCGGATGTAATCTTAAAAGACGCTGTAGTCTAAGTACTTGCACTCAAAAAATGTTTACACACTTCGACTATTTTGGCAGCATGGCAAACATTACACAATATCCAATATTCGTATGTCGATAACAGCAACTGCAAACTTTGTGGAGTATAAAATAAGAAAATAGTTGGATTGATTTGTTTGCTTATTTATAAGGAGGGTGCTGGTTACCAGTGGTCAATATAGATGGATAACTTGGAATTATTTTTTCCGTATTTAGGCAGCAATAGTAAAGCTACTGTAAAATGTGTTTAAGATTTAGTTAGTCTGTTAGTTAGTCTGTTGGTTTAAGAAAATAAACCATTTGAAACTTTTAACCTTTATTTTTGGGGAAGTAGTAATTAGCATTTGTAAGCTTATAGACCTTCACTAATTACAGTCTATGGAACAAGTATTTACAAGGTTTTAGAAAGCAGCTTTTCTTAAAATTCTGGGTATGTTAAAGGGTTATGCTATTATTCTAAATTACCCTGTATTGCATTAGTAAAAAGTTTCCTCTTCAACCTAAGTATGAGTAAACAAATTTCTGAAGATTAAAAATAAAACGAAACTAGCTGGATTATTTGATTTATTTATTAATGGTTATAAAAATCAGTAAATGAGTTTAGAATACGTAAATATACGAGTATGAACATCTAGGCCTTCAACTCTGGTTTAAATTTATCTTTTACAAATTTAAAATTAATTAATTAGATAATTATATAAATTTTATTTGAACTATTTTTAAATTAATAAATTAATTATTTAGGCTTAAGTTCTTATTCATAAAGTGATAAAGAAAAATTAGATACCAGCAAAGCAGAATGCATTTTCTAGACAGCTACGGCCGTCATCAGTACTCTTTGTATCAATCTACCCGGTAGCTTCAATTTTCTATTTAATTTGTCTTTATCTCTTTATAAATAAAAACTTAAGCCTAAATAATTAATTTATTAATTCAAAAAAAGTTCAAATAAAATTCATATATTTTCACAGAGCGGGCACGGCTTTGACATTGTTAACTTCAACACTATTGTGTTAAAAATCAAAAATATACATTTGTAAAATAAAAAATATCTAATTGTTGTTAATTGCTAACCAAAGGTTAGCTAATAGCAAGACAGATATATACCATTTTCAAATAAAAGAAAATATATAAAGAGAATAAAAATAAAGAAAAAATGTTTACTGGTAGTATAATATAAAAAGAAAATAGAGTTTACAAGTGTAAAACAATTTCAAAAAGCTCTTTCTCCTATGAAATATAATGTAAAATTAAAATTTCTCATATTTTATTACTTTAATAAGTTTGTATAAATAGAAAATTGAAGCTACCGGGTAGATTGATACAAAGAGTACTGATGACGGACGTAGCTGACTAAAAAATGAATTCTGCTTTGCTTGTATCTAATTTTTCTATATCTCTTTATAAATAAGAACTTAAGCCTAAATAATTTATTTATTAATTAGATAATATTAACAATTTTGGATTTTTCTAAAAAAGTAAAAATTTTGTGAACATTATTACATGATGGTAAACAAAGCAATAAACTAGGAATGGTGGAACCAAAAATTTTAAATCTCTCTTGAGTAAATAGCTGACAACTGTCCAATATTTGATCAACAGTTTGTGTGGCATTACAACTACTGCAGATAGGTTTGTCTTCTCTTGATAGTAATTACTGATGAGTGGTTAAGGTTTGGCCAAGCCTAACTAAGCCTTGAGAATAACCTTGCTCCGCTTCTAGAAACTTTTGAAGGACATAAAATTTTCTCTCCTATAGGGTAAATTGATTTATAGCGATGTATGTATGTATGTATGTATGTATGTATGTATGTATGTATGTATGTATGTATGTATGTATGTATGTATGTATGTATGTATGTATGTATGTATGTATGTATGTATGTATGTATGTATGTATGTATGTATGTATGTATGTATTTAATGAATTCATGTGTTTTAATATTTGCAATTTTATATCTTTATTTGTTTGCCTGTGAAAATAGCTTCAATGTCTGCGTTACCTAAGACCCATATTAAAAGAATTTTGTTAGGTGATTTTATTAAATAATTACGGATAATTGATACTAAATTTTCTGAGTTATTTGTGCATGCGATTGCACAATTGAGCATATTCTATGACCAATTTTATTGCAAAAATTTCTGCTGATTTGCATTGAATCTCTTGCTAACAAAAAATTCCAAAACACAGACTTAATCAGGGTTATCACAAATTCCGATCGGAATTGTTTTAGAGTTCGTTCATTAAATATAAAAAAATACAAAACCACTTTCAATGTATTAAACGTGGCCTCATACGAATGAATATAGCAAAGCAATCAGTCATACCACTCTGCAACCTAATTTATCAGCTGCTTATTTATTTTCTACTGCTGCTGCAATTAAAGATATTTCTGGCATTTTTGTTAATTTTTTCTGAATTACTTTAATTTTTTACACTATAGCATAACTATTTTTTTAATTTCAAAGCAGCTATTTTTTTGTTTTGCCATACTCGTTGTTATGTTGTCATATTTTAATACCTAAGAAGATTCCATTAAAATTAAAATAAGAAAAAAAGAAATAAAATATATTTGATTAAGTCAAGCCAATGCTCGACAAAAAAATTTATAGTGCACGATTGATGTCATCATTTGTAGTTCATTCCTCTAATGTTTGGATGAGAGAAGAAATGACCCTTCTTCTTAAACGAATGTAACCACAATCATTTAGGATGTTATGGATTTGGAGGCGTTTCTTTAATTTTGTTGCTGCATGTTTCGCTTTTTCTGCTTTAACTAGTGCCACGTTTAGATCTTTGTCCAAGAGGGGTAGAAGGTATATTCGGCTTAAATACGGTTTTTAAATGATTAACAAATAAGTTGCCTTTTTCGATATCACTCAGGCTTACGTATGGCAGGTCTTTTACGGTTTCTTGTTGTGGATTAGCATAAAATCCTTTTAAGTATTTTTGTAGTCAGGCAATTCTTTGGGATTCTAGTAGATCCCTTAACCGTTTCGTAGTATCTTTTAGCCTGCTTTTAAGTTGAGGAGACCTGTGTGATTGTCACTCTCTGCGAATTCTTCTTTTATCACTCAAGAGTCGTTCGACATCTACAGAATAATTTTGATTATATATATTTAGTTGTCGAGTTACTGCAACTGGTTGGGAAGCTAATTTGATCAAATTCAATAAGATGCATGTCAGCATGTCTACGTTTTCTGTTGATCTTAGAAGTATAATTTCCGACCAAAGAGCGCTAAGATATTTTTTATATTTTAACCAATTTATGCATCTGCTTTTCATTGGTGATACAATCTCTTGTGGGTTTCAGATATAAACTAGAGGTGTTTCAACTTTAATCATTTTACTCTTGAAATACCTTAGTCACGCGAAAATCAATAACATCAGATATCTTTTACGGATCAGTAGGCAAATAAGCTGACTTGACCACTCGAGATCACATTCGGACGCATTTTGAAATAGAATCGAACAAAATACGACCTTTTTCAGTAGTTATTCTTGATCCCCAAAACATATGTTTAGCGCTGCAGTCGGCTGATGCTATGAAACAGGGACGTAGTGATTTGTAGAAGTCGCTATACTGACTGGCTGATATTTGAAATCTAGGAGGTGAATAAATTGAAGAAATACCTTAGTTTTGATTAAATTTTTTAATGTAGACGTTTGTTGCTTGATGGTAGTCCTCCCAAAATTCGCACAGTAAATAATGTTTAATTCGAGCCTTTATTGGTATTGCTAAACCATCACATGCTCTCCCACGGAGGTCTTTGTCATATAATATGTATCCACTGATTTTGAAGATGAATTTTATTTCCTCGGGATCAACACACAAGTCTATACCTTAAATTACGATCTTTAAATGCAGATTTAAGGTAATTTTTTTAATAATTGTTAAAAACAACTAATGACGCGAACTGATGCTATTGTTTAATTGAAATTTTTATATAAAAAAATAAATTGAAGCCAATCTGTTAATTGTAATTTTACTAAAATATAACAAATGTAGCGTTAAATAGCATTTTATTATTTTAAATAGCATTTTATGTATAGAACAAAAAAAAAAAAAAAAACAAAAAAATTTCTATAGAAGACTTTTAGAATTAATCTTAATTAAAAAAAAATAATAGGACATTTTTTGGTATGTGTTGACTGGCTGTCCTGTTTAACGAAGTAGTCATGATATCGATTTTCAACATTTTTAATATTTTGCAGACATAATTTATTTACATATTTTTTCTTCTTATAATATTTTTCTCTACCCTTTTGACGTCATTGAGTTTTATGTGTTGACTGCTTTTGCTTTTTAACTTTATTTTTATCCTGTTTTCATTCTGATTTTTTATGGGTTATTTTGCTAAACAAATTTCAGTTTCTATTCTATGTTTGTATGTCAAGTGCTGTAAGCATAATTCAAAAACAGTAAGTCAGAATTTCCTCTTCTATTGATCTGCCTGCTTTTGTACTAAATCGTACAATTCTCTTAAGGTAAAAAATATATTGCACCTACTTAGCACATTTTAGAGAATTAAAAGGTGTCATTTATATTTGTGAATAATTTATTTACAAGAAATGTGTATCTTACGCCCTACAGTGAATGAAAAGAAAAAAAAAAAACCGAACGTCTATGGATTCTGAGCTGATTTTGATTTATTTACAGGCACGTAGATTTTTTTTTAAGGAAAGATCTTAAAAAGTCCTATAAAATTTGATTAACTACAAAAACTGATTTGGAATTTTTATTTTTGCTCAAAAATAGTTTGGTAATTATACTACACTGAACATTTTTTGGTGTTTTGGTATTTTTTTTAAATATCAGCTGTATTCCTTATAGCAATACGTTAACAAGTCTTTTCTAGATCAACAAACAAATTAGATAAATCTCAGATACCGTTAACAAACGGCTTAGAGTTAAAAGTCAATCTTTGCGTACAAGTGGCATCGAAATATTAGTGAAGGATATCGAAAAAAAGTAGCAGAAGTGAAAAGCTAAACAAATAACTTCGAAATAAAAGAGACTCCACTGTGAGTAAAACAATTTCTTGTTTCTGGAACATTAATTGTACCGTTTTCTTAAAGTATTTAAAAAGCTTTTTATTTTTAACCGACTTCAAAAAAAGAAGGAGGTTATCAATTCGTCTGAATGTTGCTTTTTTTTTTTTTATGTTTGTGCCTTCAGAACTCGGTCATTTCTGAACCGATTTTAAAAATTTTTGCGCCATTAGAAAGGTTATGGCTACAGATTGGTCCCATTTTAAAAACAGTTTAAAAGTTTAAAAATTAAAGGGTGTCCCCATACAACATACATGTTTTTTACGTGTATTATGAAATTTGTAGGTCACCCATTTAAAATTAGAAAAAAGTGCTTATCACTATAGCTCCCAATAACAAAAAGTAATTAAAAAATAAAATTAAAAATTAAAGGGTGACCCCATAGGTGACGTAATTTCACCTTTATGGTCCTATCTTTTGAACCGTTATAGACAAACACTTGAAAGTTGCACAGAATGTTCGTTACTATGTCTGTTATAATAAGTATAAATATTTAAAATTAAAAATTAAAGGGTGCCCCATTAGTTGGTTTATTTTGGTATATATATGGCCAAACTTTTGAACCGTTATAGACAGACAGTTGAAATTTACAATGAACTTGTATTGCTAAGTCCGCTAAAATAACAAGTGTAAAATATGAATTTGGAAATTAAAGGGTGTCCCAATAGTTAATGTAAAAGTGATATATATGGCCAAACTTTTCAACTGTTATAGATAGACAGTTGAAATGTACAAAGAACCTATATTGCTTAGTCCGCTATTACAACAAGTATAAAATTTGGATAAATTAAAGGGTGTCCCAATTATTGATGTAATTTGACCATTATGTCCTCATCTTTGGAACCGTTATAGACAAACACTTGAAAAATAGACAGAGTGTTCACTACTATGTCTGGTATAACAACAAGTATAAATATTTGAAATTGGAAATTAAAGGGTGTCCCAATAGTTGATGTAATTTGATGTATATGGACACAAAGTTAAATTTTACAAAGAATCTGTATGACAAAGTTCTCTTTAACAAGTATTTATATTAAAATTTGAATTTAAAGGGTGTCCCAATAGGTGACGTCATTTGATATATATGACCCTATCTTTTAAATAGTTATTGACTAACACTTAACAATTAGACAGAATGTCCATTACTATGTGTGTTAAAATAAGTATAAATATTTAAAATTATAAATTACAGGGTGTCACAATAGTTTATGTAATTTGATGTATATGACCAAACTTTTAAGCCGTTACAGACAGACGGTTGAAATTTATAATGAACCTGTATTGCTACGACCGCTATAACAAGTATAAAATTTGAATTCGGAAATTACAGGGTGTCGCAATAGTTAGTGTAATTTTATGTATATAGCCAAACTTTTTATTCGCTGTATACAGACAGTCGTTTGGCATTGGTTTGACCTGAAAAAGCACAGAACCCTGGGGTCTTGTGCCCCTATATACTCCGGAAGTACTGCTCCCCAGGTAGAAAATCGACTGATATTTGTTTTAGATTATTGAATTCAAAAATTAGTTTTTTTTATCTGAATTGACAGTTTGTGCAATGACATTTAAAAAATCCCGCTTCAATCTTCCTGGAATATAATATAATCATTGTAAATATAATTACCGTCTTAAAGAAACATGATTTTAAGTTTGTCTGTTTTGAAGTCGGTTTTTTTTTGCAAGAATTATTAAGTTATGAATTTTAGTTTCTTGTTTGTCGTATATTTTGAAGAATGGATTATTCATTATATGTAAAATAATGTCGTTTTCATCTTTCCGTTCAAAATATACATATATCAGATAGAACACTATAACTGAATTTAGCCATTGTTTAAACAATAATGAAGAAAAAAAATGAATGCATGGATTAATATACTATTGCTCGAAGTTTCAACATGATCTTTTTTACCTCTTTGAAACATAATATAACAGATACTTGGTTTTACCAGTTATTTCCATTCGTTTTAAATTTATTTGCAATTTTCAGGTATTTAAGTTGTTTAATATTAGATGGCAATAAAATCATTTTTTGCCTTTTCCAAATGAATTGTAGGATAACACATAATTTGAGAGTTCTATTGTCATTTTTGTCAAAATTTTGATACACCCTTCTATGTGGACTAGGTCCAAATATGGGCCAACTTCTCCTAATTTCAAGAAATTTTATCAAAATATATGCATAATAGCCACTTCCACATACAAATAACTTCTCAAAAAATATGACGTGCATTTGTACCGAATATCTTACCTTGGGTCAGAAAAATCTCTGTAGCTCAAAAAGTGCAGTCCCGATGCATGGACATGTATATATAGGAATGTAGGGGAGAGTTAGGACTACAAAATAGTAAATTTGTGTTTTGACTCAGCTTGACTCACAGGAGCTCTATGAAGTAGGAAATTTCCGAGAAATTTGACCTTTAAAAAAAAATATTTAAATTGCTCTGAAAACAGTAGAGCTTCAATTCTTTTACCAGTAATAGGAAATAAGTCAAGTTACAAGATAAAAATCTTGAAAAACAAAAAAGTTATGATTATTTAAACTTTAAAAATTAACTAAAAATATCATATATTTACTAAATTCTGAAAAAGACCATTTTGGACCACCCTGTTCTCAGTGAAATAGTTGAAATAGAGTTCTAATTTTTTGGCTCCCGAGGTTTCCTACTGTCTACTTTCATATGAGTCTAATAACTTTAAAATCGGAGAACAAAAACCAAAAGGAGTTTTGGCCGCTATCTCAAAATATTGACCACAGTGCGGCGCCTTACTTGGAAATGCCACATAGAATCAAAGTTGACACAAATGAAGTTAAAAGCAGTCCAACTAAACTGGCTTATCGGCAGAAATTCTACTCTCGCTTTAGATTGCAAACTTTTATTGTACAAGTCAATTTTAAAACCAATTTGGTGCTATGGCATTCAATTATGGGGCACTGACTCAGCTAGCAATATAGAAAAAAACCAAAGGCGCCAAAATAAGATTCTAAGGATGATCACAGTTGCTTCCTGGTACATAAGAAACTCGAACATCCACAAAGATCTAAACGTGCCAACAGTTAAATCAGAATATGCAGTAACGTATTTGAAGAAGCTTGAAACACATCCAAATCCGCTGGCTCGCAACATGCTAAATGAACGTGGTTACATTCGTCTAAGAAGGGGGGACATTTCTTCTCTCACCCAAACATAAGCACTGGCTGGACATAACAAGTATATTTACAAGTATATGAGTAATTATTCTTAGTTCAAAAATATATTTGAAGATTCAATAAATAAAATATGAAAAAAATAGTGCTTCACGTATACGTATTTACTTTATATAAAGGTACCCATCCCTGGATACAATTTTAATATTTATAAAAAATTCTAAATATCTAAAAATTATTGTAAAGCTCTGTAAAAGGTGTTCTAAATATTTTAACAATAATGTAATTCCACAAAGTAAAAATTCTATTCAAATACAAATTTTATTCAATTGGCAATTTGGCAGTAAGTAATTCATATTTTCTAATTATTTAATCGCCATCTGTTTATCTTTATCTTCAAAAATATAATTTTAATAATTAGGTCATTTCTTTTAATACCTAAAACTTGTTTGAATGCATTAAATGATGCTAAGCTAATTAAAATGTCATGCCTAAGTTGTAAAAGTTGCGTGGATTTTAATTTTAATACGGTTCCTTTTCCTAAAGGGTAGAATCGTAATAGATTTATTAAATAAAATTAAAGTTAAAAATTTAAGACAACTAGGTTTTAATACTGCTGAATTGTTATTCCATAGCTTCAGGGTTCATTTACAGTGAATGAGTAAATATAAACAAGAGAAAGAAACTTAACAGGAGAATAAAATATTAACAAGAGAACAAACTGGTGGTTAGTGCATATCAGAGAATGACAAAAGTATAATTTTTAGTACTTATTAAGTATTTGTATAGCTACAGCTCAAAGAACATACCATACACTCATACTCATATCAATTTCAACTTAAAAAACTACAAGTATAGGCCACAAGTGCTCGCATTCTTGTTCATTATTTTTCGCAATACAACTAATTATAAGTAAAAGTTGGGTAAAGTATTGGCTATACCCATACTAGTAAGTATAGAGTAGGAATAAGTACAAGTATTGTAGTGTCCTAAGCAGCAATGTAACTCATTAAAGCACTCAATATACGTTCAGCATGCATAGAATGTATATAGAAGAATGAATATGACACTGCATGTTCATACTGAGCAACAATGTAGGCACTATGTAGTGTACTAAGTCATACTTTATGCAAAAACAATGCATAAAACAAAAATGAAACGATGACGCTGCATAAGTACGCTTCTGTTTTTATGAATGAACGTTTGTTTACGTTTGCGAGCAAAGACAACGATCATATTACAATGACCAGGCTTTCAGCTTGCTGTATAAATGTTCTTTACATATAGTTGCTGTATCAGTATCCGGCCGACCAAAAGTCAGCCTACTAACTGGCAGAGTCTAACTGCCTTGATAATAAAACGACTAAGATAGTATTTGCACCTTATACACCACAGTATGTATATACTCTAAGTATACTTAGAGTATTTTATAAAATATGTAACTATATGTATTAATTATTTCACATTTTAAAAATACGTTCATTCATTTATTCATCCTTATATAAAACTTATTTTGGTTTTCCATACTTAACCAATGTTCGATTACAAACAAAATATTGCCAAACATCATACTTATAAGTACACTTACAGTATTATAAGTACTTTTCCATACTTCTAAGTATTAGGTAGTTATAAGTGTGGGTATGACAGATACCCATCACATTATCTACCTACAACCAGTTGTACTCATACATGCACTACTTATACATTTTTAAGTTCGTTGTGTATAAATAAAGTTTGTTATAAGTATTGAGTACATTAATAATAAAACAATTTTTAATTGTTTCTTTAACTGCTCTTTATTGAAGATCAGGAAGACAAAAGCTTAAAAACTAAAGTTGCACATTTCTTTTATTCAATTTCATGCAGGCTTTCTAATTACAATTATTCTCTTATTATTCTCTTATTATAATTTACAATCATTCTCTCATCATTATATATAATTCTCTTAACAAATAAAGTTTAATATTTAAGTGTGTAACGTGAGTAATTATAAGTTTGATATGACAATGTTTATCTAAATATCATATCAAGCAATTGGAAGAAGTTCGGGTGTGGTATGTTTAAAAGTGTTAAATAACAATTGGGTTCTGGTTGCAAAATGATTTATGTTTACCGTGGGAATCTACTGTGTTGGGTAAAACTCCCCCGGACGAAGATCGATTCCCAAATTCAGAAGGAATGACGGGAAACGAAATTAAAGTTTTGTTAATAGTTTTGTTGGGCTTTAACTTTAAAATGAGATACACAATAGTTACTGATATTACAATTGAAATTACAATATATATAGTTATATCTATTGTTTTTGCTTAGTTTTTAGTTCTTCTATATACTTTATATTTTTAATATGTTGGTAAGTTAAATTCTGTAAAGACAGTTCTTCTTCAATGTTAATCTGTATTTCTTTGGATAAATTAGGTATTATTATACTTTCTCCATAAACATTTTTGTCATACCATCTATCAAGAATCATAATTTTACATTGTTCAATTTTGATAAGATAATGTCCGCTTAATTCTATCGGTATATCATTACAATTATGTTCAACAGTTACATTTTTCATATTTATAGCAAAAATTAAATTTGTATCAACTTCTATTACAGATGCTACATGATTTTTCTTAAAGCTACAATTCATCTTCTTATTATTTAGTACATTTTCTATACATCTATCTCTAACAAGTGTTAGATTTTTCTTATTATCAGTATCAAAGTAAATTGTTTTATCAAAGCTTAAATATTTATAATGTTTTTCATTTAATTCTAATTCATTATTATTTGGGATGGGTTGTATATAAATTTTATTATATATTTCGGGAGTTAGTCTTGGGATTCTAATTATAAAAAAGATATTTTTCCCGGATGTCGCTACCGTCATTTTGATATTCTGCAATTTTTCAAAAGTAATTTCATTTACATTTATTTCCTTGTCAGTCAATATATTTTGGCTTAGAAGACCTAAGCTTGAAGTCAACAATATTCCTTGTACTCGGTCAATGATTCTTTCCAAACCCAATACCTGAAATGACAAATATCCGTCCTGGATTTCTAATTGTCCGTTCTTAGTTTTGTTTCTTAGTAGTTGATATTCAAAGTATGTATTTTTGTAGTTCATAAATTCTTGACAATTTTGCTAATTGTTCATCGAAATGTTTATTTATTTGTATCTGATTATTAGATTGCTCTATTATGTTATGGTTGTTAGTTTCAATTAGTTTTAGCCTATTTTCTATTTCTTGCCTATCATTGTCGTCCATCGTTCCGTAAATACACTTTAGTCCTGTCCCAGCTATGTTGATAAGTCCTCGTTTTTGCTTTCTGGGAATCAAGGTTTTCAATTCCATTTTCAGATGTTCAATTTGATGTCTAAGATATTCGTTCTCTGTGTTTGACATGTTTTTTTCCATAGTATCTATATATTGTTCGTATTTTGTAGCGTTGAAAATGTGCAAGATACTGTCATATCCCTCGATTAGTTTTGTTTGTCCCAAAACAATGGTTCAGAATCCTTTGCCATAAGTAAGATCAGTTACATCAATTTCCTGAGAGTATATCATTAGTATGTTCATCAGCTGGATCGACCAAAACATCCAAAGACCTGAAAGAATTTTTTGCACGTATTAATTGGTCCTTATAAACCTTTTGGTTTTTATTTCTATAGGTTCTTTCGTTAATTTTTTCCAATGTCACTTTCTCATGCCTTCTGTCAGTCTTATGTGCTCTATAGTCTTTTTTGAAGGCCTCATTTACACATTGGTCCTTTCTATTTTTATTAAGATATGCTAAATTTTTTATCTTTCTTTCTTCAATTATTTTTTGATTTCTTCATTTTTCACAGGGTCATTTTGGAAATGAATTTCCACGGGTTTCTCACGAATTGTCAGATGAAAATGTTATTGTAAATAAAGTTAGCTTGGATTGCCAAATCCACGTTATAAGCTATATCTGATATCTCTTCCCTTTTTTTCAGTATTCTTACATTTTCATTGAGACTACTATGGAATCTTTCCACATCTGAATTTCCCGTATGTCGATATGGAGTAGTAAAATGAGTTTCTACATTGTTCTTCTCCAGGAAATCTTTAAAAAGTGCTGATTCATTGTCTAGAATGATTTTTTTGGGAGTTTTCATTAAATTAAACAAAATAGTAAAATTCTTTATCAAATTTAGCGGTGTTCTGTCTTCGATTTTTTGAATAAGTGCATATTTAGAGAATTTGTCAATCATCGTTATATAAGCATCCCTTGCATCTAAAAACCATATATCGGCGTGGTAAATCTCGTGTGGTCCCTTGGGAGTTTCTGTTTTCTCAAATGGGATTGTAATAGGGTTTCTTTCGATTTTGTAATTACATAACACACAGTTATTTATAACATTTGCTATTTCCTTCCTCATATTTGGGTAATAATACTTTCTTTTTAGATCAAGGTAAGTTTTGTCAATACCAGGATGATTATTTCATATTTGTGATGCCTCATTATTATTTCTAACAAGTCCTGCTTATCTACATTCTCCAATAACGTGTATGTTCTACGTATCTTAAATCTTTTAATGTTTCTCATCTTTATTACCTGCTCCTGGATCATAGAATACAATTCCTCATCCTCGCAATAAATTAATATATTTTCCTCGTTTTCAATTATTTTAAGTATTTTCTCTAAAAGTACCTGATAGTTATTTGCATAGACCCCGAACTTGTATAACTTTTTATTAAATTGTGTTTTTTCCTCATATAAGTTACTTTCTTGTTTTTCGATCAATATTTGTCTATTAGCGAACTGCAGTGGGCTTTCTGTTACCTGGATATGATCCATTCCATCATCCTGAGCACTATGTACAGTTGGTATTGGCGAACCTTTTCTTTTCCTATTTTTTATTTTCCTATTCTGTGGCTGAAACATCTCCCTGTTCACAGTCCTAAAATCTAATTTTTCATCCTTATGTTTTCGCAAAAAATGCATTCTTAGACCTGCTCTACCTTCAAAATTACTTTTGCACAGGTTACATTGAAAAAGTTGTGTACCATGTTTCCGAACAATATGCTGATTTAAAACTTCTTTTCTTTTATAACTTTTCCGACACATGTCACACTCAAAGAGATTTATTTCAGCTCTTTTTGCTGGTATTCTCGATAAGGCGTCTGCCACTTTATTTTCTTTACCCTGCACGTGATGAATATCGAACTCATATTCGTTGAGTCTAATTTTCCATCTCACCAACTTTGAATTCGGTTCCTTTAGTGAGGCCAACCATTTTAGTGGTCTGTGATCGGTGTTCAGTCGAAACTTCCTACCATATAAATAGTGTCTGAATTGACCGCAAGCCCATACCATAGCCAATAATTCCTTTTCAATTGTGCTATAATTAACCTCGTGCCTATTCAATGTTCTAGAAACAAACGCCAAAGGTCCGCTCTCCTGAGACAATACGGCACCAAGCGCGAAATTGCTTGCATCAGTAGTAAGTATGAATTCCTTCTTGAAATCCGGGTTCCTTAACACCATATCTGAGGCCAATATATTTTTCAACTTTTCAAAAGACTCTTTGTAGTAGGTATCATTTTCGTTGATCTTGCCGTCTTTTTTAAGCCTTAAAGTAAGGTGTTTTGCTATCTTGGCATAGTCTGGGATAAACTTTCTATAATATCCGCTTAATCCCAAGAACGCTTGTAGTTCTTTTATTGTCTTTGGTATTGGAAAGTTTTTTATGCACTCCACCTTTTTTGGGTCCGGCTTTATGCCATATGTAGTCACTATATGCCCAAGGAAACCAGTCTCCTTTCTCAAGAACTCACTCTTATTCAAAGACACTTTCAAGTTTGCTTTTCCCAGTGTTTCAAATATTTTCGTCAAATTATCTAAATGCTCCTGAAGTGAAGTTCCAAAAATCAATATATCGTCCATATATATAACACATATTTTATTGATGTATTTTCTTAATACATTGTTTAACATTCTCTGGAATGTAGCCGGAGCATTTTTGAGTCCAAATAGCATACGTTTGAACTCGTAATGACCTTCATTTGTTGAAAATGCCGTTTTTTCTTGATCGTTTTCGTCGACCTCTATTTTATAAAATCCCTTCGTCAAATCTAATGAAGTGAAATAATTAGCTCTTCCAAGCTTATCCAAAACATCATCAATTAGTGGTATTGGATATTTATCATCTTTAGTTACAGCATTTAATTTTCTATAATCTATAACTATTCTCCATTCCCTATTTCCAACTTTATCTTCTTTTTTAGGGACAACCCAAATGGGAGAATTATAAGGGGAATTACTTGGAACGATTATACCTTGTTCCAACATCTCATCAATTTGTTTTTTTACTTCGGTTCTATGTATTTCTGGATACCTATAAGATTTAGTATAAATTGGTCTATCATTATTTGTAGGAATCCTATGTTTTATTTCGCTTGTAAATGTCAAATCATCTCCTTTTTTATAAAATATACCTGAAAATTGTTGTATAAGACTTTTAAGGGACCTTTCCTCTTCCTTATTTAAATGTGTTAATCTCAATTGCTCCACCACCCCCAGTTCATCCAGATGGTATAATTCAGCCAATCCTTCTATTTTTCCTAACTCCTGTCTAATATTTATTTCATGTTCATCCTCATTTTGACCTTCAAAGAATAATGGCAACTCTTGATGATTTATGGTAATGCATTTTCTTTCGTAGTCTATAGTGGCGTTGTTTTCTCTCAATAAGCCTGAACCGAATATCCCGTTGAACTTATCGTGGAATTTAAAGATCTTAAAATTAGTGTTCTGTCTTAATTTAATTGGTAGGCAATTTTTGGAAACCTTTGCTTCCTTTGTTATAACGACATAACCAGCTGCTGTATTTACTCTAATCGGATTTTCTAAAACTTGTATAAACTTTTTTGGGCAATGGTCCTCCTCAATAATATTTTCTGTTGATCCTGTATCTACTAACATTCGGGTGACGTCTGTTCCTTTCCTAAACAAAACATAGGGCAACCCTGATTTTGTGGAGGGTCCCCTTGTTTCGAGGCTGAATGCCGAAAATTTGTTCATTGGGAACATTGGGGTTTTTCATATAAACAATGATTTTGTCTCGTCTGTCCACTAATGTCCATTGGTTCTGGTCTGGGATAATTTTGTCTTACGAAATTATTTTGTCCCCGGATGTTAGGAGAGAAATTTGGGTTACATTTTTGGGGAAATGTATTCTTATTATTACTTTGGTTTGCATACTTATATTGTACATTTTTGTTATGTTGATTATACTTTGCGCTTGTTCTATGATTATCATAATTTTTAATTTTTTCATTTGTTAATAAACTCGCCTCGCCCAGCTCGTGAAGAGCTATCTCTAAGGAATTTGGTTTTAGTGCACAGAGTACTGTTCTTAAATTAAGTGGAAGTTTATTAATAAAAACCTTAAGAACTACCTTATTATTATTCGGTATTTCATCTGATCTACCGTTTAATCGATATCTTTGATTTAATAAAGACAATTTATTTTGGACAAAATTATAAAACTGAAGAGTATCTCCTCTAAATTGCGCACTTCTTAATTCTTCGTACAGCTGCTCTGCTGAAGCGACCCCACCGAAATTCAATTCCAACAATTCTTTTATTTGCTCCCACCTTTCTAGGTGAGGGTGAATTTCTAATATTAACCTAGCTTTACCTTTGATTTTCCCCTTGATAATGGACAGGAACATCCTCTGAGCTGTTGGGCTATATTGCGCCATTGTGGGAATTACATTGTCTATGTTCTCCAAGAATGGGTACAGTTCCTCCCTCCTTCCATCAAATTCGGGTGTCAGCCCCAAGAACTTTAGCGGATCTATATCCCGTTGTCCATTGGGCATTTCAAGTGGCTGTTGCTGCTGGTTCATTTTATCTCTATTTAAACAAAAGATTTTTGCTCTTGTAATACTTCTTAACTTTTGTATATCCACTTTCAAAACTTTTAGATTGTTCACGTATTCACAATCTTTGTTGATTACAGTTTCTTCATTTTTATAAGTACACTTTTTCATTCAAAACTTTCACAAATAATTTAATTACTGTTATTATGTTGAATCTTGGTTCACGTATTCTCAATCTTTCTTGATTTAATTTTTTAAATTCTGCTTTACGGTTTCTTAATTTTTATAAGTTCACTTTTTCATTTGAAATTTTCACAAGTAATTTAATTACTGTTATTATGTTATAATCTTGGAGGGTCCCGTAGGATTCGCAAGATTTTTTATTTATCCTTTTTCGTAGAATTAAAAATTATTTATTTTATTTTTTTCTTTTTCGTAGGATTCTTTTTTACGGATAGAAAATCACTTTTTTTTTCTATCCTACCGACTGCGCCAATAATAAGACAATTTTTAATTGTTTCTTTAACTGCTCTTTATTGAAGATCAGGAAGACAAAAGCTTAAAAACTAAAGTTGCACATTTCTTTTATTCAATTTCATGCAGGCTTTGTAATTACAATTATTCTCTTATTATTCTCTTATTATAATTTACAATCATTCTCTCATCATTATATATAATTCTCTTAACAAATAAAGTTTAATATTTAAGTGTAAATATTAAGTATTAAGTGTTTAAAATATTAAGTGTTTAAAAGTGTTAAATAACAATTGGGTTCTGGTTGCAAAATGATTTATGTTTACCGTGGGAATCTACTGTGTTGGGTAAAACTCATCCATACTTATTTCACTGCAAATGAGTATGTGTAGGTATTTTCTGTGTTATAATTATAGGTATAGCTAATACCCAAAAATATGTGTAAATACTTAACTACATTTATTTTATAAGTACTTTATGTCAGTCTCTAGTGCATATTACATGTTGTATTTTTTCTTTGCTTTTTTATTTTATGTGGTACATAAATTCTTATTTATGGTATTTTGTATTTTAAGTTGAATATTGCATGGTGGGTTCCTGTGTAAATTCGACTCGAAATTTACGATTTGTTTTTGTTGATGTATTGGGTGGTTAAATTTAAACGTCAAGTTTTTTTTCATTTAATTTGACATATTTCACTTTCAGACTATCTCAATTTGAACCGTGGAAAGATGCACAATCGAGCCGTATTTTTTCCAAAATGAGGCCGGTCAGGCACGTACTGGAAGATATGCATATGCATATATATATATATATATATTTTTTTTTTGTTATAATGTAAAATTATGTCCGAATTTTACACACTCCGTATAAATTTACGTTTTAAAATTTAAAGCCACATTCGCGAATATCGCATCACTATCGGAACTCCTTCCAATTTAAGTAATTGTTGTTGCAGCGCCAAGGGTAATACACTTTTTATAGCAATATCAAGAGCAAAGAAAAACCATGGTTGAGGTAACCATAATCTAATAGCAATATATTATTGTTAAATTATATGGTCATTATTCGTGATCGCGACACTTGATTTTCTCAAATGCTATGTAAAGAGGAACAAGAATGTGGTAAGATTTTTTTTAAATCAACCACTTTATGATTTATTGGAAACATTTTAAACTTTCTTTTGCACCCACCCTGTATTTTAATATATAAACTTATTTGTTGAAGATGTTTCTTGTTGAATTTAAAAGGTTTGAGATGTAAGACACTTGTAACATTTGAACGATTTTACTTTATTCCCTTATAACTTTATTCGAACCTACACTCTATTTCTCCTGAACGAGCGAAGCAAAGATCGTAGCGAAAAACCAGTAAAAATATATGTATAAAGTAATGAAAAGCATATGGGAAGTACTTTAATAAAATGTTGGCTTATTGCCACATATGAATTTCAAATAAGTAAACATCAATTTTGTGTATTTGTAATGAAATTTTTTCCATCTTGGTATTGCTAAGGTTAGAAGAAAATAAATCTGAATGTAATGTTTTAATATTTTCTATCATCGTCCTTGCTGTAGTTTGATTGTGGTAATAAATTTGGCAACAAAATACAGCATTACAAGTGATGAAATTATTATTATTCTCTTTGTGTTGGAATGAATTTTGAAAGATGCAATTTATTGATAAATTACAAGTGATTTGTATATTTATTGCTCATGTTCCCTTGCCATCACAGATGAAATCATTGAAGTGTATTATTTATGGCCATTTGTGTTTACTATCAATTTAAGGGCTTGTTTCAACAGGTGGAAATGTATGGACTTTGTATTAAATATTTATATTATTCTTCAGAGTTAATGTAATGTGTCTGTTCATAAGAGACTCAAATGATTATAATTATTAGTTCAAATGCATAAAACGGGGATTGATACAAGTTGGTTTGTTTATATGCGAGGGTTAGATATAATTTATGTTCACCTTTTTGTGTGGGCACTTGATATATTTAGCGGTAAGTGAAGACATGTTGTTCTCTTTTTGTTATTCGTATTATTTATATCCGGGTAAGTTAGTACTTTAATACAAGTAAATATAGATTTAGGTAATATAGATATAAACACATTCTAAGAAAATCTGATAATTTTAGGAAATTTAGCAATGAAGATGACTGAAAAGTAAATGATTAATTTAGATGTCTTTTTAGCATGCTTCAGTTTTGGAACAAAAATGCTATATTTTTAATTCAGCAACAGCAATTCAATGTTGTGACAAAGTTTTTGCACAACGTGCAATTATGTGGTATTGCAGCGCAATAAAACTTAGATTACTTATAGTAGACAAAGCAAGCTTATACACTGAACCAAATTTCGTAGGTAATATTAACGAAACAAAACCTTAACGACAAAAATAATTAAACGAATTTATTTATTTAATATTCTGCTAATTACCCATAACCTTTTATAATAAAAATGCAATTTATTTGTTGGGAGAAAAAGCTAGTTCCTATACGTATTTCAGGCACGGTTGCCAGATTAGGGAATTTTCCCCTAGATTTAGGGGATTTTTTTATTTAGGGGACAATTTGGGGGTTAACATTTGTTAGGGGGAAAATTGGGGGTTCAAAAAAATATTAGCGAAGTCCACCAATAATTTTTAGTACATATAATTATGTGTGGTCCTCTTATAACTTAACCTTATTACTAGAATTGCTTGAAAAGCTTAAAAGTAGTATGTTTAGGTACCGTGAAGTAACTCCCAAATGAAAATGAAATAAATTAGTCAAGTTCGAGTTAGACTCACACACGTAGGGTTCCGTACTATGTTCAGTATAATTTAAAAATTCCAGTTGTTTATTTCTTTATGTCTTATAGGACACCCTTAAATTTTAAAATTAAAGTAATATTCGCGAAAATTGCATCATAATTAGAACACCCTTTAAATTTTAATATGTAATTGATTTTATAGCGGCCATGGTAATACACTTTCTATTAAAATATCAGGAGCCTACCTTTGCGGTTAAAAAAATAAGGTAATATTCGTGAAAAACACGTTACTAATGGACACACTTCAATTTTAAGTATTTGTTATAGCGGCCGAGAGTCCACTTATTGCGATTAAAAAATAAGTTACTATAAGTGAAAAACATGTCACTGTTGGAACACCCTTTAATTTTTAGTAATTGTCATATCAGCCGTGGCAACACATCTTCTGTACAAAATTTCAAGAGTCTACCTGTTACGGTTCAAGAAATAAGGCTTTATACATGCAAATCACGTCAATAGCGGAAAACCCTTTAATTTTTATTATTTGTTATAGTGGACATAGGTATACACCTCCTGTAAAAATTTCAAGATTCCAACTATTCATTCAAAACTTAGGATATATACATGCAAATCACGTCACTATTGGAACACCCTTTAATATTTAAGTTTAATTTTGTATACTTGTTTATAAAACAAACATAGTTTTAATTACAGTCTGAAAATTGTAAGTGGTTTCCTCTTACAGCTAAAAAAAGACATAAACGTAAATAACACGTCACTTTTGGAACAACCTACGTTTTAGTATTTTTTGCTATTGTGGCCGCAGTTACACATTTTTGATAAAATTTTCAAAAGTCTACCTATTATGGTTCAAAACTTAGGCTTTACACATACAAAGCACACCACTATCGGAACACCCTTTTATTTTTAGGTTTATTTTTTTAGACTTGTTTATATAAGCGAACTAAGTTTTAATTACTGTTTGTAAGAAATAAACACATATTCGTAAATAACACCTCTCTATCGGAACACCCTATAAGTTTTAATATTTTTTGCTATAGCGGCCATAGTTATACACCTTTGGTAAAATTTTCAAGAGTCTACCTATTATGGTTCAAAACTTAGGCCTTATACATGCAAATCACTCTACTATCGGAACACCCTTTAATTTTTATTTTTTATACTTGTTTATATAGTGAACTAAGTTTTAATAACTGTTTGTAAATTTCAAGTGTATCCCACCTACAGTTTAAGAAATAAACACATTTTCGTAAATAACACCTCTCTATTGGAACACCCTATAAGTTTTAGTATTTGTTGCTATAGCGGCAACAACTATACATCATCTGCGAAAATTTCAAGAGTCTACCTATTACGGTTCCAGAGATAAAAGGCGCTGACAGACGGACAGACGGACAGACATTGTAGCGAAAACAATAGGGTTTCGTTTTTACACTTTGTGTACGGGACCCTAAAAATAACTCCCAATGCAATAACTCCCAATGAAATAAGTCCCAACGAAAATTAAATAACTTCCAAATTAAAAAAACGAAATAACTCCCAACGCCAAAATGAAATAAGATCCAAAAACTTAACCGTTAATTTAAAACAATTATATTTTTACAAAAAAAAAAAAAAAAAAAATGAAATAACTCCCAAATGAAATAAGTCCCAACAAAAATGAAATAACTCCCAATACAAATTATATTTGCACCCGGGCACTGTTTAACTGTTTTAACCTCTATGGTATAACAGGTACCTCCCGATGAAGGAGGTCCATAACTTTGATATCATACCATATATCATAGATATATGACCAAAGGCCGGCTATACAGACAATATTTTGTTAGCGAAGCCGCTGTTCCATACCATAGAGATATTATAGAGCCATCCCATCGCTTACTAAAGTTTTCCTGCATAGCCGGCCTTCGGCCGTGCGCAAGGATTTTCTCCTCTGTGGTATAACCAACACCGGCTTCGCTTACTAAATATTTCTGCATAGCCGGAGTTCGGCCGGACGCAAGGATTTTCTCATCTGTGGTATAACCAACACCGGCTTCGCTTACTAAAGTTTACTGCATAGCCGGCCTTCGGCCGGGCGCAAGGATTTTCTTCTCTATGGTATAACAAACACCGGCTTCGCTGACTAAAAGTTTTCTCTGTATCCAAAATAATGCAATTTTAGTCAAATGAAATAATTCCCAATCAAAATAAATGAAATAACTCTCAACAGTATTAAGTTAGGAGGTATTTCATTGCGAAATAATTCCCAATGAAAAATTATGAAATAACCTCCAAAAAATTGGGAGTTATTTCATTATGAAATAACTTCCAATTTGTATGGGATTTTTGAATTTTTGTTGGGAGTTATTTCATTTTTTTGGGGATTTATTTCATTTGGGAGATATTTCACGGTACCGTATGTTTATAGCGATGGAGGAGCTGTTTTTCCATCCAAATTTGGGATCATACATACGCTACAGTCGGTATTGTTAGTTTAGTGGTTGGTATGTAATATTTTGTATATAATATTAATGTAAAGTGAAGTAGGGTGATTGAAGTGTGTTTTTACCCGGTTGAATAATAAATTTGTGTGTGTTGTTATTAAATAGTCTTATCAGTCAAGTTCCGTTTTTGTTTACGAGTATAAAAAAATATTTTTGTTGTCAATTTATAGTTTTCTTAGCAAAATGAGGTCGTCATCGTCGCATAATGGCGCCTTTTCTTAATACCCGTGGCAAAAATACAAAATTTTATGACAAAATTTTGCAAAATGAATGAAAACATCGTATAAAAAACTACTTACTGATCACAATTCAAAACGTTTTCCTTAATTGCAAAAAAATATAGTTTGTGGAGCTGCTCAAAGTCGACAATTTTTTAGAAATCAAGATAAGGGTGATCTTGAAAAAATAAATGCAATTTAGAATTAAAGTGTCAGAAACATAGCCCTTTGAGTGTCAGAAACATAGCCCTTTGAAAGTTGTACTTTTTTTGTATTTTTTTTAAGGTATGTTTGTTTTTTTTTTTTTTTAAATAAGTAGTAAATTGTTTAGCAGATGCCCTACTTTTTCGGCAGTAGCCGCTTTTTAGACACCCTGTATTTAGGTCATTTTTACAAATAAAATAGAGCATATCTAAAAATGGTAAAAAATGGTCTTGCCTTTAAATAATTTTACTAAGTTTGGCCGCCGTAAGTTGCCGCTGTAGGTGAAATAAGAAGAAAACTGTTACAACCTCATAGCGAAAACGAGAAAAATTTTTTTTCTCATTTTTAAAGTATGTTATAAAGATGGGTGAAAAATGTGAAAAGAAATAAAAATGGGTTTCCAATTTTTTTTCTCTGCAGCTATTTTAGTGTAAAATAAAGTTGTTTGTTGCATCTTTCAGAAGCATTATGTCTTAAGTTTGTAAAAGATAAAGATAAATCAAGGTCCGACATTACAAAAGCTGTGGTGCTTGCAAGCCCAGTTCGACTGCAGAGAATCTAAGGGAGTATTCCTACTCCACCAAATGCTTTGACCACAAAGTATAATATAGAAAAAGCCTTAGCGGTGTTTATGGAATTGGGATTGTTAAAGGAAAAATATTATATTTTCCTGGATACAAAAAGATTACATCTGCCAAAAAAGAAGCAGTACCACCTAATGTAAAGGTTGTTGAAGTATCGGTAGAGGTAAGACTGCAAGACTTAATGGATCATACACCCAAACGCCTTATTCAAAGTTTGCCTAAAGAGGAAGCAGTATCACTTTCAGATAGGCTTATATTGATAAATAAGTGGGGTTGTGATGGATCATCCGGTAAAAGTGCTTACAAACAAACAATATCAACAAATGACACAGCTATTACAGATACAAATATGTTTATGGCTTCAGTAGTTCCTTTACGGCTGAGAAGTGAAATCGCTGAGCATTGGAAAAATCCTCGCCCATCATAAGCCTTCTGTTATTGAAATAAAGAATGGAAAAAGTGTTTCGATTGATTATGAATTTTTTCTTACAATGATTGATGGCAGAGTCTTAAATGTAATAACAGATACCTCGTCAAATTTAAAGTGTGCAATTTGCAAAAAGTCACAGAAAGACTTTCAAAATTATTATGACTAAAGTGATGAGCCATCTCTATTACTGCCAGAATTAGGTGCATCAAGTTTATTTTAAAGCGTATAAAATTACGCGTGAAGGTGAATGTTTTGGTATGAACGCAACACAAAAAAAAAACTATCTGCTCGAAAAAAAATTATACAAAATGAATTTCTTAAGAAGCTTGGGTTGAAAGTAAACTGCCCAAAGCAGCGGTATGGAAATACTAGCGATGGTAATATGTCCAGATCATTTTTTGAAAATGATGAGGTAACAGCCCGAACTACTGGGGTCGACAATAATATTATAAAAAGGTTGGCAGTTATCCTAAACGTTATAAACTCTAGAGAAATAGTAAATGGCCCAAAGTTTGATGATTATGGATCAAAAACTTCCCAACTTTTAGCTCAAATATGCCCTGAGAAGAAACTTACTCCTACGATTCATCAGGTTTTTGCTTATGGTATAAGTTTAATTGAATATCAATGCTTACCGATTGTAGAGTTGTCAGAAGAAGCCCAGGAATGCAAAAACAAAGACTACAGAAAATCTAGATACAGGAATACTTGCAAAAATTTCACCGATTAGACAGTATGCGGACCTTTTCAATATGTTGTCAGATCCATTAATTTTATCACGAAGACATAAAAGATCTTGAAAGGATTTGGAAGAACATAATTATAGCTCCGATATATTAAGTCTATTAGATAACGCTCCCAATGTTAATGACTATTTCAAAGAGAACTAACATATTAGAGGTAAATAAGCCAGCCTTAAACATCTGCTGGACGAGTTAACGTCGCACAGTCAGCCACAACTAAAGTCGTTCGCAATATCCCCACTTGTGAAACTAAGTGCAGCTTTACGTTTCTTTGCAGAAGGTGGATACCAAACAGGTATAGGCAAAGATTGCGACGTAACCCTAGCCCCTGCATTATTGTTGCTAGATTGCCTCACTTCGTTCCAGAAAACACAGCCAAAATAAAAAATGTTTGCTGTGCGTTCTATAATATCACCATTAATTTCAAATGCAATGCTGGTGTAAACAATGTGGATAGTTCAAGCATCCAAGATAGTGATGTGGTGACCTTAGCATCACCGCAATATTTGTCCTTTGTCCAAAATATTAGGAATATTATCGGAAATAATCTCTAATAAAATTCTGTCCTAATAAATAAAATAATAAAAGTATACTTCGTCAACTTTATCACATTTTGATAAAAGAAAACAAAAAAAAAAAAAATTAAAAGGAGAGTAAAAAAACTGTTAAAACTGTTTATTGTATTTGACCTAAAAGTATGAATAAATTACGATATTTATCACATTTTTCTTAAAAAATATCAAGTACATACATTTTTTTCGCAACTCCCTTTGAATTTTGTGACGGAATTATTCCCAAAATTTGTTATCATATTCTCCCTTAAATTGCTATTCGTAATACCTACTTTTTTCCCAGGGATAAATCTCCTATTTTCGAAGTTCATTTAGAATAAGGGAAAAGGGAATGGGAAAAATTTCCCCGGGAGATTTGTTACCTTATTCTAAATAAAATGGGAGAAAATTCCCGGGGAATTTCTATTCAGAATTGGGCTGAATATATGTATATATTTTTAATTTATTATTGTAATTAAAACTAAAAGAAAACTATAATCACCTTTAATAAAAATGCTTACAACCATATTCATATAAAATATGTTTGGTTTATAAAAGGTTTATTGTGCAAATTATGTATGAAATTTGTTTTATAAACATTTTATAAACCAAAATATTTTTTCTGAATTTGGCCTTTAAACTGAAAAATAGCTAAAATTAAAAAACACAAAATAAAACTAAAATCTCTTTTAATTAAAATAAACACTTAAACTGCTATTGTGATAGTTATCAAATGCCATTATAATCAATTTGCATTTAAGCAAATATTAACATAAGAATAATAATAATAAAAAACAAAATATAATGGCAACTTAAAGGGCAACATGCTTGTAGAAGAATATGTAGAACAATTTTTACTTATACTCGTACGTTTGGAGTAGAGAATGTAACTACAGTTTCAAATTAGAAATAACGGGTGGTCCAACTACAAGTTTTTTAGTAAAAATTAAATGAAAATAAAAATAAATAAATGTTCCCATTATTTATGAAACACGATTTCATATATGTGACTGCTGCAGTTAAATTAGCAGTAGCTTATTCCGTCCGTCCAAATTTCAAAGACTTTGATGACGGTTTCTGGTTTTATTTAATGAATGACTCGAATCGTGGATTGTTTCTGGATTACCCGCTTAGCATCAATATTTATTGGCATCCCAAAAAAGTCTAAATAGATAAAACCGCAGCTCCGATAGAACCAACTGATGTCGCGATAACAGAATTTAATGCGCAAAAGTACTACCAACTATCATAATTCGCCATCCTGCTAAAACCAAACTTTAATCCAGTTCATATCTTTCGTTTCAGTTCATATCCTACTGAATTGATGTTTTCGGCTACATTTTCGAAAAAAAAAAATCGGCAACCGCTAGCCGCAAAGGTATGATGCTGACAGAAAAATTTATCTGTGTCAACATAATATATTTGTTAAAAAAATACTTTATATAGACCACCCTATACTAGTTATATACGATTGCAGAACGATGAAAATGTATACATACTTACATGCCCATTTGGGTTGCCAGATACCAAAAGACAAATAACTGGACAATGTAAAAAATTCACCTGGATTTTGAAAAATAACTGGACAATTTAAAAATGCATTTTAAGTTAAAAAAAATTTATTCAATTTTTCTTGACAAAAATAAGAAAATCTGGAGTGGCTTATTCTCAACTTTACCATACCTCATAGAAAAGATATTTTAATGGATATATTAAAATTATTTTCCAAATGAAAAATTATTATTTTCGGTTCGGGTTCAAAGTAAACTACCGCTCAAACGGTCAAACGGTATGATCTGTAGAACATACGCGAAAATAATACAAATGGAGTCAGGAATCTTAAAACGTAAAGATCCGTTGAAAACAAGACTTAGATTTTTTTTACGATTACTAGCTTTACCTATAAAGTATAAATAATAATAAAAAAACATGGAAATGTAACAATTAATATAAACGTTACAATATATATAAATTTCAATCATAAACAAGTAAAAGTGCTATATTCGGCCGTGCCGAATCTTCTATACCCTTCACCACGGTGATTTTATTTATACAGACATGTACAGCATTATCCATATTGTTGACTCTTTATTTAAATAAAGTCGTATAAGAAAAAATCATTATTCATGAGTTAAAGAAATAAAAGACAAATGAAAAAAAAATTTTTGGAAAATTTAAAAAAAAAAAATTTCGAATATTTTTCTGTAAAATATCTTTTTGAAAATGCTTTGTAAATTTTTTTGTAAATATTTTTGAAAAAAAAATAAAAATTTTTTTTAAAAATTTTATTGAAATTTTTTTGTTAAATTTTGGACCTTTTTCCAATCTATATTGAGTTAGAATGGTCAAACTAAAGCAAAAAGAAATCCTTACAAAAAAAAATTTCATCATATTGACACATGGGGGGTCCTTTTAACTGCTCCTATTTATCAGTGGGTACCCTGTTGGTTCATTGGCTACCTCTATGTGTATTGCTTTCTATTAAGGTCACTAATACAAATCAAAGCAGAAAAACCCTACCAATCTAAAAACAAACAATATTCGCCCCTCGCAGCGGGTTATTGATCCCCCGAGATCTGTATGCACTCCTTGCGATCTACCGCAGTCTAATATTTATTTGAGAAAAAAGGCAAAACAGAATCATTAAAGCTGAAAAAAATTAAAAAAAAAACCTGAAAAAACGTGAAAAAAATATAGGTGGGTGTGGTTTTTGGCCCGTAGCCTCCAAAGGAATGATCCGATGTTGCTGAATTTCAATACAAAAATTTTCGAAACTATGCCTGACAGATTGGTGTGCTTAAATTTTTTGTATTTCTTCTGGTGCCTTGGCAAATGACATTACCACACTAACACGGACAGACGGACGGACGGACGGACGGACGGACGGACAGACGGACAGACGGACATCGCTTAATCAACTTCTCTATGTATAAGGATCCAGAATATATATACTTTATGGGGTCGGAAATGAATATTGTAGAAATTACACACGGAATGACAAACTTATATATACCCTTTCCACCTGTGGTGAAGGGTATAAAAAGTATAAATACTTATCTATTTTTGTTGCCACATATATTTTTTAGTTTTTAGTTTGCTTTAGTTTAAAACTTACTCTTATTTAAACTTCAGCCTTTATTAATTTGAAGGTCTATTGTGTGTGCAGATTATTTATACTTGACCCATTCGCTGCGAACCCTAAATTATATGAAGTCATACCCTTTGCTGATTTTTGCTTAATTGTAAAAGATAATTCTTTATAAAAAATATGGTCTAATTTTTGTAAATATTTTATTAGTAGTATTTTTTTCAAGTTTTTTACTTACGAGCCGAGCCCTTGATTTTGAAAGTGGTATAAGTCAAAAATTTTAAAAATCTACTTTATCAGCTATTTCATGTCAAATCCTAATAAAATATCATAATCTGAAGTAATTCGCAGTTTGCCATGAAAATTAAGTTGATAAATTGAGTTTATTTTTTGGTTGGTAAACAATATATAGTTACTGTATATTTTGATAGTGGTATATGTCAGTCTGTTTTCAAAGTTTGGCAAAATAATTTTTAGTAATATTGTCATGTCTTCAGATAGCGGTTCAGGTATGATCAGGTAATCCTATTAATGTAAAAATTCACTATTTATAGTTAATTGTAATAAATTAAAAAATCGAATTATTTATACTTCCCTGAGCATTATTATAATTTAATAGAATTATGTAAAAATAGAAACCCATTTTTGGTAGAACAAATGGCTCAGAAAGATTTCATTTCGACGAAACAACTGGGAGACTCAACGCCTAATAGAAAGAGAAACTCCAATGGAGAACCTGTGTCTTGGCTAAAAATACAATGGATCAGATTTCTTAAAAATGCTCCATATAAGATGTTTTATTAAATTTCTTTGGTTGACAATTCTGAATTCAAAGTGTTAGATCTTAAAAGATTAAGGCCAAGAATATACGAAAAAAAATGATTTGCTTCCATTATACACAACCATTAGACCAATAACAGAAGAAAAACAAAACAATATGATGGATTTACTACCATATATCTCACCAATTTTCCACAAACACTTTATTTCCCTAAATACTAAAAAATAAATTACTTAGTTACAATGTAATGAGTTTGAATAAAATGTTATTTTCTAATAAATATTTTTCCTTGATCGTTTAAGTCATTTAAAAAGACATGCAGTTGATTTTGAAAATGGTATAAGTCATTTTAACCTTTCAAAACTACATTTCCTTTTTAAAATGGTTATAAATTTCACAATCATAATAAATACTTAATTGTTGGCACCATTTAATTGTCAAAATATTTTCTTCCATAATAAAAAAATATGTTTCAATCCTTGAAAATGCAAACCTCTTAATATCTCGTAACAAGAAATATATGACTTATACCACTATCATAATCAAGGGCTCATATATATTTATTTATGTTTGTGGCCACAAAAACCTAATTCAAAAACCAGCATGTTATAATATATTTAAAGTAGGAGGAGTATATTCGTCTTTGGCAGGGTGTCATGGATTGGCAGCGAATGAGTTAAAATACCAAAAGACCTTTCACAAAAAGCATTGCTAATTGGTATGGAATAAACAAATGATCTCAATTTATATAGATTTTGTACTTTATTTTTTTTTTTGCATTGTCAAAGACATCTCGCAAGCAGCAGAAGTCAGTGTACAACATGTTGTTGTCTATTACATTTGACATTTCGAAAACTTTTAGCAGCTATGATAAATTAAATCATGATAAAAAATATTGTTTTAAATTTAAAACGGAAATTTTGTTGTAAAGTGACTCATCTTCGAAATAATATTGTTGCTCCAAGTAATTAAAAAAAATATTTTACAAAAGTAAAGAAATTCGTTTTTCACTGGACAAATTGTATTTTAGCTTTTTTAAAATGGTAACTGGAACCTGAACATTTCACTGGACCATCCAGGCCGTTTGGCAACCCTAATGCCCATTCATGTTGTTTACACATAAACATCAAGCAATATAAATATTGTTTAAAGTATTTTTATCTAGTTTGTAAATAATTTTGGTTTTTATTTGTCCAGTTACAAAAAAAATCTTTGTATATTTCTATATTAAGTCAGTACTTTAGTTGTAGACAAGATTTCAAGCTTGTTGTTGTTTGCGCAAAAGCCACAGGGATAATGGACATTATTTTTAAAAATATTTTCATTAGTATATATACTCGTATATTGAAATTCTATACTAATCATTCCTAGGAATTATTAGCTAAAAAATTTTCGGGAAATTTTTCACTTTTGCGGCTACCAAAGCGCTACCTAAACGGTGTTAAGAATCATTCCTAGGAAGTTCATATGTTTTAGAAAGTTTTATTGAGATCTTAGGTTCATTTTTGTAGTTGATTGTTTCCTTGATTTTTGAACGGTTTGCTACCTATGGACCTGAACAGGGGAAAAAAGGTAAAAGAAATTTAATTTTTTAAAGTTTTTTGCGATTTTGACCTTGAAGATGAAGTTTTTTTGATTTTGTATGTTCACAATTTTTGTTCTTTATGACAAGAGCTCAGAGAGTATATCAAAATTTCAAACGGTTTGCAAAATATGAGCTTGAGGAAATGATCATTTTTTGCAAAAATGATATCGAGGCCCCACATCTTTGAGGGCCCATAAAAAAACCTGGAGGACTTTGGGCAAAACTGGGAGACAGGGGTCTTTTTTTTTGGTCTTTTATCACGTAGTGATGTCCGTATATGGTTATTTTTTTCCGTGTTGCACTGTGTAACAATTCAATGTGTGCATTATTGAAATCTGGTGCGTCAACGCCTTTAATTACGCTGCACAACCTACCCAATTAAACAACAGCTATCCCCACTTTTGTAAGCCGAAATTTTTTGAATGGTCCTCCACCAGTAGCTGTAGCCTTCGAACTATTATGTGAGATTTTTCAGCACTAATGGCTTCCAATTCATTCAAGGCTATTTGAAAATTGACACTCACTAAAAAATTATTTATTTTATTAAAACATTATAACTTGCATTTTTCCAACCATTGTTGGAGAACCATTTCTGTTCAATTCGACGGTAAACTGCTTCCTCAACTCCTCCTCTAGAACACGGAAATTGACTAGGAACTAGTGTTTAAAATAGAAATAAAACGTAAAAAGTAGAATGCAAAACACCAAAGAGTCAAATTGAAGTGAATGTAAATTTCTTTTACTTCAAAGAAGAATGCGGAACATACCTGTATTATTACAGGAGAAGATAAGTAAAGTAAAACGACCAATGACAAAACTGTAAGACTATGATTAGAGTACGAATAGACTGTGACTAGACTTTAAAAAGAAAATGGCTAAACTATAACCAGACTATAATTGGAACATTTAAACTATGACTCTGTTATAACGAAATGAATGGATAAAACTTAGAATATGACAACGCTTTAAAACATTAGACCACGATTAGAATACATTAGACCACGATTAGAATACGAATGATTGGCCATGAAAAAACTATTGTATAACTATAACTAGACTATAACTAGATTATGACAAGACTATGACTAGACTATGAATAGACTGTGGCTAGACTGTGAAAAGACCATGCCTAAACTATAACCCGATTATAATTGGAGTATAACAGGACATTTATATAACATTTAAGCTATGACTCTATTATAACTAAATTAATGTCCGGATAAAAATTAGAATATGACAACGCTTTTTATATTTTTAATATTAGACCACGATTATAATATGGAATAATTCGCTATGACGCAACTATAACTTGACTATGATTGGGACTATAAGTAGGCTATGACTAGACTATGATTAGGCTATGACTAGACTATGATTAGGCTATGACTTGACTCTGGCTGGACTATGACCAGACTATAACTAGGCTATGATTATAACTAGATAAGACCACGATTATAATATGAAATAATTGGCTATGACATAACTATAACTTGACTATGATTATGACTATGCCTAGGCTATGACCATAATAAGACTAAACTATAACAAGATTATGACAAGACAATGACTAGATTATGATTAGACTATGACCAGACTACAACTAGACTATGACCAAACTATGACTAGACTACTACAGAAAACCTAAGATAACGCTGATATATCGGTATAGGTGATAGTTTACGTTATAACAGTACAAGTTTGTCTGCAAAGTAGAACCTACAACTGAAGAGTGAATCATTTTGGAATAGATGGTGAACATTTTATTTTAATTCAATTAAAGCTTTAAGTAGTTACTACTATTGTAGATAACAAAAAACAAGCAGAAATTCTTTGTTGAGACAAATGAAAGTTCCAAATTCAAATACTCTCAACAAATTTTAATGCCAGAGGAATACTAAGTTTATGTTGGCGGCACAGAACTAATTGCTGTCAGTTCTCCTAAAAATTAATACACAATATTTTTCTTGCATTTAATTGACGTATTGACACAACCGAATTTGGTTATAATCTCTGACAATGTCAAGTTAGTAGAAAACTCCAATTGCTCGACACGATTATTTTTTGTTTATAATAAGAAAAGTTAAAACAGTACAACTATAAAAAGTTATAAAACATAGCCGCCATGAGTTCTTAAAATCTGATAACCCTTAATGACTATATAATTACAAGTATTCACGTATAAGTTAAGTGTTAAATATTCCTTTGTTATTTTTCAAGGGTATTTAAAGGTTTCATTAATCAATCTCAAATGACCATGCATGTGTTTTACGAATATATTCAGCCTTCTATGTAAACTTGTATAATATTTTCTATATTAATAAAATCAAGATAGCATGTAGAGGGTGTTTTTGTGTAGTTAATAACTAGAATTCTTTCTGTAAATTAATTCCACAAAAACGAGTGTTCGTGTTTGATTTTCATGAGGGCGTATACTTATTACTGTTAATGGGTGTATAATGAATATCAATCATACGTTTAGGCATCTTCTAGTTAATTAATTGGATGACAAATTGTTTGGGTTTAAGACTTAAACTTTATGTGTAAAAGAAATTGTTGTATAATATGACATAAAGAGCTAATTGTCTAAAATACACGCTACGACAGAATTTATATTTGAAATAAACAAAAACTTCAAAAGACCAAAAATTTGTTTTTGTTTTTCATACAAATTCTGTTTAAAGCGAAAAACACTCACATTGTTTGCATTGCTTTGCTTTTAAAGACGAAAAATTTTATATGATAAATAAAAGTATATTGTTTCAAGGTTTTTAAATTTGTTTTTGTTTTACATAAAAATTCCAGTTTCCCTTGCGTTTAAGAAAAGAGTCCCACATTGTGTGTTTTTTCCAATTTTCCAAGGTATAAAGAAAATTTAAAAGATGTTTGGCCCAAAGAAAAATGTAAATGATAATGATATTGAAATTTTTATATTCCAGGCAATTTTTTACAGATTAAAAAAATAGTTACCCGAAAAACCTATCTTCTATAAATTGGATTTACAAAATACTGTTTGCTAACAGCACAATAGCTAACGGCATGACTTTTTATTTTATATAACATATTTTGGAAGTATTATGAGGACAGGCATTGTTATTGAATGATATTTAATTAATTATAATATTTCACACCCTCAATAAAATTAATTTCGTCAACAGTTATGCTGCTTAGGGAATCCACTAATTGAGCCGTTTAGTTTGAAAGTGGCATAAGTCACTTTCGTTTTAAATCGATATATTTAGGGAGTGTATATATATTTTGGTTTTTAACATATGATTGCAAGTTTTTATAAAAATGAAGAAATACCGTTAAATGGTAATCAATATTATCATTAACTTGGTATTTTTGGAAAGTGATTGTACATTAAAGATTAAAAATTGCTTTGAATTAAAATTAAAAATTACTTTAAAGTAAATAGACTTGAACTTTTAAGCACAAAAAATCGTCCAAAACACGACATGTCTCAGCAATTTTTATGCAATAAATTTGGCTGTAGACAGACAGAAACGTATTTTCGCCTTTATATAAAATATACAATTATTCTAATTTTGGACGAATATAAGAGGTGGGCGAAATGTTGCCCGCCCACCTTTTACTTTTCCAAGAAAAAAAATTGTATTAAAAATTTCAGAAATTCATTATTAGTTTCAGCAATTCAATTTTTTTCTACATATCGACATATACATAGTTCCAATAGGATGGCATTACGCCCTCTATAGCACATACATATTTATTTGTACTGAAACTTGCATACCTCCGTAAATGGGAACCGATGGGGTTTTCATTTTGAAAATGAACAAATTTAATAAATCATTGAGTTAAAAGATTGCTTAACCCTTTGATGACTGACAATGTCCATATATACCTTTTATGTTTTCGAAGCTACAGTATTTCAAGATGGCTTGGTAGAATTATATAAGATTCAATGACATTTACATTTGTGACTTTTTTAAGGTTTTAAAGTAGATTTTAGATTATAAATTTTATTATTAAAATATTTATGGAGGATTAAAGACGTTTACTACTTGGAAATCCAACAAGGTCCAAAGGGACCTGTTTTTACAAACGTAGACTTAGCTTTAATTTTAATAGCCAAGGGCTAGCTTTTGTTGAGACTGTTCCTAGTAATAAATAGTTTGTTCCTATCGAATTTTTTTAAAATAAGTCATGCTAAAGTTTTCACGACTTGGATTTTATCTATAAGATGCATCATTATAATATTATATTTCTAAAAAGAACAAAGCTTTTTTAGTGGTGTAAGATGTAAGAAATATGAAAAAGAAACTTTTAGTTATGCTAGATTATAATTCGAACAAATGTGGTGTTGATGCAACGGATAAAATGTTGTGAACTGACACCAGCAAACTTGCAACAAAACTATGACCACAGGCACTTTTCTACAATATGATTGATATCGTTGCTCTAACATTATTTATAATCTACGATGAACTGAATCCTAATACTGTATCAGATAAACGAGGTTTATTTTTAAAAAATCTAACAAAGCAGCTAGTCATGTATAATATACAGGAACGGATCACTAACCCGCATTTCTAGTCATTTAATAATATGCATGGCTATGGAGTCATTAGGAGTTGGGGTAAGTTGTTATGGGAAAAAAATAAATATCTATTATTTTGAAGATTAAACAACCAACAAATTAAATTTCCGTGTACCAATATCACCGCGCGGTAATCGAAACTCTTGTCGATTGAGCCGTGCAGAACGTAATATCCAACAGAAGACTTCATACAAGTACTTTGTTTGCCTAGAACCTGTATGTACGCAACACTACACTACCTTAAAAATACAATATCTGGTGTATAAGCCACAGGTTTGGATTTTAGCAATTTTGTTAAATGCTGTATTATTTGCTATAGACTTAAAATATTGCCGCATATTCTGAAATCACCTAAATAAACGTAAAGATAAGAAGAAAATCTCAAATTCGCTAAAATAATATTTGAGGTCAAGAAGCACCTTGTGGGTATTGCTGATTATAGGAGGGTTAAACTTTGTTACGTACTAACAAAATAGTATTCTAATTAAATACATAAATAATTGATAATAATCAATGAGAAATGAAATTATATTTGTTTGTGAAATCATTTAAAACCATACATGGTGCAATTAATTTTCTCCAAGTAGAATTAAAACAAAAAATATAAAAAATATAAACTATAAAAAACTATCTATGTGATATATGGTTTTATATATTTTTAAATTCAGCAGAAACAGAAATTTAAACAATTTGCCTTAATATTGTCTGCATACTATTGTAAAGGGTGTTTTTTATAGAGGTATAGAACTTTAAGTTGGCATTACTTTTCAAGATGGCGACCGATTTAACAGCTGTCAAGTGATTTATTCTCAGTTTGGTTTGGCAATTCATCATGAATAGACTCACGCCTGAACAACGCTTGCAAATAGTGCAATTTTATTTCGTTTGGTGACCGCCAAATTTCACGTTTTGGACCTGTGAATTGGCCTTGTGATTTAACATCGCTAGACTACTTGCTGTGGGGCTATGTAAAGTCATTGGTCTATGCGGATAAGCCACAAACGCTTGACCATTTGGAAGACAACATTCGCCATGTTATTGCCAATATACGGCCACAAATGTTGGAAAAAGTCATCGAAAATGGGCGTCCAGATTGGACTACATCCGCGCCAGCCGTGTCGGTCATATGCCAGAAATCATATTTAAAATGTAATGCCACAAGATTATCTTTCGGATAAATAAAATTCATGTCAATCGAATAATCCATCGTTGTTTTATTGCAACTTAAAGTTTTACAAAGCATTTGTTTGCCGGGGCTACAAAAACCACTCTAGTTACATGCATTAAAAAAGCAGAAAGACGAAGCTGCAAATAAACTAAAAGTAGTCTGCAATTTCCTTTGTATTGTATAAGCAAACAGGCAAGTTTACTTTTGAGTATTTAGGCAGACTATGGTTTTTAGAAGACTTTTTCATAAAACAAAGGCAAACATATTTTTTCTAGAACACTATGCAAACATTTATTGAAACTTAGATGAATATGCAAATCCTTTTTTATTTTCAATGCCTAAAACCATTTACAACTTCTGACGAGGTAGTAAAACTCAATTATACCAGCTGTTTACAACTTGATAGGCAAGTGAATGATGCGAGATTCGATAAAACATTATATTTATGTTTTAGGGAAAAATAGAGGTTTGTTCGTCTCTTCCTACTCCTCTCCTCTTGATATTGTGGTCGTTAAACAGCAACCGCAGTTTTCTCTAATCATTGCAAAGCATAGTAAAGTGGTTTTGACGTAGGCTAAGGTAACTCAGTCTCGTCCAGGGTTTGTTTATGAATTTACAAACCAAAGTTATAACACAGGGTATTTTTCCTTCCTTGGGTTAAATATATTTTTCTTTATTTAGTTTTCTTTATTTTTTACAGTTGTTGTAATATGAAAAATAAAACTACAATAACCGACTCACATACATAGATTCGTCAAATAGCAAGTTCGGGTGATTCACAGGTTCGTGTATACTAGTTCGGGTAATGATCGATGATTCGCAGGTTCGGCTATAACAAGTTCTGGAGTGCACTATCAATACGAAGATTCGGGTGGGTCGTAACTATGTACAATGGTTGCTTAAAGCTAAACTTTACAATACTACAGACCGGGCCAGAAAAATATTCCGACATCCATAAGATATCTGACACAAACGTCTCAGAATCAGAATCGTATACGAATTCTGATCCAAAAATATATGAAGTGGCTGACGAGAAATCTGACAGACATGTCGTGTGAAATTCTAAGTTTCTTGCCTATACTTCTGATAGAAATCTAACAGAATTCTGAACAAAAAGACATGAAAAATTCTATTATAACATCCGACATTCGTGTGGATTTCTGAAAGATATCTAAAAGAATGTCTGATGAAATACTTCTTTTTGAATTTCCCCTTTATACAGGGTGTTCGCCGGGAAGGTATACTTTATATTGCCGCCATTTTGGTAAACATTAGTCTTGACAGTTCATATTTGGCAGTCGTGAAGTAGACACGTGGAAAATTTATTATGGAAAAATAATCGATCAACCAACGTGTTTTCATCATTAAAACATTTTATCAAAATCAATCATCGATTACTGTGACGATTGAGAAAATTGCGTGAAATTTTTGGGAGAAACAACGTGTCAACAAAACGCACTATTTATCATATAGTGAATGATTTCGAAGAAAGAGGGTCTGTAGGTGACAGGCCCAAGCATGGACTACAACGTACTGCAAGATCGGCTGAAAACATTACTGCTGCTCAAGAAAGTGTTCAAAACCTTCCAATTTCGTGATACAGCATCCTACCATCAATTCTTCATCTTCACCATACATCTCTGGAACCGTCTTCCCTCATACCTACAATTCACCAGCAACGCATATAAATTTAAAAAACTTTTGTTCCAATATTACAATGGTAACAATTAAAATGAACACTAAAATTTTCTTTTCTTTTAATTTTGTCAAAATTGTTCGTATATATATTTATATCTATTTTGTACACAAGCATATATATGTTTATTTGTCTTAATTAAATTGATTATAACTTAACTGATTCTAATACTGTAAATTAAAAATGTTGCATCTTGTTGTATTAGAAAATCACTCAATAAAAAAATACAAATACAAATACAAATACAAAACGGTTTCCTTACCAATCTAAATCTAAAAAACAATCCATTAACCTCAATTCGACGCCGCACAGTGGCTGAAAATCGTTTTTCGTTGGCCAAAAGTAAATTTTTTTTTTGTCACCGATTTTTAAAATTTTTACGTCATTTTGTAGTTAATATATCCAAATTAAGGTAGCCAAAAAATTATGTTAAAATATTGATAATTGTGGGCGTGGCATGCTGTCAAACTCAACTTTTTTTTTAATTTCAGAAAAAGGTGTTTTCCTTTGGTTTTTATCAAAATTAAATGGTTACTTCTCGCAAGCTATCATCGATAATGGTCTGCGGTTTTTTTTTATAATGTTGGTAGGATTATTGTCTTAAGTTGTTGTAAGTAGACACAGCTCTAGCGTTTAATATTAGGGGCGTTATGAAATATTATTGAAACTACAATATTTTCCTCAAATTTAAACTTTAGTGGAATAGAACTTCTAGGGAACAAAAGGGAACAAGAAACGTATACAACCACGAGAAAGGTGAAAGTGTCCTCTTTAAGGCTATATATACTTTTGCACCCGCCACGAGCCGCCTGTAGAACACTTTTTTCATTTTAATGAAATTACTCGAAAAAAATTCATATACAATGGTGTATTAAATTTTCACTTTTTTGCCTAAAAGTTTATTTTTTTAGTTTAGGCTACGTATAACTAAAAAAATAAATATAATACCTTCGAAAGGGTTTAATGGCTTTGTTTTGATCAGCAAAAAATAAGTAATAAAATTATCACAATGGGCTCTACAGGAAGCATATGATCTCTTTCTAAATTTACCTGTTATCATATGTTAGGGTCAACCAAAGTCATAAACAATTTTATAACAATAATTGCGACATTAAACCACTAAAGTTAAAAAACAACCCCATATTTACGCATGAGTGCAGTTTTGTTCAATTTAAGCGCTACCTGCTATGAAATTAAAGATCAGTGTGTGAAGAACATGTATCTAAAAATTTATAAAAGTACGGATTCGTTAAGGGATTACTCAGTAATAACTTAATCTTTTAAGTGTACGAATAAAACATAACAAACGCAAATAAAAATATTCAGAGGAAAATGGAGAGCTTCAGTTATAAAGAACTGGCCGAAGTGTATTTTAGAAACAAAAATCAGGAAGATGTTCTTAGTTACGTTAAAATAAAATTAAACTTAAATTCGTGTAGCACCGAAATGCAAGAGCAATTATATAATTTCGTCAAAGCACTAAAAAACGCTACAAAGAAATTATGTACAGTAAACAAAAATTTTATATAAAAAGTGCAAAGTGGTTAGAAGGTCAAAAATGAGACACCATCTTCTACGAAATACTGCAGGCCAATCAAATTTCAATTCAAAAAAGAAACAAATGATGTTATTAATAAAGAAATTAGTGATATCAAGGCCCAAATTACAGCACTACAGCCATTACAATTACAGTTAGATGGGCAGCAAATTGAAGTAAGCTACCAGTTAGTCCTGACAATGATAGATGGAAAAGTGGGTCAGGCTTTGACTAACACGAAGGCTGTATCCAGCTGCATTATATGCCAAGCAACATCAACCCAATTAAACCAAGTCCCGGCAAAATCATTAGATAATACCGATGCATATGAATTTGGATTATCACCACTACACGCAAGAATACGACTTATGGAACACATACTAAAAATCAGTTATGATTTGGATTTCGGGTCTTCAGGATCAATAAGAAACAACGTGACCAACAAAGAGTTAAGAAGTTCAAACAAGAAACATGTTCAAGATGAATATCGCAAACGTGGACTGATTATAGATCAGCCAAAACAAGGGTCAGGCAATACAAATGATGGCAATACCGCAAGAAGATTCTTTTCAGATCCAGAAACAGCATCTGAAATAACAGGAGTGGATTTCAACCTTATTTTCAGATTTAAAATAATACTAGAAGTACTTGCGTGCAATGAAGAAATTGACTGTAGAAAATTTGGAGATTATGCTAAGGAAACTGCAAAAATATATACAACTAACTACCCATGGAGAAATATGTCTGCAACAGTTCACAAAATCCTTTATAATGGTGAAGATGTCATTAAATATCATTTGGTGCCACTTGGAGATCTATCAGAGGAGGCTCAGGAAAAAAGGAACAAGGATTACATATTTTATAGAGAGCACAATACTAGGAAAATTTCACGGAATTCAACAAATGAAGATCTATTTAATATATTATTGGCAACGTCAGATCCGTTCATATCCAGTATTCGAAATCAATGGAAAGTGGACCATCGGGATTTAGATGAAGAAGCCAAAAAACTACTAAAGAAGAGGAAATAGCACAGAACAAAATATGGAATATTTGCAATTAATATTTAAGTCAAATGAATAAAAATTATATTTTCTTGTTGCTTAACCAAAAAAAAATTTTTTTGGGGGGGTGAGGTGAAGGTAGCGCAGAAGATCCGAGTACATTTTCCATTCGTCATGAAAGCTTAAAAATTAATTTTTTATGCAATCTAGGCTTAGGTAATACAATTTGTTAATTATTGACACTAATTTTCATATAATATTCTATATAATCGCCCACAAAAAGGGGGCGGGGTCCAAAAATAAATTTTTATGATTTACTGGCTCCAGGGTAAAGACCTTGAACCTTCTTTGACATAAAAATTTTTCATTTGCTTAACAAATTTACAAAAAAACTTTTAAAAATGTGTAGCTTTTCAGGGGTTGGTTTAGTTCTTCTTAGGGGAATTTTTTTCCCCCTGGTCCGATTTGACCCATTTACGAACTTAGCCTGCCCTATCCTTCAAGATATATATGTTCCAAATTTCAAGGGTCTAGCTCTTTTCGTTTAGACTGAATCGTGTTCATACAGACAGGCGAATGGACGGACGGCCGGATGGATAGACGGACATAGCTATATCGTCTTAGATTTCATCACTGATCAAGAATATATATACTTTTTTGGGTCTTAGAGGGATATTTTACTATGTTACATACAGAATAAACCCATATTTCACTCTGAAAGTTAAAAAAATTAAAATGTTCAACTTTGACCTCGAATTCCTTAAAAAGTCCTCAATCAATTTTAATGTAATTAAAACTAAATCAAGCTGAGCTAAATATCTATCCATTAAAAAAAAAATTATTTCAATATTTTGATCGGTTCAAAAGTTACAGAATTTTGGCCAACGACAAACGATTTTCAGCCACTGTGCGCCGTGCTTAGGAGCTTGGTCTTGAAAGAAGAAATTTGGGCACAATTTTGCACAAGGATTTGCATTTGTTTACATTTAAGATACAGTTGATACAAGAGCTTCTTCCACTAGACCATTTAAGCCGCCGAACATATGCCATTATGGTGTTGCAGCTCGCCCCTGACAACCCCGTTTTTCATGAAAAAATCATAATGAGTGACGAGGCAGATTTTCATTTGAATGGATATGTCAATAAGCAGAATAGTTGATTCTGGACAATGGGCTTGATTAACATGACGGTGCCACATCGCATACAAAATTATCAACAATTATAAAAAACAAAGCAGTTATTTATTAGATCTCGTTATCCAAACTGCATTATGTAAAGTAATTAAAACTCAAATGTAAACTTACTAGGCTAAGGATTTTTTAGATGTTCCTATAATTCAGTACAAGACATCAAAAATTGGCTTTTTTCTTTTTGATGATGATTTGGAGTGGTTTTGGAATGGAATCCCAAAAAACTATATTTTCTTATGGAAGATAATTTTTTTTTTGGATTCCATGTAACTTTTTTTAATAAAAGAAAAAGAAAAAAAGTGGGAATTAATGCATACACCCTATAATAATTTTTAATTTCTAGTCAAAATGAAAAAATCTGAAAAGCAAAATATTACATAACATTATCCTTCTTAAATATTTAATATTATGCTAGTTATCGATAACGTTTTATAATAAAAATGCAATTTGTTTGTTGGGGGAAAAGAGCTAGTTCCTATACGTATTTCACTGGTTGCTCAGGCCAGATCATCAGGAAACCTTTTCCTAATTTTAGAGAAGCTTTAATATTCTGTAATATTATTCTATTAACATAACATATATGTGTTTTTTATAGAGGTATAGAACTTTAAGTTGGCATTACTTTCCAAGATGGCGACCGATTTAACAGCTGTCAAGTGATTTATTCTCAGTTTGGCTTGGCAATTCATCATGAATAGACTCACGCCTGAACAACGCTTGCAAATAGGACCAAAACGAGATTACCGTTGTTCCCGATTTTCATAAGCGAATTTTGTTTAGCGATGAAGCGCACTTCTGGTTGAATGGCTACGTCAACAAACAAAACTGCCGCATTTGGAGTGAAGGTAATCCTCAAGTGTATGTTGAAACACCGTTACATCCAGAAAAACTGACTGTTTGGTGCGCTTTATGGGCTGGTGGAATCATTGGTCCGCACTTTTTCAAAAACGATAGTGGCCAGAACGTTACAGTTAATGGTGATCGGTATAGAGCCATGATTACTAACTTTTTCATTCCTGAATTGAATAACCATGATGTCCAGGAGATGTGGTTTCAAGACGGCGCAACATGTCACACAGCTCGTGCCACAATAGATTTATTGAAAAACTCGTTTGGTGACCGCCTAATTTCACGTTTTGGACCTGTGAATTGGCCTCCAAGATCTTATGATTTAACACCGCTAGACTACTTTCTGTGGGCTATGTAAAGTCATTGGTCTATGCGGATAAGCCGCAAACGCTAGACCATTTGGAAGACAACTTTCGCCGTGTTATTGCCGATATACGGCCACAAATGTTGGAAAAAGTCATCGAAAATTGGACGACCAGATTGGACTACATCCGCGCCAGCCGTGGTGGTCATATGCCAGAAATCATATTTAAAATGTAATGCCACAAGATTATCTTTCGGATAAATAAAATTCATGTCAATCGAATAATCCATCGTTGTTTTATTGCAACTTAAAGTTCTATTCCTCTATAAAAAACACCCTTTATTACTTATAGAGTGTGTTTGGCTTCTTTTAAATTAGGAAAAAGGTTTCCTAATGATCTGCAGTGAAATACGTATAGAAACTAGCTATTTTGCCCTAACAAACCAACTGCATTTTAATTATAAAATGTTATGGGTAATTAGCATAATTTTAAAGAATAAATATTTACATTCCCAAAAATTTTATAAATAATTATCCTTCTTAGTTTTACTTCTAACACTGCAATACAACATTAGCACTTTCAGATCATTTTATACTTTTGATTTTAAAATTTTATTAAAATATTTAAATTAAAACTGATAATATGAATGTAAGTTTTCGGTTTAATTTAAAAACCAACTCTTTATATGACTTCAGCTTTAAGCTAATAAGTTTCTATTCCAACATTCTTTGAAATATTTATTGCTGCTGTGTTGTGCTCTGATTTTTAGCAATCTTAAACTTAAATTACACCAAGATGTGCTGTATCATCTTAATTTCCAACGTTACATTTAGTTTTTCTTAAGTCAGAAACTATTGTTAAGTTTATAACACATTATACTTGCTGCATGTATTGTGCCCGAAGGTATTCTTAAGAAATTGTCTTTGTGATGTTAAATTTCGTTTTGTCAATATTTTTGGTTTGGATGTTATAAAGGGTATTTTAATAAGAGCGCAAGATTTCAGTGTTCAATAAAACATACTTTTTTGTAGCAAAGTATTGAAATATTTATTGACTTAGATAATATACATTTCGGAATTATGTATGAAACAAAATATCATATAAATGGCCGCCACGGCTTTGCTGGTATATGCGTACCCTTTTGACGAAATTTTCAATAACTTTTTTGAATACATGTTTCATTGACAACAAGTGACAGAAGTTGTTGAGTGAGTTGGATTCTTTAGGCATGCAGCTTTAAATCTTTAATGAGAATTCGCTGAAGAGTTCCTGTTGAAATATCCAATTTTTGTGCCCGATCTAGAATTGAAGTTTCTGGCCTTTCTGTCACACTCTCTCGAACTGCCGTGATGTTTTGTTCTGAACGTCCTCTATTTTTTCGATCGAACATTGGACGGACTACGAATAGTGAAAATTAAACTTCCACCATTTTGTTAATAATTTCTGACAATCAGGATGCGTTGTTCTACCATATAATGCTCCATGATTACTAACTCCCATCTGTCATCGTTATGACTGTCAAACATGTTGCGCAATAAAAATCTTGAACTCAAATTAAAACACCCTTTATATTACTCCCTCACTCGTATGACCCCAGCAAGCAAACCACGTCGATATTGTCTGAATCTGACAATTTTTAAAAATTTTTGATTTTATTTTCATATATTTCGTACGGATTTCTGTCAGATTTATCTATTAAATTTCGTCGATCGATTTCTGGTAGATTTCGTATAAACATGACATCTCTGATAGATAATCTGAGTGATTTCACACAGATATAATTCAATTGCTTAAGTTTTTTTGTTTTGGATTTAAAAATATAAAAAAGTATTTACTCTCCACGGTAGAAGGTAATACAAAATTTGTCCGGAAAATGTAGAAACTCATAAATAAGACTCAACTTGTTAAGTTTTGGATTCAATACATTTTAGTTTTACTTACCTTATATATTAAAGGGTGCTAAAATTTTAAGGGACCGATGTTGAATTTGAATAAAACTTAAATTATTTAGGAAATTATTGTCATATCTCTTTATTATCAATTATGTATGGAACAAAATATTGGGCAAATGACCACCGCGACTTCGAAAGCACACCTCCATCCGATGCTCCAAATGTTCGATGACGCTGAGGCATAATTGAGGTTCTATGCCGTCCACATCCATATCTTCCAATTCGGGCCATAAAAAGTTCGTTATCACCTCACGATAGCGAACACCATTCACAGTAACTACCAGATCGGCCTCATTTTTGAAAAAATACAGCCAATAAACCGCACCAAACAGTCACTCTTTGTGGGTACATTGATTCTTCAACAATCACTCTTGAATTATCATTCGCCCAAATGCGGCAATGCTGCTTATTGACGAATCCATTGAGGTGAAAATGTGCCTCATCACTGAAGATGTTTTTCTTCGTAAATTGATTATCCACTGTTGCCATTTCTTGCCACCATTTTGACCATTGACGACCGCGGGATAATGAACCCAAAAATATAAAGGGGAAATTCAAAGAAAATAATTACATCACACATTCTTTCCAATATCTTTCAGAAATTTATACGAATGTCGGATGATATATCTTATTATTTAGAATTCTGCTAGATTTATGTCAGAATAAACGGCAAGAAAGTCAGAATTTTCTACGACATGTCCTTCAGATTTTGTGTCAAACATTTGATATACTTGTGGGTTAGAACTCTGATAAATCTGTTATACGATTTTGAGTTTTGTATAGAAATCCCTGTTATGTTATGGATATCATACAATTTGGTTGGCTGGGATATTTATACACTGATTAACACACAATTTTTACTTTTACTTATGCTTCTTCATGTAATAGAGAGAGACATCATTGCAATTCTATCATGAGCGAATGTGTCAAAATAAATTCGGATTTTTGTTTAATTTTGATATCCGCTGACAGAAGACAGTCATGACAACCATTTTTAAATGTGTATTTTAATTTTAGGCAAATATTTTTGAATAACGCCACTTTTCACAAATTATAACAGAGAAAGGAACTTAAGGGTAGGTTGAGGATGAGGTTCTTCACGGAATCTCACATGGACCCACGTTGAAAAAAGGGTAAACTTTAATAGCCTGTCTTATAAAATTCATTTTTTTAACCTTATGTTCCTTTCTATATGCGCGGTCACATATACATAAGTCTGCTTCCCTTGAAAGAAAAACTAGAAAACATTGTTGTATCCCTACTTTATAAGCTTTTAAATTACTCTAACTTGCAATAGGAATATAATATAATTTTAGAAAACCTTACAATCGACTACCATGTTTAAAAATTGCGCAATTATAGGAGCTATAGAGGAAATTTTTAGGTAATTTTTGTGGATACGGGGAACTTTAAATTCTAAGAAAACAGAGAAAAACGTTTTTAATATTCGTCCAATTCGCTTCATAAATTAGATAACTTTATGGCATTAATGTTTAAATATGATTTCGCAATTACGGCCATAGCGGCTAGCGCGTATGTGGCGTAACTTGTAGGTTCTATTTTAACAGTAATTTAAACTATATTCGGTAATAACGCATGAAATATTCGCTTCCATGATCTCTATAATTTTTTATTTATCTGCTTAGACCGGCAGGGACTTTACAAATCCTCAGAAATAATGATCTAATGACGTCAAATTACAGGAAAGTGATAGCCAATTAACAGGCCCTAACTTGAAATTTTTCGCTTGCCAAATGTTTTTCTCAGTAAACTGTTTGTTTGTTTCCTGCTGAAACCAAATGCTCTCAATAATAATGCTTTCCAAGTGATGCACGAAAAAAGTAGCATGTCTCTATACCGCTAACCGTTGACTGTAAAGTTTTATATGTGTTGCTTGTTGTTAAATTGTTTTGACTTTATTCTTATTTAGACAAATCAAATTTCTCAACATAAGAGTAACTTTAGCTCTTCTAAATTTTGGGTTAAGGTTTACAGATGATGCTAAATTGAGCACTTAGCGAAATGGCCATCGAGACTAGCTTCCCCGTAGTAATTAATTTCAGTGAATATATAATTTGGGTTAATACCACGCTAATAATTATAAAAGTTTTAATACCCAAAATATAAGATATCATATCGACTAATGATTTCACCGGCACATAAACAATGATATTTTTTTTAGGATGTATAGGTGTTTCGAAAGTGGCTTGAAGATTATCAGTGCTCTAAGTCCGTATATTGAAATAGCCATGTAACAAAAAAGAAAAAATTATTTTAAATGAAAGTGCGGTGCCATAGGGTTGCTCTGGTGGTAATCTATTCATGAAAAATTGACAATCAAAACTGACTTCAAAACAAACGAGAACTATCCAATCAGCTGTTACAGAAAACAATGCTGCAAGTTTATGGTTCTCCACTTCTAAAAAATCACACTATAGTATTATGATGAACAATAAACGCGAAAAAGTTTAAGGCAGGCTACCACATGTAGACTGGATTGAATGGTGCTTAGATTGGGGTACCTTAAGATGAATTACTGCAATAGTGACAGGTCAAGAGACAGCTTTATGCCCAATGCTACTAACTGATACCCATGAAGCATACTGTCCAGATGAGATAGCAAAGTAGGTATGCTATTATTCCTATTCTTCGTTATTTTAACGGCTCTACGGTACCCACTCCAGAAAATACCGTAAGCATTGTATGGCGTTTCCATGAAGGAATACTCCTTGGACACATCGTAAATGCTTTGCATAGAGACATCCTTTTATGAGTTAATTAATTAAAAGCAAGTATTTTTTAATAAATATGATTTTGTGATTCTGGTGGTATCGTCACAAAGACCACACTATATTCTCTGTGTGATTGTGATAAACAAATATTAGTTGTTTAAAATTTCATAATTATTATTTTATTAGGGTTGAAATTTTAAATAAAAATTGTTGGTTCCAGTCATCGGATTTTGCTGGTTTGTACTTAAGAAAAATATTAACAAAAATTTAAAAATAATAACAAAGATTTTTATGGAGTTAATAGTTAAAGAATAATAAAGGTGCTGATAATGAACGAATTTCCAAAGAAAACAATAAAAGACCTTCTGAGAAAAGCGGAAAGAAAGAAAAGAAGAAACGTGGAATCACCAAAAGTGTACATCTCATATTCCAGAATTTTCTGAAAGGTTAAAATTTTCCGACATATTTGACACGGATAAGACAAAAATTACATCCCACAGATCGGACCCAAAAATACTTGACAAACCCATATAATAAAAAACAGCACTTGCTGCCCAGTGTATAACCGCAAATCATAAGCCAAATTTTAAAAAGGTGCGAATTTTACAAGAAATGAATAATTATATGAAGAGATTCACTTTAGAGATGCTACATACAATAAATGTCCCAATGGAGAGATATTGAACTACAAACAAGATACAGTATCTCTTCTTTTTAGTCGAATATAACCAGGTTCATTTAGTATATTACGCGCCAAAGGGTTTGGATGAGATTCAAGCTTCTTCAGATACGTTACTGCATGTTTCGCTATTTCTGCTTTGGCTGATGGCATGTTTTGGTCTTTGTGGATGTTCGAGTTTTTTATATACCAGGGAGCAACTGTAATCAAATACGTAAGCATTTTTTTGTGAATGGATTTATTTAATTATTATACAGTGCTACAGTGAAGAAATAATTCTTGCAAAAAAAAACCGACTTCAAAACAGACAAACTTAAAGTCATATTTCTTTAAGACGGTAACTATTGCGACACCCTGTAATTTCCGGATTCAAATTTTATACTAGTTATAGCGTTCGTAGCAATACAGAATCATTGTAAATTTCAACCGTCTGTCTGTAACGGTTTAAAAGTTTGGTCATATACATAAAATTACATAAACTATTGCGACACCCTGTAATTTATAATTTTAAATATTTATACTTATTTTAACACACATAGTAATGGACATTCTGTCTAATTGTTAAGTGTTTGTCAATAACTATTTAAAAGATAGGGTCATGTATATCAAATGACGTCACCTATTGGGACACCCTTTAAATTCAAATTTTAATATAAATACTTGTTAAAGAGAACTTTGTCATACAGATTCTTTGTAAAATTTAACTTTGTGTCCATATACATCAAATTACATCAACAATTGGGACACCCTTTAATTTCCAATTTTAAATATTTATACTTGTTGTTATACCAGACATAGTAGTGAACATTCTGTCTATTTTTCAAGTGTTTGTCTATAACGGTTCCAAAGATGAGGACATAATGGTCAAATTACATCAATAATAGGGACACCCTTTAATTTATCCAAATTTTATACTTGTTGTAATAGCGGACTAAGCAATATAGGTTCTTTGTACATTTCAACTGTCTATTTATAACAGTTGAAAAGTTTGGCCATATATATCACTTTTACATTAACTATTGGGACACCCTTTAATTTCCAAATTCATATTTTACACTTCTTATTTTAGCGGACTTAGCAATACAAGTTCTTTGTAAATTTCAACTGTCTGTCTATAACGGTTCAAAAGTTTTGCCATATATATATCAAAATAAACCAACTAATGGGACACCCTTTAATTTCTAATTTTAAATATTTATACTTATTATAACAGACATAGTAACGAACATTATGTGCAACTTTCAAGTGTTTGTCTATAACGGTTCAGAAGATAGGACCATAATGGTGAAATTACGTCACCTATGGGGTCACCCTTTAATTTTTAATTTTATTTTTTAATTACATTTTGTTATTGGGAGCTATAGTGATACGCACTTTTTTCTAATTTTAAATGGGTGACCTATAAAGTTCATAATACACGTAAAAAACATGTATGTTGTATGGGGACACCCTTTAATTTTTAAACTTTTAAACTGTTTTTAAAATGGGACCAATCTGTAGCCATAACCTTTCTAATGGCGCAAAAATTTTTAAAATCGGTTCAGAAATGACCGAGTTATGAAGGCACAAACATACAAAAAAAAAAAAAAAAAAAAAAAAAAAAAGCAACACACAGACGAATTGATAACCTCCTTCTTTTTTGAAGTCGGTTAAAAATACAAGGAAGTGATAGCATAGATTCGATTACACTATCAATGGGTAGTAAAACGCTATACTCTGTCGAAATTTGTGATCAATTTTTATTTATGGGCCTTGAAAGATTCGGAAAATTAGTGGGCCCTTAAAAAAAGCTGTCATCAGTGTCACCTTGTTTGTTGTTGTGTTTATTGCTGTTTTTCAAATAAAATTGTCGGTTAATTTAAATGAGCAATTTAGGGTGCTTAGACATGTTAAGATTGTATTGGTATTTGTTTATTGTATTATTCGAACTTTTAGTATATAAAATTATTTATTTTTATTTGGGCTCAAGGTCTAATTTAAATAAAACTCTATTTTGTTTTATTAAATTTTATTTTTTAAAATCGATATTTCGAACACCTTTGGTGTTCTTCATCAGGAAAAACTAAAGTGAAAAAACAAACAAACAATATACACAAAACATAAATATTACTAAAAAAGCACAAATCTTACATTGAGTAAAGCTGTCCGTCCGCTTTCAAAAAGAGTGCAATGCTTACTAAAAGCTCTTTCGTTTATATTTTGATACCATATGTCGATACGTATGCGCGCAATTTTCTGTGTCTGTTTCAAAATGCATCCTTATGTCCGTGGGAGTATTTATTATATGTAACATTTCTATTGTGTATCGTTTTTTATAATTACTTTCTTGTTGTAATATTGTTGTATCGACAAGGTTGGGAGAGTGACCTTTGATCGCACAGTGGGCTGCCAATGCTGTTTTTTGTTCTGTCGTACCTTTACGTGTTTTATAATCTGATTTATGTGCAGCCAATCTTGTTCTTAATTTCGATTTTGTTGTTCCAATTTATATTTTATTACATACATTGGACCCGTCTCCATTACATGGTATTTTATATATTGTAGCATTTTTGATAATCTTTGTTGCCATACTAAAAGAATAACTATTTTTCTGTAATATTCCCTTAATTTTCTGGACGTTCTGTTGGTGGTAGACTGGTACCAAAAACCAACCGCCTCAGCTCATATTATCAACTTTTACTCGAACCACCCGAAACACGTGAAAATTAATACTGCACGAAATTTTGCAGAAAGATTGCTGAAAATAAGTGACAAAAGTTTCCACCAACAGAACGTCCAGAAACTTAAGGGAATATTACAGAAAAATAGTTATTCTTTTAGTATGGCAACAAAGATTATCAAAAATGCTACAAATAGTTATGATAAAAAGATTGATGCAAAGACGGAAAAAATATTCAAATCGTTAACTCATGTACCTGGTTTCTCGGAGAGGATCGTACATTCAAATATATATGACAAGGAAAAATTCAATATTGCATTAAAAACCGATAGAACTTTAAATATGCTTTTCACAAACACGAAATCAAAAATAGATTATTTGGACAAATCAAACTTAATATATAAAATACCTTGTAATGGAGACGGGTCCAATGTATGTAATAAAATATATATTGGACAAACAAAATCGAAATTAAGAACAAGATTGGCTGCACATAAATCAGATTATAAAACACGTAAAGGTACTACAGAACAAAAAACAGCATTGGCAGCCCACTGTGCGATCAAAGGTCACTCTCCCAACCTTGTCGATACAACAATATTACAAAAAGAAAGTAATTATAAAAAACGATACACAATAGAAATGTTACATATAATAAATACTCCCACGGACATAAGGATGCATTTTAAAATAGCCACAGAAAATTGCGCGCATAAGTATCGACATATTGTATCAAAATATAAACGAAAGAGCTTTTAGTAAGCATTGCACTCTTTTTGAAAGCGGACAGCTTTACTCAATGTAAGATTTGTGCTTTTTTTAGTAATATTTATGTTTTGTGTATATTGTTTGTTTGTTTTTTCACTTTAGTTTTTCCTGATGAAGAACACCAAAGATGTTCGAAATATCGATTTTAAAAAATAAAATTTAATAAAACAAAATAGAGTTTTATTTAAATTAGACCTTGAGCCCAAATAAAAATAAATAATTTTATTGTATTGGTATGTTCACAAAAGTGGTTCAGTTTTATCGTGGCTACAATTTTTCCATATATTGTTAGTCAAAATTTAAGATTCCCTGCAATTTTTTGTTATTTTCTTATTCAAAAAAAAGTACAGGAGTAAATTATATTTTCGGCAAAAAATGTTTATAGAATTTTCTCAACGAATCCTCAGCTATATCATTGCCGTACAAAGTTAAGCGCTATCACCTAGTTTGAATGAGATATTAGACAAAAGTGATGACACCTTTTTTAAAGGGCCCATTGATTTTCCAAATATTTCGAGGCCCATAAATAAAAATTGGTCACCAAATTTGCCAAACTGAATACAATATTTTACTACCCTTTGATAGGAGAATCGAACCTCTGAAATTTGTGTATTTTTCAAAAAGTTGTTTTTTGTTGCACTGTGTTATTTATAATATAAAAAGATCATTATTTTTTTCTAATTCATGTATTAAAAAAATCGTCATTTACTTTATGTTAAATCGTTACCAAGAATGTTAAAACAAATCCATACCATATTTCATAGTTTTTAATCATATTATAATCATTTAATTTAACCATATATTGTTTATATTTGTTCTTCATATTTTATTATAATATGTTTGGTTTTAAACGAGTTTATGCTCTTTTTATATTTTTATTTTATTAGAATTATATAATATCATACGTATAACGACATAGAATAGAATTCGAGCAACTGAGGATTTCGAATCCAAGTATAATATAGATTTGGTTTATAAAATTAAGAGATAAATAAAATCATATTTAATAATTTACATTTCGTAATAAAATTGTATATTGTTGTTATATTATGATGAGATGGGTCAGCGAGTAAAGAGCTGGAGCTAGGTGTAGGTGAAGATGTTTCGAACGTTGATAATCTCTGGGGATAATATTTAGGACATATGTATGTCTAGGATATGTTCAACAGACTTTGGTAAATTATAGATGTTACATATTGGCTTATTGTCATTGGATAATAGGTGTTGATGAGTGATAAGAGTATGACCAAGTCTATGTCTGGTGAATATTAATATTTGTCTTCTAGTAGCAGTTGATGGGAATACGGATTTGATGCCAAATGGGTTGAATATTTTTTAATGCTGTCCAGTCACTGTCTTTATTGGCTTTAATATTCTCCTGTGTATAAACTGTTTAAATAGGATAATTTTTTACATTCCCAGCAGTAAATTCTGCCGCTTCATTTCCTGATATGTTTGTATGGCCTGGGAGCAACATTATACGTAGTTTGTTAGGGTTTTTAATTAAAATATTACGTATTTCAGAGACTAAACGTACTGAATTATCGACGTTAAGTACAGCAGATATAGTTGATTTGCTATCGGTACATATAATAAAACGCCCTCTATGCTTAGAACAATGTTCAGCAGCAAGCTTAATTGATAGTTCTTCTGCCGTAAATACGCTGCAGTGAGGTTCAAAGAAACCGTGATTTAAAACTAATAAGTTTTGAGCAACAATTCAAACAATCTTATTATCCGGGTTAGGAATAATATAATTCTTATAGAACAATAAAGTTATTATGTTTAATAATAACATGGCTTGACAACAACTATATAATTTAATCATGTAATATTGCTATTAATATATGGTTACCTTAACCAATTTTTTTTATTATAATGTACAGTGTTCTGAAAAAAAATATTAAATAGTAACGAGAAATTTTAGTTCTTATTATTTTATTTTGTCCACAATTGTCATAAGTGTGTTTATATTAAAAAATTGTTTTCCATCTTGGCCTGCTATCTCTAACTTACTTAGTAATCCGTAACTCTTTTCCATTCTTTAGCTCGTGCAAAATAAGGTGTTTCTTAACTTTTTGTCTTGTGAAGTTATTTTATTATTTGCCCTCTTTTATATTTATTTTAAAAATTGGAGTCGATGTCTGGTAGCTTTATTTGCTTTCCAACTAAAAAAACACTTTTATATTTCAGACCTCATGTTCATTGGATTCTTAAATTTTCTATTTTTAAAAACTGCAAACAATATATTGAATAGAATAATAGAGCTGTTTTGACAATGTTTTCGAGTATCATAGGTATGTATATATCTATTTCGTTTCCTCTTTTCAATTCTAATATGTTTTTATATTCGTCTTTGCTAAGGAAGTATAATGCAACCTTTTGTACAAAATGCTTGAAGTTGTCTGTGTACGTAACATATTTTTGTGTGTTAACATTGCTTGCACTTAGCGCTATTAGTTTTTGAAATTAAATATTTGAATCTACATATAATTGAATATATGAAGAGAGAGGGAGAGGGGGAGCGTGTAGACAGACGGACATAAATTGTAGTGAAAGCATTAGCTATATACTTTTTACCATTTGAGTACGGAACCCTTAAAATGGACAGCGATAGTAATTGACACGTCTGTGCTAGAACTTTACCTGAAGATATTCGTCCACAAGCACTTTGTAAATGTCTTCGAAAAAGCCAGGAATAAAGCTGGAAATTTATACCGGAATTTGAAACAGGTATTGCAGTGGGTGGCGAAAGTTTTCGCTGTTAGCTCAAACCTGCCTAACTACTTTGACGCATGTTAGCATCTATTTTTGTATATATGAAATCACAAAAAAGGAAGTAGATTGTTGAACTATCCGGGAACCACAAAGCACCTAACCCTTTGCCCCAAACTGTGGCGCACCGTGATTTAAAAACGTTTTATTTTGGAAATAATTCGGTACTACATGATCCAATAAGTATATCTTAATGAAATTGCACTTGGGCAAAACAGAGGAGTCTTCTAGTGGAGCTGCAGACGTTCAGCTGCCTGGGGGATATGTGGATAACCCGTCAAAATTGTATACCTTGGTCATACATTAGTTTTGAAGTGTTAGCAAAAGTTTACATATAATTCAAATGTTAAGATTTTTTCAGTTTAGATTATACAACTAGTATACCTTTTAGTTAAATCTACAGACGATTTTTGTAAAAACTAATTTTATTAAATTTCTTATATCGAAGAAGTTTCTTCAAAGTGAGTCATTTCTCTTCATTATTAAATATGATAATGAAATGATATAAAACAATTTTTTTTCAATCGTTATCTATATAAGATCTTGGTTTATAAGATTTTGGTTTAATACTTCTCTTAAATTGTCAACAAAAATATTTCTGTTCCTAAACGTTAATAATTTAAGATTTGCTCGAAAACATATTATATTTATTATCACACACGTTTAAAGTGAGAATTATAAATTTAAAAAATTGTTTATACAGATGAAAAATGAAGTAAAGCTTTAGTTCGTTTTATTCTCTCTAAGAAAGAATAAATTAAATTACAAATTAGATGATAATATTAAAGAAAATTGGGAAAATTTAATTTCTTAGACACCAGCAGAGCGGAATGCACATTTTCTAGACAGCTACGTCCGCCATCAGCACTCCTCGTATCTATCTACTTAGGGTAATGTTTAGTTGTAAGCATCATCTATTTAACCAACCAAACTCAGATAAATGTGCTGTTTATGTAACCCAATTGAACGAATCGTCTAGGAAATTTGTATGAAGAGCACTCAATTTTTTGAGTTATTCCTATACAAATTTTCTAGACGTTTTGTTCAATTGGGTTACATAAACAGCACAAAAGAAATACGAGAAAACTGTATTCAATCATCATAGAATTTCAATCAATATAGAGTTTCATTATTAGGTTAAAAAATACAAGACAATGGAACACACATGTTAACAACAACATTCAAATGATATTTTACAAGATTTCCTTGACTGAAAGAATTTAGGTAGATCTCGTTGCAAACTTCAGCAATAATCTGCGCTCTTCAATTGTACTAATATCTTGACTAATTCGTTCACCTTGCTCCTCACTAAATTAACAAAATCAAATTTTTTGGAAATCAGTCTAAATGCGAGTGCAAAAAGTGTAGTGTTATGCACTTTGAAAGTGTAGTGTTATGCACTTGAAAGTTTGATAGCATGCACTCAACATGGTGGTCAGATTTCTTGTTGCCTATGAAATTACTCATAACCACAACAAATGAGTTCCAAGCCTTTAATTCGACTTCAGTCATTGACTGCACAAAACTAGAATATTTTACTAGTTGCTAAATCTGCTAGATTTAAATTTTTCTGTATTTAATCCTGAAAACTTACATAAAAAAAGTTAAACATTTGCAACTTTTGTCAAGCCCTTCACACATGTTTTATTATGCCGAATTTAATATGAAGTGATGGAAGCATGATGCTGTCTCGGCTAACTAAAAATATATTTTGTGTACCAACTTTCAGCGCTTTTCGTCGGTTTCCATGGTTATGACATTGATCTTTACAATACAGAATTAGCCGTCGTCAAAATGGTTTCAAGATTCTCACCAAAACCTGAGTGTTAAAAACAATATTGCTTCTCTTTTTTCACTGGACCCTAACTGCAGACATACCACACATTTCCGCCGTACAATATAAGGAACCCATGGCTTGCCCTGTTTTCACAAAGTCCGTTATAGTTTTTCGATTTTTTCAAGTAACTATACATACATATTCTCACCACAACAAAAATATCAAAATAATCTGGATTAAACACGAAGCCGTATCCAAAATAACAAAATATATATTTGTGTCAAAAAAAAAAGCTGTTAAGGAAAAATTGTTGCCGTATTTAAAAAATACGCGTCAATTTGAAATAGAAACAAAAAAAAAAAAAAATGGCAGGAAACAAACGAATTTGTTCTTGTTTTATCAGTGTTTTACAATTTTGTTTTTATAAATAAAAAACTTTGTATGGTAAACGAAAATTAAGTCAAATAAACGGATAAATTGTTTCCATTAATTTCATTTAGTGATATAAATTTAATAATTTTATTGGTTGTTTTTCTTAGAATGTGTTACTACTGTTTTATTTCATTTTTTTAATTAATAGAATTTTATTTAAATTTTTATAAGTATTATTTGCGAATTGACAGTTTTTAGGTAAATTTATTTTTAACAAAAGTAATTCTGTAGATTTAAATAAAATTAGTTTATATGAATAAATCGTATATAGTTTTGAATAAAAAGTTTGTGGCTTTAACTATTTTCCTTGTTAAGGTTTTATTTTTTTCGTTATAATTACCTACGAAATTTGGCTCAGCGTACCCTAATTAATCTGAAAAAATGCGATGCAAACTTTAAACACTACTATAAATCGCACTTGATCAACAAAATTTGAAAATTTTCAGTAGAGGTAAAGAACTGTTTGTGATTACATTTTAAATTAATTTAAAAATCCGTCCATATTATAGTAAGCAAATTCCATTTGAAAATATATTAACACTGTTTTTCTTACAAATTTTTTACAATTATTGGCAAATAACATAATGACTTTTTGTTGTAGCAGTTTCCGTAGTCGTATACTTGATACGATTCTTTTAATTCCTTATATCAATCATACGTCGATTAAGATAAATTTTACATACAATGAAATTTATAATCAAGCTTAAGTTCGTTTTTATTCTCTCTAAGAAAGAATTAATTAAATTACAAATTAGGTGATAATATTGAAGAAAAATTGGGAAAATTTAATTTGTAATTTAATTAATTCTTTCTTAGAGAGAATAAAAACGAACTTAATCTTGATTATAAATTTCATTGTATGTAATACATAAACAGTTCGACTAATAATAATTAAATTTTCAAAATTAAAAGATAAATTTTAATTAACCCTCTGCAACTGACGTGCATTAACTTTAGCAATGTAACTGATGTGGGGTCTAGCAGACCTCACTTTTAAAATCATTTCTAACGTTTAATTTTCTGACGGATATCTTCTGTACTTATTAATCTATTACAGTAAATAGTTCTCAAGCTAATAGGTAAAAATAAATAGGTAAAAAATAAAAAGGTAACGAAGCGAATTGAGATGGTAGCATCGAATTGTACAAAGGTACTTAAGAATTTTTATTTTGCGGTGTCTGTCAGACTACGATGTCAGTTGCAGAGGGTTAAGACTAGCTGCGCCCGCCAATTCGTCAGCCTCCTTGCAATCCACACCAAAGACTCTTACCTTTTTATTTCCGCCTTAAACTATGCTGCATATCGGTTAGTACTTCAGTTATGGTTTACGTATTTATTTTATATTTATATTAAGGGTCTCATCCTTACTATAATAACTGCGTACTTTCACTGCTTTTTCTACACTTTCTCTTGGAAAAACGATATTTTTGCCAAAAAAAACATCCTATATTGGAATTAGGATACACAAAATTTTGTAAAATTCGTCCAGTAGTTTTTACATGATGTGAACACAGACAGAAAGACATACAGACATACAGACAGACAGACAGACAGACATACAGACAGGAAATGAGTTAATTTGTTATTATATGTATATACTAGTCCTTACAATATTTTCTTTGAAAATAATATACAGCAAATTTTAAGACTCTTACTTTTTTAGTACTATATAAAAGTATCCATTCCTGGGTAATTACTCAGCAACATAGGCTTTATATAGTTCAAAATATTTATTACATTCTAAAATTTATATAAATTTCTAAAGTTATTGTAGGATTCTGTAAAAAGTGTGCCAATTTACAGTAACAATGAATCGGTAAAATTGAGTACATTCACTACTGTTTCTCTTTTTTTCCCTTGAAAATGAGTTATTTTTATGGGAAAAAAAATCCTATATTTCAACCGATATACAAAGATACCTCACCATTATCAGTTCTATAATGGGTGATTTTTTTGAGGTTAGGATTTTCATGCATTAGTATTTGACAGATCAAGTGAGATTTCAGACATGGTGCCAAAGAGAAAGATGCTCAGTATGCTTTGACATTTCATCATGAATAGACTTACTAACGAGCAACGCTTGCAAATCATTGAATTTTATTACCAAAATCAGTGTTCGGTTCGAAATGTTCAAATGTGACAAATTTTGTTCAGCGATGAGGCTCATTTCTGGTTGAATGGCTACGTAAATAAGCAAAATTGCCGCATTTGGAGTGAAGAGCAACCAGAAGCCGTTCAAGAACTGCCCATGCATCCCGAAAAATGCACTGTTTGGTGTGGTTTGTACGATGGTGGAATCATTGGACCGTATTTTTTCAAAGATGCTGTTGGACGCAACGTTACGGTGAATGGCGATCGCTATCGTTCGATGCTAACAAACTTTTTGTTGCCAAAAATGGAACAACTGAACTTGGTTGACATGTGGTTTCAACAAGATGGCGCTACATGCCACACAGCTCGCGATTCTATGGCCATTTTGAGGGAAAACTTCGGAGAACAATTCATCTCAAGAAATGGACCGGTAAGTTGGCCACCAAGATCATGCGATTTGACGCCTTAAGACTATTTTTTGTGGGGCTACGTCAAGTCTAAAGTCTACAGAAAAAAGCCAGCAACTATTCCAGCTTTGGAAGACAACATTTCCGAAGAAATTCGGGCTATTCCGGCCGAAATGCTCGAAAAAGTTGCCCAAAATTGGACTTTCCGAATAGACAACCTAAGACGCAGCCGCGGTCAACATTTAAATGAAATTATCTTCAAAAAGTAAATGTCATGGACCAATCTAACGTTTCAAATAAAGAACCGATGAGATTTTGCAAATTTTATGCGTTTTTTTTAAAAAAAAAAGTTCTCAAGCTCTTAAAAAATCACTCTTTATAACCAGAGTACGAAAATAAATATAAAGAAAAGTTTGCGAAATTATTGTTTTTAAAATTTATTGGTTTCCGATTTACTCACGAAAGAGGTAAAAAGGAAAAAAGGTAGTAGTCATTCCCTGATAAATGCTGCATGCCAAGGTCGGCATATGAAAAAATGCTCCAACTCAAAGCACATGAGACAGCAGTATTTTTGCTGCATTTAAAAGTAAATAAATTGATGTGTCTGTTGGAGCTCAAATTTGCTTACAGACAACCCAAAATTCCCACTCGTTAGTAGAGTTAAGGAACAGCTTGATTTTACAAAAGGGTTATTAGTCAATTGTGGTGCGACAAAAGCCAAATTTCATGCCTACCGTCTAAACACAAATATCCTTCTTTATGGATGCCTTAATTGCCAAAACAATATGAGTTGAATTGCTCGCTAGAAGTGTTAATAATCATTATTAGAAAAACTTTCTTTCGCAAATTTCAGAATCACAAAAAAGTTTTGTCAGAAAGTAGAGGCAAACGTTTTTCAGTATAAGCACAACATGTGTGGGTTTTGCGATGGTTTTGCTTTTGCGTAGCTTCCTGAGTAGCTTTCTGGTTATATTGCTAATAGTTACTGATTAATTCGCTGTTGGCCTTGACGTAAATTTTTTTCTACTTGACACGATAAACAACAAAAGCAATGGAGAAACACGAGCCTGGTTTTTAGTGCTAAAACTTTCAAACATAATAGTACACAAATGATTTGCATAAATTTTGTGGTGTTCTCGATAAATCTATGTTAACTTGAAAATAGGCAGAGTGTCAAACAGATATTTTTAAATCGAATTTCTTACCTATAATAAATGGAGTTGGTTTAAGGCGGTGGTGAGGGTAAAAAAAAAACATTTATAGTAAACATTAATGTTTATTCCGCTATTAAAACTTAAAACTAAAAAAGAACAATGTACTTGTTATTTAACAACCATGTAGCATATAGAGGTAAGAGCAACATAATATGATTAAATAATCTGGATATATTTCATATGTCTGCCTATAACAATTCTAAAGATGACATACACGTCAAAATCAAGTGTTACCATGTGACACCCTTATATATTTATTATAAATCCCAAGCGTCTGACTGCGACAGTGCAACAGATATGCTAATGACTTTAAAAATCACCTCTTATATGACGCACCCTTTAATTATAAGTTTATTTTTCACTCCTTTTGTTAACCATCTGACTAATACGGTTCAAAATTTAAAGCCATACATGTCAAAATTACGACTTTAATGGGTACCTTTTGTTTAAATTAAATTTAAAATTTGTATGCTGTTGTTAAATTATTGAATATTTTGATAATATGATATGATAGTACACCTTATGAATCTCCCAATTCGGCGTAATTGGCTATACAAATTAGTTTTTATAAACTTGAAACCGGAGAAGGATTTTATAAATTAAAATTTTCATGTTATAAAATAATATTGATGATAAAATGTCGATGCCAATGGCCAGTTTACCAGTTTGGTAGTTCCTAAAGACGAAAAAGTACCATCCTAAACTACAAAAGTTTTTTTTGATAAGGATAAAAGGCCTTCAGTTTGAGCAACACAGCAATTACTTTGAAAATAAATTTGCACCTATTGTCCAATGTTAATCAAGCGTACAGAGACTCATGTTGAGCTGTAAATGTATGCTAGTGACTGATAATTAATATTTCGGATAGAAAAAATCTGTCTGTGTGAAAATAACACATGATTTACAAAGGGTTGAACGGTACGAAGATGAGGACTAATACAAAATTTTAAATTGGGATACCGAACAAATTTTTATACATGATAACAGAAAAAGAAACGCAAAGCACTTTTACATGGTGTGGAAAAGCATCGTAAAGAAAGGTGGGCAACATTTTTCTTCAACCCTCGTAAAGAAATTATTTTAATCCCTTCCTTATTTTACAGTTCGCATGCAATACTCAACATTAGAGTGAACATTTCACTAAACATCATATCGCCAAAAGACAGAAAAAGGGGAAACTTTAATATTTTTAAATATTTAAACTTTTATATGACCCAATATTATAATAAATATAATGCTCCAGCAACTATGGTATTTGTTTAACGATTTAAACCAAAACAATACAAATACAAACAATAAAAAAAAAAAACAAAAGAAGCAACATTTAAATAAATAAATCCGATTAAAACATTTAACAAGTGGGGACTTAATATATGTCACCGGGAAATTGTATTTTAATTGCTATTGCTAGAGAAACAAAAAAAAAATACAATATATGTATGTACATATAAAAAACATATTTGTAAATGTGTTTTGTGGCCGCAAATAATTTAATTGACCAGCTTAATGTTTGCGAATTGTAATTTGTAAACATTTTACAATAAACATTAAATTAAGTTAACTATTCTATACATATAATATACATATAACAGTAACAGGACCATTTCTGTACATGAAATATTTTTTGAAAATTTTCTTGCTCATGAAGTTTGTAATCGAAATGGAATACAAAACAGGCATTTTTAGAATTTTTGTCTATCTGTATGTCTGTGTGCGCATTACGTAATAACTATTGGATGAATTTCAATAAATATTTTTGAGAAGGTACCTTAATATCTTGATTAAAATATATGATAATTTACAAAAATACAAGAGAAATAGAGAAAAAGTAGTCAAAGTACACAATTTTACCGATTTAAATGTACGACAGACTTGACAGAACCTTTTATTTTTAAAAGCCGGTACTCTACTATAATTTTATAAAGTTTAAATTAGGTTAAGAAGGGAGAACCGGAGGTCCATTGTGACTCCCTTCAGCTAACTAAAACTAAGAAAAACAAAAGAAGAAAGGGAGACCTATTATTCGTCCTGCTACCTATCACTCAGCCACCCGATTTCCTTGACGAAGCCGACGACATCCTCGATTTTACACCTTGCTATGTCGAAGACACATCGAGAAATCTCTACATAGCCATCTGAGTCTGCGGGAAGACACATGATGTGCTCCGCAGTTTTCAAATCCTCCTCGTCTTCGCACATCCTACAAAAGTCGGATGTACCGGCGACCCATTTACTAATTCTTGCCCTAGTGGCACAATGACCAGTGATCACACCTATCACGACTCTAAGAACTTTCCTGTCTAAACCCAGAAGTATCTTGGGTTTTTCAGCATCCAAATTGCCCGTGACAATATGCAATCCCCCTTACTTTCCAAGATAGGTTGGTTCTCCTAACTATACAGTCGGATATATAACAGTATTTGATAATCGGTGGCTTAACCGATTCTACCCTAACTAAGTTACTACCCTTTCAATCCCAATCTTGCAAGTTCGTCAGGGATTTCGTTGCCCTCAACATTACAATGACCCGGGAACCACGACAATCTAACCCTATATTTGTCCACCTGCACGTCGAGAGGCTTTTTGCACTCACCTACCAGCTTTTATCTGACAATATGTCCTTTCAAGGCTTTAAGTGCCGCTTGGCTGTCGACGTACAGACGTATAGAATAAAAACCATTACTTAAGCACTATAAAAGTAAGAGTCTTAAAATTTGGTGTGGATTACTTTCAAAGCAAAATCGAACAAAATATTTTTAGGACGCTTACGACGTGGCGGGCGCAGCTAATATTAAGCAAATTGCTGCCAGATATATTAAATTGAAAAATAATATACATATGTACATACAAATGTAAGCCTTTTATTCTTCATTACAAATAATAAAATAATACATGAAATGTTTGAAGCAAGGGATGTGACACAAATTTTCATTTCATAGTTTAAATAAAGAAATGAAAAATATTTAAAACGAAATTGTCAAAAACTATTGTCTGCATTATAGTTAGGCCATAAAAGTTAACTTAAAGTGTGTATTTTATATTTGTAGCTGACTATCGGATTGCTTGTAGGGATGTGATATGATTATGATATGATGTGATATGATATGAAATAATAAATTCAATGGAACAAAGTATTTTTTTTCACGACAATTTCTTTCACTGACGCACAGAAGCGTAAAAAGAAAATATATAATGTACATATGAATAATAAAGAAGTAATCAAAGTTTTTACTTACAGAAGGAAACAGAATTGTTTACCAATAGATGCAATTTTAATTAGCATTATTATCCACTAATATAAATTAATTTTTAATTTTATCCTAAATGCTTTTCATTTAAACAAGTAAAAGTGCTATATTCGGCCGTGTCGAATCTTCTATACTCTTCACCACGGTGATTTTTTTTATACAGACATGTACAGCATTATCCGTTTTGTTGACTCTTTACTTAAATTAAGTGGTATAAGAAAAATTCATTATTCATGCTTTAAAGAAATAGAAGACAAAAAACCATCCAATTGTAGAAGGACAGTAAGGAAAAATAAAAACGTGGTTTGTTTGTTGGTGTTTTGTTGAAGCTTTAATATTCTGTAATATTATTCTATTAACATGCATAATTCTCGTTGTGTTTTGTAGAATTTTATTACTTATAGAGTATTTTTGGCTTCTCTAAAATTAGGAAAAAGTTTCCTGATGATCTGGCCTGAGCAACCAGTGAAATAGGTATAGGGACTAGCTCTTTCCCCCAACAAATAAATTGCATTTTTATTATAAAACGTTATGGGTAATTAGCATAATATTAAATAATGAACACAAATTCCGTTGGCTACAATTGTCGCCGTATTGTCAGCTACTTAAAGATATTGAAGACAACAGCTACATCGTAAACTCTGACATTGTTGTAGAAATACTTATTTTGCTTTTATAAAATTAAATAAATTTTTCAAAAATTATAAATATTTCCTCCAAAACTTTTTGTTTGTATATGTATTTGTAATTTACAATTTTGTGACATTTTCTTTTGTTGAATAAAATAGAAATTAGTCTAAGTTGACGACAGCCACAACGGTGGCCATGTAGCTATGTAGCTTTGCTGACTTCAAAATAATAGTATACCTATAAAAGTATGTATTTTATTTTTGACAGTTTGTAGTCGGTATCCTAATGATGTCTATGTGTTTAATGCACCTAGCTTTTAAAACAGAGATATCATCTATTTAAAAATCAAAGGCATTTAAAGAGATGTCACTCTATATACATACATACAAACATACATATGTATATTCTTAATATTAAATATATGTTACAGTCATGATTTTAATTTTTAAAGAAATACTGAAATATTTTTTTAATTTTTCGGAAATTGTTTGTAAAACATTTTTTTAAAAATTTTTTGGAAAATTTTTAAAAAATTTTTTTTCGAATATTTTTCTTTAAAATATCTTTTTGAAAATGTTTTGTAAATTTTTTTGTAAATATTTTTGAAAAAAAAAAATTATTTTTTTTAAAAAATTTTATTGAAATTTTTTAAAAAATATAATTTTATGAATGATGAATATTGTAGAAATTACACACGGAATGACAAACTTATATATACCCATTCCACCTGTGGTGAAGGGTATAAAAATACAAAATAAAATAGCATTCCAGTTATTTTGTTATGAAAAAATCTATAAATTTGGTTTAAAAGAAAAACATCTTGGGCGATTTACAAAATGATTTCGTTATTAAATATTTATTAAAATTTGCATCAAAAAACTGTTTAATTTAATTTTTATTAAACTATTTAATTTGTATTACAAAAAATATTTTAAAAATGCGGCAGGTAACTTTTTGTAGTATTTGATCTGCTATGTTCAATCAAAAGTTACCAAGTCCTTTAGTCGCATGACGAGTATCTTTCCTCAACTCAACTCAAAGATTCCTTGGGACTCATCATGGGACTCATCAACAAAATTAAGAAAGAAAACAATTTATCAGACCTACGAAACTGTGGCAGTCGTCCGTAGCAGCTATCATCAGTATTCCACGAATGTTGAACATTTCTTAAGCACTGCTGTTGTAACCAATTAAGAAAGATTAACATATGTATATCTTCAAAATATCGGACTTGAAGCGTGAGTAATTAAAAAAAAAATTTTTTTATCATTGCTCTCGCAAAAAAAAAACTTTTTCTGATTATTCTCAGGATTAAAGTTGCGTAAGTAAGCTATTGTGACGACACAAATATTTATTGGGTGGGGTCAGATGGACGCAAACAGACATGAGTTATTGATATTGTTAAACATCACTTTGTACGTATCGCACTTGATCAACAAGAGGGTATGAACTCAAAATTTTTAAATTTTCACTTTTTGCACGAAATCACCTAACAACATCAATATCTATCTACCATAAAACTGTCAACATATTCGACTACTCTTTCATCTCGAAACCCACATATGAGACCATTTTCGTGATAGTGTCTTAAGTACATTTACATTACCAAACAGGTATTATTTTGAGTAAATACCAAAGTCAAAACAAAAATACATTGTATATTTTTAACAAAAAAAAAATATTATTTTGATAATAATAATAATAATAATATGTTCGGATTTTTAAATTATCATAAAATGTAACCACAAATAGTTTTTTACCTCTACTAAAAATTATAAAATTTCGAGTTAATACAATCAACAAGAGGGATCAAGTGCGATATTTCAAACTGTGGGGTAGAACACTTATGGCCTATGGTTACCATTTTAAAGGACTTTTACACGCAAAGAGTTCTAGTGATTGAAGTATGATCACTAGAACTCTGTTAAAATATATAATTGCGGTGAACAAATTTTAGTTATTTCTAACTTTACTTTGGTGACGATAAAAAAATTGATTATTAAAATTTGATTACTATGTCAATTTAAAAAATGCGTCTGAATGTGATTTCGAGTGGACAACCGGAGTCGACACATTAAATAATTTTATTATTTTTTATTTGACATGAATCTTTATAATTAAATTTAATCATAAAATGTTTATATTTGATCATTATATAATAAATTTTAACAATTGTTATGGTAATATTATATTATTTATATTTAAATATAATTATGGTTATTTTTTACATTTGAATATATGTTGTTTTCAAATTATGGCTATCTGGTTAGATGGCTGCATAAAAAATTCAGGTAATTTATTCCTTTTCCTTTAAAACGCTTAACCTTGCAGACCTTCTTTATTGAGATGCATAAAAACTTAAAATTTTAGCGTTCATGCTAATTTCATATTATTTCCTCTTTGTTATGTTTTTATTACCTTTTTTGCCATTTTATTATACATTTGGTTTTATTTTGTATGAATTGCACTCAACACATAATCTAAATTTATTCAACAATATAAATTTTTATTTTCTAAAGGAATTTTAAAACCCCAAACTCCAACCTTATTGTGCTACTGTTTTATTGTCTTTTTCGTTATTTTGAAATAAAAGAAAATGTGTTCATTAAACTATCTCTCTATAAGTAACATAAAACTTTTGTAGGAATTTTAAGAGTTTGATTTATGTATGTGCAGGCTTAAAAACTGTCAAAAGATGTGAATATGAAAATTTAATTAAGAAAATAAATATTGTTTATAACAATATAAGATAATTTGGAAAGTAGGCTGTGAAAGCAGAAAATGATAACGATATTCAAGAAAAATATAAAATTTATTTTGTGTTTGTAGAAACTGAATCAAAATTAAAAAGAAAACAAATATGTAAGTATGTATATATGTATATGTATGTATGTATATGTATATAAAATGAGGGATTCAGAAGATGTCATAAATTCATATGTCTTATGTTGAAGACACGAAAACAAAAGAAAGCTAAATATTATATAATTAGATACATACATATTAGACACATACATAGTCAATATTGTTATAAAATTAAATATTTGTAACACAATGACAAAAACTAGAGAGTATTTTGAATTATCCACATATTTTCATAAAATGTAAGAATTATGCAACAAAAACTCATCTATAAATTCTTACATAAATAAGACTATTACCTTCTAATGTATAGAATATTGCTTGAATTATATGTGCGGTTAATGTCTTAATATCAATATACACATGCCATGTATATAATGTAGGGGGAATATCGAAACAGATCACTTCCATAATGGGACCCTTTTCGAACCCCTTCCATCCTCTATGATTACAGGCAACTGAAATGTAATTTACGGCCACCCACTTACATTGAATCATGTGCTACAACCAGCCCTTAATCTTGACTTTAGTGATTTCAGACTGTCGACTGGTAACTGTCGGCCTTCTTTCTTATCACGCAGTCTCTAGTAATTCTAGTTCAGGGCTCAGGTCCCCCTTGACATCTACCAGTGGTCCTGAGTCTTATGCTAGCCAGTGCTGGACATTCACACACAATTTGCGCTGGCGTCTCAGCCTTTTTCCTTTCCCCGTCTCCTCTTCTGCCTCTGCCTCTCACTTTTAGACATGAGCTGTAGAGACTCCGACTCGAAGTTGAAGGAACGTTTTGAGGTGCTCGCTTCCGAAAAGGATTTACCTAAGCCCATAGAGCCAGGTGCGTCCAATTCATCCACATTTATCTCCATAGCCGCAGGAGTATCTTCATAGACTTACCAGTCCACCCCTTGCGAGGTTTCTTTGTCATTTTATTTCGATATCCTTCCCTGGTTAATGGCAACCGGAGTTTCTCAAGGATAAACCTCTCCACCTCTAACGACGCTTCCTTGTCCATCCCTATAGAAATATCCCAGTTCAACGCCATAGGAGAACCTTTAGAGATTAACCTGTTCACCCTTTGCGAGGCATTTCTGTCCAACCCTTCTGAATTCTTCTCTAGGCCATTATTGGAAAAAACGTTTCCCACCCACACAGAGCTTCTTATGCGTGGGTAAGTCTACATTGAAACTGGAGGTCGACTGATATCCAGAGTTCGCAATCGATATACACATACATACATATATGCCAAAATTTTGCATAAGAATGTATGCAAGGTGTAGCCAGAGGTAATCCTAAACAGTCCTCCTCACATCAGGCTTTCTTTAAGGCTTCTCTCGCTACTAACTAACGAGGCCTTTGAAAAGACCTTGGCTCTCCCTTTTTAAATATACAGTACATATTCCTACTTACCTTCTCTTAGAAAAAATTCATTTAATTGCTCTCTATCTAATTCAGTGTTGCTCGCCGTTGAGATGCTTCGATAGACTGATTGGTAGTTCGTTAATCTACTAGCCTGGAGGTTAAATAATTTAGTTAAACATAAATTCTTTCTTAAATGATTGAAGTCGAATCGAAAGTTTGGAATATATTTGTTTTGGTTATGTCCCTAGACAACAATATATCTGACGACCATGACGAGCTTGTTAAGTGCATACTATCGAACTAGGGTGCAAGAGCTAGGGTGCAACATGAACATAAAAATCCATTTCCTGCACTCGTATTGGGACCGATTTCCACAAAATTTGGGCGAATTGAGTAAGCAGCAGGGTGAAAGAATTCATCCGGATCTTAGACCAATGGAATGGCGTTATCTCCCTGAACTCATATATAATGGCAGACTACTGCTGCAATTTGCAACGAGATCTGCCTAAAATCGTTTACGCAAGAAAATCTTGTAGAAGATAAAAGATATAAAAAATAGTGTTCAATAGAAATTTTGTCAACGTGTGTAATAGTTACCTTGCATTTTTTGTCAAAAGAATAGAACTGTATATTTCAAAAAGTAAAGCTGTTAGCCATCTAGCAGTAAATTTTTTCATTGTCAGGGCCATAGAAATACCCCGAAACGAATTGAAAGAAACAAGAATTGCGTTGACCAGTGTAATAACATTTTTGGCATTGTTGTTTTTTTATATGTAATTTCAAGCTTTAAGTGTGTAAGCAGGCACTTCATGAAAATAGATAATAATTATTTCATTACACAAAAAGTAAAACATTAATTAAAAATTCTAAACGTTTTTATAAATGCCAAAAGTAAAAGCACTAGAAAAATAAATGGATGAAACGAATTGCAAAATGTCACAGAAAACGACTGAAGTACATACTTCAAACAAAAAAAAAGTACTTGTTAACGTTACAACATTCGTAGCAGTACTTAAGTTACAATAAAAGTCAGGCAACCATAAAAAATCCGTTTTTAGTGTAAGCTTTTCATAAAAACAAAAAAATATGTTTTTCCATATTTTACATAAACGAAAGAATATAAACGTACAAAAAAATTTAAGCCATTAAATTGAAGTATTTTGTTTAAATTTATTTTTTGTTATATTTTAATATTCTTTCTTTTATATTTTATTTCTGCTAGAAATAGATTGCACTCACATTTATATGTACGTATGTGAAGGAGAAAAGTTCTACCAAATTATTAAATAAAGAGCATTCAGCATTTTCTATTGTAGATAAAGCTACACACAACATTTATTTTCTATGGTAGTTCTTTAGTTTTAATCACTTAATCATATTGCCACTCTGGTGTGGAATGTCCCCTTTTACATTATGCAAAGTTTGTCGCTGCAATTTTTAATTAGTCGGCGAGAAGGGAGAGAGTAACTAAAAGGGGTACACATATGCATGTACTCTTAAAATTCCTTATGAGTAGTTTTAACTTTGAAATTAAAAATTTGAATAAATTTGTAAATCCATACAAATTGCTGCAACAAAAAAACTGCACGATATAAACACAAATGCAATTTTAAAGAAGAAATTAGAACGGTTGCAGTGACAAAAGTTGGATAATGTAATTCAGCACTAATTTTATCATTTTAGATTTTCATAACATCGAGGTTGTATTGCTTTTCATGGTGTAAAAATTAAAAATAAATTTCAGTCTCACACCGAGATGACACAAATTGCGGAAGTCTAGAGAAGATTGTTGCCACGCGCTCAATTAAACATCGAAAAAGAAATAATTAAACATGAACGCATATAAATTCCCGAAACAATTGTTTATACAATTTTTTATTATTATTTTTTTAAGTAAGATGACATTAACAAACAAATATTATTTGATTTTAACAAAATTTTTGTTTTGAACGAAAAAACTTTGGTTGTGGTGCAAAAATTAAATAGTTAAAATCAATTATGTTGAATTTTTTGTACGTAGTAACCATTTAATGAAAGTATTTTAACCAAAACTTGTTTATCGGGACCAAAATAATGTTACAAACAACTAAAATTTGTTACTGAGAACATAATGTGGTTCTTCATTTGCATTAAAAACATTTTTTATGCAACTTTCTTATTATCTCCGAAACTATTTAATTAAATTAAATTAATTTCAATTTATTTAATCATAAACTGTAATTCAAAGAAAGACCGAAATTAATATAGCGCATATTACTGCAGATTTTTGTATTTTTAAATGTTGTGCAACCTTCTCCATTTTTTTTTGCATAACTGTATAACCCGAGAACTAAAGCCTACTCAAAAACATACATATCTAGGCTAAGAACTAGACCAACATATGTACATACATATACAGTAATATTAAATAACAAATCCTGCCTCAAATTCAGTGGGGCAATGGGGCGTATGAAATTGAAAGAAGTTAGCAAGATAAATTATATATTTATCATACGTTCTGTTATACAGAGTAGGAAATAGGTAATCTAAATGTAAAAAGGGACAAAAAGCAGAGATGTTAGCCATCACCATATAGAAAAAATTTAAAAAATTAAGTTTTACTCCCACTACCACGCATCCTCCCCATACAACGGAATTTGGGGTTTCTTAAATTGGTCCAACTGATAAGGCCGGTCTAAAATTGACGTCGATTTTTGATCCTTCGATGTCGGATCTTGTGGTGAGCTGGGTTTAGACCGTCGTGAGGCAGGTTAGTTTTATCCTACTAATGACAATATGTTATTGCAACAGCATTCCTGCGTAGTACGAGAGGAACCGCAGGTATGGGCCTATGGCGCAATACTTGTTCAAGAGAACAGTAGTATGACTCTACGTCCGTTGGATTCTGCCTGAACGCCTCTAAGGTCGTATCCAAGCTGGCTGCAATGATAAAAATGGGGCAATTGATTTGTGATGCTAATGTTATTTGTAACATAACAAGTTCAGGAGGATATTATCACCTGTACGCCGCGCTATTTACATATAAAAACATTATTTAATACAATGACAATGCCTAGAATGAATATGAAAAAATAAGCCTGAATAACTTTAACTCGCTGCTCGATTGTGTAACTTTCCATGGTTCAAATTGAGTTAGTCTGAAATTGAGAAATGTCAAATTAAATGCAGAAAAAAACTTGACGTTTAGGTGTGGTTCACATTCAACATCGGCACTTAAAATTTAACCACTCGATATAAACGAATTATTTAAATCGCTTGTCATTTATTTTTTTGATTTTTGCCCATTTGATTACATTGTGTACATTTCAGTGGCCACAGAGTCTTACAGAACGCAAGTCAGTACAACCCATATTACTTTTGATCAGGCACATATAATTAAGTAACAAAATTTCATGACTTCAGGAGTCTTTTCATTTATTTTCTAATTTTAAACGCTTCTGGGCTAGTTTTGTAGATCATTTGAAAATATACTAATAATTTTACGAAAAAGATAAGACATTTTTAATAATGACGGAAGTTTTTTATCAGTTGCTCAAGGCGAATTTATGTAAGATGGCATCGCCGCGACAACAAAAGCAACACCCAAAAAACACCCACATGCATTTTGTTGTTGGTAAAATGTACGCCTGATGCCAAAAGCACTAATTAACATATTACATCCAACAACTAAAAACACTTCTTCCTTACCTTTTGTGGTAGTATTTTGTAATTTTCTTTAATCTTGAAATATTTTATAAATAATTACAATTTTAACAATAAGGAGTGTTGTGTTCGGCCTTTTTCTTAATCAATTTAAAGGAAGAAATAGTCAAGCTTGAGGCCAGTTTTGTTTTTTCAAAATAGATTTTATTATAAATTTATTCCGATATTTCGATATCCATCGGATATCATTATCAAGGACTAAAATACAAGAAAAAATATTTCATACAATAATACATAGTTATAACCACTGTGTAACAAAACAATACAAATAACAAAATAAAACAGACTTACAATGAGTAACAATCGTACATAAAAAAAGTACGTCAGACAGTTTTCACATTAAACATTGTACTAATTAGACTATTTTATTCTCTTGTTTATAATATGTCTGTAGCTTATAGCTGAATTGTCTACATCTGTTTTAAAGTTCATTCTCTTTTCTTTAGGTATGTTTATTATATGTAGCATTTCCAATGTGTACCGTTTTTTGTATTTGTTTTCTTGTTGTAAAATATCAACATTCTCTAAGTTTGGCTTGTGGTTTCTCTCTGCACAGTGGGATACTAAAGCTGTTTTTTGCGTCGAAATTTTATGAATGTTTTTCATATCCGATTTGTGTCCTGTTATTCTAGTTTTTAATTTGTTACCAGTCGTACCGACATATACTTGATCGTACATGTCTCTGTCATTTCCCATGCAGCTAATTTTGTATATAACATTGGCGTTTTCCATTTTGTCCAGTTTGCATTTTGTGTTAGTAAATAATTGTTTCAAAGTGTTTTTTGACGTGTGGGCAATCTTAATTTTTTCCTCATCGTAAATACGTGCATTTTTAGATCTTTCGGATATTTTCGGGACATAGGTCATGGATTTGTATACTTTTGCTGTCTCTTTTCTTTCAATCTTATCTGTTTTATTCTTTTTCAAAAGTTTATTAATTAATATGACGGGAAAATTATTTCTTTTTAAAATATCTTTAATTCTTTTTATATTTTTGGCGTGAAAGCTCTCATCGCTTATGTTCAAAACTCGCCTTATCAGATTGTTGGCTGTGTTTATTATAACGTTTTTGGGTTGGCAAGAATGGAAATTAATAATCCGTCCGGAAGATGTTGGCTTTTGATACCAATCTACTTTTATTACATTTCCCGTTCTTACAACTAGAGTGTCCAGATACGGGAGTTTTCCATCAATTTCTTCTTCCATTGTAAATTTAATATTATGGTGAAATGAATTGAGTTGAACTAATATCTTATTTATTGCACTTATCTTTACAATCCCAAAAAGGTCGTCAACATATTTCGTCAGGAACCTAGGTTTCTCCTCAATATTCTCCATACAGCTATCCAGAAGTGCTTCCATAACTAAATCTGCTACAATAGGTGATGCCGGAGAACCCATTGGTAATCCCCTACACTGTTTATAAATTCTGTCGTTATATTTAAAATATCTATTGTCCCTTATACAGAATTTCACAATTTCTAAAAACAGTTCTCGTGGTATGTTTGTGTGTTCCTTAATATCTTCCCATTTTTTTCCTATAACTTCTATTGCGTAATCAACTGGTATACTCGGAAACAGTGATATAACGTCAAAGGAAACTAATTTTTCGTCATTAGATATTGCACTATTATTTACCTTATTCCTAAATTGCACCGCATCCCTTATGTTGTAATCAGACGTCTCTGTAAGTTTTTTCAAAACATTCGTCACTAATTTACATAATCCACTAGATGGTGAATTGACTGATGCACAGATTGGTCTGAGAGGGTATCCTTCCTTATGGATTTTAGGAAGTCCGTATAGCCTAGGTGCCGTTGCCGCGTCATTTTTAAGTCTCTTCCTTTCTATTTCACTTACGTTACCAATTAGGAACAATTTTTCCACTAATTCATTATTCTTACGCTGTAAAGAACTCGTGGGATCCTTTTTTAATCTCCTGTATGTCATCATGTCACCTAATATATCATTCATTCTTGCTTCGTAATCTTCTTTCGTCATTGCCACAGTAACATTTCCCTTATCAGCGTTTACTATTAAAATATTTTTGTTTTTGTACAAAAATCGTCTTGTTTGTTCCACAGTGCTCAATATGTAACGATCTCTTTTTGTTAAATTAAGTTTGTTGATATGATTCTCCAACATTGATGTAAACTTCGTTCTAGCTGTTTCTTGATCCTCTTTGTTCTCTAACGTTTGTATGCAATCCTCCCCGTCGGAATAAACTTATAATAAAATCTATTTTGAAAAAACAAAACTGGCCTCAAGCTTGACTATTTCTTCCTTTAAATTGATTACAATTTTATTTATTTTTTTTTGCAAATTTTAAGTATATAAAATAATTTTTGACAGCTGCCAAGCACAAAAAAAAATTAAGGAAAAAATAATTTACGTCCCTTTGCTGCCACCTAGTTTGTTAAATAGACAATTGATTTTTTAATTGTTTTTGTTTGTTTTGATTTTATCCTCTGAAAATTTTGTTAAATCTTTCCAATCTAAAAGTTTCTATCTGCCTTTTTCCTTAACACTAACATTGTTATTTTCTAGTTAAATATTGTTTTATTTTTATTTGTTGTTTACTTAACTTAATTTTTTGTTAGCATATTTCCAAGTGTTAATAAAAACTAAACAACGAAATATAAATAAATGGGAAAAACAATACAAACAACAATAAAAAGGTGAAATATATAGCACGATGTGAGCAATAAAAATAATTCAGAGAAAGTAAATAACATAAGTCCTCAAGGAGTTGTAAATTTTATATGCGCATAGAAAACTTAGATATAACAACTATTCTGTGTATTTAAACAGCTAGTGGAAAAACAGCATACGGTTTTTGATTTGATAAATATGCAAGAGCTTTTCAAATAAAAACTAATTTAGAATAATATATGAATAATATTTTCCAAAAAATTTATAAATTCAAATTCAACAACTAAAAATTTTAGCACTAATTACATTTCTCTCTTTCTTTAATACAAAAAAAAAAAAAAAAAATAGTTTTAATATTTCAATACGTAAATCTTGACCTTAACATCATTTAGTTATTTAATTAATTGTTGTATATAATAAAACAGTAACTGTCTATCTCTCTATGTGTTCGTATCATGTAAAATCTACTGGATGGATTTTAACAAAATTTTGTGAGGAGGTACCTTAGTATCTTGGTTTAAATATAGGATACTTTTTTTTAAATAAACCAAGTCAAAATAGAGAAAAAGCAGTGAAAGTGCGTAATTTGACCGTTTCAATGGTACTGAAAACTTGGCAGCAAATTTTTGTTTTGAAAGCGGGATATTGTAAATACTATTTTTAAAACTCTACAATAATATTAGAATTTCATAATATTATACAGAAATGGGTACCTCTATATAATGAAAATACCGTAACTAAAGCACTATAATAGTTAGACTTAAAATTTGATGTGGATAACTTTGAAAGCAAAATCTAACAAAATATTGTAAGAACGCTGAGCACAGCTAGTGATAAACAATTTTGTTGTGTTATAATTGGGTTATCTTTTTTTTAACAACAAATATCGGTTCAATGAGAAACGTTGTTGTATAAAATTAAATTTTTAATAAATTTGTTACCTGTTGGTAAAATAATGTTGGCTTTGCTTCACAGCGAAAATGTTTAAGATATACAATAGGTTGATTGTCCACACAAAATCATTTGCAGACTTATTTTTGAAATTGCGTCTACTAAAACAGAATGTTTTGGCGTGGTTCCCAGACGCCAGTTGCTAGGAAACAGAAATATACTGATTTGTAAAAGTAGTTATACTGACTGGAAATATACGAGGTAATACATGGTATAATGAACTAATTAAACTAATTTGTTGCTTTAAAGTACACACAGAAAAGAAACAGTGTCTAAACACCAAATAAAATAGAACAAAATAGAAACAAGAGGAAGTCTTATTATAGGTTTTTAAATTCAAATTCAATTCTATAAACTTTAAATTTAATTTTGTTAACATTAAATTCAATTCATAGACTATGAATCATAGTTATAGAAAATAAAAAAAAAATATATTACTATAACATTTTTACAAGAAAATTTCTAAAAAATTTTTACATAAAAAATTGTAATATTTTTACAAAATATTTTCCATAAAATTAATTAAGATATTAATTAAAATTTTTTTGTAAAAATTTTATATATAATTTTTTTTGTCAAATTTTTATACTATAGATTTGTTTTTTAAATGTTATTGAAAATTTATTTTAAAAATATTTTGTTCAAAATTTTTTGTAACAATTTTATTAAATTTTTTGATAAAATTTTATTGAATTTTTTGGTAAAATTTTATTGATTTTTTTTTAATTTTATAGAAAATGTTTTGTAAAAATATTATTTCATTTTTTTTTTGTAAAATATTTGTAGAAATTTGTTTGTAAAAATTTTTTAAAAATTTTTTTGTAAAAATTTTATAGCAATTGTTTGTAAAAATTTAATTTTCTATAAATATAAATATAAATTGAAATTGAATTTATTGTTTACAATTTGAAGTTATTAAATTTGAAGTTATATTTTAATAAGGAGATCATTTTTGCAAAAATCAATAAGAAAACTTAAGATTTCTATCTATTCTTTTTCTTTTTCTTTTTTTTAAGGTTTCTTCTTGATTACATACAATGAAATTTTTAGAATCAAGCTTAAGTTCGTTTTTATTCTCTCTAAGAAAGAATTAATTAAATTACAAATTAGGTGATAATATTAAAGAAAAACTGGAAAAATTTAATTTTTAGACACCAGCACGAGCGGAATGCACATTTTCTAGACAGCCACGTCCGTCATCAGCACTCTTGTATCTAATCTACTTAGGGTAGTGTTTTAGTTGTAAGCATCATCTATTTAACCAACCAAACCCAGATAAAGGAATACGAGAAAACTTGTATTCAATTATCAATCGTCAGTTGGTGAGAACGAAGTCTACCAGTACCTTAAGCTTCCCTCTTGTTGAATATTTTTACTTTTAATATTTACCACCTTATATGTATGTTGTTGTTACTTCAGCCAACCTTCGGTTAGCAATGATTTTATTGGGCTATCTTGTTTTTTTATAAAAACAAAAAAAAAAAAAAAAATTACAAAAAATCTTTAAAATAAAAAACTGAAAACAATTTAAAAACTTCTGTTTTTTTAAAAATTTTATATATGTACACCCAATTCTGTTTTTACACGGTCTTTTTTACACGGGTTTGATTTAGCACGGTTTTAAAATAAAAAAATATTTTTTTTCACGATTTTATTCCATTTAGCACGATTCAAAATCTTTTGAGCTTAGATTTTATTTAAATATATTCATATCAAAAATTTAGAGGAATTCCCTTTTTGTGCATACAAGTATTTTTACTTGTTAGAGCAATTGAAATGTGTTAGTATTTTGTGAACTACAACGTAAAGCCATTTCTTTAGAAAACAAAATTGAAATTTTAGATGGCCTTCGAAATGAAGAAGGCTCAACATTTCTTGGGAAAATGTTCGGTTTAAACGAAGTCACAGTAAGAACTATAAAAAATTAAATATTAATTAGGCAATCGGTGATTTCGGTGATTTGTTCGTCCTCTGCCAGGGATCGAACCTGGTATGCTTCGTTTTGTAGGCACGCACTTAATCTTTACACCAAATGTATATTTTAAATTGTATGCTTTAACAAACAGTTTCTTGTTGATTTATATAAACGAAATAAAAGGAATTCTAATATAATCAAGAAGATATCCTTGATCCTCCTATATGATCATGTGTTAATGAAACCAATCAGTAAAACCTTTTTAAAAAAATCAATTAGGTAGCCTAATGCAGTTAATAAGAAATCCCTTTTTTATACAATTCAGAAGAAAACCTAAGAGAATCGAAAGGTTTTCCTCTATGGATTGTTTTTGTGGTGTCAAAAATGAGTAAAAAAATTATAGATAACAAGTTTTCTTATTGATTTAAATTAAAAAGATTTACCACATGAAAGTAATAAGAATCCCTTTAGAAATATTTTCTTTTCTTTCTGCCTTGGCCTAAAAACATTTCATCGAGAAAATCTTTTTGATTCTATTTTTTCAATTAAACGCTCATTATACAAACTACAGTAAAAATGAGATTTTCATATAAAAAATACGATTTTTTATAAAAAATGTAGATGGTCTCGGATTTTTGTCCTTTTTTTAATATATAGATCCTAAATGGTACAGTCAAGTATAGGGAATTTTATCTCCTATTTAGTTTTGCCATTCCAATAAATTAGATTAAAAAATAATTATGTAACAAATTGTAATTATTTTCTACTACGAATGTGTGTACGAATTTTTGTTTTTAACTTTATAGTACTTTGTGCTAGTATCTTCTTCTTTGTTTGCTCTAAGTATGTTAACTGCGATTAATAAGGATTGCGTGCTGTTGCTAGTTGTTATGTCCCTTAAGGCAATATGTCCTTGTCATAATTTCCGTTTTTGTGCGATACTAGAAAATCTCGATCATTGTTCGTCTTGCTCTAGTACCTCGCCTTTTTATTTTCATTGAAGTTATTTTATCCTTTTGTACTGTTATGTAGTTTGTTTTGTACTTATAGTACAAAAAATATTTCATGCAACCATGCAACCAAACGTCTTAAAATAGTTCATTGGATTTTGCTCTTTAACACAGTTCAGTACAAACACTAGTAAACGTTTACAAGCACTTTCTTATTTTTCCTCGTTTACATTATTACAAAACATATACACATTAAGTTGATGCGACACGAACAAGTAATAAATGGTTTGTTAGATTTTCATCACATTTAAATTCTTCGTAATTCTCTTTTTTAACGTTTAGTTTCAAGATAAAATGGCAATTAGTTGTTTTAACTAAAATCGAAAAAGTAATCAAGAGAAAAGGAATAAGTTTATTTAAGTATTTAAAGAAAGGGAAAACTTGAACTCTTTAACATGACATAAATAAGCGGTTTAATCAGTTTCAATTTTTATACCACACAATTGTAACTACGTTTTCTGGGAAAAGAATCCAACAGCTGGCCTGACCGCCTTTGTGATTATATTTATTACGTGTCTTGCGTGTTTAATTATTTGCACACAGTAAATGAGATTATTAGATGTGAAGAATAATGAAAGTAAACGAACTAATTTACAGCAGAATAAAAGAGTTTAATGAATTTAACAGGAAAATGATATCAATTGGGGTAATGTGAAACTAATAAAAGATTGTTAGCGAACAGTTTATTTAAAGTGGCAAATTTGTTTATGAAAAAGACGCTTTTGTTATGTAAGGAAGTTATTTAAGAAACACAACAAATTATAAGTGTTATATAAGGTGTTGAGTAAATAAACTTAAGTATAGGCTTAAATAATTCTTGCAAAAAAAAAACCGACTTCAAAACAGACAAACTTAAAATCATGTTTCTTTAAGACGGTAATTATACAATGATTATATTATATTCGAGGAAGATTGTAGCGGGATTTTTTAAATGTCATTGCACAAACTGTCAATTCAGATAAAAAAACTAATTTTTGAATTCAATAATCTAAAACAAATATCAGTCGATTATCTACCTGGGGAGCAGTACTTCCGGAGTATATAGGGGCACAAGACCCCAGGGTTCTGTGCTTTTTCAGGTCAAACCAATGCCAAACGACTGTCTGTATACAGCGGATAAAAAGTTTGGCTATATACATAAAATTACACTAACTATTGCGACACCCTGTAATTTCCGAGTTCAAATTTTATACTTGTTATAGCGGTCGTAGCAATACAGGTTCATTGTAAATTTCAACCGTCTGTCTGCAACGGCTTAAAAGTTTGGTCATATACATCAAATTACATAAACTATTGCGACACCCTGTAATTTATAATTTTAAATAGTTATACTTATTTTAACACACATAGTAATGGACATTCTGTCAAATTGTTAAGTGTTTGTCAATAACTATTTAAAAGATAGGGTCATATATATCAAATGACGTCACCTATTGGGACACCCTTTAAATTCAAATTTTAATATAAATACTTGTTAAAGAGAACTTTGTCATACAGATTCTTTGTAAAATTTAACTTTGTGTCCATATACATCAAATTACATCAACTATTGGGACACCCTTTAATTTCCAATTTTAAATATTTATACTTGTTGTTATACCAGACATAGTAGTGAACACACTGTCTATTTTTCAAGTGTTTGTCTATAACGGTTCCAAAGATGAGGACATAATGGTCAAATTACATCAATAATTGGGACACCCTTTAATTTATACAAATTTTATACTTGTTGTAATAGCGGACTAAGCAATATAGGTTCTTTGTACATTTAAACTGTCTATCTATAACAGTTGAAAAGTTTGGCCATATATATCACTTTTACATTAACTATTGGGACACCCTTTAATTTCCAAATTCATATTTTACACTTGTTATTTTAGCGGACTTAGCAATATAAGTTCTTTGTAAATTTCAACTGTCTGTCTATAATGGTTCAAAAGTTTGGCCATATATATATCAAAATAAACCAACTAATGGGACACCCTTTAATTTTTAATTTTAAATATTTATACCTATTATAACAGACATAGTAACGAACATTCTGTGCAACTTTCAAGTGTTTGTCTATAACGGTTCAAAACATAGGACCATAAAGGTGAAATTACGTCACCTATGGGGTCACCCTTTAATTTTTAATTTTATTTTTTAATTACTTTTTGTTATTGGGAGCTATAGTGATACGTACTTTTTTCTAATTTTAAATGGGTGACCTACAAATTTCATAATACATGTAAAAAACATGTATGTTGTATGGGGACACCCTTTAATTTTTAAACTTTAAAACTGTTTTTAAAATGGGACCAATCTGTAGCCATAACCTTTCTAATGGCGCAAAAATTTTTAAAATCGGTTCAGAAATGACCGAGTTCTGAAGGCACAAACATAAAAAAAAAAAGCAACATTCAGACGAATTGATAACCTCCTTCTTTTTTTGAAGTCGGTTAAAAATCGCTAACACTAGCAGATTGATAAAGATTGTTTTTTTTTTTTTTAATTTTAAGGCTTAAAGACCCGAGGATTTTCAAAAGAACATCCTCACAAGGAAATTGCTTTAATACATTAGATTTAAAATTGGAAAATTTGGAAAATCTTCTATATGATAACAATTATGTTATATTCAATTCCACAGATCCTTTTCTGTAAAAGAATGAAAAAATATCAATAAATAATTCTTGCAAAAAAAACCGACTTCAAAACAGACAAACTTAAAATCATGTTTCTTTAAGACGGTAACTATTGCGACACCCTGTAATTTCCTAATTCAAATTTTATACTAGTTATAGCGGTCGTAGCAATACAGGTTCATTGTAAATTTCAACCGTCTGTCTGTAACGGTTTAAAAGTTTGGTCATATACATCAAATTACATAAACTATTGCGACACCCTGTAATTTATAATTTTAAATATTTATACTTTTTATAACAGATATAGTAATGGACATTCTGTCTAATTGTTAAGTGTTTATCAATAACTGTTTAAAAGATATGGTCATATATATCAAATGACGTCACCTATTGGGACTCCCTTTAAATTCAAATTTTAATATAAATACTTTTTAAGGAGGACTTTGTCATACAGATTCTTTTTAAATTTTAACTTTGTGTCCATATACATCAAATTACATCAACTATTGGGACACCCTTTAATTTCCAATTTTAAATATTTATACTTGTTGTTATACCAGACATAGTAGTGAACATTCTGTCTATTTTTCAAGTGTTTGTCTATAACGGTTCCAAAGATGAGGACATAATGGTAAAATTACATCAATAATGGGGACACCCGTTAATTTATAGATCCAAGTTTTATACTTGTTGTAATAGCTGACTAAGCAATATAGGTTCTTTGTAAATTTCAACTGTCTATCTATAACAGTTGAAAAGTTTGGCCATATATATTACTTCTACATTAACTATTGGGACACCCTTTAATTTCCAAATTCATATTTTACACTTGTTATTTTAGCGGACTTAGCAATACAAGTTCTTTGTAAATTTCAACTGTCTATCTATAACAGTTGAAAAGTTTGGCCATATATATTACTTTTACATTAACTATTGGGACACCCTTTAATTTCCAAATTCATATTTTACACTTGTTATTTTAGCGGACTTAGCAATACAAGTTTTTTGTAAATTTCAACTGTCTGTCTATAACGGTTCAAAAGTGTGGCCATATATATATCAAAATAAACCAACTAATGGGACACCCTTTAATTTTTAATTTTAAATATTTATACTTATTATAAGAGACATAGTAACGAACATTCTGTGCAACTTTCAAGAGTTTGTCTATAACGGTTCAAAAGATAGGAGAATAAAGGTGAAATTAAGTCACCTATGGGGTCACCCTTTAATTTTTAATTTTATTTTTTAATTACTTTTTGTTATTGGGAGCTACAGTGATACGCACTTTTTTTTAATTTTAAATTGGTGACCTATAAAGTTCATAATACACGTAAAAAACATGTATGTTGTATGGGGACACCCTTTAATTTTTAAACTTTTGAACTTCTTTTAAAATGGGACCAATCTGTAGCCATAACCTTTCTAATAGTGCAAAAATTTTTAAAATCGGTTCAGAAATGACCGAGTTCTGAAGGCACAAACATACAAAAAAAAAAAAAAAAAAAAAAAAGCAACACACAGACGAATTGATAACCTCCTTCTTTTTTTGAAGTCGGTTAAAAAATTACAGCGCTTTTGAATATATAAAAATATTGAAATATAAAAGATTTTTTAAAAATGAAAATTTGTGTAGAAACACAACAGACGACGGTAACGATATTTCAATAAATATTAAACATAAGTTACCGTTCAACGATTATGCCGCTGATATAAAATTTAATTTATTTTCTTGTCGCTTTTTACTATATCATACTAAGGAAGAATTGTTTTGAGTTGATGGATGTAATATTTTAATTAGTGCTTTTGGCGTCAGTCATACATTTAACCAACAATGAAATGCATGGGGTTTTTTTGTTGGTGTTGTATTTGTTGTCGCGGCGATGCACAGTGGGCGAAAAGGCTCATCTAGCGGCGTTTAATTAATAGCGCTTAGGGAAAAGTTTTTATTTTTTTTGTAATATTTTTTTAGTTGAAAATTTAATATTAAAAACAGTTTTTTTACATATATTTTTTCTCTTGAAATAACTATTTATTTTAGGCCATATTTAGTCTTCATATATTTCAGTTTTCAAAACAAAAATTTTATTATAATGAAAAAAAAAAATTAACACTAATAACAATAGTAATAACAGTTTTTTATTCGGATTTGGCATTACTAGATGAATTTAAGGTGCAAGGAACACAATGTTCTGTCAAAAGTTGTAAAATATCATCAACTTCCTTCTTTTTTGAGTTGCTTTGTGGTTTGCGTAAATTTGAAATCAAAGGGCTTCTAACGCTTTTTCAGACATTTTTCCTATTTTAGTGGTGATACTTTAATTATATTGGCTCCATGTATTAAGATTTTATGTATGGAACACGGCATATAAAACCAAGGATACTGCGTGATAAAAAGTTCTACGGTCTGTAAAGGATATTGCCTAAAGGATTCAATATCAATTTTGTGCCCGCAAGCAATCGAGTGTTATATGACACTGAATCTGTAAATTAGCTCCTTTACTCTGGTTATTTCGGATGCTATTTTTGGCTCTCTGAAAAATCGCCTGGCTGTTTTGGCGTTATTGGTGTTGCCGCAACCAGCCTTTGGTAGATCAGAAAGCAAAGACATTTTTCTTTTTAAGCCTTCTTCAACATACAATTTCCTTTCTTTTGCAGCATGTTTATCGGTTGTAAAGGCACTTGAGCTGAATAGTTCGTGAATTGGACTTCATTTGGATAGCATTTTTTTTTGCAGTTAGCAAAGTGTCGTACGTTGGATATATGTTGGTATTCCCACTTTTTGCACCAGCTTTCATCAACTTGTATGAATGCTTGGTATAATTACCATCTAAAAATAAAGCCAGAGCATCGTCTCAAAAAAGATTGAACTTTTTTTTGCAGTACATTCGTCATTAGCCATTGAAACAATTTCTGATGCAGTTCGTTTTCCAGCTTTGCATAAACTGCACGTGGTAGCTACTACGAGTTCACTGTGAGGTGTATCCTTAACAATTTGAGAAACTTTACTCAATTTTGTTTTATTGGAACATTCATCCAACATATTATCTGGTCTTCCACGATTAGTCAGTGGATTAACTAATAAAAGTTGTCCGTCTAACCACTCCTTGTTGTTTTCTTCAAACTTGTGGCCATAGAAGAATTTCCATTTCTTAACCAATTTTGCTACAAAATTTTAATTTTTTTTGCTTATTAGAAGCATCATCATACATTTTGATATTAATTATATTATTAAATATATGACTTTTAAGCGCAAAAAAATTTTTAGTAGGCACGGGCTCGTTGCGCCATAGTAAGTAAACTTTTCGTCTGAGCACGGACATTGTTCCTAAAAAATGCAATATCATGTAAAGTTCCAAGTGGCTGCAGATGATTTGGACATTTTACAACCAGAAGATAACATAGTAATTAAAAAAAATATTCTAGCGCGAATACCCACGAATATCAGAAGTTCCGGTCCACTGAAGTTTTATTTTGGCTTTTTTCAAGCAGTTAGTGGTATAGTCAACTTTAACCATATTTTTTTTTTCTACAACACTTAAGCACGCGTCACAAACAGAAATTTTTAGTTAATAACATACCTCTAAATATAAATAAAACCACTTTTCTTTCACTTAATTGAGACAAACGCAACTATAGAATAAATTTGGTAATGCAAAGAAAACAGGTGTTAAAGCTTGGTGAGGCACCGGCTGAAACATATGTTGTGTTTAACAGCTCAGAGCTGTTAAATTCGATCATGTCCATCAAAATAGAATCGATATACAAGTTTAGTGGAATATAAGTCATCGATACAAACATAATTTTGGCGCAATTAAACACTTTGAAAATTGAATTAAACGACGCTAGATTGGTCATTTCATTACGATGCCGCCTTATATAAATTCGCCTTATCATATTTTTTTTCTTACTCTTCTACATTACTATCTACATTATTGCCATATGTTTCCAATAATAGTTGTTTTTTGTAAACAGTTTTAATTCACAATAATAGCAAAAGATACATTATTTAAGAAAAGAAAATTTTAAAATAATGAAATTATAATAAAAAAGCGGATATGAATGAAAAAATTAAAATAGGTAAAAATATATGAAAAATATAATCTACTGGTTCTTGGAATATATTCTAATAACACGAACATGTTAAATGCACACTTCACGATACTTAATATTGTTTTTCTTTCTTAAGTTTTCGTAATGGAAGTGATCTCTATTAAATTATAAAAGTTTTAAACAAAATGTTTTTGATAAAAAAACATAAAACGCAAATGTAAATGTAAATAAATATTGACAATGCCATTAGCAAGCCCTCGTGGTTTTGTGTACTTATTCTCAGTAACGACAAATCGTTCCGTTACCGTCTTCAGTTGTGTTCCTACACTTTTTTTTTAAGAATTACAAAAGCAAAAAACGTCATGGTACATTCAGTTTATTTTTGTATTTAGAAAATTTTGAAGTGCTTATGCTTTAAACACATAGACAACATCAGGTTACCGGCTATAAATTGTCTAAATTAAAATACAAACGTTTATAGGAAAAAGATTATTTTGACGACATCACAACTACATATATGGCTACACGACCACTGTTGTGGCTGTAGCCTACTTACGCTATTTTCTATTTTTGTTCGACAATTTTATTTTATTTAATAGAAGAAAATGTCATAAAATTAAAAATACAAATTCATTTACAATTAAAAGTTTTTGAGCCAAATAATACCTATGTATGTATATCAATCACATTCGTTAGCTCAGCTGATATTTTTCGTTTTGTTTTAGTTCTACATGTCAAAATTTATTTAAATTTTTTTTAGCGATATTTAATTAAAAAAGAGTAAATTCAAAGAAAAATTCAAATACATACATATATATTTTTTTACTTTACTTTGTTTCATCAGTGATGGTAAACGAAATATTAAAATTTTGCTTTTCTGGCTCAAGTTGCACCAATTTCACTTTTTATGAATTCTTGTTTTAATTCAGATTGATCTAAAGATAAACAGATGTAAAGACCTAAAGATAAACAGATCATTGTGTTATAATTTCTTTATTATTATTCAGCAGAAGTGAAATTGAGTTTTTTTATTATCAAAGAGTACAATTGAGTTGTAGATAGTTGCTTTTTGACACCTATCATTATTTTTGCACAAACAAAATGCCAGTAATGTTGTAATTGTTTTGAGCAAATATACATATTTATTTGTGTTGATATGATAAAAGCATTTTTTGAAAAAGTATGTTTTTTTTTAAAGAAAAAAAAAAGTATTTCTTCAACATTTTCATTGTTTTGATGTATGCAGCTGTCGTCATCAATATAATTCAGTAGCTGACTACACGGCGATGATTGTAGCGGTATACCTCTATCGGCTATGTGTTTAGTGCATTACAATGCTAAGTACTTACGTATATAAATTTATTCAACAGAACTAAAACGAGTTCTGACATAGGGTATGTAGTACTATACTAACTATCTTCTTGTCTTTTGTACCGTAACAAGCAGACATTTACAATTTTGGAAAGCAAGTAATAACATCACAATTTTGCAATTTATTTTAAAAAATCCGTTGACGAATTATATTATATCTGAAATTATGCAATAAATGTTGCTACTGTTTTGGTTTTCCTATTGTACACAAAGGCGTATACGTAATATTTTTACTTTAATACATATTCAGTAGCAAAAAAAAAAGAGTGATACTCGTAATTAATTGTTACCGCCACTGTTGAAACACTGCTGTGAATATTTGTATTTGTTGTAATTGTTTTAACTTCTGTGTAAAGAGTCATCTGTATGTCGAAATGAAATAAAATAATGTGTAGGTAAAAAAATTTTTACAGATAATGCGGAAATTGGCTTGTTGCGAGCTTTATCCGTATTCAAACTAAAAATCGCCACTTAAATTGTAAAAATAAAATATATAAAAGAAAAATACTTTGGTGTTAATAATCTATTGGATCGAGAGCTTTGGTTGCTTCGCTCAACACTTATCACTTGAATGTTTTCTGAATAAAGGCAAAACGAAACATAAAATATGTCGATTCATCAAAGTTAAAAACAAAAAAGATTTTAACATTCAACTATTCTCCTCTCAAAATAACATGCAACAGAATTTTAATTAATTACTACTACTCAGCTTAATAACAATTCAACCTCTTCATTGTAAGAAAAACTTAAGAAGAAATAATAGATTATATAAGGTGATCAATGATATTAAGCAATGCGTTGGTAACTAGTTATACCCTCAAACTGTCATTGCTTGCTTTACTTAATTGCGAAAAAGGTTAGTACCCTGTCAAAATTGTAGGGTTTTTTTTAGAGACAATTCACTTCTCCTTTATTATAAAAATATGGTTCTCACGACTTTAGTTCTAGTTTGTCCTCTCACTAAGTTGATGTTTATAAATTACAAAAGTGTACAGTATTGTGCAACATTGATCCCTTAGATTAGGCAAGATCTAAAAAAGATCCAAGAATACCAAAATTTTTACCACTTCATTGCATTGTTCATCGTGAACACTTAGTTGCTAAATATTTTAAATACTACAACCTAATGAATAATGTGCTATAGTTTAAGAACTTTCTTGAAGAATTGGAATTTAAAGGTCATTCTCAAGATATAACATTTTAGTACCTAGTGCGAATTTAAGGATGATGAGTGGATTAATTACTGTTTGTTCTTAACTGATATAATGGAGCATCTGCAATCCCTCAACCTAGCATTACAAAGCAAAGATAAAGTTATTACTGATCTTTTTCAAACTATTCTAAGTTGTATTAAAAAAACTCAGCTTTTTAAACGTGATTTAAATAAAAAAATGTTCAATCACTTTCCTCGTCTGAAGACAAATTTATGAAAAAACTGAGAGTAAATTAGGGGAATTAGTAAAAGAATTTCAATCCTGATTTGATGATTTGAATAATTTGAAGATTTCTCTAAAGTTGTAAATCTATTCGAGATTGACGTAGTTGACGATGGATTATTGATTCCTCATTATATTTTGAATAAAAGTGCCACAGGAGAAACGGAATTATTAAAACTTCAAGAGGATCACAGTCTTCAATGCATCACAAATCAACACAATCTGCAAAAAAGTTTTGGAAACTAGTATCTCCATCAAAGTACCCTGATTATTTAAGGAGAACTGCTAGCAGATACCTGTCCATATTCGGCACAACATAATGTTGTGAGTCACTTTTTTCAATCGAAAAAAAAAACATGAACGCTCAATCATACGCTCAATCAAGATCTCGTAACAATATCTAATTGGGGCCGGGCAAATGGAGTCGAATTTAACGCTCGTAAGACTCAATGTTGTACGCTAACGCACCGGCGTTTGACCGAAAATGTGCTACATCTGTAATTATTGGTGGTATTATTATTTAGGAATCAGAAGCTCTTGATGTTCTTGGCATGAAAATCCAGTGTGACGTTCGATGGACTAAGCACATTTTCTAGTCTCAAAAGTAGCTTTCAAGAGTCTCGGTTTTCTCAAACGGTGTAAAACATATTTCACCTCATCTGATCTCCTTATATAAAGTGGTATAAATATACCACTTACATCCGGCCAAAAATGGAATACAACTCTCATGTATGGGCCGGTGTTCCAAAGTCTGTTTTGGAACTACTCGACCGCGTGCAGGAGAGGGCGAAGAAGCTCATAGGTGACAGTAGGGTATCCAACTCTATTGACTCTCTTGAACATCGACTCAATGTGGGTTGTGTTTCGCTGTTTTATCGCTACTATAATGGAATGTGCTCTGATGAGATTAGGGAACTACTTCCTGATAACCGCACGTTTTTGCGCACAACACGCTTTTCATTAAGAGCTCATCAATTTGTGTTTGATTGGCCAGTGAATCGCACAATGCATTACAGAGAAAATTCGTTTTTTAGCCGTACAGTTCGCTTGTGGAATCATTTTCCTACAGAGGTCTTTCCTGTCAACTACAATGTTGGAAAATTCAAATCGAATGTCCACAAACATTACTCCCTCTATCCTCCTTCCCATAACCTAATTTCCTAGTTCTGGCACAACGCTTTGCATGAGTAGGGGTCATCCCCTGAGTGCTGTTCCGAAATAAAAAAATAAAAAATAAAAAGTGTATTTATCTTTATACGTTAAAATTGTAGAAAGCATTTTTTTAATTCTTTTATAAAATCTACTTGCTATCTGTAAAGTCAACACCAAAGTTCAAATAAAGGTTAAGCATCTTTAATAGTTTGAGGTATTAATTTATAAGATATACAATATTATACATATTTATGTGGAATTAGTAAGCATGTGCAACTAAGAAGTAAACTTTCATTGGATCTGGTACAGAGAGCGGCCAATAGTTGATCTATTGAATAATTATTTATGCATATCGCATGATATCAGACAATTTATACCAATTTTGCGTTAGGCAAGCATGTTACAATATCTCATTCGTTATCACAGATCCAATAGACTCTACAATTCGTTGACGTACAGTTGTTAAACAATTATTACTAAAATAACCGACTCAAATTTGATAAGTATCGTAATTAGATTACAAGCTGAGCATTTTTTCGCAATCACAATTAAATTTTTTTGATTGTTGAAAGCTATTGCTTTGTTATAGCTACTTTGCCTACAACCTCCATTAGGCCAATAAAAAATGAAAATCTAGCCTTTTTTATGTAAAATAAGTTAAATTGCTGCAAACCCAATGATGGCATTAAAATGCAGTGATTTGCAGGCTATAACATGTTCTTTGTAACTTGAACAGTCGAAAAAATTGGGTAATTTTTTGTTGTTGTTGAGTTTCAATAGTTTAAAATGTGTTTGATGCAAATGGCCGAAAGAGAAAATTCGTTATATCTATCAAATTTAACAAAAACAATAGGTATTTTGTTGTTGGATTTCACTAAAAAGCTATGATATTATACACTTGCACTTTTGCAAGACCATTTGCACCGAACACTGTACTCCGCTAATATATTTTGACTTTAATATTAAATTATGAATATAAAATAAATATAAAATTATAGTTTTTAATAAATAATTATTAAATATAAGTCAATTTATAATTATTTTCTTTCACCGGCGATTTAGCGGAGTAGAGTGGTTCGAACCAATAAAAAATATTAAAACTACGATTTTAAAGAAAACAGTTGATTTCCCATATTCAAAGTTAAATTTTTTTTTAGATTTCGTATTCTAACGAGTGGTTACGAAAGCCAAATTTTTGTGTCGGAAATATGTGCTCTGCATCAGCAAACTGGGTGATTTTTACTTTGATCACTTTTCTAGTAATTTGCTGAAGAAGGTCTATAAGATTGTGGACAGTTTGGTAGTTTGAATGGTTTCCTTATGGATTTAATAGAGGAATACTGAATAAAATCTACTGATTTTACGCTAAAATTATAAAATAATTTTAATATTTTTATATCTTAATTTCTAATATCTTAATTTCAAAATACAAAAAAAAAACATTTAAAACCCTAATAATATATTGAATTAACTGAGCAATCAAGAAATTATAAGAAAATAAGAAAGTAAACTCTAAATTACAGTCACACTGCATTCCATTTTATAGCTGTGAGCTGCATATGATGTTTGTATTATTACCACACATTTTCCCTTACAAGAGAATTATAAATCGAAATTAATGATTCGAAGTTATTGAAATTTGTTTACAACATTTATATATTGCAAAAAATTAAGATAAAATCAATATTCTTCGGACGACAACTAAAATAAAGGGCACAAAAAAGAAATAAAAATAAATCAGTCAAGTGCGAGTTAGTCTCACACACGTAGGGTTCCCTACTATGTTTAGTACAACTTTAAAAATTCAAGTTGTTAATTTTGTATGTCTTATTGACCACCTTTTAATTTTAAAATTAAAGTCACATTCGCTAATTTTCTTTATTATTGAAACATCCTTTAAATTTTAGTAATTGTTGTTATAGCGGCCATGATAATACACTTTCTATAAATATATCAGGAGCCTAGCTATTGCAGTTCAAAAAATAAGGTAATATTCGTGAAAAACATGTAACTGTAAAAACACCCTTTAATTTTTAGTAATTGTCACATCGGCCATGGCAACACATCTTCTGTACAATATTTTAAGATTCTACCTATTACGGTTCGAGAAATAAGGCGTTATACATGAATATCACGTCACTGCCGGAAAACCCTTTAATTTTTATTATTTTTTATAGGGGTCATAGTAGTACCCCATCTGTGAAAATTTCAAGAGTCTACCTATTATGCTTTAAAAATTAGGCCGCTTTCATGCAAATCACGTCACTGTGGGAACACCCTTTAATTTTTACTATTTGTTATAGTGGCCATAGTCATACACCTCCTGTAAAAATTTCATCACTCTAGTTATTATCGCTCAAAACTTAGGCCATATACATGCAAATATCATCACTATTGGCGCACTCTTTAATATTTAGGTTCACTTTTTTATACTTGTTTCTAAAGCGAACTAAGTTTTAATTACTGTTTGTAAATTTTTAGTGTATGCCTCCTACAGTTCAAGATAAACACATATTCTATTGGAACACCCTATAAGTTTTAGTATATTCAGCTATTTTCTACAATAGCGGCCACAATTATACACCTCCTGTAAAAATTTCATGATTCTACCTATTATCGCTCAAAACTTAGGCCATATACATGCAAATCACATCACTATCGGTACACCCTTTAATATTTAGGTTGTACTGCCTTACAAAAAAGAAAAATATCTATAATAAAATAAGTAGCTCGTAATAAAATAGTTTTTCTTTTTTCAAATAAAGGTTACTAGTTTTACGACGAAAACATTTCTATTCCAGAAACAAATAAAAATTTACCAATTGGGTAAAGAGTATTTAGAGAGGCTTTAAATGGTAATGCTAGCGGGGCAGCAAGCAAATTTCGTTTAAAATTTTCAACTAAAAATTTCCTAAATAGAGAAAAAGTTGAGTTTATTTCCATCGAAGTAATATCTATTGGTAAGTAAATGTTCCATTTTCCATTCTAGGAAACACTGGCCAGGGCATATGTTAATCTTATGTAAGTCGATGTTTATTTTGCACGACAATTAATTATCATTCCCACAATATAAATAATTTATAATTTAATTCTTGGCCTTAAATATAAGATAAAATCTTTTTGTATAGGAATTACATAAATAAATAAATAAAATTGAAAAATAAAAATAAAATCTATGTTCAGTTGGAATTTGTTATAAGAAATCAATTTTTAAGCTCAACTTCTAGTAAAACTTAAAATGCAGAGGCACGGGAAAAATTAAGGAAGTTTGTCATGACGCTGTGTTTTTCATATAAAATCGACTTTTAGACCAAATCTATACATACATATAAGCACAAAATTTGTATTGAAGGTATAGCAGATGTTCTTATCAGAAGTGTTTTTACTATCACTATGAATAATAAAATAAAACAATTCCCCGACATTATTTTGTTTAAATTGCCTTAAATACTCAAAATTATAGATATTTGTTTTATCTTTAACCTTCTTATTCATTTAAATACTAGCTGTGCCCGCCACGTTGTTGGCGTCCTGACAATATTTTGCTCGATTTTGCTCTTAAAGTACTCCACACCAATTGTAAGAAACATATTTTTATAGTGCTTCAGTTATGGTTTATATATTTACTTTATATAAAGGGAGCCATCCCTGGATAAAATTCTAAAAATTATAAAAAATTCTAATAATTATTGTAAATCTCTGTAAGAGTTGCTTAAAATATTTTAATAACAATGTACATTGTGGAAAACCAAATAAAATACAAATTTTATTCAACTAGCGCCATCTGTTGTGCAATATCCTACTTTCAAAAATAAAAAGGTGTGTTGAAAATATAACCGTGTTGAAAATATCCCAGTTTTAAACCGAAAATTGCAATCCTTTAAACCGCAAATTGCATTGTTTTACTGATTTTTCTCCACTTTCTCATGGAAATGAGATATTTTTGCGGAAAAAAGTATGCTTTATTGGGATCAGGATACTTAGGTACCTCCTCACAAAATTTTTTTAAAATCCATCCAGTAGTTTTTACGTGATGCGAACGCAAAAGAAAAGCAGACACAGACAGACGGAAATGAGTTACTATTATCTATTATATATAGATTATCAAGTTTTTCCGTTAATATTTTTGGTTACTTTGTATTCTCTTCTGCTTTATTTGAACTTTTTCCATTGTACTCGTATATCTTATAAATTGCGTTTGTTGTTTGCCTCGGAACTTACTATGTGTCATATGTATTTGTTTGTTCGAAAGTAAAATACAATCACGTTTTAAAGTGAAAATTTGAAAAGTTCTATGACATTTTAATTTCCCTGATACGTGTTTTGGCAGTAATAAACTGGCAGCTAAAGAAACTATTTTTAATTTAATTATAAAAGTTCAGGATGAGAAGGAACATTAAAACATTAAAGATTAAAGATTAAAAAAAGTTTTTAATATTTGTTTGTACTAATACTTTTAATTTCTGCTACAAAGTATTTGCAACTATCATTTCGAAAAAGGATAAGTGTTCATTAAACAAAACATTTCAGGATAAACAACAATAATTTTTCATCAAAAAATTCTAGGAAACGGTTGCTTGTAAAAGTATGTGATGAAATTTTTTTAAATTAAAAAAGTTGTCTTAAGTAGCTTTATAAGTTAAAGAACTATTGTTTTTGTGACATATGTACATAGATAAAGAACCTAGCATGATACCGAAGTTATACAAAAGGCTCGAGGTCTAAACCATTATTTTTAATTTTTTAATTAATTTATTTATTTATATATTTGAACTTATATATATTTGAACTTATATATATTTGAACTTAAAATAAGTGTTGATCAGTGTTGGAATCTGACAATGTTTAAATTGTACCGTCCCGATGATAAAATTGTACCAAATCAGCCTAAATTGTACCAAATTTTGGCTCGACCTTAAAAGTAATGCTAATTGAGCTTGATTCCCTGAATTACTGTATAGTGTTGCTAATTTATTATTAACAATTATTTTGCCAAATTATTTATATTATAAGCAAACGGCTTGCAAAGTAGCCGATAAAGTATGCTGGAGTTATATGGAATAATAATTGGATTCATTTCATTAGCATAACGATATCACACTACAACTAATAAAAAAAGATATCAGCCAAATACTGCCGGAAACTGATTGAGGCGATGGAAAAACGCTGTAATGCAGTAAAAGGGCCTTTTAACTAAATTACCTATTTATTACTAATACATAAAAGAGTTATCAGAGTAAATAATTGAAATCCTGACTATAAATGAAGTATGTTGCAATTAAGTTAGTTCTAGGCAGGGTTTAATTACTACGAGATTAGAATTTTTTATTATTGTAAGAAAATATAGAGATGAAATTTGAAGTGAAGCTTAAGTTAGTTTTATTCTCTCTAAAGCCTAGTCATGAAAAAATGTTGCAGAAGAAGTACTCTGTTTTTACTGTGGAAATACATTGAAATGTTTCTGGCAACATTTCTATCAAAGCTGTGAAATAAAGTAAATGTGGAATTTTTCAAACAACAGCTTTTGCTAACATTTGTAGAACAATGTGGTGTACTTAAAATCAATAAAATCGTAAAATTCTACCAAAACGCGATATAGACATCACATTTTTGTCAAATTTTCGTTGTGAAATATTAAATGCTGCTCAACATTTTTCAGAAATTTGCACAGAGTACTAGGCTTCAGAAGGAATAATTTAAATTACAAATTAGATGATTAATATTAAAGAAAAATTGGGAAAATTTAATTTTAGAAACCATCAGAATGGAATGCATTTTCTAGAAAGCTAAGTCCGCCATCAACACTCATGGTATCATCATCTATTTAATTAAACAAACTCACATAAAGTAATACGAGAAAAATTGCATTGAATCATCTATCGTCAGTTGAGTGAGAACGAAGACTACGACTACCTAAAGCTTCCCTCTTGTTTAATATGTTTACCTTTAGTATTTACCGACGGTTGGCTGAAGCAACAACAATTATAAATAAATATTAAAATTAATTAAATATTAAAAGTATAAAAACTTGTTGAATAAATTAAAAAAATCATTGAATAAATTTTATATGAAATTATTCCAAAAAAACATAAAGTGTACCAGTGTACCACTGATGTCTAGATTGCACCAAATTTGGTACAATTGTACCACAAATCCCAACAGTGATGTTGATATCCTGACACTAAGAAACAAAGATATATTTTTTAAGTTCAGCTAGCGTTAGACAAAAACCGGTATGTTTCATGGTTGCTGTTATTATTTGTCATCCCTCTGGTATACGACAAGAGAAGCAATATCCTTTTTAATGGAATGTAGCCACGATAACTTAGGATGTTAAGGGCCACCGCATTAGGATGGTTTTCAAGCTTATTTAAATACGTTTGTGCATGTTTCGCTATTTCTGATTTAACTAGTGCAACGTCCAGATCTTTGTGAATGTTCGGGCAATCGTGATTACTCTTAGAATCTGGTTTTTGTACCTTTGAATTTTTTCTAAGTTGGAAGCTAAGACCTAAATATAAGTCTATTCTATATATAGGTATATTTATTCATAAAACAAAAAGTTTTATCTCCAGAAGCCTAATTAAAAATTAATTCTGTATTTCTTCGAAATTGGATTAAATTCAATTGATAAAAAAACATATGCTTTACTAAACTGCGGTTAACACATATTAGAAATACTCATCAATATATTTTTCCCAGAGATCCCCAACCAGTATACACATTTTCCAACAACTCATCATATTTATTATCCAACTACCCACCACTGCCCCATCTTCGCTTAAAATAAATTAAGCAGAATTATAAATTTACTAACATTCCCATTCGAAGACTAACTATATTCCTAAAATATATGATTTTTTACAATACAGCAATTTTCACAGAAATAAATTTTTTTCACCAATTAAAGGTTTTAATTAGTTTTAAATTAAAGCTTAATTAATTTTTTAAAATATATATTTGTTTAAAACAGAACAAAAATATTTCTAATGAAACAAATAATTAAATCAATTATTTATTACATTAAAATTTAATCTGAGACCAATTAAAACCTTTAACCGGTACAAAATTTACAATGTTAATAAACTGTGCATGAACATTAATTCCTAACTTTTATAAAAAGAAGCTTTCGTTGTGCCAGTTCATTTAATCAAAACCCGTGTGTAATTGTGTTTATTAGTTTGTGGTATCGTTTATAAAAGGTGTTGCAATAAAAGCGCAAGACTTGAATTGCGCGCTGTGTTTGACAATCATAATGTCACGTGATTATGACGTGACAGATCGAAAGGTGAGAGATGGGAGTTAGTAAACATGGAGCATTACACGGTAGAACAAAACATCACGGCAGTTCGCGAGAGTGTGACAGAAAGGCCAGTGACGTCCATTCGCCATCGGGCACAAGAATTAAACATTTCAACAGGCACTCTTCAACGAATAATCACTAAAGATTGAAAGCTGCATGTCTACAAAATACAACCGACTCAACAACTTCTACCGGTAGATCATGGTCAGCGAAGAGAGTTCGCAAAAATAATTTTAAGTCATGAGGCCTATTTTCACCTCGATGGTTTCTTTAATAGACAAAACTGTCGCATTTGTGGTTTAGAAATTCCACGAATGATTCATCAGAAAGCAATGTACCCCACAACAGGTCACTGTATGGTGTGCATTATGGTCTGGAGGAATAATTGGACTGTTTTTCTTCAAAAACGAAGAAGGTAATGCAGTAACGGTGAATGGCAAACGTTATCGTGCTATGATAACACAGTTTATTGTGCCTCATTTGAAAGCTATTGATTATGACTACAAGTGGTTTTAACAGAAAAGCGCCACATGACATACCACCCGTGAAAAATTGGCGATCTTGCACGAGTTTGCTTCTGGTCGTGTCATTTCTCGATTTGGTGACCAGGATTGGCCTCCACGGTCCTGCGCTTTAACGGCTTTAGACTTCTGGCTGTAGGTTTTTTTTTTTTAGGAGAATTAACACTCAGGCAATTAATGCCTATATAATTAATGCCTATTTCCTTTGGAAAGGGATAGGAGTAGATAAGACAGATCGTTAGTGTGATAGTAAAGCCTTGATTATGGTAACACTGCAATTGCACGTTGTGATTATTTTTAGAACAGTATTGCAGCGCCTCTGGTGTTATTTAGGCGAATTAGTTTGAAGCTGGCATAGCCGGCGAAGGAGGGCGCTGTGATATGCATTATTGTAAAGAGAAATTAATACATATCAGAAAAATGTATGTTGCTAAGGCTGAGTATTGAACTCGAGACCATTGCTTAATAGTCAACGTGCTAACCACTTAAGCTACAGCACCCCCTGCTGTGGACTTATCTGAAGTCACATGCTACCATCGAAGCATTGAAAGCCGAAATTAGACGCTGTGTCAATGAAATATCGCCACATGTAGGCACATATTATTGAAAATTTCGGCAAAAGGGTACGCATTTGCCAGCAAAGCCGTAGCGATCATTTACAAAATATTTTGTTTCATACATATTGTATGAATATTTGCAAAATAATTAAATATTTCAATATTTTGCTGCAGAAAACCAACACTGAAATCTTGTGCTCTTATTGAAATACCCTTTATTTGTATATCGATCGTACTAATTTAAACTAAATTCCTAACTGTAGTTAAATTGCTCTTTTTTAATTAAATTAGGGTGTAATATCAGTAGATAAATGGCATTAAAATAATAAAAAGTTCTCCAATATTAGGAAATCTCATAATTTTCTTCCATTTTTTTTAACATTTTTTTTGTACATCTCCGAAAGTTTTTATATATGGTAAGCTTAAGCTGGATATTGAAATGATTTACATGACTTATTGTTTTCTACCTTTAGTAATGCATTCGCTAAAACAGAAATTTTGTTCTCTTTTTATTAAGAATTTTTCTTTCACTTTCACTTTCAAAACTTTTCCATTTTAATCATTAGCTTTTAGTTTTTGTAGAATGTTTAGTCAGACGTGTTTTTAATTACTCTGCAAACTTTTTGCTACTAATAGATGCCATGTAGAACTATACCATAATTTTTGAGGTATGTGCAGCAAAACTACACTCGTATATAAATCCTTTAAAATACACACATAGCTTTGGAAGTTAAGCAATATTTTAGATTTAAACTATTACTTTTGTTTGCTCTTAGTTTTCACTTTTCCTAATGGTTTAGTTTTGTTATTGAAGCATTCTTATGCACAAAAAAAATATTTTTACCAAATAAAGGTTTCAGTTGGTTTCATATTAAAATTTAAGTAATTATTTGTTAAATTACAATTTTTTTTGTTTTGTTTTAAACAAATAAATAATTGAATCCATTAAAAAATTAATTGAACTCTAATTTAAAGCTAACTAAATCCTTTAATTGGTGCAAAAATATTTTTCTGTTGATTGGTGCTTGAGTATTTAAAAAATAAAATAAATATTCTTTGTTAATTTATACACGTTTTAAATCATTCCAAAAGTTAGTCCATATACGTGAAAACCACGTGTTACAGAAAAACCCTATAGTTGTGAATATTTTTTATAGCGGCCCTAGTAATACCACTTCTGTTAGAGACATTGTAGGAAAACCAAGAGTGTTACGTTTTTACCCTTTGGGTTGGGGAATATAAAATAACTTCAAATAAATACAATTTTTGAAAAAATTTAATTATTATTAGTCGAACTATTTATATATTACATAGAATGAAATTTATAGTCAAGCTTAAGTTCGTTTTTATTCTCTCTAAGAAAGAATTAATTAAATTACAAATTAGGTGATAATATTAAAGAAAAATTGGGAAAATTTAATTTTTAGACACCAGCAGGAGCGGAATGCACATTTTCTAGACAACCACGTCCTTCATCAGCACTCTTGTATCAAATCTACTTAGGGTAGTTTTTTAGTTGTAAGCATCATCTATTTAACAAACCAAACCCAGATAAAGGAATACGAGAAAACTTGTATTCAGTTATCAATCGTCAGTTGGTGAGAACGAAGTCTACCACTACCTTAAGCTTCCCTCTTGTTGAATATTTTTACTTTTAATATTTACCACCTTATATTTTGTTGGTTTCCTTCAAAAAAATCGCAAAGCACCGCGCAATCTTGGTTACTCAACAAAGTTTGGTTTGATACTAGATTAGTGTTAACTAAAAACGAATGTTGGAAGTAAAACAAATAAACAAAAAGTAACAGTAACTTTCATTCCTAACCGAAGGTTGGCTGAATTAATTATTAATTATTCCAAAAAACCCTATAGATGTGGATATTTGTTATAGCGGCCCTAGTAATACAACTTCTGTTAGAGACATTATAGAAAAACCAAGTGTTATGTCTTTACCCCTTTGGGTTCGGGAATATAAAAAAACTTCAAATAAATAAAATTTTTTAAAATATATGTAATTGAAAAATTGTTTGCTTACCAAAAACACCGAAAAATAATTATTCTTAGATCATATGATTTCACAAAGTGTCTGCATTAACTTTCAGAGAAATTGGGATCGATTTATGTAAGAATATTTCAAAATCATATCTGGTTATATTGGGATACTCGTTTATATAACTAAATTTTAAATTATTTTTATCTATGCATATTCAGCCTATGAAACACAAACCTTACGGGATGGTGTTTAAAATATTTTTGTAGATAAAACATTTATATTATAACCTCATTATCATTATGTAGCACAACCTTTTTACAATTTTGATCACTGTTTTTAACTCCCTCTCTTTCTTTCCGGAATTAACTTTTTTTTGGCAACACTATTTTTGCTTCGGTTTATATACACATAGAAAAAACAGTGTCAAATTCCTAATAACTTACAACAAAATTTATGATATAGTTTTTTTCAAGAAGAAAGTCTTATTATTTTAATAAGGAAGCCCTTTTCGAAAAAATCAAGAAGAAAGCTGGGGGTTTTTATTAGGTACTCTTCTTGTTTTTCCAAAAAAAAAACAAAAAGTTTAAAAAATTTAAAAAAATTGGAGAATTGCCTGTTTGATATCTCCTTTGGAATTTTTAGCTAATCAATCTCTGATTTCATTCTACCATTTCTTTTTGTTTCTCATTTCATTTTATTTTGCCTTTATTATCCTCTATTTTTCCAGGGGGTAGAAGGTCAGGGGAGCTTCTTCTGATGGATTGTTTAGAGGGGGTTGAAGCCACTTAATTTTTAAAACCATGTTGAAAATTTTTTCGTCCACTGCCTGGGATCAAACCTGGTGTGCTTCGTTTCATAGGCACGCACTTAACCACTACACAAAATGTATATTTTAATTATTAATGTAAGCTAATTGGGCCTTGTTATTGTAAATGTAAATAAAACAATTTTATTACATTATTTTCCCTGACGTTTCGTGAATTTTTTGATAACTTTTTCAAAGGGATTTCGTCTATATTTAATAAGAAAAAAATTATTATTTTACAAATATACATACATAAACAACAATAAAAGAAACTTACAATAAATTTATAATGATCACATTTATAAATAAAACAATGAAAAAGTTAGACACATAACAAACATTTAAAAAATTATTGCACTTATTAGTTGGTATCACAGTATTATTTTAAACTTTATTTTAAGGCAACACTATAGCTCGCGCTTATGTTGTCAGTGTCCTCTTTATGATTCATTGTTTTGTTGATTTTTTGTTGAATATGCAAGCTCTGAATTATGAAACGTTTTTTCTCTATTTTTAACCGACTTCAAAAAAAGAAGGAGGTTATCAATTCGTCTGAATGTTGCTTTTTTTTTTTTATGTTTGTGCCCGCAGAACTCAGTCATTTCTGAACCGATTTTAAAAATTTTGCACTATTAGAAAGGTTATGGCTACAGATTGGTCCCATTTTAAAAGAAGTTCAAAATTTTAAAAATTAAAGGGTGTCCCCATACAACATACATGTTTTTACGTGTATTATGAACATTATAGGTAGCTCCCAACAACAAAAAGTAATTAAAAAATAAAATTAAAAATTAAAGGGTGACCCCATAGGTGACTTAATTTCACCTTTATTCTCCTATCTTTTGAACCGTTATAGACAAACTCTTGAAAGTTGCACAGAATGTTCGTTACTATATCTGTTATAATAGGTATAAATATTTAAAATTAGAAATTAAAGGGTGTCCCATTAGTTGGTTTATTTTGATATATATATGGCCAAACTTTTGAACCTTTATAGACAGACAGTTGAAATTTACAAAGTACTTGTATTGCTAAGTCCGCTAAAATAACAAGTGTAAAATATGAATTTGGAAATTAAAGGGTGTCCCAATAGTTAATGTAAAAGTAATATATATGGCCAAACTTTTCAACTGTTATAGATAGACAGTTGAAATTTACAAAGAACCTATATTTCTTAGTCCGCTATTAAAACAAGTATAAAACTTGGATCTATAAATTAAAGGGTGTCCCCATTATTGATGTTATTTGACCATTATGTCCTCATCTTTGGAACCGTTATAGACAAACACTTGAAAAATAGACAAAATGTTCACTACTATGTCTCGAATAACAACAAGTATAAATATTTAAAATTGGAAATTAAAGGGTGTCCCAATTGTTGATGTAATTTGATGTATATGGACACAAAGTTAAATTTTACAAAGAATCTGTATGACAAAGTTCTCTTTAACAAGTATTTATATTAAAATTTGAATTTAAAGGGTGTCCCAATAGGTGACGTCATTTGATATATATGACCCTATCTTTTAAACAGTTATTGATAAACACTTAACAATTAGACAGAATGTCCATTACTATATCTGTTATAATAAGTATAATTATTTAAAATTATAAATTACAGGGTGTCGCAATAGTTTATGTAATTTGATGTATATGACCAAACTTTTAAACCGTTACAGACAGAAGGTTGAAATTTACAACGAACCTATATTGCTACGACCGCTATAACTAGTATAAAATTTGAATTCGGAAATTACAGGGTGTCGCAATAGTTACCGTCTTAAAGCAACATGCTTTTAAGTTTGTCTGTTTTGAAGTCGGTTTTTTTTTGCAAGAATTATTTTTTTCTTTGTCATGTATTTTAATTTTTTCAAAGTCAGCTGTGTGTCCTGTTTCTATTATGTGTTGAGCTAATGCAGTTGCTCTTTTTCCTCTCGCAATATCCATCTTATGTTCATTTATTCTTCTGTACAATGTTCTCTTTGTTGTTCCTATATATATGAGATCACTGTTATGTTCATCATTCCCCTTACAACCTATTTCGTATACAATGTTGTTTTGTTGTAACTTGTTTGTTGGCGCTTTAACATTTGTAAATATTGTCTTCAATACTTTGTTTGGTTTGTATGCAAGACTGATATTAATATTTTTGACTGTTCCTATCATGTTTTTGTTGTCAGTGAGACCTGGTATGTATTTTACACTGCAAAAAATCTTATTGTATGTGGATTCAATTAGTGTTTAAATTAGTTTGAATGGAAAGCAGTTATCTTTTAGTATTTTCGTAATGCGTCTAATGTTCTCATTATGAAATTGAATGTCACTGATGCTTAATTCTCTAGATATCAGATTTTTAGCGGTATTTATTATTTGGTGTCTTGGTTGCGTAGAGTAGAAATTCATTATTCTTCCCGATGCTGTTTCTTTTTCGTACCAATCAAACTTTATGTTGTTGTTTATTCTACAGAGTTTAGTATCTAAATAGCTGATGATACATTTTTTTCCATTTCAATTGTGAACTGTAATTTGTTATGATATTTATGATACTACAGCTAATATATCATCAACATATTTTACTATAAATTTAATATGTACATTTTTAGTCTGAAGTTCCGCTAAAACATCGTCAAGTAATTTGTCTAATATAATATCAGCAATTGTCGGATATAGAGGATTTCCCATCGGCATGTCAAATATTTGATGGAATATTTTTCCATTATAATTAAAATAATTGTTATTTATCAAACAAAATTGTAAAATTTTCAAGAACTTGGGTCTTCTAATTTTCGTAAAATGTGTTATTTTGTTCCATTCAGTCATGATGTTCCTAATTGCCATGTTTACTGGAATATTTGTAAACAGGGAGATATCGTCAAAGGAAACTAATATTTCATTTTTCTCTATGTCTACATTCTTCAATCTGTCGATCATTTGAGTAGAATTTTTTAAAATTTAAAATTTGTCCTACATGTTTTGACAATTGGTAGCATGGAACTAGTATTGATGATACAATTGGTCTGAGAGGAATATCAGGCTTATGGATTTTTGGTAGACCATAAATTCGAGGACTGTTTATTATTAAGCGCCAAGAAGTCGTTTTTCAGAAAACGAAAAAAAAAATTAATAACTTCTTTAATATGGGTTTTAAATTTTTTTTTTTGCAAAACATAGCTGTTCGACTCTCTGAAGGGTATAGAAACTTTTTTTTAATTTGTTCCTTACAATTAATTGTAGCAAACAGCAAATTGCAAATTTCTGTGTGTAAATAAACATTTATTTTTGTATTTATCAAGAAAAATTTTTAACTTTACTAAAAATGCTCCAATTGGCCTGCAACTTTCATGATTTTTTTAATCTGAAATACAAAAAACTTAGTGGTTGAGACTTTAACATTTCCAACTTGAAATATAAAAACCATTATATTTTGCATGCAAATGTCTTTTGTATGGCGCTTACGAGGTTTTGAAAATGGATTTATTTATTTTCCATACTAACTTGTTAAGACGAGAATGTAGTCCGGTGGCAAATGTTTTTTTCTACCATAAAAACCAAAAAAGTCAATTACGAAAAAATGTCGCTTACGTGGTTTAAGAAGAAACGCGACGAGATGGCAAATTTACCGAATATATGTATGTGCCGAGCGCAGGTAAGTGGATTAAAATGAAGTTGACCATAAAACCAAGAAAATATTGATTATTAATATTATTAAAATAACATTTAATTTTTTTTTTTAATTTACATATGTATTTTCATGTGGCTTAGTGAGTACACCATAAAAATTTTAAAGAGAGAACATGGTGGGATCAGAAGATATCTTAAAAACTTAATTTTGATTCATTACAAACTAAAAAATAAAAAGTTATTTATAAACTGGATAGTAAAGGTACTCACTAAGCCACATAAAAAAAACACACATGTAAATTTAAAAATAAATCAGTCAAGTGCGCGTTAGTCTCACACACGTAGGGTTCCGTACTATATTTAATACGACTTTAAAAAGTCAAGTTGTTAAATTTTTCATGTCTTACGGTGCAGCCTTTATTTTTAAAATCAAAGTCATATACGCAAAATTAAATCACCATTGGAACACCCTTTAAATTTTAGGAATTGTTGTTATAACGGCCTTTGTAATACCTAAAAATTAGGTAATATACATGAAAAACATGTCACTTTAGTAATTGTTACAGCGGCCGAAGTACAATATCTACTGTAAACAATTCAAGAGTCTACCTATTACGGTTCAAAAAATAAGGCTATTTAAGTAAAAATCATGTCTCTGTCGGAATACCCTTTAATTTTGTTATTAGTCACAACGACCATGGAAATTCTCTTTCTATGAATATATCAAGAGTCTAACTATCACAATTAAAAAAATAAGTCACTATACGTGAAAAACATGTCATTGTCGGAACATCCTTTAATTTTTAATATTTGTCATATCGGCCGTGGCAACATATCTACTCTACAAATTTTTAAGAGTCTACCGATTGCGGTTCAAGAAATAAGGCGTTATACATGAGAATCACGTCACTGTCGAAACACCCTTTAATTTTTATTATTTGTTATAGTGGCCATAGTAATAAACCTCCTGTAAAAACTTCAAGAGTCTACTTATTATTGTTCAAAACTTCGGCCATATACACGCAAAGCAAATTTTATGTACTTGTTTAGAATGCGAACATAGAATTAATTACTGTCTGCAAATTTTAAATGCTTGCCTCCTATAGCTCAAGAAATAGACATAAAGGCAAATAAGACGTCACTTTCGGAACACCCTATAAGTTTAAGTATTTTTGCTATAGCGGCTACAGTTATACACCTTCTGTGAAAATTTCAAGAGTCTACCTATTTTGGTTTAAAACTTAGGCCTTATACATCCAAATCACACCACTATCGGAACACCCTTTAATTCTTAGATTTATTTTTTTATACTTGATTATATAGCGAACTAAGTTTTAATTACAGTTTGTACAGTTCAAGAAATAAACACATATTCGTGAATAACACTTCTCCATCGGAACACCCTATAAGTTTTAGTATTTGTTGCTATAGCGGCAACAGCTGTACATAATCTATAATAATTTCAAGAGTATACCTATTGCGGTTCCTGAGATAAAGGGCGCTGACAGACGGACAGACGGCCAGACGGACAGACTGCGAAAACAATAGGGTTTCGTTTGTACCCTTTGGGTACCGAACCCTAAAAATAAACTGGCAGTTTCAGAATGTCGAAAGAATTCGTCCTTTCGTACAAGTACAATCAAAACAAAAATTTAAAAAAAAATTTTTTTATAATATAATTGTAAGAAAGAACGAACTTTGTCGATATTGTGAAACAGGCCCTAAAAACCAGTATCTCAAAAATTAAAAAAAAAAAATTTTTTAAATATAAAAAAAATTATTAAAAATTTGTTTACTTCATGATTGATATCAAATTGTGAAATCCCCTTTAAAATGAGATATTATCCATCTTCCTTGGACTGCTCTTTAGCGCATTTGCTAAAGAGCAGTATTTTTCTATATTTGTAAGAGTTGAATTTTTTTAAAATTATATTTGGATTCAGGGAGTCAATGAATATAAATAAAAAAATTTAATAAAATCTGAAGTAGTCATTTTTTCCTTGTTGACATGGTATTACTTTATATATAAAAATATCTCAAAGATCTTGCATATGTGTTTCTATGTGAGCATTTTTATAATCTCATTTGTAATGTATTGATTTTATTCTCGCAAAAAATTGTATGTTTAATTATAAGTTACAATACGTATTTTTCATAGCTTTGTATGTAACTTGAATTGGAAAGCATCACAACATTTACAAAACCACCTACTCAATTTGGAAAAATGGTTGAAGAAATGGAAAATAAAGGTGAATGAACAAAAATGTACTTATATAACTTTCACACTGCGTATGACCTCATGCTCTCCTATTCGCATAAATTACCAAATGATACCGCAGCTTTCAAACCTTCTTACATAGATTTCAAGTTAACAGAAAAGAAATTAAAAGCAGTACAAATAAATTGGCTTATTGGCATAAACTCTACCCTGAGCTTAGATTGTATACTTCTACTATACAAGCCGATCCTCAACTTTATTTGGTGCTATGGGATTCAATTATGGGGCACTGTTTTTATAAACAAAAGATAAGCTAATAAAATCAAGAAGAAAAACTTTTTGAAAAAAAAAACAAGAAGAATACCCAATAAAAACCCTCAGTTTTCTTTTTGATTTCTTCAAAAAGGTTTTCCTTATTAAAATAATGAGACTTCCTTCTTGAAAAAAGAAATATCTTATAAATTTTTTTCTATTTTATTACGTATTTAGACACTGTTTTTTCTGTGTGTATGTGAAATGAATTTACTATAGTGATTTCCTTTTTTCATGTATGTTTTTTTATTCTGGCAGTTTAAAACGATACATTAAGATACCCAGCAAACATTTGCATTACATTTAAATCAACACAAATTTCTAATTATTTAAAACTAAGAACAACATATTTTTAATATTATCTTAAAAATGTCGTTAAGTTTTTCTCTTCTATTATTTCAACAATTAATAATCACATTTTTCTACTAAAAGAAGTCTTACCTGAAACGTAAAATATGTCCGTTTTGTGAGAGTTAAAATAAATATTATTTCCTACTACTTATTTGCCTTCAGGAATCCATTTGAAAGAATAAATAATACATTAGCTTAATATACAAAATGTCACAAACACTCGTTCAACATGACAATGCAAATACGAGTATAAATAATAACAGCAATAAAGAAGCTGAAAGGAAATTCAAATACATACAGATTGGGAAACAAAGAGAAAAAGCAAGAAATATTTATTACGAAGGGAAAATAATATAATTTTGTAATAAAAACGTACATAGTCTTCCTTAAGCTCGATTTAATTGATCCGGTGGCTCACAGAGTTTTTAAGTTCTCCTTGATTTCAGTTTTGCATATTATTAAACTAAGATTTCTTTTGCAGAGGAATTTTGGCCTTCTCTGCTAAACGTTAGAGGCAGACACTTAATATTTGCACAGGTTATTTAGTATTATGCTCTCGTATAAAAATTTTTTTTAAATTAAATGGTGCCACATAAGACGTGAAAATTTAACAACTTTTGCTTTTAAAGTTGTACATAAGATAGTACGGAACTTTACGTCTGACTTGCACTTGACTGATTTATTGAACTTTTTATTTTATCTTCAATTACAATTAATATAAGAATTTAAAGAATAATTGTATTGCCTTAAGTCTTTAAAAAGTGCTTGTCAAATAAAAATATTTTCGTGGTTGCTGTTATTATTTTAGACTTATCGTTTTGATATTTTCCAATAAAGGTAATATTGCACGTTTTTAGTCGAATGGAATAACGATTGTTAAAAATATCTATTGTTTTGATGTATTTCATGCTTTTTGAAATACGCTGTAATATGTTCCATTACTTCTTTTATCAATATGCTGTAGAGTTTTTTGAATGTTTGAGCTTTCGATATTCGGCTGTCGTTCAAAATTTTAGAACAGTGCATCATAGCTGGATTTCATAGAGTTATAGAGAAGAAGTTTGCAATAAAAATAAATTTAGAGTTTTAGCCAAGAAGAATAATTTTGTATATTGCTTTTATCTCCACTTGTGCTAACTAAGATGTAAACCTAGATTTTTTATTTGTTTAAATACTTTTAAATAATTTCCAAGAACAAGTTTTAATATAATTTATATATTATACCATATTTTACCAACTACTTGAGAAAGATTCCTGAAAAGCGGGAAACTGTATCTTTTCTCTTCAAATGACTTTTTATGTTTTTTTTTTTAAATCCGAATTGTTGACACGAAATACAACCTTTCTCGCTCAGAACTCGGTTTTTTATACGTTAGATAACAGATTTAAGGGTCTATATGTTTCTATCTTTGTATAATTTTTTACATTATTAATAAAGAAATCTTCCACTCTTGAAAAAAATACTCGAAATTAAAAATAAAAATAAGTATTTTTATAGCTACAAAGGGTAGATCCAATAGCATATTGTTAATTGTTTTATCAAAGTCAGACTTATTGATTTTAAGCAGTTATTGACTTTTCAATATCGCTAAAGTTTAATCTATGTTTTGACTGCTGCTTCATTGAGGGACAGGTGGCATCTATGCAAATTTCAGTCGATATATTCGCAATAGAGAGATTTTTTAAATGGCCTCAAAGAGTGTTGGCTAACTGTTTTTATTTATTTCTTGATTTCATTCTTAATTTATTCCATTATTAATTTAATGACAGCAAGAATAAATAAAAAAGATTAACAAAATTTGTCCAAAAATTTAAAAATTGAATTTGAAAAAAATTATTTTTCCAATTTCTCTGAAATCTTTTAAAAGATTTTTCAAAAATTAACCATTTCTAAATCGTTTGTGTTTCCTACATACAATAAATTTGCAACGAAATTTCGACTCACCCTCGATACATATGCATAAGCATATGTGCGTTTATTAATACTTCGTCATTTTCATTCTCATCATTCTCATCATTCTGATTATCTCTATCATTGTCATAAATAAATTTTAATTATTGACAATTTAATACAGCAACCAAGTAACGGACTTGTTCATAGGATTATTTATTTATTGTATGAATTTTAATTTTATTATAACTATTTTTAAATGAATTAATAATTAATTTAGGCTTAAGATAGATACGAAGAATACTGACGACGGATGCAGCATTACACGGAAATGGATAACATCCTGCTGGTGTCTATTTTTTCTTTATCTCTTTATATTAAAGAACCTAAGCCTAATTAATTAATTAATTCATTATTTAATTATTAAATGTTACTATACAATTAAAAATTATAATCTAACTTAAATTATCGATCACAGTAAAGAAGACCTTCACTCGTTGTCGTGAAACACCCAGAGTGTTTGATAGGAATCGAACCCATAGCCCTCAGACTGACTGACTAGCACACCACCTATTAGCCTACCGGGGCATTCAACCCATAAGTTTAATTAGTTTTTATTAATTAGAATAGAATTTCTAATAAAAGTTCTTAACGAGTACACACAGAGAAAAAATGACACCATCCGTGTACAAAATGACCACATACCGTGTCGAAAGTGTATCAACCACGTTTGTGCTCAAACTGTAAACGAATTCGACAACGAAATATTGACAACGAAGGGTTGTAGAAATGGCAACGAACGTGTACACTTAGACACCATATTGTTGTCGAAGTGACACCATATCGGTGTCGATTTGACACCACCCCGTTGTATAGTTGACACCGTATCGTTTTCGATTTTTAAATGCTCATTTCTCTCCAAATTTACCATAATAATAAAACAGATTGTATTGTATTTGAACAACAAAAAAATATTTTAAGTTGTTCTATATGAAACCTATTGGAATTGATCTTACCTTGGATCAATTTGCGTAGGTGTATTGTTGGTGGTGTCATCATGTTTCCACCATTGGTCCACCTTAGATTGCACAGAGATTGTGGCCTCATCAATTCCGAAGTGTAATTTTATATGAACATAAAAATAATAAATAACTAGTTTACTGTGATCATAACAATTAAAATTATATTACCTATGCTTTTTTCTAGGCAAAGACCTTCTCTCTGAACTCCACTCACAGTCCTATGGTGGCAGTGCTTCCTTTCAGTCTTACTTTTTTAAAAAACGCTGACTAATTAATATTACTTGTGCAGCTAGATATACATATATATCATATATAGATATTATCTGGAAGAACAGACTTTGGCTTACTTACATTTTAAATAATCGGAAATTGATTCCAAAGTGATAGGTTCTAAGAATTTTTTTTTTAATTCTTTATCGTCACTATAATCGATGGCTATAAAGATTGAATCTTTCACCATCTCAACGTCTCTAGTCGTTTGGGGTCAATCTCCAATAGCAGATTACTCTATCCATATTGTTTTTGAGAAATTCGATTGTATAAATTAAATGAAATTTTAGTTTTGTTTTTTGTGACCACTAATGTATTTTAACTGTTTGTTTTTGAGATTTTTGTCATCTCTTTGGGCTGTTGTGGTCAGTTATTTGTTTCCAAATATAAATAAATAAATAATCAAATCATTATATTTTTTCTCCTTACGTTTCGGTTGCTCTTTTCAAACTTCTTCAGGGGTACATTTATTTAGATATCTAGCAATAAAGAATTACATACATGTTTTATACTTAGTATTCGCTTATAAAGTAGGATATTATCACAGATTTACTTACGATTATTATCTCACCATTGCAAAAATCCCTTATCTAATTTACTTATTATTTAAAAAACTGGACTTCAAGGTATATTTATCTTACTAGATAGTGGCGTTGTTGTTGCTTTGTAGTTCCAAATGTCAAAAAACATAGAAGACAATTAAGAAGGCTTGTATGTGTTTTATTGCTTTCTCACTTCTGCACTATAGAATTTCTAAACACATACAACTTTTGACATGTCGAACTACTAAATCAGTTGGGCGGACGACACTGCCTAGTAAAATAAATATACCTCGAATAAATATAAATAAATTTTCTCTACAATAAAGAACAAATGTCATATCGAATAAAGAATGTGTAGTGGAAACTGGGTAATTTAGAAAATTAATTTAAAGAGCGATTGAAGTAATTCAAGTTGTAGTGGAAACATGGCATTAACATAAAAACAATACAAAAAAAAATGAATAAAATTTTTCGTTTTTAAAATAAACTTAAAATACGCTCTATATTTTAAAGAATATCTGGTTGGAATTGATATGTATTGATAAATAAGCACCAACATTTGGATCGTTAGTTCCATTTCAGTTTGATGTCTAATATCGAGAAATTGGAAGGCCATGACGCTATGCCACAATCGAATGTGCAATAAAAAACCCTAAAATACCTGTTATAATACGTAAATCTCCTTTATAATTTAAATTGAAGTTGAGTGCAAGTAATACCAAAAGCAATTATTTTTTACCTACCCAGCAAAAAATCATTGGGTTTTGGTAAAATAAAACATGTCTTTCAAAAGCGGTACTCATAAGCGCATCTAATAACCGCATCCTCTCTCGCTTACGCGGATGCAGGTATGTAAGCGAATAGGTTTTTATAAAGAATTTGGTAAAGCCAAGTGGGACATCGCAAACAAAAATCATACCTTCCTAAAGTAGGTTGGAAGGGAGAGTCTATGTTTCTCTCCCTTTCATAACTGCTTCCATGTAAACGTAATTTTTTGGTGGGTATTTAAACAAAAATATTAGTGATAAATACACCTACTAATATAGTCTAGTTGCCACTCGTAGATGTTAAAGATAAACTCCTCCTTAAATTTCGAGATGTTGAAAAAAAATTGCCATTTTAAACGCTAAGAAGTCTTATTGTTTTGATAAAACAAGTATGTAATAGAACTTTCCCAGGTAGTAGTTAAAAGAATTCATTTTCATTTTAATCTTATACAACGCATGGACTACTCTCTTCCAGAATGGAAGGATTCTCTAATTAATATGATACCTAAGTCAGGAAAATTTCAAACGAAGGTAAAATTGTATAAACCAAAGACCAATTGATCTCATCAAATATATAAAAACTATTTGAGAAAATATTAATAACTAACCTGAACGCGAGAAAATATCTATGCCTAATCATCGGATTAGAAGACAGCACAACACTAATGAACAAACATACGAATTGGTAACTGTACTCAAAAGGGCTTTGGAGGAAAGAAAATATTGCTCTGCGATTTTATAGCATTTGACAAAGTACGGAGCTCTAATTTAGAAGTTAAAACAAAAGATCAGCCAATCGTTCTGCAAACTATTAAAAAGTAATTTTACTAGTCAAAAGTTTATCCTTAAATAAGCAAAGTTTTTACTTCGTTTAATTGCAAAAAAAAGTTTTAAATAAAAAATAAAATTATATTTCTTTTCAAAATGTTGTACAAATAACTGCAAAGACAACAGCAACATTACCTGGTATCATATTTATATTTAAAAGAATAATTTTATTCATATTTAAAAATGAGTACTTAAAGTTTAAAATGTGAAAATATGTAAGAATTTACGTCATTTTTTGTATGCATTTTTAAAATTTTAGCAATAGTTTTAGCTACGAGAAGTATGATGTTTTATAAGGGATGAGAGTAAAATAATTTCCGATTAGCAATATTTGCCATTATCTGTTATTAAAAGAATGTTAAGGGTCTGACCACACAAAACACCTCAATTAGTTAATTGATGAAAGTAAAAATTATATCAAATAATTTTTTTTTTCAAACATAATAATTTGTATAATTTTATTTACTGGCAGAACAAACCCAATCAATTTAATAACAATCTTGCTTCGAAGCTAGCATTCTTCACCTGCTTATCAAGCTGTAAACAGTTTTTCGTCCTCTTCAGAAGTTGTAACTGGTTCAGCCAAAGTACAAATATTTAATTCCCTAAAAGCCTTTGCATATTCATTTGAATTTCGATACATGTTTGCATAGATTTCTAAAGAAATATGTTTGCCTTTAAGACCAAATGTTTTATGAAAACGTCTTCTAAAAACCCCAGTCTGCTTAAATACTGAAATGTAAACGTGCCTGTTTGCTAATACAATACAATACAATGGAAATTGCAAAGTACTTTTAGTTTACTTGAATGTTGTTTTTTATAACTTCGCCATTCTTCTTTTTTAATGCATGAAACTAGGATGGCTTTTTGTTGCCCGAAAAAGCTTTGTAGTCTGCAGGAAAAATAATTTAATTTTTATTTCAATGTTAAATTTAAATATATATATAAAACTATGTATTACATATGTACATATATCGGCTTTTTATAATATATATTTTTTTATAAATTTTTGAAAAATGATACTTGCATCAAAAATATCGTGCTTTTTTCATTCTACAAACAGGGAAAATTAATTGCACCATTTAAAGGTCTTAAATAAAAAAATATAATTTAATTTCTTATTGATTCGATTATTTATTAAATTAATAACCATTTTGTTAGTTCTTTTGTAACTGAAACTATTTAAAATATTTAATTCTTTTATTCTTCTATGTGAGCAAGTTTTACGGATTTGGCAAAACTCTATTTATTTTAAATACCTTCCAATAATCTTTTGTTATTGTGACCAAAATAGTTATATTTTTATAATATTAAAGGTCATTTTGTGTGGAAAGCTAGATTTTTAGAACTTAAATTTTTTTCAACTACTTCAATTGTCTGGTATTATTTAGTCTTCCAGGGTTATGAGTAGTATAGTGCCTTATTTATTTGAGCGAAATGGCTTACAAAATCAAAAGAATTTAAAACGCAAATAGAATTTACAACTTAATGGTGAATATCTGAGCGTTGAAAATTTCTTAACTAATAAAATCCATATTTTTGGTTTTTAACCAAATAAATTTTTTTCTTCATTTGTTTGTTAACCAAACGAAATTTCGGAATTCCATTTTAAATTTTGGAAATTTTTGTTGGTTTAAAAAATGGATAAAAATTGAGCTTTAAAAAAATGATTTCTATTTTATTGGATACAAGTAATAGAACTACGAGTAAAAGACAAAAACGAACAATTTGCTTTGTAATTTTTTATTTCAGCTTTGTAATTTTTTATTATCAACAAAATACATGTGGTTTTTGTTGTTTTAATAATGCGACTATCTAATATTATTGTGCCATAGTTGTCATACAATAGGGTTGCGTTTCGTATTTTATTTAATTAATTCGTACTAATTACACAATTTAGTAATTAAGTTTTCGTATGGTAAATTTAAACTAATTGCGTAAATTCTCTAATTACGCAATTAGGGCTTATATCTGAACAGTAGTGCGATTCACTATTCAATTTTAACGATTCTTGACGCGTTAAAAAAATTTAACAACAAAACGAAATGCTTTTAATAACATTTGATGTTGTTATAAATCAGCTGTTTTTCTTAATAAGTCGAGTATTGTTAATTTAACTGCAACTATTTTTGTGTCGTTTACTTTATCAAAATATCAAAAGATAAAGTCGGCCATTAGATGTTTAATGTAAAATGTAAAATATTCTAAATGTAAAATATTCTAAATATTCTAAATATGGGGGATATTTATAAAAAATAACATATATTTGAAATCTATTTTATAACTAATTTTTCATACAAAAGTTATTTTAAAATGAATTTCAAATAAGTTTTATTTTTTATAAATATGGGGGTAAATAATTAATATCTATAATTAAACTACATACATATGTATTTTACCTACCTTATAAAAATGAATTTAAATAATTTTTTAGAAATATAATTAAAAAAGAACAAAAAATGAAGCAGTTTTGTGGAAAGTCTTGTATATTTTGTTTATTATTTTTCATTCCTCTTTGTTCTTTTCGCTATTTTGCCATTTTGTTTAGCAGCATTGCCATTTATTTTTGTTTGTATTTTTCATTAGTTAACCATAGGTTAGTGAATCGCAAATGCGTTAGTGCAAGAAAAAAACATGTTGATATATTTAACAAGTGTTAGATCGTTAAAAGTTAGTGAATTGCACTACAGGGCGTTACCGCATAAAAATACTGCGACCATCAGTTTAAAGCCTGCAAGCGTATAAGTTATAAAATTGAGCTTATGCATGAATATTCATCATACACCTAATTTTTTTTCAATAAATAAATATATTTATTTCTTTCAATTTTGCTTTTAATATAAAATTTTCTTCATGCATTTTAATATTTAAATTGCATGATTATCGTTAGTGCTATCTTATAAGTAATAAGTCATTGTAGTTTACACGACTGCACATGCAATATGCTTTAATGTTGAACTTGCAAGTTAAAGTTCTATTTCATTTGAAATGTAGCTAGTAATTTTAAAGTTTTTGTTTAAAATTCCAAGATATATATTGCATTCGCATTCTAAAAAATATTGTAAATGTTTAAAAAAGTGCACAACTTTGCCCTAAATTAAAAAAAAAACTTTAAACATGACGCTCCATACGATGTGTTTTTATATTTATATTAAATAGTTATACGACTAAAATACTCCTGTTTGTTGTTGACTTTTTAATTGAAAATAAAATGAAATTTTTTTTAGTTTTCTCCAATTTACAATTAAGTAAGTGTAAATTTTATAATTACACAACACATTTGGGACATTCACAAGGGTTGCTGGGGTCTTGCCAAATTTTCATAATATTCAAAAATTTTAGAATAGCATAACTATATCGTTATACCTTTAGCACAAAAAATGCTAAATAACAAACAAAATTTTGTTTATTTTGAATAATACCCGATTTCACAAAAGACATACATGGTTTTAATGCGTCTTTAAACCTCTAAAGCGCAGATACCAAATTTTCACCAATTACAGATTACTGTCGCTGCTAAACTAAAGAGCAACAAAAGTTCAAGCTAAAAAAGAGGCTGCATGCAAAATGACCCTATGAAAAGACGCACAAAAACAAAAATGAAAAATTGCCCAATGAATAATTACCCTAAAAAAATGAAAAATTACCAAAGAAAAGAATAATGGAAATTCGCGAAAAATGACCCAAATATAAAACAATCGCCCAAAATTTATTTATAGTTTTCTTAATAAATTAAAAGTATAAAAATGTTAATAGTTTTAGTAAGGGCATTGATATTGATTTAATTTATCGAGAAAGTTTTAAGCTGATAACTTCTGTATGTGACCTTTGATCAAAATCCAAGAAAGCAGCGACACCTGCTGCAAATTTTAAATTTAATTGTTTGAATTTACAAATTTGTTTATAGGACCATGTTCAAGCAAAAAATAGCTGATTATGTAAATTAATTGTTTGAATCTGAAAAATAATTTTTTTCTGTGAATTGTTAGGTTACGTTTCAAATGAAATATTATTATTATTATTATTATTATTATTATTATTATTATTATTATTATTATTATTATTTTGTATGAAGATTGCATGCGCTATTTTTCATAGGGTCATTTTGCTTGCAGCCTAAAAAAGAGTACCGTATAAAATCCTGTTTCTTGACTGGTAATTGACAGATATTTGAAAGTTACACAATGGGTAATAATATATAAGACATAATAAACATAAAGAAAAAAGTGAGAAATGAAGTTAGATTTTGTATGCCAATTGCTTATCAAAATTCCATTTGTTTATACTCTGGTATTTAAGCGACCCTAATGTAACAAATACGAATTCTTTAGTAGACCCTTAAATCTCAGTTGCAATGAATTGACTGTCTATACTCTAAGATCAGCATTTTTTTCGGGCACCATCACTGCTAGTCAATCCTTTTCATTTGATATTTTGTGGCCGCGATCATCTTAGATTTAGAATGATACTGAATCCTCATAATTATATTTAAGGGTGCGTACCAAATTTCAACAAAGAGAGATATAACTAAGTAGAGTTTTTTAGAAATAAAAGATTTGGCTTTTTTAACCCTAAATAAAAAAAAAAAAAATATATATATAAAAAACAATAGCGTTTCCTGCATAATGATACTTATAGAAAGTTTTAGATTTACTGCGGATTATGTTTTCAACACGAAAAGTCATATTTTTATATTTATTATTTTTATTTTTGTTTGAAGATTTGCTTGACTAAAAAAATAACTTATAGCATGAATAAAAAGTCTTAACGTCTTACGCCTTAGGCCTATTATTATAACTTACCAATAGCTAAAGTTAGGAGTTTGTCAGATTAGTTTGTAAGCAAAAAAAAAGTTGTATGTTTTAATCAAATTTCTGAGATAGGTCTAACAGCAATCAATACGAAATATCTGAAAATAAAGTCAGAATTTTGTCAGAATTTTTGGATTCAGACAATGTCTGAATGTTTTGCTGGCTTAGTAAATACTAAAAAATTAAAAACTTTATAATAAAATGAAAATTAAAAAAAGGGAATCTATCAATAATTTAAAAGTTCACTAGAAAATTCAAGTTTCGTCAAACAGACAAATTTCATCCAAAATTGAGCAAAAAAAATCGCCTATAAAGTAATTTTTATAATATTTGTGTTATGTTCTTGTTTGGTAGATTTAATAGGTCGTTATTGGTTTACATTTTTTCCCCATTTGTTGGGTTTATTATCCTACCTTATGATGATCTCCAGAATGGAGTACATGACTTCAATATAATTTATGAATATTCAAATTTTCTGTGCGTTTGTTAATGTTTTTGTTTTCTGCAGTTTTAAGGTTTGAAAATATATGGCGATATTTCTTGATTTTTTTAATATTTTTTTTTTGTCTATAAGAAAATTTTGTCTTTTTATTATGGAATAAACTTAATTGCAAAGATTTTTTTAAATGATTTTGATATTGTATTAATCTCTATAATATTTATGTTATAGTTTATTTATCTTTATATTATAATTCTACTAATGAAGTTGAAAATCATAACTAAAATAAATCCAAAGATATATTGTTGTGAAAATGGGAAATATTAGAGAATAAGCCAATATCTATTACTACTATGTTGAAGGGTTTCAATGATTTGGTATGACCGAATACAGCACTCTTATATGTTTAGAGTTAATTGTATTCTTTTTTCTTTTAATTAAATATATCAAAGCAAAAATAATAATTTTTTAAGGGTACAACCAGTATATTCTTTAAATTCCCTGCCAAAAGTTCTAACCTAAAGGTAAATTTTTATATGATTATAATAACAACGATAGCAAAATTTGATTGCCTCTGCTTTCTAGTTGTAATTCATAGTCTTGCTATCTGTTATCTTTTATTTCATCATTTAAGGTTAAAGGCGATGGAATAGATTTAAGTATATGCAAAAATCTACATAAAAACCATTGCAAATTTTTGCTTAGCATAAAAGGATAAAAGTATTATCAGTCTGAAAGACAAAGCAATGCTTATAGTTATTTTATTAGATATGCAGCATAAGTTTATTCCAACTTAGCATTTTCCTTTTGACAAAGCGATTTACATAATCTTCTTTTTCTTGTAATAAATAACAACAGCTTAAAATCCCTTGTGCTAAAACCCCTTTAAAAAGGATACAAAATGTTAAAATTAATAGTAATTTAAATGTAACAAGTAAAAGTGCTATATTCGGCCGTGCCGAATCTTCTATACCCTTCACCACGGTGATTTTATTTATACAGACATGTACAGCATTATCCATATTGTTGACTCTTTACTTAAATTAAGTCGTATGAGAAAAAATCATTATTCATGAGTTAAAAAAATAGAAGACAAATGAAAACAAATTCCGTTTGCTACAATTGTCGCCGTTGTCAGCTACTTAATGATATTTAAGCCGACAGCTACATCGTAAACTCTGACATTGTTGTAGAAATACTTATTTTGCTTTTATAAAATTAAATAACTTTTTCAAAAAATTATAAATATTTCCTCCAAAACTTTTTTTGCATATGAATTTTCAATTTGCAATTTTGTGACATTTTCTTTTGTTGAATAAAATAGAAATTAGCCTAAGTTGACGACAGCCACAACGGTGGCCGTGTAGCCATGTAGCTTTGCTGACTTCAAAATAATCGTGTTAGTTTTGACAGTTTGTAGTCGGTTTCCTGATGATGTCTATGTGTTTAATGCTCCTAGGTTTTAAAACAGAGATATCATCTATTTAAAAATCAAACGCATTTAAAAAAAAGATGTTACTCTATATACACACATATAACGAGTGATTTTTTAAGAGCTTGAGAACTTTTTTTTTTTAAAAAACGCATAAAATTTGCAAAATCTCATCGGTTCTTTATTTGAAACGTTAGATTGGTCCATGACATTTACTTTTTGAAGATAATTTCATTTAAATGTTGACCGCGGCTGCGTCTTAGGTGGTCCATTCGGAAAGTCCAATTTTGGGCAACTTTTTCGAGCATTTCGGCCGGAATAGCCCGAATTTCTTCGAAAATGTTGTCTTCCAAAGCTGGAATAGTTGCTGGCTTATTTCTGTAGACTTTAGACTTGACGTAGCCCCACAAAAAATAGTCTAAAGGCGTCAAATCGCATGATCTTGGTGGCCAACTTACCGGTCCATTTCTTGAGATGAATTGTTCTCCGAAGTTTTCCCTCAAAATGGCCATAGAATCGCGAGCTGTGTGGCATGTAGCGCCATCTTGTTGAAACCACATGTCAACCAAGTTCAGTTGTTCCATTTTTGGCAACAAAAAGTTTGTTAGCATCGAACGATAGCGATCGCCATTCACCGTAACGTTGCGTCCAACAGCATCTTTGAAAAAATACGGTCCAATGATTCCACCAGCGTACAAACCACACCAAACAGTGCATTTTTCGGGATGCATGGGCAGTTCTTGAACGGCTTCTGGTTGCTCTTCACTCCAAATGCGGCAATTTTGCTTATTTACGTAGCCATTCAACCAGAAATGAGCCTCATCGCTGAACAAAATTTGTCACATTTGAACATTTCGAACCGAACACTGATTTTGGTAATAAAATTCAATGATTTGCAAGCGTTGCTCGTTAGTAAGTCTATTCATGATGAAATGTCAAAGCATACTGAGCATCTTTCTCTTTGGCACCATGTCTGAAATCTCACGTGATCTGTCAAATACTAATGCATGAAAATCCTAACCTCAAAAAAATATTATATATATTTATATTATTATATGTATATTCTTAACATTAAATATATGTTATGTTACAGTCATGATTTTCATTTTCAAAGAAATATTGAAATTTTTGTTTTAATTTTTCGAAAATTGTGTGTAAAAATTTTTTGTAAATATATTTTTTTAAAAATTTTTTGTAAAATTTTATTCGAAAATTTTTTGGAAAATTTAAAAAAAAAAATTTTTCTCGAATATTTTACTATAAAATATCTTTTTGAAAATGATTTGTAAATTTTTTTGTAAATATTTTTGAAAAAAATTTTAAAATTTAAAAAAAAAAAATTAAAAAAAATTTTTTTTTTAATTTTATCGAAATTTTGTTGGTAAATTTAGGATCTTTCCGCAATCTATATTGAGTTATAATGGTCAGACTAAAGCAAAAAGAAATCCTTACAAAAAAAAAAATTCCTCATATTGACACATGGGGGGTCCTTTTAACTGCTCCTATTTGTCAGTGGGTACCCTGTAGGTCCATTGGCTACCTCTATGCGTATTGCTTTCTATTAAGGTCTCTAATACAAATCAAAGCAGAAAAACCCTACCAATCTAAAAACAAACAAAAATCGCCCCTCGCAGGGGGTTATTGATCCCCCGAGATCTGTATGCACTCCTTGCGATCTACCTGTCACACTCTAATATTTATTTGACAAAAAAAGGCAAAACAGAATCATTACAGCCGAAAAAAATTTAAAAAAACGCAAAAAAAACGTAAAAAAAATATAGGTGGGCGTGGTTTTTGGCCCGTAGCTTCCAAAGGAATGATCCGATGTTGCTGAATTGCTATACCAAAATTTTCGAAACTATGCCTGACAGATTGGTGTGCTTAAATTTTTTGTATCTCTTCTGGTGCCTTGGCAAATGACATTACCACACTAACACGGACAGACGGACAGACGGACAGACGGATAGACGTACAGACGCACAGACGGACAGACGGACAGACGGACATATCTTAATCAACTTCTCTATATATAAGGATCCAGAATATATATACTTTATGGGGTCGGAAATGAATATTGTAGAAATTACACACGGAATGACAAACTTATATATACCCTTTCCACCTGTGGTGAAGGGTATAAAAAGGATAAAAAATGTTAAAATTAATAGTAATTTAAGTATTTTACTCTTAATCATATTCACAAAATATTTTAAATAATCTAGGCTAGAATCCTCCCAAAATTGCTTTAACTGTCATGAAAAATGGTGAATTAAATATATTAATTTTTTTTGTTCATATATTATTTATTGTATCTTCAATATATTTTTGAACTAAAAATAATTACTCATATCCAAAGTCTAAAATACAAATAAATATACTTTTTAAGTCCAGTTAGTGCTAGAAAAAAATATTGTTTGTTTTACTGTTATTGCAATCATTTGCAGGGCATCCCTCTGATGTGCGGCCAAGAAAAGCAAAATCTCTTTTTTTTAGTAGAATGTAACCAGGTTCATTTAATAAGTTGCGCGACAAAGGATTGAGATGAGTTTTAAGCTTCTTTAGATACGTTACTGCATGTTTCGCTATTTCTGCTTTGACTGATGGCACGTTAAGATCATTGTGGATGTTTGGGTTTTTTTTACATACCAGGTAGCAACTGTGATCATTCGTAGGTTATTTTGGCGCATATGTATTTTTTTCAACATTGCTAGCTAAGGCAGTGTCCCATAATTGAATCCCATAACTCAAAATTGGTTTAAGGATCGACTCACAGTGGAGTCTCTTTTATTTCGAAGTTATTTGTTTAGCTATTCAGCTTCTGCTACTTTTTTCGACATCCTTCACTAATATTTCGATGTCACTTGTACGCAAAAGATTGACTTTTAACTCTAAGCCGTTTGTTAACGGTATCTGAGATTTCTTTAAGTTTTTCGTTTGTTGATCTAGAAAAGACTTGTTAACGTATTGTTATCAGGAATACAGCTGATATTTGAAAAAAAAAAATATCAAAACACCCAAAAATGTTCAGTGTAGTAATATAACCAAACTATTTTTGAGCAAAAATAAAAATTCCAGATCAGTTTTTGTAGGTAATCAAATTTTATAAGACTTTTTAAGATCATCCCTTAAAAAAAATCTACGTGCCTGTAAATAAATCAAAAACAGCTCAACTAAGAATCCATAGACGTTCGTTTTTTTTTTCTTTTTATTCACTGTAGGGCGAGGGATACACATTTCTTGTAAATAAATTATTCACAAATATAAATGACACCTTTTAATTCTCTAAAATGTGCTAAGTAGGTGCAATATATTTTTTACCTTAAGACAATTGTACGTTTTAGTATAAAAGCAGGCAGATCAATAGAAGAGGAAATTCTGACTTACTGTTTTTGCATTATGCTTACAGCATTTGACATACAAACATGGAATAGAAACTGAAATTTGTTTGGCAAAATAACCCATAAAAAAATCAGAATGAAATTAGGATAAAAATAAAGTTAAAAAGCAAAAGCAGTCAACACATAAAACTCAATGACTTTAAAAGGGTAGAGAAAAATATTATAAGAAGAAGAAATATGTAAATGAATTATGTCTGCAAAATATTAAAAAAGTTGAAAATCGATGTCATGACTACTTCGTTAAACAGGACACACAGTCAACACATATCAAAACTCTTTTATAGGTGAAAGTAAATGTCCTATTATTTTTTTTTTTTAATTAAGACTAATTCTAAAAGTCTGATATAAAAATTTTTTTGTTTATTTTTTGTACTATACATAAAATGCTATTTAAAATCTACAAATGCTATTTAACGCTACATTTGTTATATTTTAGTAAAATTACATTTAACAGATTGGCTTCAATTTAATTTTTTCATATAAAAATTTCAATTAAACATTAGCATGAGTTCGCGTCATTAGTTGTTTTTAACAATTATTAAAAAAATTACCTTAAATCTGCATTTAAAGATCGTAATTTAAGGTATAGACTAGTGTGTTGATCCCGAGGAAATAAAATTCACCTTCAAAATCAATGGATACATATTATATGACAAAGACCTCCGTGGGAGAGCATGTGGTGGTTCAGCAATACCAATAAAGGCTCGAATTAAACATTATTTACTGTGCGAATTTTGTGAGGACTACCATCAAGCAACAATAATCTGCATTAAAAAATTTAATCAAAACTAAGTTATTTCTTCAATTTATTCACCTCCTAGATTTCAAATATCAGCCAGTCAGTATAGCGACTTCTATAAATCACTACGTCCCTGTTTCATAGCATCAGACGGCTGCAGCGCTAAACATATGTATTGGGGATCAAGAATAACCACTCCAAAAGCTCGTATTTTGTTCGACACTTTTTCAAAATGCGTCTGAATGTGATCTCGAGTGGACAACTCAGCTTATATGCCTACTGATCCGTAAAAGATACCTGATATTATTGATTTTCGCGTGACTAGGGTATTTCAAGAGTAATGATTAAAGTTGAAACATCTCTAGTTTATATCTGAAACCCACAAGAGATTGTATCACCAATGAAAAGCAGATGCATAAATTGGTTAAAATTTAAAACATATCTTAGCGCTCTTTAGTCGGAAATTATACTTCTAAGATCAACAGAAAACGCAGACATGCAGACATGCGTCTTATTGAATTTGATAAAAACATCAAATTAGCTGCAGTAACCCAACAACAAAATATATATAATCAAAATTATTCTGTAGATGTCGAACGTCTCTTGAGTGATAAAAGAAGAATTCGCAGAGAGTGGCAATCACACAGATCTCCTCAACTTAAAAGCAGGCTAAAAGATATTACGAAACGGTTAAGGGATCTACTAGAATCCCAAAGAATTGCATTACTACAAAAATACTTAAAAGGATTTTATGCTAACCCAGAACAAGAAACCTTAAAAGACCTGCCATACGTAAGCCTTCCTTGCGTAATTTATGCGGAGGTCAAGGAGTGATATCGAAAAAGGCAACTTATTTGTTAAGTTTGCTAAGTGGAGTTGTCCGTTGTAGATACTGAAGCAGTAATCCCTCTTGGACAAAGATCTAAACGTGGCACTAGTTAAAGCAGAAAAAGCGAAACATGCAGCAACAAAATTAAAAAAGCATAATCGCCTCCAAATCCATTGACTCGTAACATCCTAAATGATTGTGGTTATATTCGTTTAAGAAGAAGGGCCATTTATTCTCTCATCCAAACATTAGAGGAATGAACTACAAATGATGACATCAATCGTGCACTATAAATTTTTTTGTCGAGCATTGGCTTGACTCAACCAAGTATATTTTATTTCTTTTTTTTTCTTATTTTAATTTTACTTTTATACTTGAGATATGAGTTCTTATGTTTAGCTCATAGACATTGAATATGCAATAAATAATATGAAAAAAAATATTTTTATTAAAACTCTGCGAAGTAATTTAATAATTTTATGCTGTAATAAAAGATATTTCCAGAATTTTTGTTATATTTTTTCTGCCTTAATAACAGAACAAACACTTCAGAAATTCTGTTCGGAATTGAAATGAATCCGTAGTTACGAGTTCCGATCGGAATGGTTGTATCTTCTTTAGATTCGGTTTCATTAAATCGATTAAATACAATACCACTTCTTAGGTATTAAAACATGACAACATAACAACGAGTATGACAAAACAAAAAAATAGCTGCTTTATAATTAAATACATATTTGTGCTATAGTGTAAAAAATTAAAGTAATTCAGAAAAAATTAGCAAAAATAAGCAGTTGATAAATTAGGTTGCAGAGTGATATGACTGATTGCTTTGCTATATTCATTCGTATGAGGCCACGTTTAATACATTAAAAGTGGTTTTGTATTTTTTTATATTTAATGAATCCAAACGAACTCTAAAACCATTCCGATCGGAATTTGTGACAAGCCTGATTATGTCTGTGGTTTTCGAATTTTTTGTTAGCAAGCGATTCAATGCAAATCAGCAGAAATTTTTGCAATAAAATTGGCCATAGAATATGCTCAATTGTGCAATTTCATGCACAAATAACTTAGAAAATTTAGTATCAATTATCCGTAATTATTTAATAAAATCACCTAACAAAATTCGTTTAATGTGGGTCCCAGGTCACGCAGACATTAAAGATATGCCCAGAGTTGCAAGATATGCCTAACCATCGCCATTATTATTTTTTCACACGCAAACAAATAAAGATATAAAATTGCAAATATTAAAACACATGAATTCATTAAATACATACATACATCGCTATAAAAGAATTAACCCTATAGGAGAGAAAATTTTATGTCCTTCAACAGTTTCTAGAAGCGGAGCAAGGTTATTCTCAAGGCTTAGGCTTGGTCAAACCTTAACCACTCACCAGTAATTACTATCAAGAGAAGACAAACCTATATGCAGTAGTTGTAATGCCACAAAAACTGTTGATCAAATATTGGACAATTGTCAGCTATTTACTCAAGAGAGATTTTCAATTTTTAGTTCCACCATTCCTAGTTTATTGCTTTGTTTACCATCATGTAATAATGTTCACAAAATTTTTACTTTTTTAGAAAAATCCAAAATTGTTAATATTATCTAATTAATTAACTTTAAATTTGTAAAAGATAAATTTAAACCAGAGTGGAAGGCCTAGATGTTCGTACTCGTATATTTACGTATTATAAACTCGTTTACTGATTTTTATAAGCATTAATAAATAAATAAAATAAACCAGCTAGTTTCGTTATATTTCTAATTTTCAGAAATTTGTTTACTCATACTTAGGATGACGAGGAAACTTTTTACTAATACAATACAGGGTAATTTAGAATAATAGCATAACCCTTTAACATACCCAGAATTTTAAGAAAAGCGGCTTTCTAAAATTTTGTAAATACTTGTTCCATAGACTGTAATTAGCGATGGTCTATAAGCTTACAAATGTTAATTACTACGTCCCCAAAAATAAAGGTTAAAAGTATCAAATTGTTTGTTTTCTTAAACCAACAGACTAACTAAATCTTAAACAAAATGCTTAATAAACACATTTTTCAGTAGCTTTACTACTGCTGCCTAAATACGGGAAAAATAATTCCAAGTTATGCATCTATATTGACCACTAGTAACCAGCACCCTCCTTATAAATAAGCAAAAAAATCAATCCAACTATTTTCTTATTTTATACTCCACAAAGTTTGCAGTTGCTGTTACCGACATACGAATATTGGATATTGTGTAATATTTGCCATGCTGCCAAAATAGTCGAAGTGTGTAAACATTTTTTGTATACGTGTATACGTTTTTGGTAGCAATTTTTTCTTAAAGCATTAGTATGAGTGCAAGTACTTAGACTACAGCATCTTTACAAGATTACATCCGGTCATAAAGATTGTTGTCGCCATTAGGCCAAATACGGTCAACAGTTACTTTTATCGCTTCAAAATTGTTTACTTACATTTAAAGTAACAGATACACTGGTATTCTGTAGTATTTAGGCTATTTCTCTTTGACAGTAAAGTCGAAGGCAATGACAATGTCAACTTTTAAATAAAAAGAGAACAAAAAAGAAATTTAACAACGATTAATTTATACTTTACTTTGCTAAGATATTGATTTAAATTTATTAAAAACAATTTTTTTTCATATTTTATTTATTGAATCTTCAAATATATTTTTGAACTAACAATAATTACTCATATCTTAAGTCTAAAATAAAATAAATATACTTGTTATGTCCAGCCAGTGCTAGACAAAAAGAAAATTTAGGTTTCACGGTTGCTCTTATCATTTTCGGGTCATCCCTCTGATGTTCTTTTAGATCATTGTGGATGTTCGAGTTTCTTATGTACCAGGGAGCAACTGTGATCATCCGTAAAATCTTATTTTGGCGGCTTTGGATTTTTACTGCTATATTGCTAGCTGAGGCAGTGCCCCATAATTGAATGCCATAGCACCAAATTGGTTTTAAAATTGACTTGTACTATAAGAGTTTGCAATCTAAAGCGAGAGTAGAATTTCTGCCGACAAGTCAGTTTAGTTGGACTGCTTTTAACTTCATTTGTGTCAACTTTGATTCTATGTGGCGTTTCCAAGTAAGGCGCCGGTCAAGACGTATGCCGAGATATTTCACGTCTCAAAGCTGAGGTATCATTTGGTTATTTATGTGAAATAGGGGGCACGATGCCCTACGCAGTGTAAAAGTTATGTGAGTACATTTTTGTTCATTGACCTTAATTTTTCATTTCTTCAACCACTTTTCTAAAATTAATATGTGGTCTTGTAAATATCGTGATGCTACTTCGGGACTTTCGTGAATGCTTAAAAAAGCTGTGTCGTCGGCAAATGTCGATGTGTGGACTCGGTCCCTAGTTGGCATATCTGAAGTATACAACAAGTATAAAATCGGCCCCAATATACTACCCGGCTTCAATTGGCTCAGATGAGCTTAAAAAATTGCCTTCTTTAACAATGAATTTCCGATCAGTTAAATAACTATCTAACATCATAACATAAACACCGCAACATAAGTTTGCGGGCAAATTCAGTTTTAACTTATATTTTAGGCCATCGTGCCATACCTTATCGAATGCTTGGGAAACGTCGATAAAAAGTGCAGAGCAGTATTTCTGAAGCCAAATTGATGGTTCGGAATACATCCTTTGTCGCTTAGAATGGGGTTCAGCTTATTTATTAACATCCTCCCAAACAGCTTTGACATATTTGATAAAAGACTTATAGGTCTGTATGATTCAACTTTTGTGTGGTATTTTCCTGGTTTAGGAATCATAGTTATTAACGAAACCTTCCAACCTGAAGAAAAGTACTCAAGGCGTAAAATGGCGTTAAAAATAAAAAGAATAATTTTTCGAGCTGTATGGGGCAAATAACATCTTGTTACTGGTTTTATCAAAGCCAGTGGCTTTCTTCGTGTTTATATCTGTTATTACCCTTTCAATGTCACTAAAATGAGATCTTAAGGGTACTGCAGCACTAGCTTCGGCAGTTGGCAAATCAACTGCATCAGTCAATACATTTGGAGTAAAAACAAATGTATCTATCAATAATTGTCACATTCCTCAAAGCGATTCGGTGAAATACTTAGGGTTACACATTGATCGTAGACTAACTTTGAAAAATTATATAAAAGCTAAAAGACAACATTTAACTTTAAAAACTAAACGTCTTTTTTGGTTACTGGTTCCTAGATCCAAACTCAGCCTTGAATGCAAAGTAATGATATACAAAGCAATTTTAAAACCAGTTTGGACTTACGCTATAGAACTGTGGGGAACAGCCAGTAATTCAAATGTTCAACAAATAATTTGCTTTTTTCGGTATCATCCCTTGCCCAGTCTGCAGACGAAGTTCGCAAGGGAGGCTTATGTACTACTGGCCTTTTAAGGTTTCTACACGCACGCCATAATGAATAATCTGATTGAGGAGTTGGGTCAAGGTCTTTTAAATAGTTTTTCAGATATGCTGCTCTTCGGGATTCTAGTAAGTCTCTTAGCCATTTCGAGCATTCTTTAAGTCTGCTTTTAAGTTGAGGAGATCTGTGCGATTGCCACTCTCTACGAATTTTTCTTTTCTCAGCCAAGAGCCTCTCGACGTCAACAGAATAGATTTGATTGTGTCTTATTAGTTATCGGGATACTGTTGCGTGTTGGGCTGCTAATTTAAGGTTTTGATCAAAATCAATAAGACTTTGCTCTACGTCTTCCGGAGTTTTTAGCGGGATATTTTCCGAACAATGTACTGAGATATTTTTTATATTTCAACCAATTTATGCTTGTGCAAGTTCTTGGTGACACGATATTTTGCTAGTTCCATATATAGACAACTAGCTATCCCCAGTGCGCTTCGCTACACCCATCCACAAAAAATACAATAAAAACACTTGGAAGAAAAGTATGACCAACCTTTAACGCGAAAACGCTCGCTATTCTCACGTCAAAAATGTTCCCATCAAACTTGTTTTCTGATAGACTATACGTATTAACACGATAACAATTTTTCACTTTGCATAGGAGATATCACGCCCTCCATTCAAATTCAGTCTGTGTTTTTTCTACACAATGTATCTTATTAAGGGGGTTACTGATGCAAAATTCCAAGGCGCTACCTATTGCAGTTCTCTAGAACAAGATAATAATTTTGTACTTTGTATGGGGGGTATCACGCTCACTGTCGCAATTCAGGCTATGTTTTTCTATAGTATACGCGTGGGTATTATTACTTGTACCCACCTTAAAGATCATACGTATTATAGTTCTCTATGTACACAATAATAATTTTTCACTTTGTATGGGAGGTACCACGCCCACTGTCCCAATTCATCCTGTATTTTGGCAGACTATGCGCTTTAGCACAAAGGTTTCTCTTGCAAAGTTTCAAGGCGCTATCTATTGTAGTTCGCTAGGAACACGATAATAATTTTTCACTTTGTATGGGAGGTACCAAATCCAGTCTGTGTTTAGCTAAACTATGTACGTTAATATGATGGTTATTTGTGCAAAATTCCAAGGCGCTCTCTAGAGTAGTTTTCTAGATAGAGGATAATAATTTTTCACTTTGTATGGGAATCACCACTCCCGCTATTCCAATTATATTTTACCATACGTCTATCTAATAACAAACTGTGAAAATTTCAGAAAGATCGGTTCATTGGTTTAGGCAGCATTAGCTTTCCGACAAACAAACAAACACATTTTGTGCTTTATGTATTTATATTGATATTGGGTGAATGATCCGAGGATAATTCAAGTGACGCTTCAACTTCAATCATTCCATTTGAAATACTTTTAGTTACGCCAAAATCAATAACATCAGGTATTTTTTGCTGTTCAGTAGGCCAATAGGTCGGTTGTCCACTCGATATCAGGTTTAAACTCATTTTTGAAATTGTGTCAAACAAAACACGACCTTTTGGAGTAATTAGTCTTGATCCTCAAAACGTATGTTTAGCGTTGTAGTCGCCTGATGCTATGAAACAGTGACCTAGTGATTTATAGAAGTCGCTATACTGACTGGCTGAAATTTGAAATCTAGGAGATGAATAAATTGAATAAATAACTTAGTTTTGATTAAATTATTTAATGCAGATGTTTGTTGCTTAAAGGTAATCTTCACAAAAAAATATGGTTAGATTTTACCATATCCGCGTATTAAACATGTTAGGTTGTTGATTGATGTAACTGGGGGGTAATGCTCATTTGTTCGATATTTTGGCTGCTTAGCAGGAGTATTTAATTTTTGGGTTGACTTCCTTACCATAGAGCAAACTGGACAACCTCTGTAATTAGTGTGGTTTCTACGGCAATTGCTACATTTTTTAACATTAGAGTCATTCTTAGGTTTATCGTATTGAGCGGAACAATGTAGCTCGCCACACAATACGCAAACCGGTGGCAACTTACAGTAAGCCCTAGTATGACCATACTCTTGACAATTCAGGCATTGGACGGGTCCTGATCGCTTATGTGGCTCCTCCACTGTAATTTTTCGGTGCAGTAGGTATTTCAGATTGTAAATTGGATGCGTTTCATTTTTCTTCAATCTCATATCTCCAGGTTCAAGTTTGACTCGAAAAAATGGTTGGGGCACACGTTCTCCATTTCCGATTTTTACCTTAAATCCCGCTTTTTGAAGGTCACCTGTTATCCCCTTTGGATCCACATATGAATCTATACTTTTAATAACTACCTGTAGACCTTTGCTGCTCTTGAGTTGGTAGGTATAAAAGTTTTTCTTGCATTTTTCAAATTCATCTATTGTTTTACGATAGCTGGTTTCGTCATTTACTTGAATTTTCGTCACGTTGATGTTACCACGTTTAATAGAAACCACATAAAATGAAAAAAATACACCAACTTCGTTGTTCTGTATAAAACAGGTTTTATTGTTTTTGTTTATTTGTTTATGTAAAATTCACCAATTAATTTTTGTTTTGTTATACGTTGTTGCGAGCTTAAAAAAATACACGTCCGTTCTATTTGAAGAATAACTACTCACTCAAAATTAAAAACAATAAAAGGCCTATTTAAGCACTAATGTAAAAAAGGTAAAAACTATACGCAAAAATCGGATATAGTATGGATCACCCTTTGATATTATTTTTATGTTTTGCTTAGTAAAGGCCATAGTAATACATATTCTTTCTAATTTTCAAGTCTTTGTCTATACCGCTTCAAAAAATAGGGTCATGCAAAACAAATTACTTCACCAATTGGGACACCCTTTAATTTTTAAGTCTATTTTTTAATCTTTTCTGATTGGGAACTATAGTTTCACATTGCAAAATTTTAACTGGTACCATTTAGTTTCAAATTTAGAACATTTTTTTTATAATGGGACTAAGTTTTAAGTATAATCTATCAAATAAACAAGTGATAACTGCTCCTTGTTTAGAAATCGACTCAAAAATAACACAGAAAGGACAACAAAATTCACAAGTTTAAAAATCATAACAGTCGCAATAGAAAACAAAATAGAAGAAATTTTCGATATAAGAATAGAGATACCAATATATCTAAAGAAATATAATTTCATCAATAGCAAAATGCAGATAAATATTTACTATTTTTGTCTTTAGGGTTCTACTATTTATTTTCTTTAATATTATCTACGAAATTTGGTTCAGTGTATATCAAAAAGCATAAAAAAACAAAGAAAATGTCATCAAAATCCAATAAAATTTCTTAAGGTTGACAGTTTCTGGTAGAACTTTGCACATTTTATAATATGAGAATAAAGTAAACATCATTGAAATAATAAAAAATATATATTTATATAAAAATTCATTATATTATTTGTTAAAAAAACTACTTATGTTTAAAATTGGCAAACATATCGAAAAATGTCATTAAAAAATAAAGATTTTACATGTGTGAACAAATAACCTAAATGTAGTTAAAGTTGTTCTAAAAGAAATTGCTGAAAGATGAAAATAAAATAAGTGCAGAGGTTTAAAGGAACTAATTATAACTAACTTTAGTATAATGGAATTAGAGTTTTTTTACTCCTGGGTTTTTTGATTTCCCGGGAAAGCGGGACAATTTTTTTAATTTCTCGGGATCCCGGGATCCCGGTCTACTAATGTAATAAAAGCACTTATTTGTATTAAGCTAACATTTTTTTTTTATATAAAAATATAAAGAAAGGTAATTAAACACTAAATAAACATTTATGTATATTCAACAAAAATATAAAATAAAAAGTGTTAAGTAAAAAATAGGAATTTTTAATTCATTTTCAGTGTTAATTCCTTTCATTTTTTATTAAAGAAGAAAAAAAAATACTAATATTAAAAAAATGAGATCAAAAATAAAACAATTCAAGGCTTTAAAACATTGAATAGATTTAGAATAAACGTAAACATTCAATTTTGTATGCATATACACATACATATTATTTCCCTTTTTGGTTTAAAAAAACAAACTATGTTCATGGCTTCTATTAAAAAAGTCATGATCTTTTAAATATTTTACAAGAGTATACAGTTTTTTGTCTCTTCTTTCATATATTCGTTGATGCAGAGCCTAGAACATTTTTTCGCCTAGAACAGAAGGAATCGACTGAATTTCTTTACAGAAAGTGTTAACTATGGCATCAACGGTTAATAGGTTTGTATCACGGCTACTTAGTTTTTCAACTTCAACTTTTATTGGTTTTAAAACTTTGAGCATGTTGTTCAATCTATCTATATTTTCATCAATCCATAGTTCAGTCATTTCTAAATCTATAAGACTCTTTTTTATAGAATTTTTTAAAAGCAAAAACTTTTCCATCATTGGTACTAAAGAATTCCAACGAGTTACAATATCTAGTTGAAGGGATACTTCCTTTTTGTATTTGAAGTATAGCATTTCTTGTTGGACTTTTTCTGAAAATTTTTAAATTGCGACTTGTTTGGGCCAAGACCTCTTTATAGTTACTATTTATTGACACATAACTTGTAGAATCATGAAAATCAGTTTCGAAGTCATCATTGTCATCTGTAAAATTCGATTCTTCAGAATAGCAAACTTCTGTTTTATATAAAATGTCTACAACTGCTAAATGTATGGCATGATTAAGGCAAAAAACTCCATCGACCGGGCTATCTTTCACAAACTTTTTCATTACATTAGGCCCATCTGTAACTGTAGATACTATGTTGTGTTCAAATTTTATATCGTATTCTCTTAAACGAGTTTCCATTAAGTTTTTAATTTCGTTTGCTTCACACTTTCCGGGTATATATACCATACCCAAATTAAAAAAGGTTTGTTCATCACCGAATAAACAAATACTTAGGTATCTCCTATTTTTTAGACTTGTCCACTCATCCATTGTCATTGAAAATCTGCCGCTTTCATCAAGTTTTCTTTTTTTATCTTTTACTTCTATAAATTTTTTTATAATCAAATTTTGCACAACGTTTTCAGCTTTTGGTAGGTCCAGCTTATCACGTCTCATTGATTTACGTATGTAATCACTTCTTGTAATCGATCTAATGGAATATCCATCAACAGCAGCTAATTTTGCTACAGTAGTGCATAAGTCTTCTTTATCTAAAAATGAATGTAGTGAAGGCTGAGTTTTTACTACTTTCGACGGAGGTTCTTCTTGATTTTCGCGTTTCCCAGGATGTTTTGTGAAATGATTTCTTCTTATTAAATTTCCAGACAACAGACGTTTCCATCTAAAATATTTTTATATTTTACTCACATTAAAAACAAAATTTTTTTCAATATAGTATTACCTTTCAATATTACCTTATTTTAAAAATAGGTAAATATAGATTGTTTTAAGAAAAACTTTGCTGTAAAAATAATTTGGTAGAAGTAAACAATAATTTCGTGTAAGAATATCAACAACTAAACGAAGAAAAAATGTTGCCAGAATTTTTTTTCGTAATTTCCCGGGATTCCGGAAAAAAAATACCGGAAGAGCGGGAAAACTAAAAAATTTAAATTCCCGGGAATTTCGGGGACGGGATTTCCCGGGAGAAAACTCTAAATGGAATAAATGTATACTATAGTTACTATAGTCATGGCAAAAAATTTTCGTTACTATTTGATCATTAAATGGTTACTACATCCAAAAAATGCAAAGTAGCTGCTTTGAACTAGGGATCTATCAATTATAAGATAAACGACAAAATCTAAATTGTAATCATTTACATTAATGAATTTTTAAAATGTTTCTAATTAACCCTCTCCATAAGATATATTTAACTTTGGTAAATTTTAGTGATAGTTTTTTTTAGTTATAAATAAACATTATATCAACCAAAAAGATTTTTTTGGTTTCAAATAACCTTTACCCGTATATCGATCTAAAAATTTTTTGGGTGACAAATAAGCAATATTGGAATTTAAATATTAATTATTTAATAATATGCTAATAACCCTTAACATTTTCCAATAAAAATGCAATTTATTTGTTGGGGGAAAAGAGCTAGTTCCTATACGTATTTCACTGGTTGCTCAGGCCATATCATCAGGCAACCTTTTTCCTAATCTTGAGAAGCCAAAAATACTCTATAAGTAATAAAATGCAACAAATAAATTTCATTTTTATTATAAAATGTCATAATATTAAATAATATTGTAATTATAACATATACATATATACAGGCATGTCACAAATTCCGTTCGGAATTGAAATGATTCTGTGTTACCTTTCCGATCGGAATGGTTTTAGCTGCTATAGATTCCGTTCGGTTTCATTGAATCGAAAAAAATACAAAACCACTTTGAATGTGATAACATAAGAATGAAATCAATCACCCATGTTGCTGAGCTATATTTTGTTCGGAAGTGGAATTGATTCCGTATTCCGTATAGAAAACGTAAAACGAAAAAAATTTTCGGAATAAAACCACTTTCAATTTGCTATGTGAAATTAATATTTTAAGCAATTTATAGCCATTTAAACTATTCAGATCATAGTTTTATTAGTAATGGATATTATTCTGGACCATACCTTATAATTCTACTACACACAGTGATCAAAAATCCACAACTTTTGATTGGATTCGAATTTTTATACGTGGTATTTTCAGTTTTGTAGGTGAGACTTTGGTCTTTTATTTTTGCTATAAAATGTAAAAATCGACCGATAAGAACAAATGTAATGGAGGGTTTAAAATACATTTTAATTTTTATTTGAATATTAGTATGAAAGTGAAGTGATAAACCGTGCTAAAAAGGGTTTTTATGTCTTAAATATTCAGTAACACTTACAACTAATACTTAGTAAAAAGTTTTTAACTTAAATTTTGTCAGAAAATGCCAAAAATAAGCTCCCCACTGTGGTACATATTTTGAGAATGGGTCCAAAAATAATTTTTTATTGTAAACGATTTCAATGTTATATTAATCATTTGAAATTAATATCAGACTACCTCGGGAGCCAAAATATTACTGGTTTAATTCAACATTATCACAGCGAACAGGGTGGTCCAAAATGGACTTTCTCTGTATATTGTTAAAATGTCCAGACAGATATGTGGGCGTATCGGGTAAAATATATAGCTAACATTCAAAAGTATTTTTGTTTAGCACACAATTATTTTTCGATATGATTTTTTTATGTATTACTCTAATATTAAGTTAGATGTTTCATTGGCAGGGTCCGCCAAAAGTTATAGGACCCAACACCCAAGAAGACGATTCGGTAAAAAATTTTTGTCTTTAGATTTGTATTAAGAAGGTCGAAAATGTCGGACCTTGGGTCAGAAAAATTGTTCTGGTGCCCACAGTCGCAACACGGCGCATATATAATGGGGTATTGAAATCTAGGGGAGGTTTCGGACTAAAAACTGGTGAAAGATTTATTTCTTGAATTTTTATTATCTCTCAAAGCATCTATTTTATATTTTGTCACATTCGTTCTTATGTTTCAATATGTAATACATAAAAAGTGGTTTTGTATTTTTTAGATTTACTTAAGCCGAACGGAATCTATCGAAGCTAAAACCATTCCGATCGAAATGTTAACTACATTTCAATTCCGAACGAAATGTCTGCAATGCTTAAATAAATTAATTTTTTGCAAGGCAAAAAAATATTTGTAAAAAAAAAATGTAACAAAAATGCCCGAAATATCTTTAAACACAGCAGTAAATTGATAAAATATGTAGCAGAGTTTTAATAAGACGATGTCCTGAATAGTTTAAGCAGCTTAAAACGCTAAAAATATTAATTTTACATAGAAAATTGCAAGTGGTTTCATTGCGAAAAATTTTTCCGTTTTCTAGAGAAGCAATGTACGGAATCCACTTCCGAAAGGAATTCAGATCTGTGACATGGCTGATATATTATTAGTAAACAAATTATGATAAGTCTGCTCGTATCGAACTCCATTATAACATAAAACAAACAAATAATGTTTGCTTTTTTGAAGTTTTGTTGTTGTAATTATTAGAATCTAATATTTAAAAAAATAATCATTTTTGAGTTGTGTCATATATCACATCATATGGTTAAAAAATAAAATTATCTCTACTTGTCTGTTTTATTATAAGATATGTTTATATAAACTAACTAGCTAACTAGATTTTGTCCACACCAAATTTTAAGTTTCTTATGTATTTACTCTATATAAAGTTACTGATCTCTGGATAAAATTCTTAAATTTATAAAAAATTATACAAATTCTAAAAATTATTGTAAAGCTCTGAAAAATGTGTTTAAAATGTTTGAATAACAATGTAATTCCATAAAGTAAAAATATAAATTAAATACAAATATTATTTAATTGGATATTTTGCAGTAAGTAATTAATATATTGTCATTATTTTAAAACAGCGGAATTTGCTGTACAACCGTATTTAAAATATCCCGCTTTCACGTTAAGTTATGGTCACCATGAAAGACATGTGATTCGCAAACGTATTACTTTTCCCTTCCCTGCTTATTTTTGGTTATATAAGGGGTAAAATACATGGTGAGCTTAAAGCTTTCAATTCTTAATTGTAAACTAATCAGGCCCCTCGCGTTGTCAAATTTTTGTTTTTTTTTCTTTATTAGATCGTCGTTCAGTGTCTTTGTTGCAAATTTCTATAAAACCCAGTTCTTTAAATTTAAACGCACAACAGAAATATTAAAACGACAAATATTTTCTACCTTAAACTTTTAAATGAGATCTATTGCTTTCTAAACATTTGGAATTACAAACTAACATATATGAACTTACAATATTTATATGTGTTGGAATAAGAAATGATTTTAAAGAATATATAAATTTCAATATCCACTTAGCAAGAACGTGTTTTGGAAGCAATACAAGTATTTATTTTGGAACATTCATTATAGTCACTTTTTGGTCCTTAATCTAAAAATAAATGCATTTTTAAAATGGTATGAATATAATTAAAAACATACATATGAAATTTGTAGTCAAGCTTAAGTTTGTTTTATTCTCTCTAAGAAAGAATAAATTAAATTAAAACTTTTGTGATAATATTAAAGAAAAATTTGGAAAATTAAATTTTAGACACCAGCAGAGCGGAATGCATATTTTCTAGACATTACGTCCGTCATCAGCACTCTTTGTATCTATCTACTTAGGGTAGTGTTAAGTTGTAAACATTATCTATTTTACAAATTTCATATGTATGTAATATAAATAGTTCGACTAATAGAAAAATTTCAAATTTTCAAAATAATTAAAAAAAGTTAAATAAAATCTTTTATTCGAATAATTTTTTAAGTCTTATTCGGTAAAATATTATGTTTATTACCATTGAACTGATTTACTAAAACTTCACTTACATAACGCAAATAATCGAATTGAGAATAGAAAATGAGTCGGGAGTGAAAAAAATAATACGTTTGCATATATGGGTAAGGCGGTTAAAGGATTAAATTTGTAATGGGCCATGTTGATTTTGAATAAAACACAAAATATTTAGGTAATTATACTGATATCTTTTTATTTTAATAATATTGGTATGATTCAATTATGTATGGAACAAAATAATGGCCGCCGCAACCTCGGCGGCACACCACCATCCGATGCTCCAAATTTTTGAGGCATAATTGAGGTTCTATGCCATTAATGTGCCGGATTATCTCATCCTTTAGCTCTTGAAGTGTTGCTGGCTTATCGACGTACACCTTTTCTTTCAAATAACCCCAAAGAAAGAAGTCCAACGGTGTCAAATCACATGATCTTGGCGGCTTGACATCGCGCCCACATCCATATCTTCCAATTCGGGCCATAAAAAGTTCGTTATGATCTCACAATACCGAACACCATTTACAGTAACTGGCTGACCAACCTCATATTGGAAAAAATACGGCCCGATGATGCCGCCAGCCCTTTAACCGCACCAAACAGTCACTCTTTGTGGGTGCATTGGTTTTTTGAGAGTCACTCTTGAATTATCATTCGCCCAAATGCGGCAATTCTGCTTATTAAGGAATCCACTGAGGTTAAAATGTGCTTTATCACTGAAGATGATTTTCTTCGAAAATTGATCATCCAACGTTGCCATTTCTTGCTACCTTTCTGACTATTGCTCGTATCTTTCTTTGCATGGTTCAAATTTAGTTAGTCTGAAATTGTATAACGTAAGTTGTCATAGCGATGAGATTAAGGAATAGACGTTTCATCTGTCAAAGTTGTCCGGTATATGGTCCTTTCATACCCTCTCTAAACTATCGACAGAGGAACTGGATAATTTAAATATTTTCTTCAATTGTAATTCTGATTCTAGTAAGGAACCATGATAGCGGGATTTTTGGAGGAAAATATTTGTCAAGCTATGTTTTTTACTCGCTATTTTCCTTAAGTTCATTATTATTTTGATGTCCTTCATTTTCTATCTCAACTATTCAAATCTATGTCTAAGATAGTTTTTTTCCTATTTTCGTCACAGGTAATTGTTTGAATTGCCTAAAAGTTGTTGTTTGAAATGACAAATGAGAAGGGTAAAATTAAAGTTTTTAAAGTTCCAAAAATCATAATAACAATAATATACTAAGGCCCATTATTATAACTTGCCTTTAGCTAAAGTTAGGATTTTGTTTGAGCAATAAATAGTTTTTCGTTATTAAAAGTAAGCTAAAAATCACTTTTAACTATCACGTACTATAAGGACAAGTTATAGCAATGAGCATTATCCTCATTATTATAACGAAAAACTACTTATTGCTCCAACAAAATCCTAACTTTAGCTAAAGGCAAGTTATAATAATGGGCCTAAAGCTAGAACATTTTTTACATTGTACCAAATTAGTCATTGGTGAACCATTGTACTTTCCAAGTTTAAAATGTACCAAAATAAATCAGTGCGAGTTAGAATCACGTACTTAGGGTTCCGTACTATGTTTAGTACAACTTTAAAAATTCAAGTTGATAATTTTTTTATGTCTTATCACTGTTGGAACACCCTTTAAATTTTAGTAATTGTTGTTAAAGCGGCCATGGTAATTCACTTTCTATGAAAATATACATGCGCCTACCTATTGCGGTTCAAAAAATAAGGTAATATACGTGAAAAACATGTCACTGAAGGAACACCCTTTAGATATTAGTAATTGTTACAGCGGCCGATGTACAAAATCTACTGTATACATTTAAAGAGTCTACCTATTGCGGTTCAAAAACTAAGGCTATTTATTTTGTTATTTGTTATAGCGGCCATGGGCATTCTCTTTCTATATCAAGAGTCTACATATTACTATTCAAAAATATAAGTTACTATACGTGAAAAACATGTCACTGTCGCAACACCCTTTAATTTTTAGTAATTGTCAAAACGGCCATGACAACACATCGTCTATACAAATTGGAAGAATCTACTTATTACGGTTCAAAAAATATGTCGTTATACATGCAAAACACGTCACTGTCGGAAAACCCTTTAAATTTTTATTGTTTTTATAGGGGTTATAGTAATACACCATTTGTAAAAATGTCAAGAGTATATCTATTAAGGTTAAAAAATTAGTCAATGTTCATGCAAATCACGTCACTGTCGGCACACCCTTTAATTTATACTATTTGTTATAGTTGCCATAGTAATACGCATCCTGTAAAAACTTCAAGAGTATACCTATTATCGTTCAAAACCTATGCAATATACATACAAATCACGTCACTAATGGAACACCCGTTAATTTTTAGGTTTAATATTGCATACTTGCTTATAACGCGAACATAGTTTAAATCACTGTCTGCAAATTTTAAGTGGTTTCCTCCTATAGCTCAACAAATAAAGATATAAAGGCAAATAACACGTCACTTTCGAAACACTCTATAAGTTTTAGTATTTGTTGCTATAGTCGCCACAGTTATACACATTCTGTGAAAATTTTAATAGTCTACCAATTATGGTTCAAAACTTAGCACCCTTTAATTTTTAGGTTTATTTTTTAGGCTTGTTTATATAGCGAACTAAGTTTTAATTACTGCTTGCATATTTTTAGTGTATTCCTCCTACAGTTAAAGAAATAAGCACATATTCGTGAATAACACCTTTCTATCGGAACACCCTATAAGTTTTAGTATTAGCTACTATAGCGGCCACAGTTATAAACCTTCTGCGTCGATTTAATTTCAAACCTAGGCTTTATACATGCAAATCACACCACTATCGGGACATCCTTTAATTTTTAGGTTTATTTTTTTATACTTGTTTGTATAGCGAACTAAGTTTTCATTACTGTTTGTAAATCTTTAGTCTATGCCTCCTACAGTTCACGAAATAAACACATATTCGTGAATAACACCTCTCTTTCGGAACACCCTATAAGTTTTAGTATTTGTTGCTATAGCGGCAACAGCTATACATCACCTGTGAAAATTTCAAGAGTCTACCTATTACGGTTCCAGAGATAAAAGACGCTGACAGATGGACAGCCGGACAGACGGCCATACGGACAGACATTGTAGCGAAAACAATTGGGTTATGTTTTCACCCTTTGGGTACGGAACCCTAAAAAGTACAATTGTACCAACTTTACCAACCGTGCTACACATGTGGTATTTTACAGTCCTAAAAATGTAGAATTCGCTTTAATTTTATAAAAAAAAATTACAAATTGCGAACAATTATAAAGTTGCACTAAAACAAGGGGGACTTGTCATGTAGTAAATAAAAGAGATTTTAAAAATGCTCTTTTTCTGTAAAATTTTATGCTTTACGGTTACTTATTTTCACAGACATTTCTTATTAAAATATAATATGTGTGATGGCTGAAACTCGTCGAAATGTAAGCGTTTCAAAATCTACGTGCATCGTTAACAGGGGAAAAATCGTCACATTTAACACCCTCTGTTAACAGCCTAATTTAAATAGCACCATGCTACTAAGGCAACTGTTAAATCTCTATTTTGTGCAGAGCACAAGGGCATTCTCTTAAAAAAACTGTAAACTTAACATTAAATACAATTCAAGATTTGTTTTTGTCTGCATTTTACTAAGAAAATAAGCTAAAGCTCTACCAACATAACCATCTCACATTTAGTTGGAAACCTTTAATCGTTAGCAGGGGTTGTGTATTTGTACGGGTTGCAATGCTTTTTTTCGTAAAAAGATTTGGTTATTAAAAACGACGTGATTTAATAAAACCGAAACACGTAAGTGTTTAAATGTGTCTAAACAAAATTAGAAAAAGAAAACATTTTTTTTTCATATCATTTATTTACTATCTATCCATTTAAGGATAATAGGTAAATCTTATACAATAAAAATCACAAAAAAATGTCGAACTTTATTGAGAACAGCATTGTACTAAAACAAAAATTAATTCATATAGTAAACAACCAAAAAATAAAATCTATATATACATACATATGTACTCACAAATATATGTATAAAAAAATAATAATTAATTCCTGAACGGCAAATCCACGATATGATGTCTTTAAATCTTCTGACTTCATCAGTTTAATCAAGTAGGGCAATTGCTAATGGGTTGATAAGAAGGCTTATGCTTGCTAAATAACTGCTGCTTAACCTTTTTATTATATTAAAAAAAAACAATATTTAAAAAATTTAATATTGCCTGCAAGAAAAAGCATATTATATTTTTTTTTTCTAAATATAGAGAGTTTTTCATGTTGCTAAAAAAGTTTTAATTATAAATTAGGTAATTTATTAATGGCCATTAGGAAGAACACTTTTAAATCAAGAAGTATATTGAAAAAACTAAACGCAAATAATTGCGAAGTTTGCGGAAGTGACGTCATTATTGTGCGGAAAGAGAAGAAAAACAAACAAAGTGATAATTAAAATAACAACGGTCACGTATGCAGCTTTAGTCAATAACAAAAACAAACATAAATCAAAGAAACCACCAACAATATTAAACATCTGGGTGGTTATTAGTTTAAATTGACATTAACTTTTGTTTCATATTTCTATACAGTAAAACACACCTGTAAAATATTGTAAAGGGTAAGGCAGTTTAAGTTCATTACAGATATGCATATTTATAACACTAACAGTATGATGTTTGTTATTTTTTTGTGGCAACTAGAGTAAACTATTAGCCTAGAGATGAGATGTATTTTAAGCATCAACTTTTTAATAAATTTTTACCAGCTGTAATTTTAGTGGTAGACACTCCCAGCGTCCCAGGGCGTACACGAATTTTGTGCCCCACTGGAACGTAGATAATAAAAATATGTTCAGTACAAATTTAAAAATACAAGATGTTATATTTCACGTCTTATGGGGTACCCCTTATTTTTTAATTATTTTTTTTTTGCTAGAGCATAGTATCAAATACCCTGTGTAAATATCAAGTGTCTTCCTATAACGTTTAGAAATGAAGGTCAAATTCCTTAAATTCGCTTCATCTAGGGAACACCCTTTTATTTTTTTTAAATATATTTTCGTTTCGTGTTATTACAGTAGATATTTCAAAATATAATCTGTGGTAATTTTATGTGTAAGTCTTTTACTGCTCAAATATAAGGACTTTCTATGAAAATATAACTATTACGGTTCAAAAAATTAGGCAATATAAGTGAAAAACACATTATTTCGGAATACACTTTAATTGTTATAGCGGTGGAGGCAACACATCTACTGTAAAATTTTCTAGAGGCTACGTATTACGGTTCAAAAAACAAGGCAATATACGTCTAAAATATATCACTGTCGGAACACCCTTTAATTTTATTATTTGTTATAGGGGTCATGGCAATTCCCTTTCTATGAATATAACAAAAATCTGCCTGTTATGATTAACAAAATAAGGCAATATACGTAAAATACACAACACTGTCTGAATACCCTTTATTTTTACTATTTTTTATAAAGGCCATATTAAACTCCTTCTGTGATACTTTCAAGAGTCTACATATTATAGTTAAAAAAATAGGCCATATAAATGCAAATCACGTCACTGTCGGAAAACCCTTTAATTTTTTAAAAATTAATTTTTTAAAAATTAAAGGGTTTTTAGATTTCATTTTTATATTTAATTTTGTATACTTGTTTATAAAGCGATCATAGTTTTAATTACTGTCTGCAATTTTTATGGTCCAAAACTTAGGCCATATACATGCATTTCACGTCACTGTCGGAACACCCTTTAATTTTTAGGTTTACTTTTTATACTTGTTTATATAGCGAACTAGGTTTTAAATACTGTTTGTAAATTTTAAGTGTATGCCTCATATAGATTAAGAAATATACGTAATTAACACGTCTCTATCGGCACACCCTATAAGTTTTAGTGTTTTTTGCTTTAGCGGCAACAGTTATACATCTTTTGTGAAAATTTCAAGAGTCTAGCTATGACGCATCCAGAGATTTGAAACCAGTCCACAATAAATACCCTTACTTCTTTAGTGCTTCAGTTATGGTTTATGTCTTTGCTTTATAATGAGTCTCATCCCTACTAAAGTATGCCGCCTTAAAGTATACATATCAGAAAAATTGCGTACTTTCACTGATTTTTCTTCACTTTCTAATAAAATTTTGTTAAAAACCATCCAGTAGTTTTTACGTGATGCGAACACAGACATATAAACATACAGAAAGACATACAGGTAGGAAATAAGTTACTGTTTTATTATATGTATACTTATTGCAAATCATAAATAGCTTCGTAAAGTTCTATTTAAATAACTGCCAATTCAAATTACTCCCATAAAATATCGTGGAATTACTCCCATAAAATAGATTAATAATACCAACAAAATATATATTAGGTTTAAAATAGAGGCAAATATTTCAAATAAGTTAAAGAATCTGACGACAACAAAAATCCAGAAGCGTGAGAGTTTTCTCTTTACTTATAAAAACTTTCCTGCATTCCACCCGTCACAATTGTTTTGAGCTTTGGGTATGTCCAGAACCGACTAAGTTTATTCCAGCTTCTCTGCATTATTGCTCTTCAGTAAAAAGGTGAACTTATGTAAATGAAGCCGATTTTGGATATATGCTAGAGAAGAAAACACTTGGCCACGACGTGGGCGTCCTGACAATATTTTGCTCGATTTTGCTTTGAAGGTATTCCACACCAATTGTAAGACTCTTACTTTTATAGTGATTCACTTATTTTTTATGTATTAACTTTATATAAAGTTACCCATCCCTGGATAAAATTCTAAAATTTATAATAAATTATGAAAATTATTGTAAAGCTGTGTACATGGAGTTTAAAATATTTTAATAACGTAATGTAATTCCACAAAGTAAAAATACAAATCAAATATAAATTTAATTTAATTGGCGCCTAATGTTGCGCAATAGTTTTTAAAATATCCGTTTTAAACCGAAAATTTCAGTACCTTTAAATCGGAAATTGCGTTTTTCACTGCTTTTTCTCCACTTTCTCTTGGAAATGAGATATTTTTGCTGAAAAGAAGTATTCTATATTGGAGTCAGGATGCTAAGGTACTTCCTCACGAAATTTGGTTAAAATCCATCCAGTAGTTTTTACCTGATGCGAACAGAAATGAAAGGCAGACAGACGGAAATTAGTTACTATTTCATTATATGTATGTATAGGTGTAAACATAAATGTAGCAATAATCGCATCAGTGTTAATAATTAAATTTACAAAAGAAGTTACGCTATCAAAAAACCCTTTAAAACAAAACGTAATACTTTTTTTCAAAAAAATCGATTTTAAAAAGCGACTAACTAAATTTGTGTGTATGATTGTTGGTACAAGAATGACATTTTTGGTGTAGTAAACCAAACAGTGCCTCCATCGGAGCCATTTCCGTTTCTTGTTGTGATTGTTTTTAACTCAAAATTTTGAATTCCCTCGACAAAATAGGTCAGGTCAGTATTACCATTTGTTTACAGTTTTCTTTTTATTACTTTCCCATTGTTTTATTTTCTCCATTTTAGAGATATTTTATTATTATATGCTCATATTATATTTTACGCTCAAACAACTGTGTGTAGATAAATTATTTATTTTTTTATTCGAATTTTCTTCATTTGTTTTTCGCTTTGTTTTCTTAAATTTTAATAATGTAGACGAAATTGTTGTTATTTCATTTTAACCTGTTGTTGGACTTAATATTTTTGATTGTAGTGGAAATTATCACAACTATTATAGTTTCTTTTTTTGCATAGGAACAAAATGATAACAAAATCAAAATTGTAAAAACCGGATTTTCTCTCTGTTTTGTTTAGGACAATGGATTTAAATGAAATGAGATCAAGTTATGCGAAATTAATTATTGTATTTACTGACTTGGCTTTAATTATTTTATTCTTTAATTTAATTATTTTATTCTTTAATTTATATTAATAATTAAATTATTATTCAGAGTTAAAATTATGTTTTTTGTGTTTAATTACTTAATATAATGTAACTGCGGAGTGTTTCAATGCAGAAGAGCGTTTTCAGTTTGTAACTCGTAACTCATCATCAAATTTTGTAGCTACCTATGTAAGTCAACATGTGCTCGACCCCAACAACTGATCAAAAAGATCTATGTATATCGTTGATATTTTAATGCAACGCCTCAAGACACAGTGGGGCAGAATCAAAATATTTGTTGATGGGTTTAGTCGATTGATTCAAAATTTAACATTGAGGAGCACCTGAGATTAAGGTCTGACGCTGGGCAATTTTTACATACCAAGGGTAGCGATATGAGGCCTAGAACTTGGCATTCTTTTATTCGTAAACTTCACATGAAATACTTCGAGCAATATTTGGCAGTATATAGCTTTTTTACAGCGGTCTTCTTTTTCCGATCCCAGCTTTGTAAAGTCCAAATTTTCGAGGTAAAATAGATCAAATTGAAAAGGATCATAACTTTTACACGAAATTTCGTTTAAACGTACGCGCATATTGCACAAAAAACAGATAATATTTTACGTTCTTTTTTCAGCAAAACTAAAGACAAAATTCATATAACGGACAAATCAAATGTAGTTTACGAAATACCTGGCAATGAAATTGAAAAGTGTGATCAAGTTTACATTGGGACGACAAAAAATAAGTTAAAAGTTAGGATTGCTGGCCATAAATCTGTTCAGGGTAATAGGTTAAATAATTTTACACAAAAAACTGCACTCGCGACCCACTGTGCACAGAACAATCACTCTCCAAATTTTCATAATATTAAAATATTAAATACAGAGATAAATTATAGACGCCATTACATGTTGGAGATGTTGCAGATAATAAATGTACCTACAATTAAGATAATAAACTATAAAGCTGACGTTGAGAGCATAGCTCAGAATTATAGAAATTTAATATATAAAGGTAGACAAAGAAAATAAGTATTATCAAACTAACTTTTTCGTTTAATATTCAGTGCAATAATAACTTTTGACAATGGTAGTCGAACTACAATATAGAATAAGTATGTTTGTTCTTTTTTATTAATATGTTTTTTGTCTATATATTGTCATTTGTTGTATTTTGTATGAGTTAATGTTAAAACCAAATATGTTTTGTTTTTTAATGTTATTATGTGTTAAATGTTATGTATTGCTAAACCTTTTTAGCCCTGAAGGAGTAGCGAAATATTGGCACATTTAATATTTTCTATTTATATTAAATAAAACATCTTGACCTCAAGTTTAATTTTAATTTTTTCCTTCAATATAATTTTCATTAAAAATAACAAACCATACATCAACCTAAAAATATTTAAAATTTTAGTTTAAAAAGATGATCACATTTAGAGGTTTGTTCTGTTGCGCCTTAATTTCCACAAACACGCAATAAAGTGATAATCCTAAATATAAATATGTTTTAACTCTTTTCAAATCTTGAAGTATAATGAAAAAGTAAGTCATGATAGTTATTATTAGAGTATTAAGTCATAACCAATGTGTCATTGTTTAGTTTTAAATGATTCAAACTAACATGCTGTCCTTAATATAGAATTAATATTAAAACTATGAAGGACTCTAAATTAACTTAAAACTTTTTACATATGGGATTAAGTAATGTTCGTGCAGCTAAAATATCCCTTCTGAAAGAATTTTACTGTGCACTTTGTCTCGACATTGAAATTTATAGGAGATTATAAAAGTAAAAGTGATTTTTTATATCATCAATTGAATAAAAAAATAATATTCTTAAAGACAAACATAAGGATATAAAACCAAATTATTAAAGTGAAATGACGTCAAATATTATTGGAGCTTTTCTGAGTTGTCGTTTCCATACCTATATATGTATTAAACAACGCCATCGCCCTTTAAAGTTCCAACTTGGCTTCGCCTTGTAATGTATCCTGTGGCCTGTATTTCTGGTCTTTGCCTAAAGTAAATGTTTACTCCAATAAATAATTATTGCAAAAGCAAAAAAAAAAAAACTTCAAAACAGACAGATCGGCATCAAATCTAAACTAAAAATTTAGAAGGAGTAATCTGTAGACCCAAATAAAAGATATACAATGTACGCCAATATTACGTATAGTGAGTTTTGTTTCCCTTTTATTGTAGTGGGTATAGAAGTAAAGACTATGTAAATGTCAAGCATTTGCCAATTACTGCTCAAATAAAAAGACTTTTGCACCATTTAAGTTCAATATTTGCTGTTAGAGCGTTCACAGCAATACACATACTGTGTTATTTTAAAGCTTCTATCTAAATATCAAAAGATAAAACCAGATGCGTTAAATTAAGTCAGCCATGGGATACCCTTTAGTTTCAATTTTTTGTTACTGCAGATTTAGTAACATGGACTCTATATAACGGTTCTAGAGGTAAGACCTTATTCATCCCATTTTATCAACTAAAGGGCACATTTTAATTTTAAATTTATATTTTTTGTTAGAGGTGTTAAGTGTTCAACGCCAATATCTGTAACCTTATATTAACGAAGGCTGGAATCAAGAAAAGAAAGAATAGACATTAAAGAAAAAACTAAATGAGATATTTCCACAAAAAAAAAAAAACAAAAACAACTGAAAAAAATCTACAAACAACAAACAAGCGTTACAAAGGGTAAAAATAATAGACTTGTTACTCTAGCTGGCCTTGTTGTCATCAGTGTTTGTATTCTTCATTAGACAAAGAAGTAAAACAGCAGAGGAATTAAAATACAAAAACAGACTTGATATAAATTTAAACCAAATACAATTTCAAATATTTGTTATAAACTGTACTAGCTAGTATGTGTGTGTGTATGTGTGAGTGAATTTTAAAAAAAATGTTTTCTAACAAAAATAATAAAAAAAAACAATTTACAGCTTCATATTGTCTTAAGTTTATTTAACAAAAGAATGCACCCACAAAAAGACTTAGAAATGTTCACAACGGCATCCTCAACATTTGTTGTAAGAGGATCAAACGAAGTAGTTGCAAGAATACGACAATTAAAATGATGCAAAAACTGAAAACAATTGGGTATGTGTGTGTGTGTGTGTGTGTGAATTTAATTGCGATATATAACTGCAAACTCAAACGTGTTTAGGAAAATATACTTACATATATAGGTACCCAGCAAAAAATACTGCTTCGTCGTATGCAGGTTTGTAAAGGAAAGAGAAGTTGTTATCGCTTACGAAACTGCTTACGTATGACATGATATTTGTTCGCGATGTCCCACTTAGTAGCATTTCCTTTTAAGCGCTCAATGCAGCGCAGTATAATTGTTCTAAAATCATACGGTATTAAGTTCGTAACTCGTCGTAACTCCTCATAAATTCGGAATTTATTTATCTCTGCCTTACAGTTGTGCTTTTTAGTATGCACTACTATAAGGCGAAATGTAAAAAATTCGTTGTTTTTTTGAAAACTTAACATTTTATGTCATACAAAATTGCATTTATTTAGGCAAAATATATGTGCTTACTATTAAGAGATTTTGTATGGCAGGAAAAGATTTTACTGCTTCCAAAAATCCAATTTTTTTTGCTGGGTATAAACTGTTTTTACTTTACCATACGTAGTATAAGGTAAAGTATAGTAATCATGAAAAAAATTGAGGTCGGGATTTCGACGGATTTATACGTTTTGAGGTCTCCTGAATCCATTTTTACTATTTTTGCGATGATGTCTGTGGGTGGGTGTGTATGCCACTATTTTTGTGGAGTTTGTACAGGTCATACCGTTTGAGATATCAAAACGAAATTTAGTATGCGCCTTTCATATATGGTGATGAAGAGCTATATAGTTTTTGGGCATAATCGGGAGGGGTGAATCGAGAATGAGCAAGGGGTAGTTACTTAACACCCTTTATGTAATATATGTATAAAAATATTTATTTTTATTGGGTGTGATAAAGTTGAGTGTAGGCTACTCCAAATTTTTTTTTTTTACCATACCTAGTATAGGTAAAGTATAGTGATCATGAAAAAAATCAATGTCGAGATTGCAACGGATTTTAACATTTTAAGGTCTCCTGAATCCATTGTGACTATTTTTGTGATGATTTTGAGGGGCGGGGGTGTGGTTGACATAGCAAAATGAAATTCAGTGTGTGCCTCTGGTATATGGAGATGAAGAGCTGAATAGGGCATAATCGGAAGGAGGCAAGAGGTAGTTTACTTGACACCCCAAACCAAAAAGGAATATTTTTTGATTCGAATATAGATTGAACTTTTGAACTTTATGTAATATATCCATAAAAATATCTGTTTATCTTTATTAATCGGCTCTTCTAGCAAAACACATTAATCGTCTTCAGATTCTTCGGAGACTTCGAATACCTCGTTCTCAGTGCAACGTTCATGACGGTTGTTGTTACATTCCTCGACAGTAACAATTGCCCATTCGTGTATAAAATTATCATACACGCCAAAGTCAGATTCGAATATCATTCTAATTGGAATTTTTAAAATACAATTACATAAGACATGTAATTTGTAATTGAAAAAATCTGAATTAAAATTACTTGTAATTTGAAATTAAAAAAATTTTAATTAAACAATTCTAATTACAAATTACATGTAATTGTAATGGAAAACATGCAGTTATAATTACATGTAATGAACAATTTTAAAGAATATAACTGAATTTTGTTTAATTGCAAGTAATGATTAATGATTACCGAAATTCAAATACTTGTAATGAGTAATTAAAAATATCCAATTACAAATTACTAGTACTGATTAAAATTACAATTACTTGTAATGTGTAATTGAGAAAATTTTTTGCAAAATATGAGCTTGAGGAAATGATCATTTTTTTGCAAGAATGATATCGAGGCCCCACATCTTTGAGGGCCCATAAAAAAAAACCTGGTGGACTTTGGGCAAAACTGGGAGACAGGGGTCTTTTTTTTTGGTCTTTTATAACGTAGTGGTGTCCGTATATGGTTATTTTGCCATGACTTAAAAAATTACACAGTGTGTAATTAACTAGCCAGTTAAAGTGTTTAAAACTTTTAGGATTATTAGCATTCCGGTTACGAGGTGTTTATCTTTATGTGTTTGCGATGCGTTTGAGCAATACGTAAACGTAAGTCGTTATTTTTCTATCTTTTTACCCTGAGCATATTTTTTTTCTAAAGCTGATACATAGGATTTGTTAGGTAAATTTTTTCAACCAAAACCAGATTTCTTAACGACGTAAAGACCTTGATTTTTTGAAGTTTTGAAGTATGTAGCGTTCTACTTTTTCCAGAACACAAAAATGTGATTTTAATTGCTCAAACCCGTAGGAGTTGATCCTTCTCCTAAAAGCTCTAAAATAACCGAATTTTTTGAAATCTTAAAACTTTTTTTTATTTTTTTTTTTATTTTTTCTTTCGCCTTTTTTTTATTTTTTTTAAATTTTTGAAATAAGTGGATTATGTTTTTTTTTAAAGAAATTCGTATTAATTAAAATTTGTCACACTATGTTTAGACATACAGACATGTTTTTATTATGTCGTTAAGTGTTTCCGTTTATTTTGTAACTATTTCATTATGTCATTCTTTAAATTATATTTATAACTAAACACGAAGCTATAAAGTATTAGTAATAGTAAATTTGTTCCGTCTTTGCCCAAAGAAGGCCTTCTAAAAAGCCTAGGCTCTCCAATCTAGAACACATTCCTACTATGGGGAAAGGATATCTATATAGCTATTTCACTCGTGCTTAACCAGATCGTTAGTAGATTTTTCAAACTTCTTGAATAAAAATCCAGATTCTTATGCCCAAAACTAAATAAACCAAATGAGAAGTTTATTAACTCTAGAAAACAAGAAAAATCCAAATATCTAAACAAAAAATTTAGTAACCATTTCAAATAAAGAAAAATAAAACTACGATAGAAATAAAACCTCATCATCATATATTCTCCATTCTTTCATTCGTCTCGAATTAGCTGTATATAGTAGAAAAGGATATACACTTTCTATTACCTCGCTTTTTCAATAATACAAATAAATTATGGTTAAAATAATATAAGGTGATAATTTATTCTGTGATCTATTCAAAACTTTTTGGAAAAAATATTGCGTGATACTAAAATTAACAGATATTGATATCACAAGGCGAATTGTGCGAGAGGTAAAGGTAACATTTTCAGTATCGAATATGAGTCGAAAAAAGTGCGTCTGGTAGTTTATGGTATCAACGACCAACGAAACAACAAGACTGGGTCAATTATGTGAACGTTGGTGACTATAACTTCGAAGAAGTGAACAACTTTATATGCCTCTATCTTCGTCGACGGAGAGTATCACCATCGAATGAATTACGAGCTATATAAGTTGTACGAACATATCAACATAGTTAAGCGCATCAAAGTACAACGGTTGCGCTAACTTGGGTATGTCATGCGTATGAATGAAAATGCTCTAGCGAGAAAATCATTTGAATTAGATCCCGATCGCAGACGTAGAAGGGGAAGACCCAAACCTCGGTGAAAAGATTCATCTGAGGAAGATCTCGCAAAACTTGGTGCCAGAAACTGGTGCGTGTTCATTTGTTTAATTTGAATTTGAATTTTTTCCAAGTTTGAAACTGATTCCGAAATTAAAACAATATTAATTATTTGAGAATCGAATTGTAGAGTATAAGTTTGAAATCTATGCTGAGGGTAGATTTTCTACCAATATATCAGTTTCCCTAGAATGATTTTAACTTAATTTGTTTCAACTTTGATTCTGAAAATTAAGGTAACATTTGAATATTTCTGAGAATAGTGGGGCGTGAGTTCCTACACAGTGTAAAAGTTATGTGAGTACATTTTTGTTGATTTTCTACTAAGTTTCCAAATGAAGTATGTGTCTAGTAGAAATCTTGATGCTACTTGCTATAGTAGGAGACATTTGGTTTGGTGTAAGAGAAATTACCATTCCTTTGTGAATTCTGGCTTCAACTAACTGAGGTGAGCTTAAAAAAATCCTACTTTCAGTAGAAATTTTCGATCGGTTAAATAACTTTCTAAGAGCTTTTATAAATTTACGAGCAACTTTAATTTAATTTATATGTATATTAGGTCATCATCCCAATAATAGGAAATAATATTTTCTCACAGTTTTTATTAATATAAATGCTTATCAGAAATTGGCTTATTCTAAATCACATACATTATAAATTCAAAAGAAACACTTTTTAATATATAAAGAAAAAATAAAAATGAATAGTTCAATTAAACGTTTTTATTTATATCTTCATTTGGTAAATTTAACTTTTAATTAATTCACAACTAATTCACAAAAGAAATATTTAATTAAATTGAGTTTTGTACTATAAGTAACTAAAAGAATCCCCAATAACAAAAGAAAAAAAGACTAATTTACTGTTTATTATACAGTCCATTTTATTACCAACTTCTCGTAGCAATCAAAATATGTAGCTTAATTTAAAAAGTTTATTTTTCTCTCATTTTGCAGTTCAAATTCTAAAGTTTTCTAAAACGATGTAGATGATGCATGCTACGTATTTAAAGCAGTGGCGTTCAAAACAAACTATCAAATTATATGCTTGTGTAAGAAACAGCACAAACAACCCATTTGATTTTCATTGTTGAAATATAAACAAGCAACAAGTATAGTTTATATGTGTGTAGACATTACGCTTACAGGAAATAATTTTTTTTTTATTCAGATTATTAGTCAATCACTAAAGCGCCTTAAAATATTTATACATTCATTCTCGTCTAAGTGCATACATGAAAAAATTAACGTGACAATATCATATTCCCTTTTGATCTGGTTACTCTAGCTTTAAGAACATCTGTCGATTGCAGCTGGTTGCTATAAGCCCACAATCTGCAGGATCTTGGTGTCAAAAAGATGTCACATCCGCAGAACATAATTTTGCCCTAAAATTAGTTTTTAAGAATGTCCTTGTGGTATTTTCCAGGTGGCACCCAGGGTCTACCTACTAATAGAATAAGTTACCCTCGAACATATTATTTGTTATGAGTGATAGTAAATTGGGTATTACTGATTATAGTTTTCTAAGAAACCTGACCGACCAGTGATCCTAAAACAGTAATCATTTGCATCATCTTATATATGGAAATTTGGCTTATCACTTACAGTCTGTCCTTTTGCCTTCGTTTAAATATCCTCGAAGAAATATCCAGCAAACTTTTAATCCCCGATGAATATATTTTAAAATATTTATATATTACCAAGGCTAGTGAAGATCTGTTTCGTAGAAATCAAAGAAGTTCCGCAACTGGAAATGACTACATATATCAATACTGCAAATGGTAACTACTTTCGAATCAAGGGCCTTAATGGCATCTAGGCAGTCTACGAAAATATCAACAGTTGTCGTCTCCGTCGTAAATTGCCCAATTATTTTTACCTCTACCTAAAAAGATTTGTCGAAGTCCATAACAGAGGTTAAATAATCCGTCTGCTTTCCATACGACTATGCCTTAATTCGCCCGACTCCCGACCTGGCAAATACGTATTGCCTGAGGAGTTCACCTCATCACACTAGTGATTGCTAATCCTTGAACCTTATCTAGAAGAGGCGAGTGTACTTTTTGGTGTCCACCACCCTCCACCAGACAAGTGCTTCATATTTTGATATAGTCGGCAAAAAACTATTCCCAGGAAGAATTAATACTATGTGAAAGACGAATCTATTTATCATTATGTGTAAAGATCCCTGAAAGATGTTAAAATGTCCTACAATATTTCTAGAGCTGGACCCAACGCAGCTCCTTAAAATGTTGTGAAAACTTGTGTATTTGTTATTGTGTTGTGTGTAGTAAAAATTTAAAATAAAAAATCAACATACCTTCATATGTTACGCCTTTTTTAAATAATTTTTTTTCGTTTAAAGTTTTTTCTTGTTTTCAATATTGTTTCTAAATAAACAAATTTTGACAAAACCTGCCGCTAAAAAACGTAAACAAACATAATTCAGCTGGGCTATCAACACCACCTGATATAAATTCGAATTGACTATGTGATTGCACGAGTGGCATTTTCGCCTCATTTTAATGTGTCAAACATATTTTATAATTGTATGTACATAAACAAATTATTTATAATTTTTATATATGGAGTTTGAATTTCAAAATTTGGATTGGAATACGCCTTGCATAAACCTGTATAAATATGACCTGCGAAGAAATAGTATTGTCAGATTAGGCGATTTATCCTCAAATCGGGGATTTTTTTACTTATGGGAATAACAAATTTGGTTTGGGGATTGTGAGAATTTTTTGACGGTAGTTTAAATATTTTGAAGATTTAAGGAAATATTTTTGGGGATTTTATATTGATGTCTTTTAGGTTATAATCTAAAAGAATAATTATTCTAGTTCTATTCTTATTTATATTTTTCTTATGTTATGTTTCCAAATGTGGTAACAAAGATGTTATTTATAATGGTTGTGGCGTAATAAAAAAGTAAAATAGTAATTGTAGTTATCTGAGCCTTTGAACAATAATTTATTTTTGTCACTGCACGCAAATAAAAAACATGGTTGAGGTAACCATAATCTATAACATAATCTTATGATTGAATTATATTAATCCATTTTATTATTAACATCATTAAAAAATAATATTGTAAAATGTTAAATTTTATTATAAAATAAATTAAATAAATATAATATCATACCTTATTTGTTTATATACAACTAGCTATCCCCGGTGCGCTTCGCTACACCCATCCACAAAAAACACAATAAACACTTGGAAGAAAATATGACCAACTTTTAACGCGAAAACGCACGCTTTTCTCAAGTCAAAAATGTTCCCATTCAACCTGTTTTTTGCTAGACTATACGTATTAACACTATAACAATTTTTTACTTTTAATGGGATGTGCCACTCCCAGTATTCTTTTCCAGTTTGTATTTTGCTAGACTATGCACATTAGTATGAGGGTTACTTGTGCAAAGTTTTAAGACTATACCTAATGTAGATCTCTAGGTAAGCAATAACAATTTTTCACTTTGTACCACGCCCTCCATTCATATTCGTTCTGTGTTTCTCTAATATGGGGGTTACTGATGCAAAATTCGAAGGCGCTACCTATTGTAGTTCTCTAGATACAGGATAATAATTTTTTACTTTGTATGGGGGGTACCACACTCACTGTCCCAACTCAGCCCGTTTTCTAGAGTATCCGCATAGGTATGGAATTTACTTGTACCCACTTTGAAGACCATACCTATTCTAGTTCTCTATATACACAATAATAATTTTTCACTTTGAATGAGAGATACCACTCCCACTGTCCCAAATCATTCTGTATTTTGGAAGACTATGCGCCTTAGCACAAAGGTGCAAAGTTTCAAGTCTCTATCTATTGCAGTTCGCCAGGAACACAATAATAATTTTTTACTTTGTATGGGCGGTACCACGCCAACTATTCCGGCTATAATTCATGAACCAATACACATACAGGGACTGTTTGTGCATAAAACCCTTGGTATTGACATATAAACTTTGCAGAAACAAAATCAGTTCACGCATTCCAGAGAACATCAATTTCTAACACAATGCAACTTTTTTTATATATATATAAGATAAAATTGCAATTGTTTATTATTTTTTTAAGCATTCGATATAGGAAATGACTCAATTCTTAATTATTATTTTTTGGAACAAAGCCGTAAGATTAGATTCTAATAATTTAAAAGAAATCTAAACACAAAACTTTGAAAAACCAAACATTTTTTGTTTGTTTTTAGTTATACTTTGGTTACATATGAGTAAACTTATCATAATTTGTTTACTAATAATATATTATGGTTATAAATATAATATTATTTTGAAATATTAATAAAACTTTGGTTGTTGTTAAAAAATTGTATAGTTCGAACCAACCATGTAGCATTCGTTTGGAGTAGTAACCATTCAATTATCAAATAGTAACCATAGTAATGATTAAAATAACTAGAATTTTTTTATCGCAACCATATATTATTACTGAGAACAAATGGATGGTTCTTATCCATCGTCTATTTTTCACAATTAAAATATCAATACATGCAGTATGAGCAGCTTGAAATGGACCTTTGTACCGTTGGGATACCAACCTGAAACCTGATCTTTGAAAGAGAAGAGTCAAAATTTGTCTATTTTTAGTTAAAGTTAAAGCGTTTGAAATCCTTCCTTCATAATGGACTGATAGAAGTATCCTTGCGAACGATAAACATCGATTTTGGTTCTTTCAGCTATATTTTAAATATTTTTCTTGACCATTTTTCAATTTACTTTATTAGACAGTATTTTTACTCCTAATAGTTTATGATATGAATCAAGTGCGGCTAATCATATGAAATGAAAATATTTAGCTTTTTTGGAAAAGGTTATCTAAAACATTTTGCGTTGAACTCTATTGTAGCTCGATTGTAGTAGAATTTCAGCTGTCTACAAAAAAATACAAAGTCAGAATGCAGCATGCTGATGATTGTGCTAAAAATACTTCCATGTTTGGAAAAGTGAAATATTCGTACGCACTGGTTGGAGTGCAGAAAAATGCCTGAGGTAGAACATGACATTAACTAAACATATACATATATATATTTACTACACATGCCGACAAAAAAAAGACACATAAATACACATTGCTTTTCAAAGATTGTTTACATCACGATATAGTTTACATATATGTATATGTATGTTACTGTTAAATTCGCATAACTTTGTGCTAAACTAATGCGTCGAGACATTGATTTTTTATTCTTTTTGGTTTCCTTCTTTTCAATATTCGTCTTAGTATTTTTTTTTTTTTTTGAGGATGTTGCTCCTTGTCAGTTGTTGTATAACTGTAGACCTGTCTTTTGTTTACATTACCTCATTTTTGTTGTTTGTTATTTTTATAATTATATAATTATAGTTCTTCAATAGCTGCAGTATATAGTTTTAGGTTTCTCTGGCTGTTTTCAGGTAAACATAGATAATAAGCCAAGTATATGCTTATTGGTATTACTTGTATTTAAGAATTATATATACATTTTTAGATCTTTCGCTATACAGTGGTTTAAATCTTTTTTATTATGGTCATAATTCGGTAGCTTGTGGACCATTCACTATAGATATCGTAACTCAATTCCACAAAGGTTATGCAGATGGCTTTTTTTGGGTTAACATCCGAAGTTGAGTATATCGGGGATATATTTTTTATAATGTTTGCCAATATGAATATGGATTTCAGTAAAATCATAATCACTTAATGTAGAAGAGTTTTTATTAATGATTCATAAAATAGTTACACTTTATGTTTTATGACTGGGAAATACTAACAGAAAAAAGCCTTATAAAACTTAGATTGGGACCTACAATTACTTCACAAGCATGAAAATTCCCTTAAAGAAAAATTTGTCAAACATTTTATTAAATTAAATATGCATAAATTAAATCTACATAGTCAGTTTCCTCTTTAATTCTCTAAGTTTTCTAAGGAAGGAAATCATAAAATTATTGTTACTTTTGAATGGCGATAATACAAAAATTTCTGAGAAAATATAAGAATAAAATCATATCCCTTAAATTTCATCTGCCCGACTATATCACCTTTTCTTCTCCTTTAGTCTTTGGCTTGGTAACACGCTTTTTTATCTGAGTAAATTCTTAAAAAAACATATACATATTATAAAATAATAACTCTTTTGCGTCTGTGTGTCTGCTTTTCATTTGTATTCGCATCACGTAAAAACTACTGGATGGATTTTAACAAAATTTTGTGAGGAGGTACCTAAGTATCCTGATCCCAATATAGGATACTTTTTTTTTCTTCCACAAAAAAATCTTACTTCTAAGAAAAAGTAGAGAAAAGGCAGTGAAAGTAAGCAGTTGAACTAACCGGATATGCATACTTTATTTTTTATAAAGTAAAAAATACATAAAATCATATACAGCATAGTTTAAGGTGAAACTAAAAACGTAAGGGTCTTTGGTGTGGATTGATTACAGCAAAATCTTTTTTTTTCGCAATTTTTTATTTATTGTATCTTCAATATAATTGAACTATCAATAATTACTCATATCTTAAGTCTAAAAATAAAAATATACATGTTAAGTCCAACCAGTGCTGGACAAAAAAAAATGTATGTTTCACGGTTACTGTAATTTGCGGGTTATCCCTCTGATGTACGGATGAGAGAAGCAGTGTCCCTCCTTCTTAGTCGAATGTAACCAGGTTCATTTAGTATGTTACGGGCCAGTGGATTAGGATGAGTTTCAAGCTTCTTTAAATAACTTATGGCAAGTTTCGCTATTTCCGCTTTAACTGTTGGCACGTTTAGATCTTTATCGATGTTCGAGTTTTTTATATACCAAGGAGCAGATGTAATTATACGAAGAATCTTGAATCTTGAAAATTGAATGCCATAACACCATATTGGTTTTAGAATTGACTTCTATAATAAAAGTTTGCAATGTAAAGCTAGAGTAGAATTTCTGCCAATAAGCCAGTTTAGTTGGACTGCTTTTAACTTCATTTGTGTTAACTTTGTTTCTATGTGCCGTTTCCATGTAAGGCGCCGGTCAAGATGTATGCCGAGATATTTGACGTCTGAAAGCTGGGGTATCGTTTGGTTATTTATCCGAATAGGGGGCAAGATTCTCTACGCAGTGTGAAAGTTATGTGAGTACATTTTTGTTCATTCACTTTTATTCTCCATTTCTTCAACCATTTTTCTAAATTGGATATGTGGTCTTGTAAATATCGTGATGCTACTTCGGGTCTTTCGTGAATGCTCAAAAAAGCTGTGTCGTCAGCAAATGTCGATGTGTGAACTCGGTTACTAGTTGGCATGTCTGAAGTATACAATAAGTATAAAAATGGCCCCAATATACTACCTTGGGGAACTCCGGCTTCGATTGGCTGGGGTGAGCTCAAAAAATCTCCTTCTTTCACAATAAATTTTCGTTCGGTTAAATAACTATCTAGCAGCTTATATAGGTTTACGGGCAAATTCAGTTTTAGCTTATATATTAGGCCTTCATGCCATACCTTATCGAATGCTTGAGAAACGTCGATAAAAAGCGCAGAGCAGTATTTTCTCTCTTCAAATGTCTTCTTAACAACATTGACTAACCTGTGAGTTTGTTCGATCGTACTATGTTTTTTCCTGAAGCCGAATTGATGGTTAGGAATACATCCTTTGTCGCTTAGAATAGGGTTAAGCTTAGTTATTAACATCCGCTCAAACAGCTTTGACATATTTGACAAAAGGCTTATAGGTCTGTATGATTCAATTTTTGTGTGGTCTTTTCCTGGTTTAGGAATCATGGTAACCAAGGATACCTTCCACTCTGTGGGGAAGTACTCAAGACGTAAAATGGCATTAACCCTAGAAAGATAACGTTATTTTTTCGTACGGTAAAGATAACGTTACGTCTGAAAGACGTATTGTTTCTAACATCCTTTTTAAGGACTTAAAAAAAAATAAATATTGGCAGAGGAGTTATTGATATCATTTATTAATTGAATTTTCTCTTTGATAACAAAAAAATGTGGTAAATAAATATAATAATAGAAACAAAAAAACAACAAATTCAATAGAGATCAAAAATTAACATTTTATACACAGCCTTTCGCAAAGGACTCAAAAACTGTAATAAAAGGATTAAAAAATATTTTTTTTAATTCATTTAATTATTTGTATATAGTAAAAGCTTTGTGAATAAACAAAATCTTTCTTTTATGCCATTATATGCAAGTGATGCAGATAACGATACGTCTCCGAGGCGCATGTTGTGTAATTTCTCAGAAATATAATCAACTTACAGCACGAAAACAACCACCATTAGCAAGCTACTGAGATCAACTGAAAATACTGAGCATATAAATTTTCTCTCACTACAAACCACAGAGATGGAGTACAAAATTAAATAGGCATACGTCTGATAGACGTAACTTATCTACGCAGGGTTAAAAATAAAAAGAACGATTCTGCGAGCTATACGGGGCAATTCAAATAACATCTTGTTACTGGTTTTATCAACGCCAGGGGCTTTTTTGGTGTTTAAATCCGTTATTGCCTTTTCAATATCACCAAATTCAAATCTTATCGGTATTGCAGCACTAGCCTCGACAATTGGCAACTCAACTATATCAGTCGATATATTCCCTTTTCAAATGTCCAACAAATAAATTGCCCTTTTCGGAATCAATCCTTGCCCAGCCTCCAGATGTAGTTCGCAGGGGAGGCCTACGTAAGACTGGCCTTGTAAGAGTTCTACAAGCACGCCATAATGAATAATGATTGAGGAGTTGCGTCTAGGTCTCCCAAATAGTTTTTCAGGGATGCTACTCTTCTAGTTTCTAGCATGTCTCTTAGCCGGTTCGTGCATTCCTTAAGTCTGCTTTTGAGTTGAGGAGATCTCTGTAATTGCCATTCTCTAAGAATTTTTTTTTTTTAGCCAAGAGTCGTTCGATATCTGCAGAATAAATTAGATTGTATCTAGCTAATTGTCTGCAAAATCGAGCAAAATATTGCAAGGATGCTGTCGAAGTGGCGGAAACAGCTAGTATATAATATAAGTGTTTTATTTTCTATTGAAATATGTAATATTAAAATTACAACAGACCAGCGATAACAGCGATAATTGGACTTACAAACACCAAACTTTTAAATTTATCTTTTAACAAGTAGACAACCGTGCCCCCTAATGACATTTAAGTGACAGTTGAATAAGTGCACTTCAATAAAATTAAATTTAATTCTACTTTCATTTTATATCCTTCTTATGGATTAAAATATTACTCCTTAATTCGCCACTTATAATAAAGTTGTGTACAAACAGTATGTATCGTTGTCTTCGCTCCTAATAAAAAAGAAGCAACAACTACAAATCATGTATTGCATGCGAGTATTTTTTTTCACTATTCTATTCTTTTAACTCATGTCCTTATAGTAGAAGAAGAAAAGGGTGTGAAGTACCATTTTCAAAAGCCTTTTGAGTATGTACTTTATTTATCTTTATATTTAGTTTGACTAGAAATTTCAATGAATTAACATTTTTTATTATTTATTTTTTGTTCCTGTTTAACTACCAGCAGAAGGTAAAGAAATGCTTTTTTAGTTACTTCTTTTTTTATAAAATCTAAAGAATAATGTTGGTAGTAGGTTAGTTAAAGGCACATACATGTTCATGTGTTTGGAAGTATGTACTGTAGATATTCAGCCTTATGTGAAAGGCGGTGTCTTTTTACGTCAGCTGGCATAGTCGATGGCGTTTTTTATTATACCTTTCACCACAGCTGAAAAGGGTATATATAAGTTTCTCATTCCGTGTGTAATTTCTACAATATTCATTTCCTACCCCATAAGGTATATATATATATATATTCTGGATCCTTATACATAAAGAAGTTGATTAACCGATATCCGTCTGTCCGTGTTCAGGTAGTTATATAATTTGCCAAGGCACCAGAAGCGATACAAAAAATGTAAGCACACCAATCTGTCAGGCATAGTTTCGAAAATTTTCGGATTGAAATTCAGCAACATCGGATAATTCCTTTGGAGGCTACGGACCAAAAACCTCGCCCACCTATAGAGACCTTTATAGAAAGCAATACACATAGAGGTAGAGGTAAATAGGATCAGTTAAAAGCCACATGGGGGGTCAATATAAGGAATTTTTTTTAAGGATTTTTTTTTGCTTTAGTCTGACAATTCTTACTCAATATAGATTGCAGGAAGGTCCTAAATTTATAAAATAAAAAAATTTCAATAAAATTTAAAAAATAAATTTTAAATTAAAAGAAAAAAATACATATTTAAAAAACTAAAAAAATTTTTTTAAATATTTACAAACCATTTTTAAAGCGATATTTTTAGAAAAAAAATTTTCGAAAAAATTTTTTAAACAATTTTCGAATAAAATTTTACAAAAAATTTAAAGTAAAATATTTTTACGCAAATTTTTATCAAACAATTTTCGAGAAATTAAAAAAAATTTAATTTCTGTGCAAATGAAATTCATGACTGTAACATAACATATTTTTAATATTAAGAATATATCAACAAGACGGTATTAACTCAAATATTTTAAATTTTCACTTTTTGCAAGAAATCAACAAACAACATCAATATCCATCTACAGTAAAAACTTCAACGTATTCTGATTACTGTTTCACCTCGAAATCCGCATATGAGACCATTTTCGTGATAGTGTCTTGAGTACCTTTATGTTGACATAAAGGTACTCAATAATTGGAAAAAATTTAATAGAAACACAGTTTAAATATATTATTAAATGGAATTTGCTTAAAATATTTATGTTCGGATTTTTAAATTATGTTAAAATGTAATCACTAGCAGTTTTTTACCTATGTATGCATGTATGTATATATATATATAGAGTAACACATTTTTTTAAATGCGTTTGATTTGTAAATAGATGAGATCTCTGTTTTATCTTCTTTTTTACACATTTTTAACGTTTCTTCATCTGTTTTGAATCTTTTTCTATCATAACTTCCGACTGTTTTAAATGAGAGCTTCACCGTGCGAACCACTTAGATTTGGAGCGAATGTCATATTTTGTGTTCAGCTTTTGTGCATTTTTTAACCGATTTAAAAAAAGAAGGAGATTATCAATTCGTCTGAATGTTCTTTTTTTTTATATTTGTGCCCGCAGAACTCAGTAATTTCTGAACCGATTTTAAAAATTTTTCCTTTATTAGAAAGGAAATGCTTACAGATTGGTCCCATTTTAAAAGAAGTTCAGAACTTTGAAAATTAAAGGGTGTCCCCATACAACATATGTGTTTTTTACGTGTATATGAACCGTAAAGGCCACCCTGTGTGCCGTATAATAACATTTATAAATATTTAAAATTATAAAGGGTGTCTCAATAGTTAATATAAATTGATGCATATGGCCAAACTTTTGAACCGTTTTAGACAGACATTTGAAATTTACAAAGAATCTGTCCCTTAAAATAAGTGTTTAATTTAAAATTGTACATTTAAGGGTGTCCTCTAGGTGACATGGTTTACCTATATGGCTATATCTTTGGAAACGTTACTTTTTATTACTGTGTCAGTAATAATAAGTGTAAAAAAATGAAGGGTTTCCTCATATCTGACGTAATTTTTCGTATATGGCTTTATCTGCTGAACCGTTGTGGATAGACATTTAAATGTACAGAATGTATATTGCTATGTCCCTTAGAGCAACAAGTATAAAAGTATTTGATTTTAAATTTTTAGTTTAGAATTGATGCACATATATTTGTTTTGTAGTCGGTTTATTTTTTGCAAGAATTATTTCAGATATGAAGTATGTAGATGAAATAACATTTTCGTTATGAATTTCTTAAATTGTAGAAATACAGTCACTGAAAAAATCAAACTTGCAGAATTCTTCATTTTTTCTACCGATCAACCCAACGGAATTTATTTAAAAAATGAATTGTAATAAATTAAATTACGAACAGATTTAAATAGCCTACAGACAGAAAAATTTTAAAAAATACAAAAAAAATTAAGAACGCAAAGTATTTTAGAAAATACTTTTGAAGAAAACTAATTCGGTTGAAAGACTTCTTGTTTTTAATTTTCAACGATATTTTTTGTCGTATTTTACAGGCTAGAACGCCATACACGGTACGGAAAATTGTAGTAGATTTACATTTTGAGTTGTATTTTTTTGGCGTTATCGACTTAAGTAATACGCATTTCTCAAAACGCCTAGTTTTTTACAATAAGGCTGATTGTTTAGTTTTTGAATAAAATTTCTCTTCTAAAGATAATCAAATTTATGATTAGTTTAAATAATGTTAGAATTATTTATTATACCACAAATCGAAATATATTTCTTTTTTTATATATTATCTTGATCCTTATATATGAATTTTATTTTATTTAAAATCTTTAGGGAAATTTTATTAAATTATGGAAGTAATTTTTTTAATTATTTTTATTTTATTTTGTTTTGTTTTATTAAATTTTGTTTTATTTTATTTTATTTATTAATTTTATCTTATTTTGTTTTAATTTCCCTGTATATACTGTTCATTGACTTCAGGAAAGTCTTTGATACCATCAGACGGACTGGAACGCATTCAGAAGAAAAGGAGTACACGTAAGAAAATAATTAGAATAATTTGAGCGATAGGATGCAGAACTCTTTGTTTTTCGTAATGAAAGCATCATCATTCTACACCAACGCTAGAATAAAGCGGGTATCCTCACTTTCACCTCAGGTATTCACTATCATATTTGAGAAGAATAATTGTAATATGGTGTATTTCACGCTAACTCAAGGATTTAGTTAATTTGAGTGATAACTGTGTACTCTCGCATAACATCTTCTATATTCAGTAAAAATTGAAAGACCTAACAAGACTGGCTCCCAATGTTGGACTATATCAAGAAAACCAAAGCCATGAGAATCAACATTATTAGCACAGAAAACATCATGACACCAAGTCAACCAGTCGAGTAGGTAGACGACAGCTTCTGCTATCTAGGAAGTACGGTGACTATGGCGGAGCAAAATTTGTATTCGGATCCATCTAGACAAACTCTTTTTACATCACTGCACCCACGACTATATACGCGGGGAATTTCTTTTAAATCAAAGTGCCTAGTTTGAAACAAGATATTTTTTCTATTTTTATCCAAATTTCCAAAGAGAAATATTGGGCCTGCACCTTGGAAAGAATGTTTTAAAGCAAATATCAACAGCTTTTTTGTAACTTTAAAAATCACTTTTAATATTTGATAATAAGTATAATTGTCTTCATAGTTGACCTGTAAACTAAATTTTCATCATTGATTGGTGTCATTGTAAATAACATTTGTCTTTTATCGCGTTCCGCGGCAACCATATTACAGAAATTCTTTTAAAATAAAAATTGCGTAAAAATGTCAATTAGCACAATCTGGATTGTGACCTTCAAATTATTAAAAATATAATATGGTAATATAAACATTATATTTATATTATACTAGCTATCCCCGGTGCGCTTCGCTACACCCATCCACAAAAAATACAATAAAAACACTTGGAAGAAAAGTATGATCAACCTTTAACGCGAAAACGCACGCGTCAAAAATCTTCCCATCAAACCTGTTTTTTGAGAGACTATACGTATTAACACGATAACAATTTTTCACTTTGAATAGGAGGTATCACGCCCTCCATTCAAATTCAGTCTGTGTTTTTTCTACACAATGTATCTTATTAAGGGGGTTACTGATGCAAAATTCCAAGGCGCTACCTATTGCAGTTCTCTAGAACAGGATAATAATATTTTACTTTGTATGCACGCTCACTGTCTCAATTCAGCCTATGTTTATCTATAGTATACGCGTGGGTATAGGGTTTACTTGTACCCACTTTGAAGACCATGTCTATTACACAGCACAACAAAATAAAAAAAATTTCATCTGCTCTTAAAACCACTATATAATTTTGATGTATCATGACTACCTTTGTACAAAAATGGTAAAATTTTTAAATTCTATGGATAGATTTTTTTTTAAAAAATTTTTTTTTAAAATTGCAATTTTTTTGAGACGTTTCTTCAAATAATTAATGATAACTCAAAAACTACTAGTCCGATATTATTAAAATAAATTCAGAAAAATTAAGATTTGCATAGCCTTTAATTCGTCTATATATCGCGTTTCAATAGGATCAATAGTATCGGAGTTATAATAAAAAACTTAAGAAAAAAATATATTTTTTACGTAAAAATGGCAAAAATTTTCGTTTTAAAAAAATCATAAAAAATCGAAAACGGCAAAAAAATTCCAGATTCATTTTTTTATCGCATAGCGACATATAATAGCAACAAAATGAGATATCGACCATAAAAATCGATTGATTTTTTTCGAATTTATTCACAATTTAGTGAATTCGCTCATTTTCACAAAATTTTAGTTTTTTGCTTGATATACGCATTATAGCGGGTTTTCAAATGTGTGAAAAACATAAATTTTCCAATTTCAAGGAGTGCATGTCGGATTATTGTTAGATTTGATGAGAAACTTCCACCCACAAAATTTTAGTCGAATTCGACAACGTTAACACGTAGCGCATAGGCCCCAAATCTGAAAAAAAGCGTTTAAATCGAAAATAATTGACAAATTTTCAGTTTTTGCAAAATTAACGCTATTTATTTCCCCTTTTGCAAAAAAGTGGATCCTGGTCCTTAGGGCAAACACAATGAGATTTACAATAAGCTACATGTCTTTAAGTTTCGAGTTATTACAATTTTCACTGGCCATTATATGTCCTTGAGAACTTGCCGAAGACAATTTACAAAAACATTTTACTTTTAAAATTTTTTATTTTTTTCTTTTTTAACAATAAAATATAAAATTTCGCTAAAATTGACTGATATCTTCCTATTACACAACGCAACAAAATAAAAAAATTAGATGCTTTTGAAACCACTACACAATATCCAGGTACTGCCAAAGTGTTTTGGATGAATGAGATGAATGGCAAAACAAGTACGCGAAATACTGTTTTGGGCAAAACACGTATTTCTGTGGGACACGTGTTACTGTGGAAATACAGTATTGAATGTAGAAAATTGTTTGGAACAGATCTTTATGGCATTTTTATGATTTTCAGAATTAAAAAAAGTAAGCAATAAAGGAAAAGTTTTTTAATTTTTACGATTTCAGTAGAAATCTGATAAACGATGAAATGCTCCTTTTCTGTTGGCTACCTGTCGCCCTTGCTTCATTTTGACAATTGCGGCGGCAAAGTAATAAACGTTCATAAATTTCATAAAAATAAATTTCATAAAGTTCATAAAAATGCATGGGATTCGTTTGTATGGGTTATTCAACATTTCTTAGGAAATAACAAGGATGATGATTATGTTGCGCACGTTGAAGAGATGTTAACTCACTTCCAGAATCTTGGATGCAACATGAGCATCAAGTTACAGTAACTTCACAGTCACTTAGATCGTTTTCCTGAAAATCTAGGAGACTTAAGTGAGGAACAGGGCGAACGATTTCACCAAGATATTCGGACAATGGAGGAAAGATACCAGGTTTATAATATTTATTTATTTATTTCCTTATTTTATATGTTGTAATAAATTTAAATAATAAAATATAAAATAACAGAAAATACATGAATAAAACAATGAAATGCATTTTCGATCTATTCCATCGATTTGACTTAGTTACATTTTTTTGTCAATTGCCTTCGGCAAGTAACATGAAAACTGTTTAACCGATTTAAAAGATATGTAGCTTATTGTAAATCTCATTGTGTTTGCCCTAAGGACCAGGATCCACTTTTTTGCAAAAGGGGAAATAAATAGCGTTAATTTTGCAAAAACTGAAAATTTGTCAATTATTTTCGATTTAAACGCTTTTTTTCAGATTTGGGGCCTATGCGCTACGTGTTAACGTTGTCGAATTCGACTAAAATTTTGTGGGTGGAAGTTTCTCATCAAATCTAACATTAATCCGACAAGCACTTGAAATTGGAAAATTTTAATTGGAAAATTTATGTTTTTCACACATTTGAAAACCCGCTATATCAAGCAAAAAACTAAAATTTTGTGAAAATGAGCGAATTCACTAAAATGTGAATAAATTCGAAAAAAATCAATCGATTTTTATGGTCGATATCTCATTTTGTTGCTATTATATGTCGCTATGCGATAAAAAAATGAATCTGGAAGTTTTTTGCCGTTTTCGATTTTTTATGATTTTTTTAAAACGAAAATTTTTGCCATTTTTACGTAAAAAATATATTTTTTTCTTAAGTTTTTTATTATAACTCCGATACTATTGATCCGATTGAAACGCGATATATAGACGAATTAAAGGCTATGCAAATCTTAATTTTTCTGAATTTATTTTAATAATATCGGACTAGTAGTTTTTGAGTTATCATTAATTATTTGAAGAAACGTCTCAAAAAAATTGCAATTTAAAAAAAAATTTTTTTAAAAAAAAATCTATCCATAGAATTTAAAAATTTTACCATTTGTGTACTAAGGTAGCCATGATACATCAAATGTATATAGTAGTTACTCGAGCATATTTTTGCTGTTGCCCTGTGTTATTGTTCTCTATATACACAATAATAATTTTTTTACTTTGTATGGGAGGTACCACGCCCACTGTCCCAATTCATTCTGTATTTTGGCAGACTATGCGCTTTAGTAGAAAGGTTTCTCTTCCAAAGTTTCAAGGCGCTATCTGTTGTAGTTCGCCAGGAACACGATAATAATTTTTCACTTTGTATGCGAGGTACCACTCTCGCTATTCCAATTCAGTCTGTGTTTAGCTAAACTGTGTACGTTACTACGGTGGTTATTTGTGCAAAATTCCAAGGCGCTAGCTAGTGCAGTTCTCTAGATACAGGATAATAATTTTTCACTTTGTATAGGAGGTACCACTCCCGCTATTCCAATCCCGTCTGTGTTTCGCTAAACTATGAACGTCAACATGATGGTTATTTGTGCAAAATTCCAAGGCGCTACCTAGTGTAGTTCTCTAGATACAGGATAATAATTTTTCACTTTGTATGGGAGGTACCACTCCCGCTATTCTAATCCAGTCCATCTTTCTCCAAACTATGTACGTTAAAATAGATGTTACTGGTGGAAAATTTCAAGGTGCTACCTATTACTGTTAGCAAGAAACCCGATGATAAATATTTACTTTGTATGGGAGATGCCACGCCCACGTCGAATATCCGTGTATCTAGTAACAAACTGTGAAAATTTCAGAGATATCGGTTCATTGATGTAGGCAGCTATAGCTTTCCGACAAACAAACAAACATACAAACAACACAGAAGATAAATAGATAGATTATATTTTACCATATAAATTAAATAAATAAAAAGAGAGGGTAGTCACAGAAAAATTTGTCTAGTAGTTTCTCTAAATAAAATTGTATCGGATATCTCTGGATAAAATTGTGAAAAAACGAAATTTTTAAACCCTTAAGAAAATTATAAAATTTAGCACATCTTTTCTAAAAGAATTCTTTTAAATATCTGCGTAGATGCTTAACACTTAAATGACTTAAATTGCTTTCCATATTAAAATTCTCATTTTATTCATATTTAATTTTTCTGATTATAAGTTTGTTTAGCTTCTTTTTAGGTCATTCTTTTATATTCAATATTTTTGTTTTACTAAAGCATTTTTTCTGTTTGCAGCACTCTTGTATAAAATGTTTTTCATTTGATTTTTTTATGGCCAGATCTGTTAAATGCTGTAGTTGGTTTTTAATTATGTATTCCGTTAAGTCTTTTTTTGCATTTTTTTGCCTTTATTCAGTTTTTTAGTTTTAACTAAGTTGTAGTAAACTTTGTGTCATTTCCTGACTGGAAAAATCTAAACTGTCACAGTGAAAGAAACTTGACTGTTGATGCATTTGGAGAATAAAGAGTTTGTGCCTTTTCACTTACACACACTAAATGAGTATAAGCCAAAAAAGTATAATTTTTTTAGGTCTGTATTTAAAAGTAAAATTCGGAAAATATGTGTCTATAGATTTCTTTATTTATTTATACTGACAGGCAGTGTGGAGTTTGTGCAAAATAAACAATAAGGTGCTAAGTCCTTTTTAGTTTTCTTTTTTCATGGGGAACGATTAATAGTCGAACTTTTTTTTAGAATATGTAAACGAAGTTTCCAACTTTAGTTAATCTTGATTAACTGCTAGAATATCTATTCAATTGGGTTTTGATTTTATTCAAGCAAACAATTAATCGAATGTGCAATTAAAATATTCGCCGATTAATCGAATAAGGTCTTTATATGATTGGAATAACTCGAATTAATCGCTCATATTTCAAATATTTGTATTCAATGAAAAAAGACAATCATACAAAATTGATTAATAATATACATACATATGTTTGTATTTTATTAATGACAACTTGTAGATAATTTTTAAAATTTTTTATTGATTTGTTTATTTTAGTTAGAAAATTATGTGTTTTGATTGGTGCCATTGGAAGGATCAGTGAAATATTTTTATTTTTACAGATAAATTTTTTTGACTTATTAAACATGAAAGCATGTGTTCTAAAGAAGTGTTTTACATGAAAATTTAATTATAGAATATCTTTCGAAAGTAATATGTATCCGCACAAAAAAAAAAAAAATATGAAAATAAGGTTAAATTCCTTTCCAAACATTTCTACTGCTAAAAGTACCGAAATCAGAATATAGTGATAGGTAAGCGACCAAGCAACAACTTGGCGGTTATTTTAATTTCAATACTTTAACGCCCGAAACTTAAATTTATGGTTTTGTTAATATTTATCTCCAAAGCTCACATAATTACCAAATTTCAGCTTTTTAGCTATAGTAAAAGCACCAGCGCTATAACTATAGTCTGTAGCGGAGCCCTAGATACATATTTAACTGCGTGAGTATATACTAAAAGAAAAATTTTTGGCACCTTTATATCTCAGGAAGCCTTTACTGTATAACATTTAAGCTTTTGGGTTAATTAGAGTGTAGTGTCTTCGTGTTTTAAATTTCATCATTTTATGAGAAGGGATAAAATAGTTGTGAAGGGGTAATATTCACACTATATGTATAGGCCGAAACTTGGCCTAGAATTTTGGAAAACATTTTTCAAATTTTAAAGACAGAATAGATATATGGCTGCAAAATCATTTCATTACATACTTTGAAATTCCGATCCATTTCGATATAGCTAAATGCCAGTATATTCGGTCAAGAACGGGCATTCACCTACATCATCTGCTAAGCTGATTTTTATGGATATTTCAAGAATCAGATGGGAATGATATGCTACAAGTAGTTAAAAACATATGAAACCATAATATAATAAAAATATCGACGATGCTACAACACAACACAACAACTATCAGTCGCATGTCGCACTATCTATCTAAATTTGGATATAATGAAATGATATTCTTATACTATAGACAATAGCATTCTTTAGTCGAGGTCATAAATTGAGTTGACATGCAAATCCGACTTAAGTAGTTTTTTTTTTTAAAGTGGAATTTGTATGTTGCTTGAAAGGGAAGGAAAAAGAAATAACTAGCAAACCACAATACTTTGAATGCCATGCTTATTTATTTAATTTTTTTTTTATAAAATGATATATACTGTTTCAAAGAAAACAAAAAGCGAATTTTTACTCAAACTCAATTTGAACCATGGAAAGATACACAATCGAGCAACGCTTTAAAGTTATTTAGGATTATTATGAAAATGGGCTTTCTAATCAAAATGCATATCGAGCAATTCTTGATTTTTTCGGTCGATTTAATCGTCCAAATGTGCGTACAATCGGAAAGATCGTGCAAAAATTTCAGCAAACCGGCTCTGTAGGAGATGTGAAAACACCAGTGCATGGTCGTACAGCTCGTACTGCAGAAAATATTGCTGCTGTTCACGATGAACTCGTCGTCGTACCCAACAATTGCACTTCTCACGCTCGTCGTTGATGAACATTATGCATAAAGACTTTACACGCTTACAAGGTGCAATTGACTAAAACTAAAGCCTCCTAATCATTCGAAACGTCGTCAAATGTCAGAATGATGGCAAGAAATGGCAACAGTGGATGATCAATTTTCGAAGGAAATCATCTTCAGTAATGAGGCACATTTTCACCTCAGTGGATTCCTCAATAAGCAGAATTGCCGCATTTGGGCGAATGATAATGCAAGAGTGATTGTCGAGACACTAATGCACCCACAAAGAATGACTGTTTGGGGCGGTTTATGGGTTGGCGGCATCATCGGGCCGTATTTTTTCCAAAATGAGGTCGGTCAGGCAGATACTGTGAATGGTGTTCGCTATCGTGAGATGATGATTTTTTATGGCCCGAATTGGAAGATATAGATATGAACGATATGTGGTTTCAACACGACAGTGCCACTTGACAGACAGCTAACGAAACAATGGCTCTTTTGCGCGACAAGTTCAATGGCCGTGTTATCTCACTTGGTTCTGATGTCAATTGGCCGCCAAGATCATGTGGTTTGACACCGTTGGACTTCTTTCTTTTGGGTTATTTGAAAGAAAAGGTGTACGTCAATTCGAGAGCTAAAGGATGATATAATACGATACATTAACGGCATAGAACCTTAATTATGCCTCAGCGTCATCGGATGGTGGAGCTGAGGACCAAATAGAGCCAAGGTCTTGGCGGCTATTTGGCCGATATTTTGTTCCAAACATAATTGAACCATACCAATATTATAAAAATAAAAAGAAATGACAATAATTTCCTAAATAATTTGTCTTTTATTCAAAATCAATAATACCCTTAAAATTTAACAATCCTTTTGATTTTACGTTATTCCACCTCTTTAATTTTTACTTTGTACCATCAAGCGGAAGAAAATATAGAGTAAAAAATATAAATGAATACAATAAACCAACAAAACGAAAAATAATGAAAAATTTCTGAGCAAATAAATTCATAAAGAAGGAGAAATATTATTGCAATATCAGGCCATAAGTTTTAGCTTAACGTGTTAGTTTACTGGACTATGACTTATGGCTTTTTGTGGCTAAGGGTGCGTACATAGTGACCGCTTGTTGGAGAGACGAGCCGACTGACGATTATTGCGAGAACCAATGCGAGAAAACTGGTACTATACAAATTAGTACAAATAAGCGCGAACAGGTCATAGTGGGTGCCGAGCTGCTCAGAGCGCAAAGCTGATTGAATGCGAAAAAATAGTTCCAAAGCGTATTTCAGCGCCGAAAACATTGTTTGTCTTATGTTGTTATGATTTCAACTTGTTTGGAAAACATTAAAAAAAATTAAAAACAAAAATTTAAGAAATAAGGTAATAATCAAGCAATCAAAAAATTAAAAAAATATTATAAATTAAAAAGAAAATAAAAATTAAAAAATAAAATAAAAATTAAACAAAAAAATAAAAATTCAAATAAGTAATAAGTAATAAAAATTGAATAAAATTATAACAATTATAAAAAAAAAACCAACAAAATTAAAAAAAAATTAATAAAAATTTCAAGAATAATTGTAGAAATGCGTTAATAAGTAAATGCATACAAACATACATAAAACACAAATAATAGATAAAATATCAGCGCCGATTCTTGCATCCACTATGCTCACTCAAACTTGTTTCTCGCATGAACAAGTTCTAGCAATAAGCGTCAGTCGGCTCGGCTCGGCAACAAGCGGCCACTCTGTACGCACCCTGACACTTACACTTTGGCAGCAAAGAATTTTTTATATATTTAACCTACGTTATTTGTTGTAGTATTTATATTATTTTTATGTGTGTCATGTGTGTTTTCTTGATATGAATATTTTTATATACATATGTAGCTCAAAATCTTTCATTTTACTAGTTGCCATTATTGTTGGTCTTATTATTTAGAGTAACAGGGGAAGTATTCTTCGCTAAATATCAAGGAAAGTTTTTTATTTGTTATTGATTTTAAAGGCCTATCAATAATTATTATATTCCAAATAGAAATACTGAATATAATATTGTTTAAATAATGGCAACCAAAAGATCTGGCTTAATTTGCGATGCCAAGAGCTAGCTTGATTTAAAATTTTACCTAAATAGGCAGGCAGCGCTAAAGGCTTTAAAGAGTTATAGCATTAACTCAAAGCTGGTAGGCAAGTGCGAAAATGCTCTTAATGCATTGGTAGACAAGTGTGAATGTGAAGGGTAATGAGATTACTGATGACCAGGCGAGGATGGGATCTGCTCTGTCGGACTGAGTTTGTCTGGAGATGACGAGCGGGTTGCAGGATGTGAAGGGTCATATTGCTCAAACTGGACAAAGCGAGGGCTAACACAGTTCTGCGCAGGAAAGTTCTTTGGATCCTTATTGGGGTTATAAGGGCTCAGTGTTCAGTGAGAGCTGGCTTCTTTCAGGATGTACGTGGATGATTAAGAGTTAGACTCTGTGAAGCACCTTGTCTGTTATTCTCGAGACTGCAATATAAAGGGTCCGTTGGCTGTACAAACAATTCCGTAAATGAGAGTTCTTTGGTGTAAAAAATAAAAAAATCATAATGAACCATTTGATCACCGAGTGGAGGTTTCTAGTTCTATACAGCGCTTTTCTTCCTATTTTAATCTAACCTAAACCTGCTTACCTAAACTTACCCTCCTAAATCTCGTTAAATAAAGTTATACTTTACGAATTTCTTCTTATTTGTAAAAAAAAATAGAATAAAATTAACCAACAATTTCATTATAAAAATATTTTCCTTTGATTAAGATTTTATTAAATATTACTTTTAATATTTCAAACATAAAGTTATTTTTTTTACAAATTTGCATACTTTACGGTTGAAATTTCAAAATAATGAAATCAACGCAAATGAACTTTCTTTTAACGAATTAAACAATAACATTTTAACGAATAAATAAAAGATTTTATTTTAGCTTTTCATATTTTTATCACAAAAGGCACATACTGAATTTAATTTTAATGTGTTATACGGTATGACCTTAAGAGTGTAAAATTTTGGGGTAAGGAAACTACCCCCTGCCTCCTCCAAAAACTATACAGCTCTTCATTTCCATATAACAAAAGCACATACTAAATTTAATTTTGACGGTGTGACCTGTAGAGACTCTACAAAAATAGTGCCATATATACCCATCCACAGAAATTACCGCGAAAATGGCCAAAATGGATTCAGGAGATATGAAAACCAAAAATCGGTCAAAATCCCGACCTGGATTTTTTTTCACGATTACTATACTTTACTATACGTAGTATAGTATAGTAAAGTAAAATACAATACTATCAGTAAAACCCTATACTCAGTTTGGCAAATTTGGTGAACAATTTTTATTTCTGGGCCTTGAGAGATTCGGAAAATCAGCAATAATGTAGCAGAGGATTTGTTCGCATTACTTACAGCGACTCAAATAGAGAAAAATTATAGCCACGGCAAAAATAAACAACTTTTTTATCGCTCTGATAAAATCCTAACTTTAGATAAAGACAAGTTATAATAATGGGTCTAAATGAAGTAACTAAAAAAAAATACATTTTACTTTCGCATTGTAGTCTGAGCATAATGGAAGATCTCTGTTAAAAAAACTAGTTATTTTATAGTTACCTAAAAATCGTTGACTATGTAGGGGGTTTTATAAAAAATATGTAAATAATTAAACACAAAAACAGAAACTCTACAAATTACTTACCTCCGTTCTTAACTTTTATTTAAACATTTATTTCTCTCCGTCTACATGTTTTCCTAACTGTCTGCATAACAGTATTCAACGTTTAAGTGTGTGCACTTGTTAAGTACTTCACATACGCAAGACGCCATCATTTTCATTAATATTTAAACTAACCGGAATTATTTTGTTTTCAAGTTTGCTTATGTCTGTATATAGTATGGTCTACCTACATATATATGTTTGCATTTGCTGATGTGCTTAAATTATAGTGCTGCAGTTGGAGAAATTGCAATGTATTTCATTGAAATACCTTTACTTAATGTATACATATAATAAAACAGTAACTTATTTCCCGTCTGTCTGTCTGGGTTCGCTTTATTCGAGCTACAAATTTAGAATTTTTTTTTTCTGCAAAAATATATTATTTCCAAGAGAAAGTGGAGAGAGGGTAGTGAAAGTGCTGATATGTATACTTTAAGGCGGCATATTTCAGTAGCAATGAGACCCTTTATATAAAATAAATATCTAAACCATAATTGAAGCAAATGCACGAATTTTTATTTTTTTGAAATAAAATTTGAAATCAATCGGAAAATACAAGTAACTAAAGGGAAATAACAAAAAAAGAAAACAAATTTTCTATTTATTTTCAAAAAATATGTTGATGTATTCCTACATCATCATGCAAAATAACTCCTTGCGATTAAGTAATTTACCAATTCTAAAATATTCAAAGCATTATTGCCTTTATTACATCAAAAATATGAAAATTCATGAAAAAATTATTTTTGGGATTAAAAATGAAGTAACAGTGAAACCAGTTGTTTTTAATAAGAACACCTACAAATTTATTAAGGAAAGGTTCAATAGATAATAGAACAGGCGGAGGTACTATTTGCAACTTTTGTTGCACAGTTCCCAAACAATGAATTCCTTCTTTCGAAACGCAGGTATAAAATAATGGAGAACATCTGTTCGGGGTATCAAGATTGGCTAAGCCTGGATCTAATGTTCTAAATACGTGAGTTTTTTTACAGTCGTCATAATTCAAGTTATCTTTTTCAAGATAAAAGACTACGCGTGTCAGACAATTGATATAGTCATCTTGACCATTATCTCTGGCAGATTAGCTAGTGTTATGTTTAACCAAATGTGGGTCACTTTTTCCATCAAATTCGTCTTCAGAGGTGGCCACCTACAGTGTCGTTTTCTCCTGAAATATCTTTCATTATATCTCTAGCAATCAATTGGTCCTCATCAGCACGCAAATTCTCTTCTAACCCATCATAGCAAACATTTACGTCTTGTAAATAAGCAAGGAATTGTTAAATATCCTTATTTTATAGTGGTCGAGACAATAATTTTTAAGACCTACATAATAATTGTTAAAATAAAATTAAAATTTCTAAAGGGCGATCCATTTCGATTTACTCTTTTTAACAGCCTTTTTTGACAGATCACGTGTGAGTCGTGTCATGCTGTCATGTTATTTTTGTTTAGTATTGTTTGGCATTTTATAATGGAAAGACAAAGACTTACGCCTGAATCGCTTCGCTCTATGGGCTCTTAAACAGTTCCAAGAAGATCTGACATTTTCGCGACAAATTTTGTTTATAGATGAGGCACATTTCTGGCTCAATGGGCATGTAAACAAATAAAATTGCTGCATTTGGAACAAAGAGCAACCTGAAGAGATTCAAGAGCTGCCAATTCACCCAGAAAAAACAACGGTTTGGTCCATATTTCTTTAAAAATGATACCGATGCAAAAATTACCGTCAATGGCGACCGTTATCATGCCATGATAACCGACTATTTGATGCCTGAAATTGAAGCTCGTGATCTCGACGACATTTGGTTTCAGTAAGATGGCGCCACTTCCCACACATAATTTCACGTTTTGGGCCGGTCGATTGGCCAGCAAGATCGTGTGATATCACACCGTTAGACTTTTTCCTGTGGGGATATGTAAAGTCTAAAGTTTATGCGGACAAACCCGCTTCGATTCAGGCCTTGGAGGAAAACATCGCGTGTCATCGACATAGAAAATGCAAACAATTGATAGACATAATCTTCAAAAAATAAATGCCAAAGAATGTTCTTTCAAATGATAATAAACATTCTCCATTAAATTTGTATTTTCTGTATTTTTTTCTTTAAATAAGTAGGGAACCTCGAAGGGGATCAACCTTTATAATACTAAAACAATACGAAAATATTTTACAAAATTACTTTAGGATTATTCAACTTTTGCAGAACCGATTTTTCAAGATGATGTATTTCTACAACACAAAAAAACTATACTTTTCTGATAGAAGCTTATCAATATATACAAAAATTTTATTAGTTTTACCTCTTTTTTATGCGAATTTTTTTTTTTTTAAATAGCTTAACATTTTTCAACAAAGGATTGCAATTTTGGGACAGCTGAATATGATACTTCCTATAAAAAGTTTGCATATATGTATGTATAAACATTGTGGGCGCTTATTTTCATTTCTGGAGTATGAGCAATTTGTGAAAAGGATGAAACAAATAACACAAAATGTTGGGGTCTGGATAACAGGAAACTAAACGAAGCTTATGAAAGCCTACATGAGAATAAAAAAAAATCACTGAAGTAGTACCTCGTTTAAATAGTAACAGTAACAAAATAACAGAAAAGGCATTATTTATTTTTTACTGCAGAAAAAATTAATTTTATATTATATAATGTTTTAGTTCTTTTTTATATATTAGAACATATCGGTACCTGAAATGTTTGTTGTTGGCTTAATCTCATTTTAAATTTTATTTATTAATCAGGCTTTATTTCGTATTTATAGTTCTTTTTTAAAAATGATTATTTATCCAATTTTATCCTTTTATTTTCTCAAGTTAGAATATTTGAGATTATTGTTTTCAAGTTATATTATTTTGGATTTTTGACGGTAACATACTACGTAAAGGTTTTTACATAGGACTAAGAAAATGGGATATTGAACTTCTTGGATGTACATCAGAGGAATGACCGGTAAATGATAACAGCAACCGTGAAACATATAATTTGTTTTGTATAGAATTGGCTGTATTTAAAAAGTATATTTGTTTTTATGTTTTTTTATTTTTTTTCTTCGATTTTTCTTTGAAAGTATTCCACACCAATTGTAAGACTCTTACTTTTGTAGTGCTTCAGTTATGGTTTATGTATTTACTTTATACTTTATATAAAGGTACCCATCCCTGGATAAAATTGTAAAATTTATAAAAAATTCTAAAAATTATTGCTAAACTCTGTAAAAGGTATTTAAAATATTTTAATAATGTTGAATTCCACAAGGTAAAAATACAATTCAAATACAAATTTTATTCAATTTTTGCCTAATGTTGAGCAATAGTGTTTAAAATAATCCAGTTTTAAACCGAAAATTTCAGTACGTTTAAGTTGGAAATCGCATTTTTCACTAATTTTTCTCTACTTTCTCCTTTCTTTCTTTTGCGGAAAGAAAGTATCCAATATTGGAATCAGGACGCTAAGGTATCCCCTCACAAAATTTTGTTAAAATACATCTAGTAGTTTTTACGTAATGCGAACACAAATTAAAAGCAGACAGACAGCAGAAAGATGAAAATGAGTTACTATTTTATTATATGTATAGATATAGATATGTATACGAGTACATATTGTTTGTTCAAATTAATTGAAAATATAATAAACAAAATTATGAACAAAAACGAGTTCAAAACTACAACATGAAACTCATGATACTCAATGAGTATCTCTGGCTGTTTCAGTAACGTAATGTGTTTTCTTAACATTTTGTTTGCAATTTGTTATTGTTTGCATTGCATTGCATTGTGCAAATATTTGTCTCTACATGCTGCTACTTTGTTTTTCTTTATTTAGACATTAGTCCTTGTTGTCTGCACTGTAGGCATGTGTATTTTTTGTTGTATTACTTCTACTTTTATAGTCAAAAAAACTTAACTTAATTTATATTTTGTACAAGCTAAGAGTTGTCTGAACCAATTCAAGCTAAGAGTTCTCCGAACTCAGGGACCCGAAAAAACTGTTAGTTTTATTTTAATATTAAATTGGTTACAGAAAAAATAAGTGGAAAAATTTCGGTCCTGTAGTAAAAATTATACACAACCACAAAAAAGTGGTCCTGCCATAACCATTATAAAAGATTTTTAATTATAATTAATTCTTATTTTTCTTTTCTTATTTTGGTAACCATTATAAAAGATTTTTGTTTATTTTGGTTTTTCATAATCATTATAAAATATTTTTATTTTTTTTTGGTCTATTATAACAATTAAAAATGATTTTTATTTTTTTAGATCTTTCATAACCATTAAACAAATTTTGTATTTTTTATTTAAAAAAAGTAAAAAGTTTTTTGGTCTTATAAAGCTGGTTGGTCAATGGTTTTGGTATAGTTCTTGTCAAAAACTAATAAAAGGCTTAATTCACTATAATCTTTATTAGGGTTCCGTGTCCAAAAGGTAAAAACGTAATCCTATTGTTTATGCTACAAGGTCTGTCCGTCTGTCAGCGCCTTTTATCTCTTGAAATTTTCACAGAAGATATATAACTGTTGCCGCTATAGTAACAAATTCAAGAACTTATAGGGTGTCACGACAGAGATGTGTTATTCAGGTGTTTATTTCTTTAACAGTAGTAGGCATACAAATACTTAGTTTGCTGACAAGTTATATACAAAATAGACGTCTCGTAAAACCACTTTAAACAAGTACACAAAAATAAACCTAAAAATTAAAGGGTGTTCCGATAGTGACATTATTTGGGCGTATATGGTTTTAGAGTAGATGAGTTGCCGCTATAACAATTCAACGGTATTCCGCAATAATATTTTTTTGACTTATATTTCCACATTTTTTGAACTGCAAAATGAAGACTCCTGATATTATCATATATAGTAATTGTATTTGAACAGTAATAGGCTGACACTTAAAATTTACACATATTATATTTTACAATATCTAGGGATCACCCTTTTATTTATAAAAATTGCGACATCCCTAGATGTCGCAATTTTGAGGAATTTGACCTCCTCTTCTAACATTATAGCTAGATACTTGATTTTTACACAGCGTATTTAGTACTGTGCTCTAGTATACAAAACGTGAAGACGTGAAAAAATTAACAACTTGTACTAAACATAGTTCGGAACCCTAATTGTGTGAATCTGCCTCGCACCTGATTGATCATTTGAATTATTAGCACCCTTTGGAACCATTCTAAATATAAAACTATATCTGAAAATAATAAAGGATTCAGTAAAACATTTAGAAATACGTTTATTTATTTAGAATTCAAATTAAAAAACAGTCATGAGCGCAATGTTGTTTTGCATAAATTGCAACGTAAGTCACTTAATATAATTTTCTTTCAACGCTGACTTGTGTTAAGGATAAAATTTTAATTCAGAACTGCATTTTTAACGAACACCAACTGCGGAAGTTTTTGGCCGTTTACTAATCCGTTGACATAAGTCATGATTAAAAAAGAAATTTTGTTTGAAAACTGCGTGTTTAGATATTTCTAGTATATACCCAGCAAAAATATAATGAATGTGTTCAAAAGGAAATGGTGATTTCTTTAGCACTTCTTTACTCGAACTCATTTTTAATGTAATCCCTAATTCTAATAAAATGACATGTTTTGAAGTACTTGAAAATGCATTCAATTCTTTTAGTAAATCATGTGTACATACATATTTTTTAATTTTTAATTTACATTTATAAATTATGAACGCATCCGAATCATCGAATTTTCATTAGTCCTAAGCACCCATTTAAATGACAGCCAGTTTATTTAAATGTGAACACCAAACACGCACACATGTGAACCTCCCATGACACGCCTATGTTAAAATCATGCGTTTTTCACCTACATTGGAACCAGTGCAAGAGTAGTAGAACTCATAAATATCCTAGTGTTTTGTCATGTCTTTTTTTGCTGCGTTACTAATATCTAAAAGGTCTTCCATCAGTGACATGTTTTTCATGTATATTACCTTATTTTTAGGGTTCCTTACACAAAGTGTAAAAACGTAACCCTATTGTTTTCGCTACAATGTCTGTCCGTCTGTCAGCGCCTTTTATCTCTGGAACCGTAATAGGAAATTTTCGCAGATGATGTATAGCAGTTGCCGCTATAGCTACAAATACTAAAACTTATAGGGTGTTCCGATAGAGAGGTATTATTCGCGAATATGTGTTTATTTCTTGAACTGTAGGAGGCATAGATTCAAGATTTAAAAACAGTAATTAAAACTTAGTTCGCTATATAAACAAGTATAAAAAAATAAACATAAAAATTAAAGGGTGTTCCGATAGTGCCGTGATTTGCATGTATAAGGCCTAAGTTTTGAACCATAATAGGTAGACTCTTGAAATTTCCACAGAGGGTGTATAACTGTGGCCACTATAGCAATAAATACAAAAACTTATCGGGTGTTCCGAAAGTGAGGTGTTATTTGCCTTTATATCTTTATTTCTTGAGCTATAGGAGGCAACCACTTAAAATTTGCAGACAGTAATGAACTTATGTTCGCTTTCTATTAAATTAAACCTTAAAATTAAAGGGTGTTCCGAGAGTGACGTGCTTTGCGTGTATATGGCCTAAGTTTTGAACGATAATAACAATACTCTTGAAGTATTTACAGGAGGTTTATTACTATGGAAACTATAACAAATAATAAAAATTAAAGGGTGTTCCGACAGAGAAATGATTTTTACTCAAATAGCCTTATTTTTTTAACCATAATAGGTAGACTCTTGGATTGTTTACAGTAGATTTTGCACTGTAAGAATTACTAATTACTAAAGGGTGATGACTTTGATTTTAAAAAGAAAAGGATGCCCCATAAGACATGAAAATTAACAATTTCAGATTTTTAAGGCGTACTAAACATAGTAATGAGCCCTAAGTGTGTGAGACTAACTCGCACTTGACTGATTTATTTTAATTGATTTTATTTTTAAATTCTTTGTTAAAAAATATTTTTCTTAAATCATTTAAAATTTAAAAAAAAAATAATAAATCTCATTTTAAAATTATATTAATAACCAAAAGCTTAATGAAATTAGATTTTTAATGCACTAAGCTAAAGTTGTACTTTAGCACTAGGGCTCATTTGATACAGCTTATTGTCAAATTCGATATCGATCCGAGACAAGTAAAACTTAAAAGAGCAATACTAGTGATTTTGAGATGATGCTAAAAAAATAAACTAAAATTTTCGTTAATTTATATTTTAGGTATTATTTTTATTATTATACAAAATAAAATAAGTATTTAAAAGCAATATTAACAAAAAGTGGTAAGTAATCTAGCAAAAAGTTGGTAATAATTATTTACTTTTCTACGACATTAGCATTAACAAAGGAGTATTTTTAAGATGTTTAGTTCAGCCCTCAAAAAAATAGAAATAATAATTAATTAATCTGGCTTTATATAGCCAGATTAAATTAAAATTATAGTTGGATATACTTTTATGAAATTTGCGTTAATTTTACGATTTTATTTTCTAAATATGTTTGATTTATACGAATGAATTGTTAAGTAAGGCTCAATTTCATTTAATATTTTTAGATACAGTACAAATACAAAAGTTAGGTGATTAATTTTAAGGAAAATTGGGAAAACATTGGTTTAGACACCAGTCGAATGTAATGTAATATATGTTTATATCTTTTGGTTCATCTCCATATACCAAAGGCACATACTGAATTTCTTCTTGCTATGTTAAAGAGTATGAGCTGTATAGCAATCAGAAAATTGGGGTGTCAAGTAAACTACCAATTGTCCACTCTCGATTCTATCCAAAAACTATTCAGCTCTTCATCTCCATATACCAAAGGCACATACTGAATTTCATTCTTAAATGTCAAACGGTATGACCTATTAGTCTTTCACAAAAAAAGTGGCATACATAGTTTAGAGAAATTTCCCCTTCACCAGTCTCACCAAGTCGTCTGCAAGGTGCACGAAAAAAACTTATGAATCAAGTTATTTGTTTGGCTTTCCTTTTAAAACCGTTAAAGTGACTAACTTCTATACGATTACGTTGGAGTTAACATTTTTGTAAAATAATACATAATTGTAAATTCTGCAATACTTTGTCTTAACATATTAAATTTCATTTTTAAATAAAAGCAATTTGAGGTATTAAAAAATGGAACAAAAACAGAACACTGAGTAAAATTCTTAAGAATAATATTATCCGTATTGTAAAGTTCAGTATAACTAGGGTTTGGGAAACGGGAAATCCCGGGCGGTAAAAGCTATAAACAATTTTTCCGGGAAAATTTTTGCTAATTTCCCGGGAAACAGGAAATTTAAAATCATGAGCACTTTAAAAAATATTCAGTGGTTCTTATTTTTAAATAAGTATTTCCTTTTATATCACAAAAATATTTGAACATTATTGTGCTGAATTAAAAATAATCATTTTTAAAATTGTAATGTTTTTAGAAACTTAAAAATAAGTTATAGATCGTGCAAGACAAATTGTAAAACTATTTGAAAAGTCCTTTGAAAACTGCTTGTCTCGAGAAATATAAGAATCAAGAATATGGCAAAGAGTCGCGTTTAATTTATGATGATGTAGAAACAAGACAAGTATGGTTTAAACGATTCAATCGTTTCTTAAATCGAAGAAGGCAATTAAAAAGTCTGATAGATTTCTATTGCGCAGGGTTATGGGTTTCAGAATTTGTTTAGATTTTTGAAAATTTAGTGGTCGTTTTAAATCCCATTAAAGTTGCAGTAGAGGCCTTGAACCGCAGAGGCAAGGCCTCTGCTGTTAATCTGTTAATAGCAGATGTTATTATTCAGACCCTCTACGAGCAGCTTTTGGCTATTAATTCGACTCTTTCAAAAACGATGGTTGAAAATCTATATATAAATAGGCAAGTGAAAAAACTTAAGAACCATTTTAACTGACTTAAACTCAACGTATGCGCTGTCTAGAAAATTGGTTCCACTCTGCTGGTGTCTAGTTTGTCTTTATCTCTTTATAATTAACAACTTAAGCCTAAATATTTAATTTATTCATTTGCTTTATCACGGGTATTCCCGGGAATGCGAATATTTTTTTTGTTTCCCGGGAAGTGAAAGAGTGTGGAAAATCTCAAACCCTAAGTATAACACAGATCGATATTAAAAGCAGCTGTGGCGTATGCGTAATAAAGGATTACCGACGCAAATAAATAACAATCATACGGGTACCAATTGTTGTGTTTTTTTTGGGTTATTTATATTTATATTTATTTTTAATTTTATTTTGGTTATTTATATCTTTGGTTATTAATATCATCATCTCAATTACAATTGCTAACAATTTATAGTACTTTTTACATTTTTTTTAAACAAATGAATTTTTGAAATAGGGCTGAAGTTCGTTTTATTCTCTCTAAGTCGAAAGAATATTTTTGCGAATTAGGTGATTAACTTTAAAGCAGAAAAGGGTAAACTTAAGGCTTACTTTAAAAATTCATTTGTATATTAATAAAGCAAGAAAATAAATCTAAATCATATTTTATAACCAAAAAATCTAAGAAACATAATATAAAAATAATGTTGTTCCCATTTAAAAAATTGTTCAGTAACCTTCATATATGACACCTTTTTTTTTTTTATTTGTTTATAATATTTGCATAGTTAAAATAAACATTTTTGCTCTTCTTTTTTTAGTTTCTATTGTTAAAAATAAATATGTATGTGTGCATACATTTTTTTTGTAAACCCACATTAAGGTAAATTAAAAAGATTCTATAAAGCATACATAAAATTTTAACATCAAATATTTACTTAGAAATAAGTACAAGGATATTAAGAGCTAAAGAGGGCACGATATTAATAATAAAAATTATGATGACGACTTCTATCCACCTGAAGTAAAAATGTCACAACAAATTTGGTTATATAATATGCATACATAATATCGCAAAGCTAGAACCTACTTTCAGTTACTACAGGGTATTTGCAATGTTCTAAAGAAACATAAATTTGCAAAAAACAAAAAGGAGAAAAATGTTGTTAAAGCAAAAAACAAGCAAAAGGGCAAATTCGGACAGGTGTTTGTTAAAGAAAATGTAAAATAAAAATAAAGCCTGGAGGAGAAATTTTCTAACATTTATTTGCATTTGTATTACACTTTTATATTCACTTACAAATAATCTTGATGAGAGGAGAGTTATTTGTTTAACCCTTATCCTGTACTTAAAAAATAAAACGTATATAACATTAGTGGGTCAATTTTGCCCAATACAAAATATTCAAATATTTATTCAGTCTTTGAAGACTTTTTACAAATGCTCTAGCAGGACTGCTTTGTGGCATCTTCGATCTACGAGATATTTCTCCACTTATTAGGTCCATACCTAAGTGTTCCAAGATAATGCGTCGCTTATACTTCTTATTTTCATTCCAGTTTCGATTAATTTGTACGAAAACTACATAAGCATTATGGCGGATATATCCAGCATATTGTAAAAAAGTGCCTGAGGCCATCGGTTAGTTCTTCTTTTGCATGTATATGTTCTTACGTGTTGGTCTAATGTGTCGACCCCAGATTTTGTTTCGTTATAAAAATGAATTATTTCGGGCTTTTTGGAGCTTGCTGTAATTTCTCCGTCATGATGTAATGTGCTAAGCAAAAGTACTAATCGATTTTTCTTAGGCACATATCCCACTAAGGTTGTTTTGTTCTTATTGTCGAAGATAAAATGTGCATAGTTTTCTGGTTTGTTTTTCAATTGTAACATTTTTTCTGGCAAAAAAACTTTATTTTTTCGGACCGTACCAACCATTGTTATAATTCGGCTTAACAGCTCAATACCCAGTTCATGGGAAGTGAAAAAATTGTCACAAGTAACATTATGTTCTTTTAAGTCTTTGACTAGGTCCAAGACAACGTGGCGTCCTTGATCTTTTTCTGGCTTACAGTTCCTGTCTTTTCCAGTATACACTTGTAAGGACCATGCATAGTTTGTTTCTACATCGCACAAAGCCCAAATCTTTATACCATATTTCCCTGGTTTTGATGGTATGTATTGCTTGACAGGACATCGCCCACGATATGTTACGAGCTGCTCATCCATTGTCACATATGCGCTAGGATTAAAAATTTTTCTGAGATTTGTTTCCCAACGGCTCCAAAAATCTCTTATGGGGGCAAGTTTATCACGTAGTCGTCTCTCGCTTCTGTCCGACTTTTTGTCAAACCGAATTACCCGTGAAATATTTTGAAATCTGCGCAAACTCATGGTGGATTTGAATAGCGGTCTGCCTTTGCGGTCGTCCCATAGGGATTCTAAAGCTTCACCATGAGATTTGTACATTCCAGCCAACAAAAGTAGTCCGAAATATGCTTCCATAGTTGTTTCGTTTACTGCCATCCAATTGTTTCCAAATACTGATTCACCTAAACGAATCGATTGAATAAAGCTTACGCTATAAATATATTACGACCATATACCTTCTAAATTAGTCATATCATCAATTAATTTCATAAGATCAATCGGGATAAACAAAAGAGAAGATGATTTTATACTATACTAAGCTCGTATCACATGTGCAAATTGATTTTTTTGCATTGGGCAATTTTGACCCAAATATACCAAATATGTAAGTTTTTTCACACACGTTTTGTGAAATGATCACCAAGAATTATATTTCAAATTTTTTTAATAGTATTCGCTAAAAAAATAATTGTAGAAAAGTTTGAAAAAAATCTGTTGAGTATTTGCGAAACAAAAGAGCAATGAAAACTGTTTGGGCAATTTTGACCCATTAATACAGGATAAGGGTTAAAACATTTAAATGTTGAACAAAGGTATTGCAGTTATTTTATTATAATTATAAAGTTATTTTCTACGTGTATAGTTGTTTTATTTTTTTTCTTTGTGTGATGTTGGTCTTATTATGGTGAATGTTTAATATATTGCAAAATTCCATAATTTAATGGTTTCGATATTGATAAAAATTGCTAGTTTCATCCATCCATCCACAAAGTAATTTTCTTGTCTGAGAAAGACCGACTTCTTGGACACTGTACATAACTAACTTTCTCTGGTTATAAGCTGTAGGTCATATTGACATTTAATTTAATGTGTAAATATTTTGTTAAAAATATATAAATAATCACAATAAAAGTTAACATTCTTCGTTAAGGTTTCTTTGTACCTCGGTTCAAATATAGGATAATTTTTTCTTGTAAAAATATCTCACTTTCAAGAGAAAATAAAGATTAAATAGTGAAGGTACGTAAATTTACCGATTTAATGGTTTTGGAATCTTGGCAGCACCTTTCTTCTATTTTTGTAAACGGGAAATTTTAGAAACTATTGAAAATAATAAAATTTTATGTAAAACCTATGTTGAAGCATAAGTGCCAGTATACATCTGCAGCAATATAAAAGTAAGAGTCTTAAAATGTGATGTGGATTATTTTCAAAGAAAAAATCAACAAAATATTGTCAGGACGCGCACGACACACATAGGGGTATTTTGCCAATATAGCTGAACATTACTTTTTTTTAAATTTATATTGGCTCTCAAAAGTTATTGAGTAATCCTAGATCAATCAAACTTGGCAGAAAAATATATTATGGCCTTAGGCTGTTAAGGCTTGAAAATAAAAAAAATGTAAGGTCAGCGAATGCTCAAAAACCTAAACTTAAAATAATGCAATTATTAAAAGTAATGAAATTAAAATAAAATTGTTAATTTTTTTAGGGAAAGGGTGAGGTATTCCCAAAACGTAAAAATGTTAATTTTTTTTAATGTTTTTTTTTTGAAATTTCCAAAAAATATTAATTTTGAAGCCTTTATGTGGAAGTGAAGGTACCTTCTTAATTTCTAACCAATCCCCACCAGCCAAGAATATTTATAAAAATACATTTTCGTAACTTATTTTTTTATAGTATTTAATTTATATGAAAATAATTTATGCGTAGCTAGTTGTGTCCGCCACTTTGTCAGTGTCCTTACAATATTTTGTTTGATTTAGCTTCGAAGGAGCCTAGTTACATTATGCAACTTATGTTGTTAAAATTTATCTCTTTTCTTCTTTAAAATTTTAATTGTATTTATATCGTAAATTTTTTTTGCAGCAATTTGTGGATGGACGCATTTGTTTTCATTTTAATCTTCATAATTATAACTACGAACTAGGGAACAAAACGAATTTCAAGAGTAGATAAATATGTGTGCCCCGCCTCTTTTAATTCTTCTCTACCATCTCTCCATCTATGTAAGAATTGCAGCGACACAACATGCACAATGTAAAAAGCGAGAAAGTTAAAAAATTTTAAGACTCTAACTTTTGTAGTGCTTCAGATATGGTTTATGTATTTACTTTATATAAAAGTACCCATCCCTGGGTAGTTAATTAGAAACATAAGCTTTATATAAAATTCTAAATTTACTTAAAATTCTAAAATTATTGTAGAGTTCTGTGAATAGTGTTTAAAAAAATCAAAGTTGCTGCCAAGCCTGCAGTAACATTGAATCAGTACTTTCACTACTTTTTCTATATTTTCTCTTGGATATTATACATTTTTACGGAAAAAATATCCTATAGCTTATCCTAGATACTAAGGTAACTCTCCATAAAATTTTATTTAAATTTATCCAGTAGTTTTTACGTGATGCGAACACATACCGACAAAAGGCAGTAAGTCGCAGTTTTATTATATGTATAGATAATAATTTATTTATAATAGTAACAATAAATTCTATTTAAAATATTAAAAATTAATTTATTTAAAACAACTTAAAAATCGAAAACATTTTATGAGCGACAAAATGGTTTCTTACTCGTATCTACCTATGCAAGATGAGCAAAAACAGAAAAAAGGTGAAATTTGCAAAAAAAAAAAAAATCGTAAAAAACGGCGCAAAAACGCTTTTTCTACAGTATAAAAGTAGAGATCCCAAATTTTATAGTGATGTATAACATTTTTAGGATCGCGATAGAGATCACTCTTAAAAACCTTTTCACTTTTTTTTTGACAAAAAGTTTTGTTTAAATCGACACTTTTTATCTTAAAAATTTAAAATAAATTTTATTCAAAAAATTAATATTACTAGCAGTTAGTATAGCCTTTCACAGAAAAAAAAATCAATTTAAAATCTTGATTCGTTGAGCTACAAAAAAATATTAAAAATCTCTCAAAATAGTAAAATGTCAATAAAAACGTATGAAGCTTACATAAGTTTCCTGATTTTAACAGTGTTCCAGAACGACAAATTTCGAGCAAAAGCTTAAAAAATTCATAACTCGATGCAGAATTGTGTTGTCTGTCAATCTCTCCATACAGCGCTAGACGAAAATTATTATTTGTTTGTTAGGCAATCAAGCAATGTATGTTTCATGTTTGCTGTTATAATTTACGCCCTATTCTTCTGATGTTAAGCCATATTTGCAATGCCATCTTAAAGGTTTATTCCTAAAAATGTGTTTGACAGGTATATACATATATGTTCCGCCACATTCATAAAAAATATTTTTAATAAAATATATTTTTTCGTAAACAAATTTTGTAATAAACATGTGAATGTGCAAAAGATATGCGTTATAATGTATATAAACACATAATGTGAATAAACACATTTTGCATTTTTACAAAGAAAGTGACAAAAAAATCACTAATAGGCAAGGTTTGTGGATCTCCTACACCTTAAATATAAACTTTTTATAAAATTATTTCTCTGATCGCTGATTATTTGTTATAGTATATGAAATGCAACGAAAATTAAAACATAGGACTATAACATTGTATCTTCATTCTGTTGTATTTAAATATTAGTTCTAAACTAATTTTGTCTGCATTATTAGTTAATAGCTTCAGTGAATGTGTGTAGAACGCCCTCGGTTAACATACGTTTATTCATCCATTCAATCGTTCATCTATTTCGTTTCATGCTTATAGGGAGATGGACATATAAAAGGAGGTTAAATTTCATTGTGCCCAAAAGTCTCATTATAAAATGAACATTTCACACTTTGAATATTTCATTGAATACCTATCCTGCACAATGCAAAATTACGAACAGTGAAAACTCTGAGAATCGAAAATAAAAGATTTGAATTTAAATTATTATCTGGAGATGAATATTTTGTTTAAAAAGAAGTGAATTTTTAAAAGTCCCACGCCCTCCATAAATAGGACCGCTACAGATTAAGCACTTTAAAGAGGCCGGGCTCGTAACCTAGCCACGTCATATAATCAACACCAAATTTTTTGTTATACATATTTAATTTCTCTATAGCAGTAAATCGTCAGCGAAATAAAATGTTATAAAAGGACTGCACAAGTTTCAAAAACTACTTAACACTAGTGGCGCTATAATACTGTTACAAAAATAAATATGACGTGTAATTGCAAAGATATCAAACATGCAGCATTTCTCCACTCTTACACTTCACCAACGGGTTTTTCTACTCTATCACTCTCGCAAAGAATGTAACACAGAATTGGTAGGCATAATTGGCTGATTGGTTTAAAAAGAGGAAAAACTTAAACCATCCGAAATACTATTAAATAACCGGCATAGAAGCAGTAGCGGCAGAGTGATTTCTTTCAGAAATAAAATTTGTTATAATTTTAAATTAGTTTCTGAGCGGCAACAAGGGATATTATGTTATTACTTGCTTGTAGTTCTAATTTGTTTATATTATACCATATATACATATATGTTATATATATGGTACTTATTTTCATTTATGTTTGTATCAACTTTTACATTATTCTAAAAAACTTCTAAAAATATTTTGTCTTAGCAATCTAAGAAAAAATAAAAGCTCGCAAAAGTGAGTGCGGCCCACTTAATTTTGTCAGTTCAAAGTCAATCGCAGTATTCACAAAATCTGTCTGTAAATTTTCGAAGATTTGTACATAAGTGGTTAAATTCGCGGCAGTGTAAGTACCCTTCTCCCATTTATAGGAAGAAAACCAAATCCTCTTTTTCATAATCGTTGTTTTTTTGAAATAAAAAAACGGGTTTTTCCCCCATACTGCTGGTGTTTCCCCATACTACGAATTTTCCAAGCCTTGCGCTCTTGATATGTTAATAATTATTTATGGAGTAGCTTCTAAATTGATCTTCTTTGGCTCTCGAATTGAATCAGACAAGTTATTTATGGATAACTGTGTCGTATTTTGTAATTCTTGAATGCAAAAAATATTGGCTGATCTTCTTACGATTTAAAATTCGATTAGTAACTTTAAAGACTTTAAAGAATTTAAAGTTACTAGGCCAATATAATAGAAACAATAACTTTCCTATCAATTATTAAAAAATAACGAATAGTCCAGGTACATGTAGCTTTCCAAATTAAATAAAATGAATTAATACTAATTTCTTTTGGTATTAAAAAAATAAAAAAATACTCCCATTATACATCTAATTCTGTTTTTACACGGTTTCGATTTAACACGGTTTGAAAATAGGAAATTATACTCGATTTTATTCCATTCATAATTTTTTGGTCTTGAATTTTTTTTGTCAAATTTATTTTTTGCGAAGTATCAAACCAACAAAGTTTGATATAAGAAGAAACGTGATGATAAATCCCAAGCTATCCAAAGACAATTGGTGAACACACAAATACATTTGTTTTTTAAAAAATCCTTCTTCTCATTGTTATTTATTATTATTGCCAGTCTATCCTCTACATTCATCATTATCGTAGCCATAATAAGCATCAATGATTATCTGAGTGCAACATATTGTAGAAAAATACACAGAAAAAATATTTTTAATAATTAAAGGTTTTAATTGGTTTCAGGTTAAAATTTAATTACTTAATTAAATGATTCAATTATTTGTTTAATTAAGAATTTTGTTCGTTTTGTTTTAAACAAATATATATTTGAATCAATTAAAAAACATAATTGAACGTTAATTTAAAACTAATTAAAACCTTTAAGCAGCAGCAGCAGTGGCAGATTTGTTTCAATAATACGCTGGCTTGAACTCAGTTCCAAGAGAATATCTATTTTAATTTAATGTGTCAAGCAAATTGCTTGTGAAAATCCAGGGCAGTGAAGCTGAAAATAATTGCAGACTTGTTTACTGATGCATAAATATATTAAAAAAACTATTTAATTCCAAATAAATTTTGAATATATGCTTTCATAAATGGTTACTTCTACCAAACCTATTACGTAATATATATGTTCATCCAGTTACATGTCATAAGATGCAGTGTCAATAAGATTTTCACCTCAGGGAACGACTTCCCGCAGGGTATGAACTGACATTAATATTAAGTTTTTAGATCCTTAAGTTTCCTAAGAATATTTCGTTGTTAACTGGCATCAAATTGAGTCGGCCATAAAGCTATCATCCACTGTCTTTAATATCTTATGTCCACAGAGGAATCGTTTGACTTGTATGTATGTTGAACTAATGACTGTAATAACATCCAATGATAAAAAGTTAATAATGATGGTGTTAAAATGAAACCAACTGTAAAAAACTACTTAATGGCCAATATCCTTTTAAAGAGGTAAAAAAAATTTTTACCATTGTTTAAAGAAAAAAAATTTCGATACAGCAGATGATAGGAAAATCAACTAAATAATAATAATATTAAACTGGAGCCTAAGGAAAAGGGGGAAATATAAAGTTAATTTTCTTCTAAACACAATAATGTGGAAATTTGATACCAGCTAAAGATAAATTAAGTTAAATTTTGTTCTTTAAGAAAAGCGTATTTTAATGTAATATACCACAATGTGTCCGCGTACAGTGAAAGGGTCCTAACACATGGTGTCGTCAAGCATCCTCGCGGAACCTAACACAAGTTTACGTTAACATTTTCGGACAATATTTGTAATTTCGGACTCATAACAGGTGTGTTAACAAGATTTACACTCGTAAAAAAAATAAAAAGGATAAACTATATATAAACTGAAAATTTTACTTTTTTACCCTTGGTACCTTTCTATTTGCGCTGACACATTGTATATAAAGGGTGTTTTTTATAGAGAACTTTAAGTTGCAATAATACAACGATGGATTGTTTTGACATGGATTCGATTGACATGAATTTTATTTATCCGAAAGTTAATCTTGTGGCATTACATTTTAAATATGTTTTCTGGCATATGACCGCCACGGCTGGCGCGGATGTAGTCCAATCTGGACGTCCAATTTTCAATGACTTTTTCCAACATTTGTGGCCGTATATCGGCAATAACACGGCGAATGTTGTCTTTCAAATGGTCAAGCGTTTGTGGCTTATCCGCATAGACCAATGACTTTACATAGCCCCACAGAAAGTAGTCTAGCGGTGTTAAATCACAAGATCTTGGAGGCCAATCACAGGTCCAAAACGTGAAATTAGGCGGTCACCAAACGTGTCTTTCAATAAATCTATTGTAGCACGAGCTGTGTGACATGTTGCGCCATCTTGTTGAAAGCACATCTCCTGAACATCATGGTTATTCAATTCAGGAATGAAAGAGTTAGTAATCATGGCTCTATACCGATCGCCATTGACTGCAACGTTCTGGCCACCATCGTTTTTGAAAAAGTACGAACCAATGATTCCACCAGCCCATAAAGCGCACCAAACAGTCAGTTTTTCTGGATGTAACGGTGTTTCGACATACACTTGAGGATTACCTTCACTCCAAATGCGGCAGTTTTGTTTGTTGACGTAGCCATTCAACCAGAAGTGCGCTTCATCGCTAAATAAAATCCGCTTATTAAAATCGGGAACAACGGTAAGCTCGTTTTGGGACTATTTTGCACTACTTTCAAGCGTTGTTCAGGTGTGAGTCTACTCATGATGAATTGCCATACCAAACTGACAGCTGCTAAATCAGTCACCATCTTGAAAAGTAATGCCAACTTAAAGTTCTATACCTCTATAAAAAACACCCTTTACAAGTATGTATATTATTAAATCCAAATTTAATGTTTTTCGTTATGTGATTAGAACCATTTAACTAATTGTAATCAATATTGCATTATTTTTGCATTTAAAAACAATTAAAAGTGGGTGTTAGCTGCCTTTTAAAAACACACACACGATTAGTTTTAAATATTTATTAATGATGATACTCATATTGCTGTCAGGATGAGACTGATCAAAAACAAATAGGAACAAATATGTATGTAAGGAAGAATTCTAGGCAAATAAAGAAAAGAAATTCAAATATACAGCTTAAAACTATAACAAAGTAAATAATATAATATAAAAAGTTTCTGAAGGCTCACACTTGTTTAAACCAACTGCAAATACACGGTTTTCATTAAGTCCTAAATGCACTTGAAATTATCCAAATATACCTAATTCTGTTTTTACACGGACTTTTTTATACGGTTTATATCAAAACCAATTAGAAAATTAAAAAATAAATTTTCTACATGATTTTATTCCATTTAGCACGATTCAAAATCTTTAGGGCTTAGATTTTATTGTTAAATTTAGTTTTTGCGAAATATGTTCATATTACAAATTTAGTGGAATTTCTTTTTCGAAATAACGGAAAAAATTTTACTTTTATGTTTCTATGGTTATTTTGGTAATTGCATAATTTAGCTTATCAGGAAGAAAATATAAATTCCCGATTGGTTTTTATATTTTTGTTTAAGTTTTAATATTTTGTTTTGTTCTCATTTTTTAAGGAAATTTTTACACAAAAGGTATTTTTAGCTTACTTAAAATTTGGATAAAGTTTTTGGGATGAGCTAAATGAAGTACGTTCTTTCGAATTAGGAACCAGCTTACCTCGTAGTATATATAAAATTGTATGAAATGTTTTTTATACCCTTCAGCAGAGGTGTAAAGGGTATATCTAAGTTTGTCATTCCGTGTGTATTTTCTACAATATTCACTTCCGATCCCATAAAGTATATACATTCTGGATCCTTATACATAGAGAAGTTGATGACAGAAGCGACGTCCGTCTGTCCGTATTAGTGTTGTAATGTCATTTGCCAAGGCATCAGAAGAGATACAAAAATTTTAAGCACACCAATCTGTCAGACATAGTGTCGAAAATTTTGGTATTGCAATTCAGCAACATCGGATAATTCCTTTGGAGGCTGCGGGCCAAAAACCACGCCCACCTATATTTTTTCACGTTTTTTTATAATTTTTTTCGGCTTTAATGATTTTGTTTTACTGTGCATACAGATCTAGGGGGATCAATAACCCCCTGCGAGGTGCGATTTTTGTTTGTTTTTAGATTGGTAAGGTTTTTCTGCTTTGATTTGTATTAGAGAGCCTAATAGACAGCAATAGACATAGAGGTAGCCAATGGACCCACATGGTACCCACTGGTAAATAGGAGCAGTTAAAAGGCACATGGGGGGTCAATATGACAAATTTTTTTTTAAGGTTTTCTTTTTGCTTTAGTCTAACCATTCTAACTCAATATAGATTAACAAAAAATTCAATAAAATTTATAAAAAATTTATTAAAAAAAATTAAAAAATTTTGTTTTCAAAAATATTTACAAAAAAATTTACAAAACATTTTCAAAAAGATATTTTACAGAAAAATATTCGAAAAAAAATTTTTTTTTTAAATTTTCCAAAAATTTCCGAATAAAATTTTACAAAAAATTTTTAACAAAATATTTTTACAAACAATTTTCGCAAAATTAAAACAGAAATTTCAATATTTCTTTGAAAATGAAAATCATGACTGTAACATAACATATATTTAATATTAAGAATATAGATATGTATGTATGTGTGTATATAGAGTAACATATTTTTTTAAATGCGTTTGATTTTTTTAAATGCGTTTGATTTTTAAATAGAAGAGATCTCTGTTTTAAAACCTAGGTGCATTAAACACATAGACATCATCAGGAATACACACGTTTATAGGTAAACGATTATTTTGAAGCCAGTATAGATAGCTACATGGCTACATGACCACCGTTGTGACTGACGTCAGCTTAGGCTAATTTGTATTTTATTCAACTTTTACTTGTTTTTTTATTTTTGTTTTTGGTCAGGCTCAATGTATTATTTATTATTCATTTAAGTTATTTCCTTGCAGCATGTCTTATCATATTTAGTAAAAAACTATGCTTGTTATGGTTTTGTCTGGTTACGAATTATAATTTCTTATCATATAAATGTGTTCTCTTTATGCCCGCTTTTCTAAGAATTAACGTCAACATTTGAAAATTAAATTATTAACTAGATATTGAAAAAAAATTTTTTAATTTTATTTAATAGAAAAGTTTCACTTATTTTTTAACTTTTTAGCCATCCATAAGATACTGCGAAATAACTTCAAAGTAAATTTTTTTTAAACCAAGACTGCCCGCAAAGCTTTTCTTGCTTGTCTGCGGAATACACCCGGAGTTTTTATGATTAAAGTCGTGTCACCAACAACTAGATAAGCATACATTTGTTGAAATATAGAAAATATCTCAGTACTCATTGTTCGGAAAACATCACGCTAAGAACATCAGAAGACGTAGAGCAATTGATTTTTACCAAAACCTTAAATCAGCTGTCCGACATGCAACTGTAACCCGACAACTAGCTAGGTACGATCAAATTTATTCTGTAGATGGTTAAAGCTGAACTTGCCCGCATAGCTGCCAGATTTTTAGAGGTAATATCGTCATATTTTTGTGAAAAAATCGTCATTATCGTCAAAATTGCTTATTGAAATCGTCATAAAACCGTAAAAGGCCTTTTTACCAATAAAAATTTTTTTATTAAAGGCAAAACATATCAAAAAGCTCTTAAATCAACAAATCTTAATAATTAAACAGAATTCTTATGAATACAGAGATCTTCTTACTTTATTCTTATTTATATTTACCTAAATACTCTTTCCACATTTGCTGAAGAATGTGGTACAACAAGGATTTTTGTAATAAATATAGTCAAAATGGGAAACTAAAGACTAGAATCCCTCGTTTGCAACACTCATATTTTTTCAAATAATCCGATTAGTTTATCATTTATCAGGATACATTTTTTTAGGTCTAATAATTTTAATTGCCTTGATTCAGTTTCTTGCTCTTGTCTATCACTGTCTCCAACAAAATAAGAAATTAATTTTATAATTTTAGAAAACCAACTTTTTGCTTCATTAATAATATTAAATAGATAAGTTTGAAATTTGAAAATCAAGTCTTGATAATATCTTGATAATAGCTCGCAATTCGCTAAAATTTCGTTAAAAAGATTCGGCACATTCGTCGTTAATATTCTTAATTATTTTTGTTTTAATGTGGGTTTTGCTTATTGTTTTTACTGAATTAAAGGCACCTAGCCTATTATGAGTAATTTTCGATCTTCGACATTAGTCGAACAGGAACCGGCTGTAACTTAAGTGATTAGCACGTTGACTTACTAAAGTAATGTTTACGAGCTCAATACTCAGCCGTGGCGAAGTAAAATAATTATAAATTAGCTATGCTAGTTTCAAACTAAATAACATCACAGGCGCGTCAATTGAAGTTTTGCTGTAAGTGAAGCTATACCTTCTGTCTTATCTACTTCTATCCCTTTCTCAAGGAAGTAACACGATTAATATAGGCATTAATTGCCTGACTTAACTTCTCTTATTAAAAATAGGGTGCTGTCAACTTTTTACCTTTAAGTACCTTTAAGTCGGTAAATTTGCTTACATAAAATTAGCGTTAAATTTTCTATAACATGATGATAAGTATATGGAATTAAAAGCCCTCAAAAATGATTAAAAACTACTCAAAGAACAGTTTTACAGTAACTAAACTTTGAGTTAAATCATAAAAATTTCTACACACGCTTTATTTTGGATTAAAAGTTTGTATGATCAAAATATTTGCCCTTTAGAACAAAAAAAAAAAAAAAAATATAGCTAAATCCTGAAAACCTTTTAGTTTAAGACTTATTCATAAATAAACTCACATATCCTTTGTTCAGCTCTCTAGGGCCCTTTTTTACCACTTATTGTCTTTTAATCACTTTTGTTTTGTTCAAGTGATGTATAATTTCATTAAAGATATAAAGTTTAGCATTTTTTTGTAGGTTTTTGGAATCTTTTTAGCAATAGTAAAAATATTTTTAGCCCTCGTCACACTGCTGTCCGTCCAACTTTTACAAAACTGTTATAGAATTAATCAATTTTATAATCAAAAATGATTATCATAATTTTGAATAAAGTTTTGTATTTGTAATATTGTCAGATTTAATTGCATTTTAATAACGTCAGCAAATCTATGCCAGAAGTGCTCGATGAAATTTTTTTAGAATTCTAACAAGAACGCGTTAAACTAATTTAGTTTCAACTTGTGAATATTATTTAGTTTAAATTTTATTAATGTTTTTTCTTTTTTATTTACAGACTCCTTCTAATCAGCAAGAGTTGAGAGCTGTTGGCGAATGTTTTGACAATTCCTGACAGTTTCCTTATACTTTAGATGCTACAGATGGGAAGCGCTTTTATAATTATTTTTTATAATGGTCCTATTTTCAGTTATAGATGCAAACTGCAACTTTATTTATCTTGAAGTGGATGTGAAGATAATCAGATGTTGATGTCCCCAAAATTGTTCGCAGCACAATTTAAATTTGTCAGGTCAAGTTACAAAAACTTCATAACTTTTCATTAGAAACGGCATTCTCGCATTAGATCTCAACTTAATGTAAACGTATAATCGCAAAAGCAAGCTATAAAAAGCATAGCTATAAAAATGGCATTTAAAAGATTGGCAAACATACCACCTCTTGGCATTTTTCATCGCCAAGAGGTGGTAGACTTACGAACTATCGATAAAATTATGTTACACAAGTTTTTAATAAAAACCATTAGCGATTCATTAAATACTAATAAAGAGCCTAACTTGCGACTTCCCCAAACAATAATACCATTACCCTTGCAAGACCATGAGAGACTGTCCAATTCTCTAATTTAATGCGAGAAAACAATCACAGAAGGAGATGTTCTTTCCCAATGGCAGACAAGTAAAGGACAAGTTGCCCATCATTCACAATTTTTTAAACAATCGGTTCTTTTCAGGACCACCACAGTGAAATTAAAAAAGAGATTTATTTTTTCTGCTTGAATGAAAAAATATTATCAAATGATCTAAGGCTTAAACATAAAATAAAAATAAAAAAACAAAAACTATTGCAAAAGTGTATTTTATTTAAAAACTAGCAGTGCCCATACACGTTGTGTATGTCCTAATAATATTTTGTTCGCTTTTGCTTCAAAATTAATCCGTGGAGAGTCGCTTCGGCGCATTTTGAAGCATCTCGGACTGACGTATGGAACGACTTGGCGCACTTTACGTCGAGATCTTAAATTGAAAGCATACAAAATACAGCTTGTGCAACAACGGAAACCGCTTGACCTTCCCAAGCGACATTCGCTCTATTGGCTCTTGAAAAGTTCTAAGAAGATCCGACGTTTTCGAGGAAAATTTTGTTTAGCGATGAGGCCCATTTCTGGCTCAATGGGTATGTAAACAAACAAAATTGCTGCATTTACTTCACAATACCCATAGATATTATATTGGGAAGTATAATAACCAAGAAATATGATTACGTCATGCACATGATTTCCCATTAAATCACATAGTTCGCCCATTGTAAGGATTGCCAAGTCTGTAATCAACAAATTGCTGCAAATAATTACGTACAAATAAATGCAAGTTATATGCAAACATTTTCAACCCTGCAATTAAAATCTCAATTATAAGCCAATCGATATTATTTTATTCATTTTATGCGTGGGATGGCGTAATCTTATTTCTATAATTTATTTTCTTCGCTTAAAATATGTGTCTTGTAACATTTCGTTGAGTTTAACAAAGTTACTTTACTGTGCCACATAAAAAGAAACAAAAAGAAAATAACAAAAATCTTTAAAATTTCTGAAGAGACGATATAATATACTTGCGATTAATTTGAAAAAAATTTACTCGTACTTTTTATTTTTCTTAGTTCTTCTTTGGATGTTGGCAGTTACAAAATATAAAAGAAAAGTCGCCATATAAAAAATAAATTGAAAATAGTTTTGGGCATAAAATTTATAGTTTCCTTAGAAAATTAAACTGTTTTTATATATTTAATATTTCATATATTTCATATAAATTTATTATAGTAAGAAAGCTTGATAGAGGGTTAAAAAGTGAGTTACTTCTGTGGAGACCCTTTTCAATTCACTTACGTTTTTGGTTTCGTATTTAAGTACATTTTTCTAAGGATGAAGAGTTCGTTAACAGAATTATTTTTCTCTTACAGCATAGCTGCAGCTAAAAAACACGATCATTTAAAATTTGCTTGAACTACAGCAGCGTTTTAAGTATGAAGTTTGAAAAATCCAAATTTTTTAATTAAATTTACTTTGTTTCTTCGATTTAATGTTATGTGGAATGATTTGACTTCAGTAACCAATGCTTCTCTGTAGTTGCTGTAGTTGGTAGAAGCCAGATTTGTAAGCTACAGAAGCTGAATTAATAATACCAAATACAAGTCGTTTAAATTGAGCATAATTACAATTACCTTGTAACAAGCAACAATTTCTATCTAAAACAGTTCTTTTTTTCTTAACTCAATCAGCGAAAAATTTATCGGATTTTCTTCTTTCGATATAGCGGTTGACCAAAAAACAATTTGTAAATTTTTCATTGGAAGTTTGATATTCTGCTAGCTTTGGACGTTTATCTGCCACTTCAGGGCATAAAAATTCCGTAAGAATTGATACATTGCTGATGTGACGTTTTTAGCAGTATTAAAAAAAAACAAATGAGCCAATGGGGTCATCACCCCATAATTTTCACCAAACTGTGACACTGTCGATGCAAGAGTTCTCGACAATGATGTGTGATTTTTTGATCCCCAGATACGGCAATTTTATTTGCTGAAATAGCTGCCGAGATGAAAGTGTGCTTTGTGAGAAAATATGCATTCACAGCATTCTCTTTGATTATAATTTTGCAACATTTCCCAACAATACCTACTGATAGTCAATAGTGCGGACAGAAAAAGGTAGTAGTATCATATGATTTAAAAAGATACTTATATTTCGACCAATCTCAACATATCAGGAACGTAATTTATTAAATGATTTGTAAGAATTTTACTCGTATAATTAAAACATTTGTATTAAGTTTATTTTTATACCTACTTTGGAATATTTTAAAAGTAGATAATTTAAGGCCGTTTGCAAAGGAAATTAAGTGTCCCATTTTTCGGTTTGCTGTTTATAAACATTTGTTTCTATATCTAACATGTAACTAACGAAGTAGTTCATTATGCTTCAATTATCACACTTACAATTACAAGTGGCTTAAGTTTGAAAGGTATTTCTATAAGTGGCAAAAGTAAAAATTAAAAAAAAAACGTACAGAAATAAAGTGCTTATTTAATATGTATTGTAGTAGTTTTAAAAGCTAAAAGTTGAATCAAATGAGTGCTTTAAATATTACAAAAAAAATTTGCTTGCTAAGCAATGCCGGTTATACCTTTGACCACAGAAAGAAGTGGTATATTAAGGTTTGTCATTCCGATTGTTATTTCTGCTATATCCCATACTATAGATTGTCTTATATAGATGAATCAATTTTACCACTTCAGTTTGTTTTCACGCTTCCCCAAGGTAGCATTTTGGGACCAATTTTATATTTACTGTACACATAAGATATGCCAATTAGAACCCGGGTCCACACATTAACATTTGCAGATGACACAGCTTTTTTAAAGTGTCCAAGTAGCATCACAACTTTTACAAAAGCATATACTCTATTTGGAAAAATGGTTAGAAAAATGGAGAATAAAAGTGAATGAACAAAAATGCACTCACATAACTTTCACACTGCGTAGGGACTCATGCCCTCCTATTCGCATAAATAACCAAATGATACCACATATTTCAGACGTTAAAGACCTGGGTATACATCTTGACCGTCGCTCTACTTGGAAAAGCTACATAGATTTCAAGTGAACACAAATAAAATTAAAAGCAGTACAACTAAATTGGCTTATTGGCAGAAACTCTACCCTGAGCTTAGATTGTAAACATCTACTGTACCAGTCGATCCTCAAACCAATTTGGTGTTACGGCATTCAATTATGGGGCACTGCCTCAGCTAGCAATGTACAAAAAATTCAAAGCCGCCAAAATAAACTCGAACATCCACAAAGACCTAAACATGCCATCATTCAAAGCAGAAATAGCGAAACATGCAGTCACAAATCTAAAGAGGCTTGAATCTCATCCAAACCCTTTGGCGCTTAACATGCTGATTGAACCTGGTTACATTCAACTAAAAAGAAGATATACTGTTTTTCTTGGCTGTACATTAGAGGGGTGACCCGCAAATAATTGCAAAATCCATGAAACAAAAATTATTTTTGTCTAGCACTGGCTGGACTTAAAAAGTATATATTGATTTTAAATAAAATCAAAATTTTATCAAAAAGTTAATTCTTTTTTTTTGCGAAAAACTGAATTTCTCAAAAAAATCACATTTTAAAAAAAGTAATATCTTTTAAAATATCAAAGTTTTAATAAAAAAAATGATATCTAACTAAGGAACAAGATAATTGGGATTTGGCAAAATAATAAAGATTTTACAAATAAATCAGTAATCTGCCAAAGATCTAAATATTATAAAGAAATAAACAAATTTTACCAAAAATTCTCAAATTTCAACAAAAAATATAAATTCCTTAAATTAAAAAAATGATTTTCTTAAAAATTAAAAATATTACCAATAAAACGAAGTGGCACTAATTAATTGCATTAAAAAATCAATATTTTACTAAAAACAAATATTTACTAAAAACGATGTTTACCAAAAACTAAAATTTCACCAAAATTTGAGAGTTAGACAAGGTATCAAAAATCCTCAAAAATTTCATAATTCGCATAAAAATCGAGGTTACAAAACAATCGAAATTTCACAAAATAATCCTTGTTTAGCAAGAAAAACTTGAGAGTTTCCAAAAAAGAACGAGATTTGTATACAGCGAAATTTTTTGACTAAACCAAGTTTTATAAAAATTAATTATAATTTTTCAAAAAAATTTTAATAAAAATTTACAAAATAAATTGTTGGAAATTACCCAAAAAAATTATTTTACAAAAAAAATATATATACCAAAAAATAATAGAAATTATAAGCTAATTTTACAACTATTCAGAAAAAATCGAGCTTATAATATTATAAATAATTCTTGTAAAAAACCGACTTAAAATCAGATAGATGGGCACCAATTCTAAACTAAAACTGTAAGAAGTAATCTGTAAGAATTAGATTTAAACCAAATAAAAGATGCTCCAAAATTCGCGGAAAAAAAGTGAAGACTATATGAATGTCAAGCCTCTCCCTATTACTGCGTATTTTATGGGGATATCCTTCAAGCCTCTGTATATAACGGTTTCAAAGATAGAGGCACATAGATCCAATAAGGTGATGTTATTGGGACACGCTTTAATTTTCAATTTTAAATTAAAGACCTGTTGTTATAGAGGACCTGGCCACAAAGATACTTTGAAAAATTTCAACTCTCTATCTATAACGGTTTAAAAGTTTGGCCATACATATGAAATTACATGAACTATTGGGACACCCTTTAGTTTCCAAATTCAAATTTTATACTTTTTTATAGCGGACTTAGCAATACAGGTTCTTTGCTAATTTCAAAGGTCTCTGTACAACTGTTCAATAGTATGGCATATACATCAAATTAAATAAACTATTGGAGCACCCTTAAATTTATAATTTTTAATATTTATACTTTTTATTATAACGGTCATAGTAATCGATATTCTGTAAAATTTTCAAGGTTTTATCTATAACGGTTCAAAAGAATGGCCCAAATAGGTCAAATTACGTCACCTATGGGAACACCCTTTAAATTTTAAATTTATTTTTGTATTACTTTCTGTTGTTGGGAGCTATAGTGACACGCAATTTTTTAAAATTTTAAATTGATGCCCTTTACGGTTCTTAATACACGAAAAAAACATGTATGTTGTATGGGGACACCCTTTAATTTTTAAAATAATGAACTGTTTTTGAAACGGGACCAAACTGTATACATAACCTTTTAAATAACGAAAAAAAAATTTTTAAACCGGTTCAGAATAGAAGAACGCTTGCCCGATGACTGGAACCTCAGTGTGCTGTGTCCTATGCATAAGAAAAGAGACAAAACCGTATGCGCCAACTATACAGGTATAAGCCTCCTTCCTATTGCATACAAAATTCTATCGAGCTTACTATGTGAACGATTAAAAACTAAAGTCAGCGAAATAATAGGACCCTACCAATGTGACTTTAGGCCTGGTAAATCGACCACCGACCAAATATTCACATTACGACAGATACTGAAAAAGTCTCAAGAAAGGTACATCAACACCTATCACCTTTTTGTTGACTACAAAGCTGCTTTTGACAGCCCGATACGAGCAAAAGTATTTCAAGCCATGTCTGAGTTTGGTATACCTGCAAAGCTAATACGCTTATGCATAATGACGCTAACTGATACAAGATCATCGGTTAAAATTAGAAAAGACCTCTCCGAGACGTTTAATACCAAACGAGGTTTTAGGTGATAGCTTATCCTGTGATGTATTCAACATTTTGTTGGAAAAAATATTGCGTGATGCTGCATTTAACAGAGCAGGCACAATTTACAACAAAAAGCATATACTACTCGCTTATGTGCGAAAGGTAACTGCAACATTCTCCTGTATCGAAAATGAGTCGAGGAAAATGGGTCTGGTAGTAAACGAAGATAAGACAAAGTTTATGGTATCAACGAACAACGAAGCAACAAGACTGGGTCAATATGTGAACGTTGGTGACTATAACTTCGAGGTAGTGAACAACTTTATCTACCTCGGTACCGCCATAAACCAAACAAATAACATCAGTTTGGAAATAAAAAGAAGAACTATTCCTTCTAATAGATGCTATTTCGGGCTAAGCAAGCAATTTAAAAACAAAGCCTTCTCTCGACGAACTAAAATTACACTCTATAAAACATTTATATTACCCGTGGGTTCTTACGGAATCAGATGAGGCTGTTCTAGAGGTGTTTGAGAGAAAAATTCTTCGCAAAATATATGGACCTACTTGCGTCGACGGAGAGTATCGCCATCGAATGAATCACGAGCTGTATGAGTTGTACGAAGATATAAACATAGTTAAGCGCATCAAAGTACAACGTTTGCGCTGGCTGTGGCATGTTATACGTATGGATGAGAATGCTCCAGCAAGAAAATCATTCGAATTTGATCCCGAAGGAAGACGTAGAAGGGGAAGACCAAAACTCCGGTGGAAGGATTAAGCTAAGGATGGTCTCGCAAAACTTGGTGCTAGAAGCTGGACGCGAAGCGCATTAGATCGACGCGTATGGAAAGCTATTCTTAATCAGGCTACTGATCAAAACGGTTGTTTATAGAAATCTAAGTAAGTAAGTTAAAAAGGGGAAGATTTTATTACAAAAATGCAGATAACCCCAAATTAAAAATACAAATTTCAATTAAAAGTCGTAGTCAAAATCGAAATTTCAACAAATAATCAAAATTTTACTAAAAAATTTAATGAGTAAATGTTAGTTAAATTCACAAAAAATTAAATAAATAAATGAAACTTCGCCAACGAAAACATGAAATATATTAAAGGTAGAGCACCACCTGCATTTAGGCATATGAAAGTGCATTACTATTGCATATACATAAATATATATGTTCATATAAGAACTTACATTTCTATAGCAGAGATGCATGACTATAATGCCTTGAAGTATCCCACTCAAGACTACACAGCTGTGTAAATTCGGCGCCAAATACCTTTCTTGCATAGGTCCTCATACAGTTTTATTAAATTGCTTCTTAAAATTGTCATTAATAAATAAAAAGCAAATAATACTAAGATTTAAATATTTAAGGATTCTTAAGTTTTTAAGAGTTCAATTTAGACTAGAAAGTTTATCTTCTTCTGGCTTCTTACTTGAATTTAACTTTTATCTTTATACTTTTTTTACATTTGATATAAAGCAGTTTAAAATTTCTATTAACTTATACTAATTAATTTATACTACTTTATACAAATCGTAACTAACCCGTTCAAGTGTGCAGCGGTATGACCTAGTTGCCTTTGCAAACTATGGAATATAATAGAATTATGCAGAAATCAAGCCAGAACAGTAGTCGTGTGACTACAACACTTGACATATTTAATTTAAAAACATAAATGCGGAAAAATAGTACTCCTTTAGCAAAGAAAAAAAAAACATCTAAAGAAGGAATAAGATATCGAACCAAATAAAATTATACAAAGTTAGCAACAAAAATTAAACATATCTTCGCTGGAACTACAAAATGAATTTTGCAATTTTAACAACAAAAAAATAAAAATAAAAAATATAGAGTTGCCTACCCTCATGAAAATAAATATTTTTATGGATATATTACATATAGAATAAAAGTTCAAAATATATTCGAATCAAAAAAAGAATTATTTCGGTTTGGGTTGTCAAGTAAATTACCCCTTGCCTCCTCCCGATTATGTTCAAAAACTATACAGCTCTTCATCAAATCAAACGGTGCGACCTTTATAGCTTTTACAAAAGTAGTGGCATATACACCCACCCACAGACATCATTGCGAAAATAGCCAAAATTTATTCAGGAGAGCTCAAAATTTAAAATCTGTTGAAATCCCGCAATCGATTTTTTTCATGATCTTTACCTATACTACGTATGGAAAAGTAGAAAAGCTTCTTACAAAGAGGTATAATATAAAAATCATTGAGCAAGAGGTAAAATTTCATGAAAGTGATACGAAAGGGAATAAAGAATAAAGTTTTGTTATTTCAAGAGCTAAGAAAAAAATAGTTAAATTGATAGATATTAAGGGAAACACAAATACGATTAGCTCATGTCGTTTATTTAATTGGCAGCCTACATATACATATATATTAATGTAGAGGGAATATTGAAACAGACCACTTCCTAAAGGGGTCCTATTTCGACCTCCTACCGCACAGTGTCGGTAGGAGGTCGAAATATAACGAGTGGCCATAAATAGAAAAAGTTATTGTAAAGAGTTGAAATTTAGCACATATATTTAGTCCTTCCCGTATATCCTGAAATTTATAAGTGCATAAGAGTAATTTTTTATAGTAATTGGATGCGATATTTTTAATGATTTGACCAAATTTGATTCAATTAAGATAAGGCCCTAGGCTAAAAATTATATTTTTACAAAGAATTAAAAAAAAATTAAAAGTTAAATAAATTTTTTTTAATTAATTTCAATTAGATGAATGGACGCCCTCACCTTCAATATATCCTTAAACTTAAGTATATACATATTTTTTGCCTATTTTTTCGGGTCCATCGAAGCTGACTATTTTTTAAGTACTTCACAATTTTTTTACAAATATTTAAATTTCATGATTTTTTCATTGTTTCTGCTACATTTCTGAATAAAACAAATATAATTGCATGCATTTTTATTGAAAAATGAATTCTTGATATTTATTTTTCCAAACCCATTTTTTGTTACTTAAAAATTGTGAAAAAATTATCAAAATTTCGATTCTTGTGTAACTTTTTATAGGTGTAACTCATATGAAAGACCAAACCACCTCTGGAATCATGGGAGTCTCAGCTTTCATCCCATATGTATTTAATTGATAAATTTGAAAGTTTTTTTTTATTTTTTTCCACTAGACAGTTAGTTTACTTTGTAATACTGGAAATTTTTTTTTCTTCACTATTATATGTTTGCTTATCACAACAAGTTTTTTTTGTTTTATAAATATCATTGTTATAATGATGCATACACTGTTATCGACATATGTAATTAAAAATACCATTTATATAATGAAAACATAATACAACAACTAATCTGTACAAATTTGGTGTATTTGCCAACTAAATTCAATTATTTAACTCGTAGGGTTAAATAATTGAATTTTTTACATTTTTTATTGTAGTTATTTCAAACCACAATTATGAAGAGCCATATCGTTAGAAAAAATTATTATTTTAATCTAATTTTTTTTACGCTTATTAGTAAAAGTGTCTTTTATTAAATGGCATTAGCTATTTTTTAATTTCCATAATTGGATTTTTCTATATATGGCCACGCTCACAACACTGTGTACCGTCCTCTATAATTATAGGTAACCGAAATGTAGGTAACCGAAAAAATTATAAGTATGACTGTTACTCATGTTTAACAAATATGTGCAGTATCCTTCCTGCTTAGCCGAATGTATTCATGTTCATTTATGTTGTTACGAGCCAGCGGATTTGGATACTTCTTTAAGCTTCTATAAATACTTTACTGCATATTTCGCTATTTCTGCTTCAACTAATGGTAGCATTAGATCTCTGTGAACGTTTGAATTTATGGTATAAATATATCAGGGAATATCAAATCTTATTTCGGCACCTTTGGCAGTGTCCCAGAAAGGTATTCCACTACAACAGATTGGTTTAAGGATCAACATATATAGTAAAAGTTTGTAAACTTAGTGTTTCTGTCAAGAGTCTAGTTGGTATGTTCCTTTTCAAGTCTTTCTTTTCCAAGTATAGCATGAAAGAAGTATGCAACAAATCAAAAATTAATTCAGTTGCCTGAGATGGCTTTAACAAAACTAACTCTATATTATGAATTTTCGTTCAGTTAAATAATTTTCTAACAGCTTATGTAAACATTTTATTTATCAAGTTTATCTATAACTCTTATACTTGTGTAATACTATACGTATAACGTGTAAACTATATTTTCTTTCCTCAACTACTAAACTGTTCGAGTGTATTATATTTATTTTTAATCCAATTAAAAGAGTTTCTCTCTCAGAATTGGGGTCCGCTTAGTTATTAAAATCTCTTTAAATGTTAAACAAAAAACTTCTGGGTAACATTTTACTTGGTGTGGCCTTCCTCGCTTATATTAAAGTAAGGGGAATATCAAAGCAGACCACTTCTATAATAATTATAGGTAACCGAAATGTAAATTACGGCTACTTACTTTCATTGAGTCACGTGTCACAACCAGCCTTTAATATTGATTTTAGTGATTTCAGACTATCGACTAGTAACTGTCGGCCTTCTTTCTAATCACACAGTCTCTAGTAATTGGTAGCATTTGTTCAGGTGCAGGTTCCCCATAACATCCACATTTAATAAGCTTCTACCAGTGGTCCTGGTGCTAGTGATTAATATTCACAAGCAATGTGTGCAGCCGTCTCAGCCTCTTCCAAGCACAGTCTACAAGTATCATCTTTGATTTTCATTTTGGCGCCTTCCTGGCTTAGAAATCTAAGTCTACTAGCCTACCAAGGCGCCCTATATTATATGTAATAATTATTTTTGTTTATCGATTCTAAAACAACATGTTTATAAATTTTTATAATTTTTTTAAGTACAAACTTTTATGAACAAACAAATAATATTTGTTTTTAGTAATTTTTTAGTTACATACGAAAAAATTTAACATATTTTGTTTATTATCATAATATTATTGTTAAAATAATATATTGTTTTGTTATATTTATAAAATTTGGGTTGTGGTTTGAAGCTTACCAACAAGTTTTTGTACATAGTAACCATTTATGATGAACATTTAAATTAAAGTTGGGAAATAATACACTGTTTATTATTAAGTAAGAATTAAAAAAGTAGTTTTGTGTTTAAATTTTTGAGAATTATTAAGTGAACTAGTGAGCTGTAGTGAATTAGTAAGCTGAGGTGAACTAGTGAGCTGAAGTGAACTGAGCAGTTGATATGAGCTCAGTTTGGTGATCAGCTCACTTAGGTCAGTTGAGTGATTATTTCAATTGAACTAGGTCGTTCATAAACTACAGACTTCTACCAGATATAAAGTAAAAGTATGCTTAAATATTATTTTTGAAAAATTTTCTAGTTTCGTCCAAGACTTATTAAGTTGGATTGTGTAATAATCGTGTTTTATAAATTATTTGTTAGAGATTTCGGATCATGAGTATTTTTAAAGAGATTTATTTTTTTGATCTTTTTATTGACGTTATGTTATGTTGCCATTCAATTGTTTTATTTGAGCATTCAAATAAAGTAATTCTTTAACGTTAACATAAACCAATGTAATATTTTTATATTCGTAATTAAATATTAAATTTTTAGTATGAATTTAAAATGCAGACAAACGTAATTTAAGAAAATTACTTGCACTTGAACAAATGATCTAAGGCAAATGTGATTTTTTTATATAAAATACTTTATTTTGTGCTGCATACTGCTGCTGAACCTTTCTTTATTTATGGTTAGATGTATATCCAATGTGTTTTTCAGCTGTAAGAGTTTTTAGTTTTTTTCTTTAGAATTCTTGTTGCAGCAAAATGTCTGGGTCAGATTTAAATGTCAGTAGAATAATAAATAGATAAGCAAAAAGATTTAGATATAACTGCCATTTAGAAACCACTAAGACTACATCACCCGGATTATATGTATGTATTTAGAAACACCCAAACAAAAGGAATTTATTTTTTGTATTTACAAATGGAAAAAAATAAAACTGAAAAATAAATAATAGAAAATTTTAAATTAGGATTTTACTTCGAAGAAATTTTTTTTAATAAAATCTAAGAAAATATACGATTTAAATAATCAGAGTGGTGATTTATAAAGCAGGAAATAGCTTAAATTATTGAAATGCGTATTCGTTTTTCATAAAACTTTTAATAAGAACTTGTCAATACAAGGTTTATATAACATAGTTTAGGAGAGCCTTAGTAAATAATAAAATATAAAACGTGTTTATATGCAACTAGCTGTGCCCACACACGTTGTGTGTAGGGTTTGGGAAACGGAAATTCCCGACCGGAAAAAACTATAAACAATTTTCCTGCAAAATTTGTGCTAATTTCCCGGAAAACGGGAAATTTAAAAACTTGAGCACTTTACTGAAAATTCATTGGTTTTTATTTTTAAATAAGCATTTCTTTTGATATCACACCAATATTTGATCGTTGTTATGCTGAATAAAAAAAAAGCATTTTTAAAATTTTAATATTTTTAGAAACTTACAAATATGATATATATCGTGTAAGACAAAGTCCCCAAAAATCTGCATGTCACAAGAAATATAAGAAACAAGAGTATGACAAATAGTCACGTTTAATTCATGATGTAAAAGCAAGATAAGTATGGTTTCTTAAATCTAAGAACGCATTTAAAAAAAAAACTCTGATAGATTTCAATTGCGCAGAGTTGTGGGTTGAAAAATATGTTTAGATTTTAGAAAATTTAGTGGCCGTTTTAAATCCCATTAAAGTTGCAGTAGAGGCCTCGAGTCGCGGGGGCAAAAATTTGTTAATAGCAGATGTTATTAATAAACCCTCTACGAGCAGCTTTTGTTAATAATTCGACTCTTTCAAAAATAATGGTTGAAAAGAAAAATAAATGAACGAAGGGATGATAAAACATTTGCGATACTAAAGTACTTAAAATGTGGTGAAATAACTAATGTGCCAAAAAATGTCATAAAACTTTATTTAGCACAATTGTTTAACAGATTATTCAAGCCACTCGAATCTGTAGAACAGTTAACTAGGAGTTGTGTTGTTAACGAAATGGAACCAACTTTTAAAGAGAGACTTTCGCAACAAAAGCAAGGAAAAGAATGTTCAGTGATTTGTTAAACGCACTAACAGTTCTAAAATCATATTTTGTAAAAAAATAATAATTATTGAAATACTTTTGCAGTATTTATAAATATTTGTTATATCTTGCTATTTTTGTCACCTGAATTGTTTTTAAGCTTCATAAACTGTTAATACTAATATTTAGTCGTTATTTGCCTTCTTTTTTTATATTTTACTAAAACTCCCGGGAATGCAAATATTTTTTCCCATTTCCGGGGAAATGAAAAAGTCCAGTATATCCCAAACCCTAGTTGTGTGCCTCCTGACAATATTTTTTTCGATTTTGCTTTGAAAGTAATCCAACCAAATTTTAAGACTCTTACGTAAAGTAAATACTTTATATATAGGTCTTTATCCATCTTTGGATAAAATTCTAAAAATTATTGTCAAGCTCTGTAAAAGGTGTTTGAAATATTTTAATAACAATGTAATTCCACAAAGTAAAAATACAAATCAAATACAAATGCAAATTTTATTCAATTGGCTATTTGGCAGTAATTCATACTTTGTGATTACTTTAGAACAGCGCCATATATTGCGCTACCGTGTTTAAAATATTCCGTTTTCAATTCATTTCATCATCATTTAAAAAATCGCCATTTATTGCGAAACAGTGTTTAGATCTAGTAGTTTTTAGGTGATACGAACACAAAAAAAGAAAGACAGACAGACAGATACACAAATAGATACAGGACTTTCCTGAAATTTAAATAATTTTAAATATTTTAATACTAAAAATTTTATAAAAGTAAGAGCAACCTCAAGAGCTCAAGGTAACATTGTTGACTGCAGAGGGTATAAAATGAAATCAGTGTAAGAAATGGGCATTTTTTTGAAACCATTGCAACTTCTATCCTTAATTTATAAACAACGTACCCTACGTTGTTTATAAATTAACAAAAAACTCTCAAAAATAAGCAAGTAATTTGAAATCCCAGTTACTTATGTGTTTATCTGTGGTCTGTGGTTTTAAATAACTTTGATAAAAAGTAATTTTTAGAACAGACCTGAAAATATTCCTTATTTATTGATTATTTTCTTTATAAGAATAAACTTAAGAAGGAGTAATAAAAAATTCATTAATAAAATTGTTCAAATAAAATAAAAAATATACAAACTTAACACAATGATATTTATGTTAGTATTAAAAACTTTATCTTTAAGATGAACAAAATTACTAAACATCCATGGAATTTTCCACTAACAACTTTGGTATTGCATTTGCTTTAATGATATTTATTTCGTATTCTTTTCTTTTTAAAAGCAAGCCCTCTTTCAAGTTAAGTATCCGTAAAGAAATGAAATTTAAAATACACGAAAGCAGTTCATAGCCAAGTGTCTATATCCGTTAAAATAACGCGTTTTTATTTCCGTTTCCCTTTGTATTGTTTCACTATTGTCTGCCATTCGAGTGTTACAATATTTTTGTTATTGTTTGAGCCTCAACTTATTATTGTAGATATTGTTGTTGTTGTTTTCGTCATACTTAATACTTTGCCTTATTCTTTTTTTTGATTTTGTTTTTTATTTCCGCAAAATTCACCAACAACACTTGTTTATCCACAGCTACTAAATTATTGCGTTTAGTCGCAAAGAGAAACTCTTTAAAATGCAAGAGCTCCAAATTGAAGAGCACTAAAGAAACAAAGAAACAGCAAAAACACGATACAATTTTCCAGCAGTTGCACATTCATACATGTAAATACTTCAAAAGTAGCAGTTGAATGTTAACTATTCAATGTTGTGCCAACATATAGCGAAATAGTAAAAGGAAATTTACTTCGCAACTGGAGGTTTATGTGGCACTTTATGTGGGTAGGTAAGAAAATTGATTATTAAAGAGCCTAATTTTATTCGGATCATATTCTTAATTTGGAACAGTAATTTTTAATTTGATGTTTCAGGCTTGATGTTTTTTTTTCTTATGAAATTCGACACTATTCCTTTGTTATCAGAAATATTTATTAAAAAATAATGACAATAAGAAAATTACAATAAAAATAGGTTATTTTAGAATTATTTATATGAATACTAGCTATTCCCGGTGCGCTTCGGTACACCCATCCACAAAAAAATACAATAAACAATTGGAAGAAAAGTATGACATGCGAAAACGTACGCTATTCTCAAGTCAAAAATGTTCCCATCCAACCTGTTTTTTGCTAGACTATACGTATTAATACGATAAAAATTTTTTACTTTTAATGGGATGTGCCACTGCCAGTATTCTTATCCAGTCTGTATTTTGCTAGATTATGCACATTAGTATCAGGACTACTTGTGCAAAGTTTCAAGACTATACCTGTAGTATAGGTATAGTCTTGACTATATAATGTAGTATAGGAGGTACCACGCCCTCCATTCAAATGCAGTCTGTGTTTCTCTACACAATGTATTTTAATATGGGGGTTACTGATGCAAAATTCCAAGGCGCTATCTATTGCAGTTCTCTTACTTTGTATGTGGGGTACCACGCCCACTGTACCTATTCTGCCTATGTGTATACGCATGGGTATGGGGTTTACTTGTACCCACTTTGAAGACCATACCTATTATAGTTCTCTATATACACAATAATAATTTTTCACTTTGTATGGGAGGTACCAATTCATTCTGTGTTTTGGCAGACTATGCGCCTTAGCACAAAGGCTACTCTTGCAAAGTTTCAAGGCGCTATCTATTGCAGTTCGGCAGGAACACAATAATAATTTTTCATTTTGTATAGGCGGTACCACGCCATCTATTCCGGCTATAACTCATGAACCAATACACATACAGAGACCGTTTATACATAAAAACCTTGGTATTGACGTCACCTTTCATATAGAGAACATCAATAACTAACACAATTCAACTTATTATGTATATATATTGCCTACACTCAAATTGAAAATTTTAGAAAGCAAATAATAATATCTTAATTATTGCTGATGGTCGCAACGGAAAGAGGGGTATTTCGCCAATCCAGCCGGATATTAAATTTAAGAAATGTAAAAATTTAAGTGCTCAGCTCCACAGACAACAAAATTCTGCATCGTATATAGCAGTAGTCGGTAAAGTACGGGTCCAGAGCCGCATGTGGCTCTTTGGCTCCTTAAGTGCGCCTCTAGCATAAATTTTTTATTTTTTCTTTAGTCTATAGATGAGCTCATTATAGACTATAACATGTGTTTATCGCTTGAAACTTAAATTAGTTGTTCAAATAAACAATTAAATTTCGCTTCATAACATCCACCAGATGTTAGATTTCACGCTAAATCTATTGTAGCACAAATATTCCAACAAAGGTGATGGGCCCTTTGTTAGCCAAAAGTAATTTTTTTTTTGTCACCGATTTTTAAAATATTTACGTCATTTTGTAGTTAATATCCAAATTAAGGTAGCCAAAAAATTATGTTAAAATATTGATAATTGTGGGCGTGGCATGCTGTCAAACTCAACTTTTTTTTAATTTCAGAAAAAGGTGTTTTTCTTTGGTTTTTTATAAAAATTAAATGGTTACTACTCGCAAGCTATCATCGATAATGGTCAGCGGTTTTTTTTATAATGTTGGTAGGATTATTGTCTTAAGTTGTTGTAAGTAGACACAGCTCTAGCGTTTAATATTAGGGGCGTTATGAAATATTATTGAAACTACAATATTTTCCTCAAATTTAAACTTTAGTGGAATAGAACTTCTAGCGAACAAAAGGGAACAAGAAACGTATACAACCACGAGAAAGGTGAAAGTGTCCTCTTTAAGGCTATATATACTTTTGCACCCGCCACGAGCCGCCTGTAGAACACTTTTTTCATTTTAATGAAATTACTCGAAAAAAATTCATATACAATGGTGTATTAAATTTTCACTTTTTTGCCTAAAAGTTTATTTTTTTAGTTTAGGCTACGTATAACTAAAAAAATAAATATAATACCTTCGAAAGGGTTTAATGGCTTTGTTTTGATCAGCAAAAAATAAGTAATAAAATTATCACAATGGGCTCTACAGGAAGCATATGATCTCTTTCTAAATTTACCTGTTATCAAATGTTAGGGTCAACCAAAGTCATAAACAATTTTATAACAATAATTGCGACATTAAACCACTAAAGTTAAAAAACAACCCCATACTGACGCATGAGTGCAGTTTTGTTCAATTTAAGCGCTACCTGCAAGTATCTAAAAATATATAAAAGTACGGATTCGTTAAGGGATTACTCAGTAATAACTTAATCCTTTAAGTGTACGGATAAAACATAACAAACGGAAATAAAAATATTCAAAAGAAAATGGAGAGCTTCAGTTATAAAGAACTGGCCGAAGTGTATTTTAGAAACAAAGATCAGGAAGATGTTCTTAGTTACGTTAAAATAAAATTAAACTTAAATTCGTGTAGCACCGAAATGCAAGAGCAATTATATAATTTCGTCAAAGCACTAAAAAAACGCTACAAAGAAGTTATGTACAGTAAACAAAAATTTTATATAAAAAGTGCAAAGTGGTTAGAAGGTCACCTTACTGTCGCTGCAGAAACAGCAAAGCAAGATAAGGCTGGAAGACCACGCAAATCATTAGTGGACAATTGCAGCGATAGATCTAAGAGGCGGAAGCTTAAAGATATTAACGATGCCTTTGGTTCTACAAATATAAAAGAATCTTTCCTACATCAATTACGATCACAGAACCAATTTACAAAAGTGGATATCATTGAAAAAGTTGTTAAAGCTAGTCCACCGAGAACAAAACGGATTCTTAAAAGTATACCAACTCCGAATGATGCAATACAGTACACAAATGAGGAGGCATTAGCATTATTTCTGGAAATTAACAAAACAGCAATATATTAAACTCAGACAGCGTGCGACTGAAAAAGGCTCACATATATATCCAGCATATCATCACATAACCGCTGCTAAAATGGACTGTTTGCCATCAAAGGACACTATTACAATCACACCAATTTCGGCAGAGGTACAACTACAATCTCTACTTGATCACACAACCGCACGCTTGCTGCAATCAATAACAGGAAATGAGTTGAAGAAATACGGAAACACAAAGTTAATTCTTTTTTGTAAATGGGGATGTGATGGTTCTTCGGGACAAAAACAATATAAACAAGCTGTATGTGAAAATATTTCTGACTCAGATATGGTATCATTTGTACCATTGCGATTGAAAAAGATTTTGGAAGATTCAGAGCCTTCGACTAGTACAACGCAAATAATGGATATTTGGAAAAATGAGACACTATCTTCTACGAAATACTGCAGGCCAATCAAATTTCAATTCAAAAAAGAAACAAATGATGTTATTAATAAAGAAATTAGTGATATCAAGGCCCAAATTACAGCACTACAGCCATTACAATTACAGTTAGATGGGCAGCAAATTGAAGTAAGCTACCAGTTAGTCCTGACAATGATAGATGGAAAAGTGGGTCAGGCTTTGACTAACACGAAGGCTGTATCCAGCTGCATTATATGCCAAGCAACATCAACCCAATTAAACCAAGTCCCAGCAAAATCATTAGATAATACCGATGCATATGAATTTGGATTATCACCACTACACGCAAGAATACGACTTATGGAACACATACTAAAAATCAGTTATGATTTGGATTTCGGGTCTTCAGGATCAATAAGAAACAACGTGACCAACAAAGAGTTAAGAAGTTCAAACAAGAAACATGTTCAAGATGAATATCGCAAACGTGGACTGATTATAGATCAGCCAAAACAAGGGTCAGGCAATACAAATGATGGCAATACCGCAAGAAGATTCTTTTCAGATCCAGAAACAGCATCTGAAATAACAGGAGTGGATTTCAACCTTATTTTCAGATTTAAAATAATACTAGAAGTACTTGCGTGCAATGAAGAAATTGACTGTAGAAAATTTGGAGATTATGCTAAGGAAACTGCAAAAATATATACAACTAACTACCCATGGAGAAATATGTCTGCAACAGTTCACAAAATTCTTTATCATGGTGAAGATGTCATTAAATATCATTTGGTGCCACTTGGAGATCTATCAGAGGAGGCTCAGGAAAAAAGGAACAAGGATTACATATTTTATAGAGAGCACAATACTAGGAAAATTTCACGGAATTCAACAAATGAAGATCTATTTAATATATTATTGGCAACGTCAGATCCGTTCATATCCAGTACTCGAAATCAATGGAAAGTGGACCATCGGGATTTAGATGAAGAAGCCAAAAAACTACTAAAGAACAGAAATAGCACAGAACAAAATATGGAATATTTGCAATTAATATTTAAGTCAAATGAATAAAAATTATATTTTCTTGTTGCTTAACCAAAAAAAAATTTTTTTTTTTTTTTTTGGGGGGGTGAGGTGAAGGTAGCGCAGAAGATCCGAGTACATTTTCCATTCGTCATGAAAGCTTAAAAATTAATTTTCTATGCAATCTAGGCTTAGGTAATACAATTTGTTAATTATTGACACTATTTTTCATATAATATTCTATATAAACGCCCACAAAAAGGGGGCGGGGTCCAAAAATAAATTTTTATGATTTTCTGGCTCCAGGGTAAAGACCTTGAACCTTCTTTGACATAAAAATGTTTCATTTGCTTAACAAATTTACAAAAAAACTTGTAAAAATGTGTTGTTTTTCAGGGGTTGGTTTAGTTCTTCTTAGGGGATTTGGCCCTGGACTAATTTCGCCCATTTACGAACTTAGCCTGCCCTATCCTTCAAGATATATATGTACCAAATTTCAAGGGTCTAGCTCTTTTCGCTTAGACTGAATCGTGTTCATACAGACAGGCGAATGGACGGACGGCCGGATGGACAGACGGACGTATGGACAGACGGACATAGCTATATCGTCTTAGATTTCATCACTGATCAAGAATATATATACTTTTTTGGATCTTAGAGGGATATTTTACTATGTTACGCACAGAATAAACCCATATTTCACTCTGAAAGTTAAAAAAATTAAAATGTTCAAATTTGACCTCGAATTCCTTTAAAAGTCCTCAATCAATTTTAATGTAATTAAAACTGAATCAAGCTGAGCTAAATATCTATCCATTAAAAAAAAAATATTTCAATATTTTGATCGGTTCAAAAGTTACAGAATTTTTGCCAACGAAAAACGATTTTCAGCCACTGTGAGACGTCCAGATGGTGATGTAGAAGCAAAATGGATTACAGATGACAGCAAAGCTCTGGCCATGATAACATTAAGTGTTAAAACAACTGAATTAATCCACATAAAGAATTGTACTTCAGCAAAAGGTGCATGGGATCTGTTGAACTCACTGTACAAGGCAGACACCGCATCCCGAAAGGTAAATTTGTTTAAAAAATTGGTACGCTTTAAGCTAAATGCAAATGAAAAATTTTCTCCACAAATCAACGATTTTTGTTGTACGGTCGACGAGTTGAAAGAAATTGGAATCATTTTAAATGATGATCTCTTATCCATTTTACTATTGTGTGGACTTCCTGATGAATTGGAATCTTTTGTAGTAGCTATAGAAAGCAGAGATAGTTTTCCAAAATGTGAAAACTTAATTTCCAAAACATTGGAAGAAGAAATGCGACAAGGTAACAAAAACTCAACAAATGAAACTGTTTTTGCGGCAAAGTCATGAAATGATTTTAAAAGAATAAGAAAAAATGTTAACAACAGCAGCAATAACAGAAATGCTAATAATAATAAAAATTTGCAAGTTAAATTTAATGAAAAGAAAAATTATAATGCATACAACAACAGCAACATGAAATGTTTTCGGTGTGGTAAAAAGGGCCATATACGTTCTCAATGCAAAGAACACGACAGAAGAAGTGACTTTGCTTGTTCACTAAAAGATAATAACATGAACTTAAAAGAGGTGTGGATATTGGATAGTGGAGCCACGTCGCATATGTGCAGAATAAAAGACGTTTTTGAAACTTTCACAGAATCAAAGCAAAAAATCATTTAACCATCTGGTGAGAGTGTCTTCGCTCAAGGTATTGGAAATGTTAAAATAAAAACGGATTTCTGCAAACTTACATTAAGAAATGTTTGGTATGTACCACATCTACATTCTAGTTTTTTATCGATAAACAAAATAGTTAAAGCTGGTCATTGGTAGAAATGAAATTATCTTCACAGCTGATCTAATTAATGATATTTTTATTGCAAATTTTGAAAAGTTGGAAAACTTTGAAGTAGTTAATGGAGCTATTGACGAAAATATGGTTGAAAAGTGGCATAAGCGATTTGGTCACCTAAATGTAATTGATTTAAATGAATTACCAACAAAGAACATGGTGAAAGGTTTAAATATCATAATTCCAAAAAGTATTGAGTGTGTTACCTGTGCTGTGAACAAAATTTCTGCTACACCGTACAAAAATTATGTAGATGTTCAAACGAAATATGTTTTAGAATTGGTGCATACTGATTTATGTGGTCCAATTGCTGTCAAATCTGTTGGCGGATCGTCATATTTTATAACATTTATTGACGACTACTCTCGTTATATATCTACGTATTTTTTAAAAAACAAAAGTGATGCTTTCGATGCATTCATCCATTTTTCTGGGACCGCAGAGAAGCAGACAGGCCGCCAAATAAAAATTTTACGCAGTGATAATGGTAAAGAATTTGTTAATTCTAAATTTAAGCAACACTTTGCTGAGAAAGGAATCATCCATCAAACAACTGTTGCTTATTCGCCTCAACAGAATGGTGTTTCGGAGAAGGCGAATAGAACTCTTGTGGAAATGGCGAGGTGTATGCTGGAATCATCTGGATTACCAGACTGGATTATGGGGTGAAGCCGTAAATACAGCGACATACCTAAGAAATCGTGCTCCAACAAAAGTTCTCGATAATGTTACCTTATGAAAAATGGTATGGTAGACAACCGTCAGTGTCACATTTAAAAACGTTTGGTTGTGATGTAGTTGTTCTGAAAAAAGGTCCAAAAGCTAAAGGTGGTAAGTTTTTGCCTAAAGGAGAAAAAATCAAATTTGTTGGTTACCAACTTCATACAAAAGGATATCGTCTGTACAATCCATGTACAAGAAAAATTGTAATTGCTCGTGATGTAATATTTTTTGAGCAATCTTTCGAAATTTTTGCTAGTAGTAATGATGATGATGTAAATAATACCTTTTATGCTGAACTTTTTAAATTAAATGATAATGATGATGTGGATACAAGAGATGATGGTAATACTGAAACTAATGACGTTGGTGGATCTGAGGAAGAGTTGAGTGCTGAAACAAGTGAAACTGAAAGAGAAGATACACCTGTTGGTAATAAGAAAAGAAAACGTGGCAGACCTAAATTTATTAGAGCTGGTGGTAAGGGGAGACCGAGGAAAGTTTATTGTATGACAGATGGTATTGTAATGTTAAACTCGATTGTTGAAAATCCAAAAACAGTGGCTGAAGCGCTGAATTCTGAAAACTCTATGAAGTGGAAAGAGGCAATGCAAGCGGAATATAATTCATTAATTAAAAATAAAACGTGGGAGCTCGTAGATAAGCCAAGCGAGGGAAGTGTTATTGGGTGCAAATGGGTGTTTTCGTTAAAACGTAAGCCTGACGGTTCTATTAAAAATATAAAGCGAGGCTAGTGGCTCATGGTTGTTCTCAAAAGTACAATGTCGATTACCAGGAAACATTTGCTCCGGTGGTGCGAAATTCAACGATTAGATTGTTGCTAGCTTTATCAGCTAAACATAAATTGTTAGTAAACCATATCGATATTGTGGCAGCGTACTTAAATGGCGACTTGGAGGATGTTGTATACATGGTTCAACCTAACATGTTTGAGGACAGTGATTACCCAAATAAAGTCTGCAAGTTAAATAAGGCGTTATATGGTTTAAAACAGGCTGGACGTGAATGGAATAGAAAGGTAAACGATGTTCTATTGCAAATGGGATTCAAAAGGTGCAAATCGGATACATGTGTCTACATGCAGAAAAATGGAGAAAATATCAGCCTAATTGCCATTTATGTTGATGACATGCTTCTAGCTTGTAGCAGTGAACAAGAAATGAAAAATATTATTTTCAATTTAAATAAATATGTTGAAGCAATTGATCGTGGCCCTATATCGTTTTACTTGGGAATGGAGATTGTTCGCGATGGTTTGAGAGGCGATATTACTATACATCAACAGAAATACACTACGGAAATACTTGATCGTTGATGTATGGCTGACTGTAAACCAGCTGCGACTCCATGGGCAAGTGGTACAGTTTTGACCAAATGTGATGCTGAGTGTGGAGACTTAGACAAGAAAAATTTTCAAAGTTTAGTTGGTGGTCTGATGTACCTGGCGGTGATTTCTAGACCTGATCTGACTCATGTAGTATCAAGGCTGTCTCAATTTAATGCTCATCCTCATAAGGAACATTTTCAAGCAGCAAAACATGTACCACGATACCTAAGGAAAAATACTATGGGTAAAATTAATTATTCTAATAATTTTAAAAATTTCGGATGCTTCACAGACTCAGACTGGGAATGTGACTCTAATGATCGACGATCTTACTCTGGACATGTAGTATTTATGGCTGGTGGTCCAATCGCATGGGAATCTCGAAAGCAACCTGTAGTGGCTTTGAGTACAATGGAAGCTGAATACATTGCCTTATGCCAAGGGACGAAGGAAGTAGTATTTCATCGTGCTCTTTTGCAGGAGATGGGCTTCAATGATTATGTTATGAATCCTACATCTATTCTATGCGATAATCAGGGTACTGCCTTTATGGTAAAAAATCAAACTGTCCAGAAGAAGTGCAAACACATTGATATACGTTACCACTACATACAGGAATAATATGAAGAAAACGCTATTGATATAGAATATGTTGCTTCTGATGAAAATGCGGCTGACATACTTACAAAATGTTTAACGAAGCAAAGACATATCTATTGTTGTAGTCCTTTGAATATTAAAATGTAATCTTTATATACAGTAAGGGCATTTGACTTGCGGCGGAGATTGTTGAAACTTGATATCACCCTAATACAATTCAAATGCTTACAACACTGTTTTCAATTCTATGTTTTTTTTATCTGTCATTTTATTCGTTAAAATATTGCAGATATTATTCATTCCTTTTTCAATCTTTATTACATCCAGAACCTTCTGTTCTTTAAATTTTATTTTGAAGTATACATACACAATTGGAATAAAACTATTGAAAAAACGACTTTGTGTTTCACTTTTATCGGAAAACTTTAACTATAGATTTCACGCTAAATCTATTGTAGCACAAATCTTCCAACAGTCTGAATCAGAAAAAAAAAGTTTACTGAAAATTATAAAAAAAATTAAAAAAAATATTGTCTGAATCAGACAAAAAGTTTACTGAAATTTAAAAAAAAAATTTCAAACAAATAATATATCTGAAACTAATAAAAAAACTTTACTGAAATAACAAAAAATTTTCAAACAAATAATTTAGCTAAATCAAAAACAAATATTGCTAATTGTGTTTAATAGTAACAGTTTTGTGACTAATTTAAATAACTATTGGGTAAAATTTGACCATATTAAAAAAAGGCCAAGACGAATCACTTTACAGGATGGCAATGGCAAATTCATTAAATTCATTAAAATTCTTAAAATATCAAATTCTATATATACAAATTTTATCTATATATGGGATTTGACATCTTGAGCAGCAGTGAAAATAATGTATCTCCCTTTTTCTTTTTTATTTTGGTCAAATTTTGAGCGACTAGTTACTTACATATGTATATATTTTAGGCACAAAGCGTTTCCTCTTGAGCACAATTGGGGCAAAACTTTGTACATGATTCATCAAAATTATTGGTATGGGAATTGTTTGCTGGTCAAAAGCATGTCATACATATTTACATAAAGTTTTTACCTTTTCCTCCACAGCTAATGGATTTTAAATGTTTCAATATTTGTCCTTTAAATATTTTTTTACTAAAATAAATTTCGTTTTGGAAGTCTCGAAAAAATCAATATTTTTTGTTATTTTTTCAATGCATGACAGAAAGTGTTGCCGTTTTTTGCGAATCAGTAATTAATAATTAATAAATGGGCCAAAATAAAATTTCTTGGATAATATCTACAAAATTGTCGTGTAATTAACCGACTTCATATAAGGTGAAGGTGTTCAAATCGTCTGAGTTAACTCCTAGAAATCATTTACTTCTGAACCGATTTTTATTTATTTTTATTTGAAAGGCAATGCTTAGAGATTAGTTCCATTCAAAAAAGTTCATAATTTTAAAAATAAAGGCTGTGTAACGCGAAAATCATGTATTATTTTTACGTGTCTTTTGAACCCTAAAGTGCACCAATTTCATATTTTAACAAACTAATAACAAAATTACTTTACAGGTTAGTGTCCTTATAGTTGATGTAACTTCGAAATTGGGTATAATTTCAGATAGTCCGTTATGACAAAAACAAATTCAAAAATTTTTTTGTTGTTTTAAATGTATTTGTGCAAACGATCGACATCGAGCGACATCGTGTGCCAGTCCTACGTAAATATTTCAAATTAGAAATTAAACAGTGTATCGATAGGTGATGTTATTTTATGTATATGGCCTTATCTTTTGAACCTTTATAGTCAGACACCTGATATTTACACAGCTGTCATATAGCGATATATTTGCAATATTAAATAAAACTTAAAATTAAATAGTGTTCTCATGGATGACTTAATTTGACGTATACCTCCTTATCTTTTAATACACAGGCACCTAAAAATTATATAGTATTTGTATTGTTGTGTATGCTATAATAGCAATCATTGAAAATAAATGTTTTGGAAATTCAACTATTAGTTTAATAATATAATGCTAATAACCTATACTATTTTTATATTTTTAAATAATAAACCAATTTATTATTTAAAAATATAAGCAAGGAAAGTTTTACCCACATTTTAAGAATAGTGAAAATTATTTATAAAAATAATGATAACTCTTTAAGAAGTCCAACACAAACAATAAAAGATTTAACAAAAACACTTATTCGAAAACTTCAAAATGAGTTTTAGTTTCAATCTTAATACGTTTGTTTTTTGGCTGTTTAAAATCAATAAACATTTAAAAAAAAACCATTTGTTTGGAAATATTTTGGTAATAATTTTTTCTGTGTGTGTGACATGGTTAGCCATAGTGCTAAAATCATAGAATATTAAAATCCATAACCTACCAACTCAGGCCATATAAAAGTCCGTAATCATATCTCGAAAGTGCTCGCTGTTGACTGAAATGGCTTTTTCGGCAAAATGGGCTAGTTATGCCACTTAGAAAAACAGTGACGTCAGAAAATGTCGATGTGTGGACTTGGCATATCTGATGTCGATAACATATATAAAATAGGCTTCCATATATTACCTTGAGGAACTCTGGCTTTATTTTTTTAAACTGTTAAACAACTGTTTACATCTGCGAGGGTGAAATTGCATTTTTATTATTCTGCGCAATTCAAATTTTCATCACTCGACTATGAGTTATGTTCCTTTGTTTTATTATCACTACTTAAGAGTAATAGAACTAAGTAAATAGAACATTTATCAACAAGATGCCATTTATATTATTTTTTTCATAATTTTTTTCCATTTCTTAAAAACAAGACCATAATAATAAAATAGGTATTTCATTATTCTTGGCCTTAGATCAAAGTTATGCTTCTGTTTTTTATATTTACTTAAATGTTTTTTATAATTTTGTTTGTTTGATATTTACTTACTCATAGCCTTTCTTAGCAAATTATGAAATTCTACTTTACGTAGTTATTTAACAATATTTGACTGAAAGGTAAGAACTTTGATATGACGTCCCCGAGGCGAGCCAATAGTTTTTTAGTGCGTATCAATTTTCCCAGCAGTTTTGAAAAACAACATACGTAGCCTCATTGTACCCAATTGTGGAGAGACATTTTACTCAGAACTAAGATTTTTTTTAACTGTTTGCTGCAAACTAGTTAAAAAGTCTTTAAAGGTTACGTTAATAAATATATTTTATAAATATTACTTCCAGTTTGCATTTGGGTCCAAATAGTGGGATAAACGTATATTCAATTTTGTGTAACAACATAATGATTATTAATCATACGCGCAGGTATACACATGCCTATAAATAACTAAATAGTTTAAAAACTAAACACTCCACAGCGAACTTAAGCTCTCCCTGCTCCCCAGGTAGAAGGGGCTCTTGACACCCGTGGTAATTACTCTGTCAGACCTCGAAATCAGGGTAACTAACAGATGGACCCCAAAAAGCGCGAAACTGATAGCCTACACAATCCCATCCTTACATACTCAGATATACAAGAGAGCTATTCACATGCAAGGTCAACCATGCGAGCACTCGACTATGAAAGTAAAACAATCACACAGATGGGTCCTCAGACCAAATAGTGATATTCTGCATAGGTGTAACACTTGTTACAACCTCTTAGTGTCTTCAATCCCGTTGGCCTGTTTAAATAGCTGAATTAATTTTTTTCCGCTTCACTGTAACTTAAACATGTTGCACGATTCTGTTAGTAAAAAAGGAAAATTAACAAAAATACAACACGATCAATATATATATATATATATATATATATATATATAAGTATATATATAAGTTCAATACCAAACTTGTACTTTAATTGTATTACGGCTCACTCTAGTTAAGGCCTGAGTTAAAAGTTTTAAACGCGATACAAATTTCACACTCAAATATATTACTTATTGTCTGATTACAGACTTAATTAGTTGGTAGCAAAAAAAGAGAAAGATAAAAAATTAAAAAACATGGAAAAATCCTACACAAAATTTTTCAACGCCTTAAAGTGTTGTAAAATGTGTTTAATTTAAAAAAATAAAATACGAAACTTTCTAGCTGACAAATGGTTCAATAAAGTATTACTAAAATCTATTGGCATTTAATTTTTAAGTTAAAATCATCTAAACTGTCCTTGTGAAGTAATTGTTTTGTGTAAACAAGATTGCTTTAGTGTTAGATGTTTTTCTAATCGCTGTATCAGCAGTTTTTGAGACAAAAGAAGAACAAACAATAAATTTTGTATTAAGAATTACACTACACAGAATTTGCCGAAAACGGTGGAACATAATCTTAGAAATTTTTTGATTTTTAAACTAAAACGGTAAAAAATATATTTACGATCGATTTTTATACAGATCGTTTTATAAAATACGAACCTTTTGATGCAAAAAATGGTTATTGACCGTTTTGAAAAAACAAACTTATTCTTTTATAAAACCACACAGAAAAAATTCTGAACATCAATAGTATGGTAATATAAAATAAAATAAATAAAATAAAATTTTATAAATAGTATGATTTTGATTGATAAAACTTGAAGATAATTGTATAAAATTATTAAAATTTTCTTTCACAAAGGAAAAATAAATTAAAAATGAACATTTTCTTTAAATGCGATTAAGTCGTTATGCGTAAAAGGTTTACTTCTCTTTGAAAATCTTATCTGATCATAGCAACTAGCAGAGATATATAGAGAGATAATAGGACCCAGCTTCCGTTTACAATCATAACCTAGAACAAAATCCAAGTAATTAGCCACATTATCATACAGTCTATAATATACTGTTGAAATAAACATCATAGGTACACTGAACCAAAAATGTAACTAAATACTGTAATATGGGGTGTAGAATTGAAGAAAAGTAGGTTGATATACAGGTAACAAACTTTTTAGTTAAATCTACATATTATTTTCGTAAATTTTTTTTTTTTTTTAAATTCCTTATATTGAAGAAATTTCTTCATTATGACTCTTTCTTTTTGTTATTTAATAGGGTGTAAATACGATAAAAAATAAGTTAAATTAACTAAAATTTTAGTGATTTTTTTATAAAATTTTATTCTTTATAAAATTTTTTCACCATTATATAAAAACATGTTGCATATTATTATACAATAATAAAATGAAAACAAAATTACATATCATTAATGCTTTTTCAGTTTTTTCTCTTTAAAGAAGAATAAACGAATAAAGCTTTTAGTTTATGTTGCGAGCATTTGATATGAAATATTTTACATGATATAATAATAGAAGGTAATTACATTCTCTCTTTTTGTCGCATATTAACGTTCTGACCTTTGCGGGAATTATTTCAGTTTGTACTACCATTACACATACTTTGTAAATTCCCATTTTGCGTTTTTTTCCTTTATTTGAAATTTTATAAATTAAAAACAAGCCTTAATTTGAAATTTTATAAATTAAAAACAAGCCTTAAGTTTATGTATCTAAATAAACAAACGAAAATTGTTTTCCATACGGTAGTAATAAACTTTTACAAAAATTCACATATAAGATTTTTTAATCTCTCTATATCTGACAAAAGTATCTAAGTTCCCGTTTTCTTATTAAGTACAACTTACCAAAGGCACCCCTGGAATGTTCATTGAAGAAAACATTTTTTTTAACTTAGATGGGAAGCTAATCTGTCAGAAGTATCAAGAAAAATTGACAATTTCAATATCATATTAACTTAAAATTAAAAAGTTTGGTTAATTTTATTGTGAATGAGGGGCTGCAGCAAAATAACTCTATACAAAATTGATAAAAAGAAAAATGAAAAATAACCCAAGAAATCCGCATGCTGAATTGGGTAATATTTTATATAAAAAGTAATCCCAAAATATTGACTGCTTTTCGGTATTTTTTAAAATTTTTTAAATGGACAATTATCCAAAACGTTTAAATGAAATATGGTGATACCATATTTGAGCGGTTTTATATTCACCCTTATTCTACTTGTCGGCGACCGAACATCATTTAATATTGATGTCAACATCAATTTGATTATAATTTTGTATTTCCTAATGCTCTTATGTCGACGTCGACTGCTTATTGATTACACTGTTCTGTAGAGTAATTTTCTAAAAAAGATTAAGGAAATCATAATCTACAACAAGATTTATTCCTCATAAGTTTCATTATGAAACCAAAGTACGTTTTTATTTTATGTTATTTATGTATTTTACACACTTTTTTAAAATAATTTAAAAAATAATTTTTTTTCGTTTCTACTTGTGGCAACACTTTTTTTGCTGTTTACATAAAAACATACTTCAATAATTCCGGCAAACTTCAAACATTTTTGAAATGGAACTACCTTGTATTATTATATCATGATATTTTAAAGTGAAAGTGATGTAAGTGTATTTTATTCAATATGGGGATATTTCAGGTTTTCCCTTTGAATAATGTGAAATATATATAAATATATTAAATACATACTTCAACAATAAAAATAACGAAATAAAAAGGCCTTATTTCAACATTTACCATTCAATCAACATTATTTATACTCGTATTATTAATATATTTTAACTTTTTTCATTATGATCAAGTCATGATAATAGTCATGATGTGTTGGAAGGATATATGGTAATAAATCAATTATACCTGTCAATTTTTCCAATGTGATGAGCCTGGAATGATGATATAAACGTGTTAGTACTATATTTCTAAAGTTATGTGGTTTTGCCCATGAGGGCTATAAATTTAGTGATTTAAAATTTTTTCCCTTCTTAGAAATGCATCTTCTAAGGGTTTTGTATTTGTTAAATTGTATAATAAACGGGGAAAAGGCGAAATTGTGTTAAACTATAAAAATTGGTGTGTCATTTACAATGTTGCCACACATTTAAGAAAGCACTAAAAAAATTATGTAGTATAATTTCGAACTAAATAGTAGTATGTCTTTGAGGATAGTGGACTTACACCGTTTTCAAAGTAATTATATTTGTAATGGGTGATTTTTTTGAGGTTAGGATTTTCATGCATTAGTATTTGACAAATCACGTGAGATTTCAGACATGGTGCCAAAGAGAAAGATGCTCAGTATGCTTTGACATTTCATCATGAATAGACTTACTAACGAGCAACGCTTGCAAATCACTGAATTTTATTACCAAAATCAGTGTTCGGTTCGAAATGTTCAAATGTGACAAATTTTGTTCAGCGATGGGGCTCATTTCTGGTTGAATGGCTACGTAAATAAGCAAAATTGCCGCATTTGGAGTGAAGAGCAACCAGAAGCCGTTCAAGAACTGCCCATGCATCCCGAAAAATGCACTGTTTGGTGTGGTTTGTACGCTGGTGGAATCATTGGACCGTATTTTTTCAAAGATGCTGTTGGACGCAACGTTACGGTGAATGGCGATCGCTATCGTTCGATGCTAACAAACTTTTTGTTGCCAAAAATGGAACAACTGAACTTGGTTGACATGTGGTTTCAACAAGATGGCGCTACATGCCACACAGCTCGCGATTCTATGGCCATTTTGAGGGAAAACTTCGGAGAACAATTCATCTCAAGAAATGGACCGGTAAGTTGGCCACCAAGATCATGCGATTTGACGCCTTTAGACTATTTTTTGTGGGGCTACGTCAAGTCTAAAGTCTACAGAAATAAGCCAGCAACTATTCCAGCTTTGGAAGACAACATTTCCGAAGAAATTCGGGCTATTCCGGCCGAAATGCTCGAAAAAGTTGCCCAAAATTGGACTTTCCGAATGGACCACCTAAGACGCAGCCGCGGTCAACATTTAAATGAAATTATCTTCAAAAAGTAAATGTCATGGACCAATCTAACGTTTCAAATAAAGAACCGATGAGATTTTGCAAATTTTATGCGTTTTTTTTTAAAAAAAAGTTCTCAAGCTCTTAAAAAATCACTCGTTAGCTTCATTAACTACAAAAATTTATAATAAAAACAATGAAAATATTAACAGATTTTGTGAAAAAAGTTTATAAATAAAAAGTTAATAGTAAATTGTATTCACTTTTATCATTAACTAATTTTTTGTCATATATTCAATTTTCTTCAAAAATAAAATTAAAAAAACTTAGTAATATAAACGAAAAATTTGTCAAATCAACGGCCAAATTAGTCATATTAACTTATTTTAGGGATGTAAATTTAAATAATTTTATGGGTTGTTTTTCTTCAAATGTTTTACTACTGTTTTTTTGTTAATTTATTTGAATTTTTATATGTTTTTCAAGCTTTATTGAAATATGGTTTTGACAAAAAAATCTCATCAAAAATTTAATAGAAGCAGCAAAACTCATAATAAAAACAAAAAAGCCTAATGACATCATAGAAAATGAAACAAAACGTTTTTTTCACAGTGTAAAAGAGGACACTGATAACATTAATGCAAGTTATAGAGTTGCTATTAGTTAAGATGTGTTTATTGTTAAAAGGCGTTTATTTGTTTAAATTGTTGTCAAATTGTTTATATCACAAATCAGACCAGACAAGACACGAAAATTGGAGTGTTGCCAGATAACAGCTTTCGTTGGAAAGGGATAGCAAGAGTTAATGCTTTTCTTATATTACTATCTCTTTCTGGTTATATCTGCAAATTTTACATTTTATTGTTTACAAAATAATTTGTGAAACTGGTGGAAAATTTTAATAAAATTTGATTTGTGTGTAAAATTAATTGTTAAAAATAGCACAGATTACTAACCAGATTACATTATGTGAACTAGTTATCAGAACTAGTGGCACAGTTTACCTAAAATTAAAATGCAATTTATTTTTCGTATATATAACAGTATATTCAGATTGATTTGCTTACCTTATTTTCTTTATCGAGAAATAAACGTTTATTCATTGCTGTTAAGGCGATCGTGGTTGATTTATAAGATCAATAACCATAGGGATCATTGCTCATGTAAAATTTTACAACTTTTCAATGAACCCATTTTACTAAAAAGGCAACTAAATACGAAGATGCATCAAAATTCCCTACACTCATTTACAGTTGTAGTTATAAATTTTTTTTAGCAGATTTTTGCATTTCTTTTACTAATCTAGTATTTTGTTTGATTGTAGATGATTTAGTTTATTTGCTGACAAACACTCTTATTTATGAAATATAGTCGTATACTGTTTTAGGATTTCGTTTCTTAGGTCCTAAATTTCACACGAATCCCTTAAAATAGATTTGAAATAATATTATAAAGTATCATATCATAGGGCATCGACGGAATAATCTTTTTTTTTCTCACCGCCATTTTCATGTACAAGAACATTTCCTTATGTTCTGATTGCTAACGTGCACTTCGCCGGAGAACCATTCATGTAATGTACAGCATCTATGTATATTGCCCAACCCTTATGAAGTCATACATGTATAAAATTGTTTACCATAAGAAATCAAATAATTTAAACGGGACTCCTCCTCTTCCAACTGCATTTGTGTCCAAATTTTCCTTGAATTCTCTTTAACATTGAGACTTTTTGAACAAATGCCACTTAAAAAACTTCTATTGCCTATTTTTCTCAACTTTATGATCATGTTGTATTTTTGTAACTTTTAACTGCGCTTAGCAACAACCGTAATATATTTTGATAACTTTTAGCGAAATTAATGTACCAGTTTATTTTTAATATTATTAAGAAAATATAATTTTTGTCAAAATTTTGTTTCCAATTTTTTGTTTACTTAATTGAAAACATATGTTAGTAATAGCAACATATAGCTGGTACTTCTTACTCATTGCTTTAAACATTTTTTGTTATCTTTTTATTCACTTTATCGAAAGCTGCAAGTACAAATGATAATGTACTTTTTTAAACGTCACAAGTGGGTAATCTGGTTAGTTATCTGTGGTTTATATGTTCCATGGATTTATGTTAATTGTAATTTAATGTAACTTAATAACGTCTATTTGTATGTAATACTGCAATAATTTTTCGTTTTGTTATTGTATTAAAAACAATGTTTCTGTATTTCAAAATTAACTAAAATAAAAATTATAGACACAACCCTTGAGAAAGTCGACAAACACTCGACGAAACCCTGGGTAAATATTGTAATTAAATTTGTTTTAATTACTATGAAAACTATAGGCCCAATTAGCTCAAATTTTAGGAAAATTCTTTAAATAAAAAAAAAACTGTTTATATGAAAAAAATTAGTTTATATGAATAAATCGTATATCGATTTGAATAAAAATTAAGTTGATTTAACTATTTTTGTCGTTAGGGTTCTATTAATTTTTTTCGTTAATATTATTAATAGTAAGCGATGAAATGAAATGAAATAGTTTTTTAAAGAACATTTATATATTATTCATGTAAAAAGATTATTTATATTGTCATTGCGCCAGCACTAGTTTTCAGACCTTTTGTCTCTTAATGCTTTAGATGCAGACTATTTAAATACAAATTGACTTGTTTATTTGATCTATAGATGTTTTCTATTTTGCCTTGTTTCCTGCATTTTATTTATTTATTTCTTTTGTTTGTTCTGACATTTTAATTGTTGTCTGTTCATTTTGTAACTGTTTCTTTTAATTTTTAAAATCAACCAGAACTTAGTCCAATGTGGTCATTTGATTCTTAAGGCAAATAAAAAATAAAATGAAAAAATAGAAATTAATATCTGTTTAAATAATGACTATAAAAAAGATATAAATCATTTTAAAGAGAATTGTTTTAAAAGCTTATTTTAATAAAAATGAAGATCAATGCCGTCTTTTATGATATGGGACTCTGAGCACACAATGGAATGAGCCCCATATGGAATGTAAAAAAGCAAGTGGTAGGTAAAAATATATTTTTGTTATGATTTTATATTTATTATTATTATTATTATTATTATTAACTGATACAAATCATGTTAATAACTGCTTTAAGAAAAAGGATCTAAATTGGAAAGTGTAAATCAAAAGCAAATTTTTGACAGACTTATCTTTATATATGTAGGGTTTTTAAATGAAAACACTGTTTGTTAATAAAAAGTATTTATTTAAAGATAAATTTTCAAAAAATTATTAATATAAAGGATTGTGAAAAAAAGGTTTGCTTAATAAGTAACTGTCCGAATATACAAGTCTCTCTGTCTGCTGTCTAAATTCAACTGTATCGTCCATAGTCTGGCGTTCTTTCATGTACTTGTCACTCGTCCGTTTAAGTCACTAGTCACTCGTCAATCACTACAGTGTTGTATTTTTATAAGTGTTTCCACTTCTTGTCATAGGTCCATTTGTCCCTGATCCTTTATTCGGCCGTCCTGCTTTGTCATGCGACCCGAATGACGTGTTCTAATGCTTCATATATTCAGCAACTGTGCTTTTTCCAGGACCTTCTCTGCTACCGACCTTCTCAACCTCGTAAAAATCATGGTTAAGTTTTTTTTAGTATTTTGTAAGGACCAACATATTTCGGCTTTATGCTGCGTTCTTTTTATTGCTACAAGATCGTTGATGTTATACACGGTTGTTGGTATTCTCTTCTTGTTAAAGACGAAGTTTTAAGATTTTCTGACTGGATCTTTCCTATGTTTTCTTTAGCAATACTGCGTAATTCATCTCTTTGCTCGTTAAGTTCAGTTACTGCATAATCATTTATAAGTTTTCCCAAATCTTGATGAGTTTCGACTTTCATTTCTAAAACAGTTAATATTCTGAATGGTGAAAACTAAGTACTACGGGGTGGGGTATTATTAATGCACTGCTGCACTCTTTCGACGTGTTTATACCACTGATGAGGATCACCTATACATAATTTTGAGAGCAATGACAACACTATCTTATTTATCCTTTCAACCTGACCATTTTCCCTGGGAACACCGGTTGCAATTAGCAAGTGCTGAATACTCTCCCGCTCGCAATATTCCTTAAATTAGTTTGATGTAAAGGCAGTTCCACAATCGGAAATAATCCTTTCTGGGTTACCAAAAATCGCTGATTGTCTTTTTAATCTATCAACTACCTCCTCTGAGCCCGTACTCCTTTTAGGATACAACCATACGAATTTTAAAAACCTATCCACAACAACCAAAATATGATTGTATCGCTTCCATGTTAGCTCCATAGGTCCGATATAATCTACATGGTATGTTCTTAATGGCCTGTCCGACTTAAAAATCTTTCCGCTCTGCCAACTTTTGATTCACTTATTATGCACTCTATGCAGCTGCGCATTACATTATTGATCTTGGGCACAAGATTTGGTATAAAAAATTCCCTATCCACCAACTCTTTGGTCTTCTTCATACCATAATGACCTTCACTATGCGCTATTTTTAATATTTCCTCTTCCATTGCAGCTGGTATCACTAGTAGTTCTCGGTTTGGGTCCTTGTATAGCAAATCATATGCCCCTATTACCGATTACAAGTCAACTCAGTTGAGTTGTCTAAAAGACAACTTGAAAGACAACTACTACTGATGAGTTGTAATTTGAAACAACTGCTACTGATGTGTTGTAATTTTTTTAAACTTTTGTTAACCGAACTAACACAGGGTTGTAAACGGTGAAACTTAAACTGAGTTATAACACAATTTAAATTCAACTTAAAAATTTTTTACAAGTTGAGTTGTAATTGATAATACCAAATTGTAAAATTTCAACTGAAATAGAGTTGAGTTGTAAACCGTAATAGGGGCCATAATTTAAGTAAAAATCTTCGTAGGACTTCTTCTCAACCAATCGTCTGATAGCTTTAACCCATTCGTCCTGCAACTGAGCTGCTTTTATTAGATGTTTTTTTAGAATCTTCTACTAACAGACACGAAACTCTGCTAAGTGCATCAGCATCTTTCATTTTATTCCCAGATCACTATTTTAATTTTTGTACCAATAAGGAAGATTCTCCACTTTTTCAAGGCTTCGATAATCGCATGCACTTCCAGCTCATACGAATGATATTTTTCTTGTGTACTTGTCGTTTTCCTTTTGAAGTAACACACCGCCATAACCGTACATACTTGCATCTGTGTGAACTTCGGTCATCGCCTTTTGATTATATAACCTCAAAACAAGATTTCCACTGGTTAAATTCAATCATTTGTGAGTCCCCGAAAACAAATGAGCTGTCCTATTTTAATAGATCTGACAGTGGTTTCGCGATAGTAGCAAAATTGCAAACAAATCTGCTAAAGTAAGAATTTAAACCTAAGAAACGTTGAAGCGCTTTCTTATCCTTTGGTACTGAAAATTTGCTACGGCGGACGTTTTATCTATAGACGGTTTGATGGTTGAAAAAAATTCTGATTTTTCCCACTGAATTTTAAGGTTGTATTTTTAGGCTATACCTGACTCTCTCTTTACCTTCTCTCTCGTTTGATTGCGGAATGATGATATCATCTTTTACTTCCGTTTTTCTTCGGCACTACGACAACTGGTGAAGCATATTCAGACGTACTTGTACGAATAATACCATCACAAAGCCACTCGTCAACTTGTTGCTCAACAAACCGTTGATCTTCGTACGACAAAGGTCGGGGTCTTTGAAATATTGGGACATTATCAGAAAAAATTATATTCATACTAATTGGTGACTGTTTTTCTTTTCTTGGACTATAGGATTTAATTTAAGTTTTAACTTCAGCTGCTGTGTCTTTCGATAGGTAAGATAACTCGCACTCTTGATTATTATCTTCAATCGCTACCGTAGAACAGAATACCTCAAACTCATTAGGTGATGACGTTAATAACTTGTCGCTATCCTCGTGTTCTTCTAATTTTGCACTTTCAGAGCTAAAAATTATGTCAGCCTGTTTCAAAATGTCGTTTCCGATTGCTGCCGGATAGACAAAACTTTCAGCAATAAAAAAATTTATGTTAAAATCACTCCCGTCAATTCTAACCTCCTTGTAAAAATAACCAATTGTAGTTAGTATATAATTTTCTGCCGTAAATTATATACTGCCGTAATTATATACAAATTAACATCGTCTCCGATGTTAATTCGACGTCACCAAGGCATTGAAAAACATCATATCTAACAATTAATATGTCACTTCCAGAATCTACAATCGCAGAGAATTTTACTCCATTGACCTCAATAATCTTGAAATTGCGATTCGCTGTTGTTCTGACTTCTTCTGTGTTATATGTCGTCGAAAGATTTAACCATACACAGATTTAACCGCTCACTACATTCGAAAGTTTTGTGACCCGATTTTACACACTTAAAACATTTGAAAGTTGGCCATTTACTGTTTTTGGCGATATGATTATCCTGTCCACACTTATAACATTTTTTCTTCGTACTAGTAGTTGGTTGCTCTTGATTTACTCTACTGGAATCAAATGATACCTTTGAGGTTGATGCCTGCTGAGTGTATCCTCTATTTCTTTCGTAGGTCTTCATTTTCTCTTTCCAATCTTCTATGTCCTTAGCTTGATACAGGATGCTCTTCCCAAACTTTGAATCCGGTATTTCTTCAACAAAATATTGTATTAAGCTCTCCTCATCGAGTTTTATTGGTTTACTAATTTCCATTAAGGTATAAAGGTATTCTCTTAAACTTTAGCTGTTCTTCTTTTTCCGGTTCTTAAGTATTCGGTGTACGTCTATTGCAGCTAGCTTAGTTCCAAATTCTTTTACTAAAGCATCCTTTAAAGAACTCCAATTCTTTATACCAGTCTGGCTACGAATGAAAATTTTGGCTGCACGTCGTAAAAGTTGTTTAGCGTATATAAATCGTTGCAACTGATTCCAACCAACTACCTCAGCATTGTCTTCAAAATCTTCTAACCAGTTGTTTATTTTAATATTGTCAAAGCAACAAAATGGAGTTAAAGAATCTTTTATATTTCTTAAGGTAAATATACCTCTTTCTACCTTGACACCAGCAACTCTTCTGGCCGAAGCAACATCGCCATATTCAGAATCTGAATCAGTTGCAGTCAAACCAAAATGTTCTAAAAGTCTCTGTTGTAATTCGGCCTTACGTCCAATAGTCACCAAACCTATCTCTGTCAACTTTTCTCTCAGTCCATAATGTCCGAAAAATTCAAAATATACATATATAAAAATATCACACTTAAATATATAAATCTTATAATAAATCTAATAATAATGATCAAAATATGGAAATTAAAAAAAATTGCAATCTGATTTTTTAATGAATTTAAATCAAAACACAAAGTATTAAAACAGTTAGATTGTTTCTACGTTATAAAATTGCAAAAAAATAAAAAAAACTTAATAGAAAAATATTTACATAATTTTAAATAAAACGCAAAAAAGTAAAATTAAAAAAAAAAAAAAAAAAAAAATTCAATAACTTAACTAACAGGATCCCACGATGTAAAACAGCAACCCAACACGCATACATTTTTTACCTCTTGTCACTAGGCAGAACTGCATTCGGCATACAACATTGCATATAAATTGGGGTGGTTTTCACTTTGGATTGTTGTCACGTACACACTTTTAAGCGGCATTTAGATGGTCAATCGCGGGTTGTCAGCGCGGGTTGATGGCAAGCCAACAAGCTCGTGTAAACGACCAAAATGCATGTTTGTCAGCCGCGCTGGATGAAAATCAAAAATTATTGATATTTTGTGTTTGCCGTCAACCCATCAAGCTTGTCTAAATGCATGTTTGTCAACCACAGTGTAAATTTCATTTGAATTTTCGTAAGCGAGCAGTAAAGATGTCTCGGCTAGAGCGCTTGTTTTTAAGAGAATTTAATGTTTTTGCATGTGGGTTAGTTTTTATGTATGATATTGTATGTAAAGCGTTTTTATTAGAGTTTATTTTTAAAATATTTCATTTATTTAATTATTGTGTGTGTGTTTATCTGGAAATATTAATTGCCCCAATTTAAGTTAAGAAAGGGTATGTAGACGAGTTAGCAAAAATATTATTTAATTGGTATTTATCAATTTTTCTAATGGAAAATCTCATAATGAAGTTGGGGAAATGTTTTCCGTTAACTTAGGATAGATTCTGATATTATTACTTGTTCTAAAAATTAAAATAGATTTGATTAAACCTTAAACAGCACAATAAGAAAGGATTCACGGTGCATTAAAAGTAAAATACTGAAAACTATTCATAATAGAGAACATGAACTGTTCAAAACTTTGAATTTTGTTTCTGTATTAATAAAATATTACATACATTCTTACATTTTCGTATTCATTTACACAGTATGAATTAAAGAGATTTTAATGACCAGAAATGCAATATTGCCGAAAGGTGTTCTTTTGCAAAAATAAAATAAATAGTATTTGTATTTTTTCAATAAATTTTTCTTTGAATAATTGATTAGAAACTGAAGAATAAATAAAAAAAATATAGTCATGATGTCGTTGTTTATAATTCTCTATAATGCCATTCTCTAATAATTCCATTGTCCAAATTCGTTTATTACTCTTTTATGATTGTCGTCTTCCTATAATTCATCAATTAATAAAGCTAAATCATGCGCCATCTTAAATAACAACCTCACTGCTCAGTGTCTGTTTCATAATGATGTTTGAAAATCTTCCCTTTATCATGTAAATGCTAAACACTCTCTCTCATCAACCCGCGCTGACAAGCCGCGATTGACCATCTAAATGCCGCTTTAGATGATTTAACGATCAGTGTAGTTTATCTCTTTTCATCCACTTGTTACTGCGCACTTTGTAATTAGTCTTTCCTCTTTACACTTTAACGAGTGTTAGTTCTTTCTAGTGCAACAACAAAAAACACATATTATTAAGCGCCATGGCCACACATCAAACTCATTCCATCAAACTTCATTTTAAAGTTGATTTGCATAGGGAAACACGTACAATTTTTAAACGCAAAATCTTTTAAAATTTTTTTAAAGTTTTTTTTGTTAAAAATGAGCAAAATATATTATTTTTCAGTTCTATTACTGTATTCTTCACTTTTCAAGTGCCATAACGCAGGAAAATCAATATAATCTGCAATTAACTCTAAAATAAAATTTTTCTCCTCCATTTTGATTATACCGCGTCGAAAAAAGTAGTAGATTTTGTCGCTTTGAAAATTATGTAAAAATGAAATTTGAAGTAATTACGCGCCCAAACTGGCTTTAAATTTCTATGGCGACGGTAGTGAAAATCAAAAGTATTTAGATTTTCTTCAAACTCACACTCATCTATACGTGTGAGTATTTTTTTTACTAACACAATCACAAAAGAGCGAGTTTGAAGCAGCAGTTTGATGTGTGGCCATAGATAGCAATTCCTTATTTTTAAAATAACGTGCTTTGGAACAACTCGTTGTTTTATTGTTTCTTTTAAAAGGCTACGTGCATTCGTTAAAGTAACGGGATTTTTATTTCTCGTTTTTCGTTCTATTTTTTGTTTCACCAATCAATCTTTCTGGTATGTTCGGTTAACAATTTGTGTTTGTTTTTTCCTTATCAGTTATATTTTTTCTTTCACTTCAACAATCTTTCTTGTATGTTTAGTTGAAAATTCATGGTTTCTTCTTTACATACGTAGTGACTTTAAAGTGACTTTATTTTTCTCAGCTAAATGATCATAAATTTATGACATATTATACAGATTTGCTGTCTTTTATTAACACACAGTTTTATCCTTTTAATATTTTCTGCAGCTCAAGACTTGTAATTGCTTAGATCTTCTTTTCAAACACTCAGTTTTTTTTTAAATTTGCATTTTGAACATAGCGGTTTATTTAACACAGATTTTAAACAAAGTCAACGCTTCTCTTGAAATTTCAACTTTCAAAAATTCACTCAGAATTTTAAATTATCGTTAATTCACTCAGAATTTTAACACACTTATTTGGACAGTTATACTTTTAGCACAATCCTGGTTGAACCCCCAAAAATGTAGGGTTTTTAAATGAAAACACTGTTTGTGAATAAAAAGTATTTATTTAAAGATAAATGTAAAAAAAATTATTAATATAAAGGATTGTGAAAAAAAGGTTTGCTTAATAAGTAACTGTCCGAATATACAAGTCTCTCTGTCTGCTGTCTAAATTCAACTGTATCGTCCATAGTGTGGCGTTCTTTCATGTACTTGTCACTCGTCCGTTTAAGTCACTAGCAAGGCGAATTCATACCAGGTGTGAGCAGTAGAGCAACAACTACAACAAAACAACAACTTTGACATTAGATTAGCAGATATGAAACAATTGCCCTATTCACAAGCTCTGCTAAGGTGTAGGTAGTATTGCATACTACCTTTTGTTTACTTCTTTTTGAACAACCATTGTATCAATGTGCCATTGTACATTGTACTTCATACGTCAGAAACTAAATAAGAAGAAGAAAAGTGCTATTCATCATTTGTTATTTATAAGCAAAATGGGGGAGAAAACAGAAAAAAGTAAATTAATAAATTTTTTGTGTGAAAAATATAGTTTCGATATATTAATGGTGGACTCAAGTAAGTTATAACTGTTTTCCTTATTTTGTTTACATATTTTAAATGAAAAAAATTAATACAGGTGACGAAGAAGATGAGGATGAAATTCAAGACATTTTTAGGGTGAACCTAATGTACTTGCTCTCCAGTCGCAAAAGTGTACATTTAGGGTTACCAAAATCATCATTATGGCATAATCGGGTTTTAAGATATTTTGATGAAAACAGATTTCTTCATATGATACGACTACGGGCAGAGGAATTTGCCTATATATTCAACCTTATAAAAAATGACGATGTTTTTCACACAATTGGCGAAAGGCTCCAACTACGCATTGACTTGCAGCTTAAAATTGTACTTTACTGCTTGGGATCTTCAGGAAATGGTGCTTGTTTTCGTAAGGTATCATCTCTTTTTGGTATAGGTGATGGCGGTACCATACAAAATATTAGAAATCGAGTCATTAAAGCAATATTAAATCTTAAAGAATAGTTTTTATATTGGCCCAATGAAGAGGAGCGAACTCAGCTTGTTTTAGCTTCAAGAAACTAGTTACCAGGATGTATTGGTTACATTGATGGCTCCGAAATTAGACTTGCGGAAACACCTCACTATAATCATGAGTTATACTTTTCACGTAAACGCCAATATGCCCTTAAAATACAAGATGTGTGTGATCGCAATTTGAGTATAAGGCAGTTAACAGTTGGATACCCCGGGAGTGTACATGGCGCAAAACATTTTTTTAAGATGTCCTCTTGCGAAACAACCCCATCGTTATTTATCTAGAGGCCAATGGATTGCGGGAGACAGTGCATACCCGTTGCGACCTTTTCTACTTACACCCTTTAGAAGAAATAACTCTGAACACCCCAGAGAAGAAATGGAAAAATTCAATAAAATGTTTTCCCAATATCGTGTAAGAATTGAAAATTGTTTTGGCTTACTGAGGGAAAAATATGGAAGCTTAAAAGAACTTAAGTTTAGAATGCTATCAGCACAAAATAAGAAAAGATGCAATGATTGGATAATGGCTTGCTGCATTCTTCATAACATTATTATTAAATATAATTTAGAACACGGTGGCAGAGAACAAACCTTAAGATATGTTTCCAATATACCCACTCCTACTATATACAACAGAAATGACTTATTCCACTTTCTAATAAATCAGTCAAATCAATAAATTAAATAAATAAAACTAATAAAAATATCTTTTAATTCAATTTAATTTAATATAATTCACACATGAACACAAAAATAATAATTCATTTAAACATAAAACATTTAAACATAAAACAAAAATCACATTAAAAAATAAGGCACTTTGTATTACATACATACATAACATTCATTAAAAAAAAACAAAAACAATTCTTAATTCAATACAAAATAAAATATAAATAACATTTAATTAAAACAAAAAACCCTCTAAATTATTTTGAATACTTGAGTCGTAACTCTTCCATTGCTATCGGCTCCTTCATTTCCAACTCGAGCATTTGATTTTCCCTTTGATTTTCTATTTCTTTTTCTTTTAACTGTAGCTCTTTTTCTTTTAATTCATTATTTTTTTCTATAATTTGATTTCTCTTTCTTTCGCACTTTTTTCAAAATCTAACCTACTTCTTTTTATTTCAAGAACTTCGTTTTGCATTTTCATAATATCAGACACAGCCGTTCGGGAATAAATTCCCTTGCGGCTTGTTGATGGCAGGCAGTCTTGTGAGCTAGAATCTGTTGCAGTTGATGTTTCATTTAGAATTTCAGCTGAATCAGACGTTGTTTGATCGGCGGATTCTAAACTTTCCTCTATTATAATATTTTCTGCCATACGCCTGCCAAATATCTCCTCTTATTCATCAAAATGGATGCACATTTTTAGTAATGTACCTGAAGAAAGCTATATCGTTAACAATTTAAAAAATATAAATATTTACAAAACTTACTTTTTATAGTGCTTCCGTCCATATTCCCAACTCCTGTGGATCCTTCCGACCCGCAAATTTCTTACCTTAGCTCTTACTAGCTGCCATTCTATGTTAAAATTTTTTTCCATACTAAATCGCCGGTAATACGTTTGTGCAGTTGGTTTCTGAAAACATAAAATTATAGTTATTATCCAATTATTATAGAAACAATTGAAGAACATGCTTATACATATAAAAATTCTAGTTTACCACTAACTCCCTATTTTCCATCAGAAATTCAATTAATTGCTTTTCTTCCTCCACTGTCCACTTTCTTGGCGGATTAGAGCGCACACGTTTTGGTTTCAACTATAAAAAATTACATGAAATGCACTTATACTTATTTCTTTTACATACATATGTATATACTCACCATTTTATCTGCAGTATTTTCCATTATTTATTTTATATTTTTTATTTTTATTTTATATTTTATTTTATATTTTTTAAATGTAAAACTGTTATGTATGTATGTATGTATGTATGTATGTATGTATGTATGTATGTATATACTAAATAAACTTATTTCAAAAAATTTCTTCTTTTTAATAGTTGCCATTCACACTGTATTAATAGCACAGAAACAAATACAACGTTTGAAAAACATATGAAAAAAAGTACTAAGTGTTGTATCGCAGGTTTGCATGAAAATTATCAACAACATAGCTAGCACCGTTGTATTTTGTTAGCACTTAGCACGTACTAGGGGCTTGTGAATAGGGCAAATGTATTTTTGACAAGGCATTAGCAAAAAAACGAGAGCAAAAAACAATCAGCTGGGTATGAATTCGCCTTGGTCACTAGCAAGGCGAATTGCTATTAGAATAGCATTTAGAGTAAAAGCAAAGCGGTATAGAAAGGGCACTGGTACTCTGCATAAAAAATAATTACAAATTATTCTATATATAGAAAACCCAGCAAAAAATTCTTGGGTTTCGGTAAGCAGTAAAACTCATGTCCTTCAAAAGTGGTTCTCACAAGCGCATCTAATAAGCGCATTCCAGAATTCTATAATTGTAGACTGAACCAAAAAGTTATCTAAATAATGTAAAATGGGGTGTAGAATTGAGGAAAAGTAGGTTATTTTACAACTAACATACTTTTTAGTCAAATCTACAGTCGATTTTAATAAAAAAAATTAATTTTGTTAAATTCGTTCTGTTAAGAAATTTCTTTTTTTTAAGTTATTTTATAGGGTGTATATTTGATAAAAAATAATTTACTAACTAAAACTATTAGTTAATTTTTTATTAAATTTTTATGTTTAAAATATAAAAATCTGCAACATAATGAAAATAAAACTGCATAACATTAATGCCTCATTACTTTTATTCCTGTTTTAAGAGGAATAAATGCATAAGGCTTTCAGTTCCTATTGTGGACATTTGATACTGTTTCAATGTTTTTCTTATTTTCTCCAAGAAACTATATCCCTTCATAATCGCTAATAGTGTAAAATTTATTAGAAAAATGAATTCACTTTATTTTATTTGCACTACACACCGAAATTGACGTAAAAAAACAATATAAATTGAAAAAAGTTTTCTATTTTATATGTCAACTAAAAATTTTTTTTTTTGAGTTAAATTTAACAATATTTCTTTTATTTTACAGCTCTTTTTCCATTTTTATGAATTTAATTTTCTTAAAAAAAGTAGTAGAATGAACGAAAATTTTGTCAAATTAACGGATAAATTAGTCACATTAACTTCTTTCAGAGACGTAAATATAACTACTTTTATGGTTTTTTTTTCTATAATGTTTTACTACTATTTTAACGAAATTTTTGTTAATTGAACAGAGTTTTATTTAAATTTTATTAAAATATGTTTTTAATAAAATAAATTCTGTTAATTTTAAATAAAATTAGTTTATATGAATAAATTGTGTTTAGGTTTGACTAAAAATTAAATTGTTTTAAATATTTTTTTGCCGTTAAGGATCAACTAATTTTTTTCGTTAATATTACCTACGAAATTTAGTTCAGTGTAAGACACACTGCATCCTCTCTCGCTTACGGGATACAGGTATGTAAGCGAATAAGTTCTTATAAAGAATTTGGAGAAGCAAAGAAACCTACCAAGCAGGTTGGAAGGGAGAGTCTATTTCTCTCTCCCTTACAATCCTGCTTTCGTAAACGCAAGTTTTTGCTGGGGAACTGCAATTCACACTGACTACTATGAAAATAATTTTCGAATATTAGGGGGCATTCTTTAACATACCTGAATATTTCGGCAATTTTTAAAAGTTATGGAGTGTTCGGGAAAAGTCTGAAATATAATCCTGTTTAATATATATGTTTACAATACAATTTTCTTACCTCTTGTATTTTAAATTTTATTCCTTAATACCAACTACTAGATAATTACCCATCAAAGCTTAAGATAATCTGGGTATTCCAGCAGTTAATATAAAAACTACTCAATAAAAATCAAATATGAGCTAAAACAAGCTTTGGAGTTTTCTGTTTCTGTTTTTATAGTGTATCTATGATGACTTTTATTAAATTGCTTTTTAAGCTTAAGATTTTCTTTTTTCCTTTTTTTATTTTTTCGAGTTTTTTGGAATTGAAATAAAGAGTCGTCTTTTTTGGACGTTAAACAAAAACAACTTAACCCACAAAATTGTTCTCAGCTACGCTCAATTAAAAAAAGAATGCAGCGATTGGTAAATGTAGATAAACAATTTCTAGTATTATTTAAAATGAGAATTAAACGAACAAAGATAGATCTTGAGTGCACATATGTAGTGTTTAGAACTTTTTAGGCGAATTTTAGCTACCAATTATGGCAAAAAAAACTAGATTTGTTTTGCCAATTACAAAATAACCAACTAATATAGCAATAGTTTTCTTTTCTATACCACTACCTTTTTTAGACTTTAGCATCCCTTATATACCTTGCCTCAAACTTGCTACTTACTGCTCATTTCACTTTTTGTGGCAAAAGTTCAATTTAAAATTTGTTTATGTTTAGGTATTTTAGTAAATATTCGCATTTTTCATAAAATTCAAAATTTTTTTATATATGAAATGAAATATATATGATTCGATAGTTTTGATTTATTGTAAAATTTTGATTTTCAATGGAAAGTTTTTGAAAATTTTCGGTTTTTGAATTTTATCTTGTATATGAAAGTGTTATTTATGCTATTTTCAGGTACGCTTTAGTAAAAAATTATAACCATAAAATATATGTTAAAACATTTTATATTCTATTAGATTTTATTTTTTCCAATTTTATTCTTACCAATTAGCCATGATAAAAATATTTGCAACAAATTACTTACCATAAATTAAAAAAAAAAAGTTATCTTACACTTGTTGTTTCTTATCATAACACCTGACATTAATGGTGCTTATCTCTATTAAAAACACGCACATAACACTCCCTATTGTATTTAAAAACAACAAAACTTTAATATTATTCAGACATAGTGTGTCTTAGTAATTGCGCAGCAAAACACAAACAAAAAATAAACAATCGGTAGGGAAAAACTGCTACAGTAATTATTAAATATTACAAACTAGCTGTGCCCGCCACTTCGTCAGCGTCCTGACAATATTTTGTTCTATTTTGCTTTGAAAGCAATTCACACCAATTTTTATTACTCCTATTTTGGTAGTGCTTCAGTTATGGTTTATATATTTTCTTTACATAGAGGTTTCCATCCATGGATAAAATTCTAAATCTAGATCTATATATATAAAGCACAACATGTGTTTGTTTCTATGTTTGGTTGCGTGTCGGAAAGCTATAGCTGCCTACACCAATGAACCGATCTTTTTGAAATTTTCACAGTTTGTTATTAGATATACGGATGGTAAAAAAGGGTACCTATTTTTTGATATTCAATGTGGGCGTGGAACCTCCCATACAAAGTGAAAAAATATAATCCTGTATCTTGGAATTTCGCACCAGTAATGCCCATATTAACGTACATAGTCAAGCTAAATACCGGCTGATTTGGAGCCGTGGTATAAAGTGAAAAATTATTATCGTGTTTCTGGCAATCTACAACAGATAGAGCCTTAAAGCTTTGCACGAGTAACTGCGCATAGTATACCAAAATACAGAATTAATTGGGACAGTGGGCGTGGACCATTCTATACAAAGTGAATAATTATTATCCTGTATGTAGGGAAATGCAATAAGTAGCTCCTTGGGATTTCGCAGCAGTAACCATCATATTAACGTACATAGTTTAGCAAAACACATACTGAATGGGAATATTGGGGGGGGGGGGGGTACCTCCCGAACAAACTGAAAAATTACTATCGTGTTCCTGGGGAATTACAATAGATAGCACCTTGAAACTTTGCATGAGTCACCTCCGTGCAAATTCGTAAAACCTACCAAAATATAGAAAGAATTGGTACAGTGGGAGTGGTACCTCCCATACGAAGTGAAATGTTATTATTGTTTACATAGTGTACTATAATAGGTATGGTCTTGAAGGTAGGTAAAAGTAACCCTCATGTCCATGCGAATATTCTAGAAAAACATAGGATGGATTGAGACAGGGATCGTGAATTAGATACCACCTTGGAATATCGCACCAGTAACCACCATATTAACATACATTATCAAGCTAAACATAGCCTGAATTGTAATAGTGGGCGTGGTACCTCTTATACAAAGTTAAAATTATCATTGTGTGCCTGGCGCACTACAATAGATAAAGCCTTGAAGCTTTGCGCGAGTAATCCCTATTATAATGCGCATAGTCTAGCAAAATACAGACTGGATTGGGACAGTGGGCATCGTATCTCTTATAAAAAGTAAAAAAATATTATCGTGTTAATAAGTATAGTCTAGCAAAAATAGATTCGATGTGAACAGTAGGCGTCCTACCTTTCTAAACTAACTAAAACATTTTCGATGTGAGAATAGCGTGCAATTTCAAGTTATAGGTTGGCCATACTTTTCTTTCAGGTGTTATTGTATTTTTTTGGATGAATGTAGCGAAGCGCACCGGGGATAGCTAGTTTTATATGAAATTATAAAATTGTTATAGAGTTCTGTAAATAGTGTTTAAAATATCCCGCTATCAAAAATAAAAGTTACTGCCAAGTTTGCAGTACCATTGAATCGGAAAAATTGCGTACTTGCACTACTTTTTCGCTATTTTCTCTTGGAAATGAGATATTTTTGCTGAAAAAAGTATCATATCTTCGAACCAATACACAAAGGTACCTCCTAACAAAATTTTATTGAAATCCATCCAGTAGTTTTACGTGAAGCGAACACAGACAGACAGACATACATACAGACAGATTGACAGGTAGACAGCCAGGAAAAAAATTACTGTTTTACTATATGTATAGATTGTCAGTGTTATAATAACAACAGCAGCGAGAGTAACAACTACAATAACAACTGCAATGATGACAGCAGCAACTACAAACTAATAACAACAAAAGCGGAAGTAAAAACATGATAAAACAAAAGTAACAAGAAAAAGTTTCTCTTTTTTTTTATCAAAAACACTAGTTATTGTTTTAATACCGTTTCACAAGGATAAAGTTTATTTGATATATTTTTTAGTGTCTGTGCCTTTAATTATATGAAGTTTAAAGTATAATAACACCAACAGCTGTGCGTTACAATACTAAAACAATACTAAAACTAAACAACTGTTAATTTTGGATGATATAGAAAGATGCATGAATTAACACACATCATACTAAATTACATATGCTACCAACATATAAACACACTTAAAGAGGAACTACAAAAATGTGTGTTCAATCTGTAAAAGTTTTTTACAGCTAATAGCAAAAACATAGTTAAAAACAAGTTAAAAAAGAATATAACTTAACTTTTAAATTATGATTCACTACAATTAAATTTTTTTCTTGCTATTTTGCCACAAAATTGTACCAAATCAGCTTCAATTGTATCAAAATTTGGCTCGAAATTTAAATAGGACAAATTATTATGCAAGGGTATTATAGTAGAGAGGTATTATACTAGAATATTTAAAAGTAATGATAATTGACCTTGAAATTCTGATTTATGTTGCTAATTTACTAACAATTAAAACAAAAAGCTGGTTACTCCACAATCTCCAGCAGGTGCTTGAAACTCCACCAAAATAACCGGAAATTAACCCGATAGAGAAGGGCTAGAATTATATGGACGAATAATTAAAAAGTCATCTAATTACCAAATAAAAAAATCTGCAGTGGCCTTCACTCAACTTTACTATACCCAATGGAAACAGATATTTTTTTGGATATATTACATATAGAATTTAAGTTCAAAGTATATTCGAATCGAAAAACTAATTATTTTCAGTTTAAGGTGTTAAGTAAACTACCCCTTGCCCCTTCCCGATTATGGCAAAATCTCCGTATACCAAAGGCACATACTGAATTTCATTTTGATATGTTATACGGTATGACCTGTATAGCGTTGGGAGTAAGTAAACTATCCCTGCGGCCCTATGTTCCACTGGGAATTAAAGCTTTTTATCTCCATATACCAAAGGCACGTACTAAATTTCATTTTAATATTTCATATGGTATGACATGAGTGTTAACAAAATTTGGGGGTAAGGAAACTACCCTTGTCCCCCTCCCTATTATACCAAAAACTATATAAGTCTTCATCTCCATATACCAAAGGCACATTCTAAATTTCATTTTGATATGTCAAACGATATGACCTTTACAAACTCCACAAAAATATTGCCATACATACCCAACAAAACCCAGAGACATTATCGCGAAAATAGCCAAAATGGATTCAGGAGACCTCAAAATGTCGAAATCCCGACCTCGATTTTTTTTCACGATTGCTACACTTTACATTATACTACGTATGGTAAGGTAAGAAGCCCTTATTGACAAAATTTTTTTATGAAATTGTACCCAAAAATCATGAGGTATACAAGTGTGCCACTGATGTTTCGATTTTGCCAAATTTGGTACAATTGTACCACAAATCCCAACTCTGGTTAAAATTATATTGAAAATTGGCTTAAATAAGTCATAAACACTGCATATTTGCACCCAAGCTCTAATTTTGTTTGATTAATTCTCATTTTAAATAACACTAGAAATTTATAATTATGTTGAGCTTTAGGTCTTTTATCATAAAGATTAAAAACACATAATTATAAAATTATTCAAAAGCTCAAAAATTACAATAATTAATTAATAACACCTGAACTTTTTTATGTACCTTTACCAACCATTCAATTGTTTTTAAGTGAACTGAGAACTAAATCTGAGAACAATATTATGGGTTAAGTTGAGTTAGTATAACTTCAGAAAAATATGAATCTTTATTTTAATTTTATGATCATATTTATAGAGTGGTAAATTGCTAGGCCTGGTCAAAACTTATTAGAGAAAAGTGATATATAATAAATAACAGCAATCGTTTCCCTTCGTAATATTTTTTTGTAAATATTGAATGCAATGAAAGGCTTGCTAAATCGAAGGTCTATTGACAATTTTCATTATGAGGCTTGACTTTTTTTCCGCACAGTAGCTTTCAATGTAACACTGCTCCCGTTAACTGTCACTGGACTGCTGTCGGGATTTGACCAAGATGCATCTATAAGTTTGTTTTTGACAGCCACTTAAGGAAAACAAAGTAGGCTTTTTAAGGAAAATGGAAAAAAATAAATATATTGCGCTGATTCAAAACTATTTTTTACGGCTTGACGGGGAATACATCGTCAATTTCAATGCTTAAGAAGTGCCTTATCCCAGTCGTACTAGTGCAAATGATGACACACATTTAAGTCCCCCAAAAGATGAGGTCCGTAGAATTATTATGGACGAGCGGAGAATGATACTGCGTAGGGTGGTTTAGGATGTAGGCATCTCGACCAAGCAGGTATACCACATTTGATAATCGGATACGAAAAAGCTATTTGCGATCATAAGCACAATCTTTAGGCGCAATTAAATGAGATTTCAAGTCGTTTTGTAACTGGTCAAAATTTGAATCCCTTACAATATACCTGGGACAAAGAACCGACGAATATCGTAAATCGATAAAGTATAGCCACTATGTAAAATAAATAAATTGGACTTTAAATACGTATCAGCATACTCTCTAGATTAAGATCATTACGCTTCTTGGCTGGGTAGAAAAAGATTTGGGAATCCTAAGAGGAAATGTTAGGTAGTCAGGATATAGGAAAGCGATGTAATGTACACATATTTTCTAGAATCTCATGCGGCGATTTGATAGTATTTCTCTGTAAAATCACAAGGTCCAAGTGTTCAGAATGTAGAAACTTTGTCTTTCTCTCAACTGTGTTCCGATCAGTTGGAGAAATGTAAGAGTGATTTTCATCGCAACAACTGAAAGGAGAAATCATGCAAAGTACTTTGGTATAATAAGTTTCCCGCTCAAGCCGCTAGATGTTTATATAAGGCAGCGACTTATATATTCTTAGAAATTCTCGGATGCCTATGATTATAAGAATATTATCTATAATGAAATCATAAAATCACTGTATGTATTATACTTCTCGAAATTGACAATAAGGGGCTTGAATTTGTAGCATATACAGAATAATGGTATCGGGGATGTTTATGGACATGCTTAGCAACTGGACTACTTACTGAGTATTTAGTCTAGGAGTAAACCCAAATAAGACGGAACTTGTGCTATTTATCACAAAAACTAGAGTTAAAAATTTAATTCTCCACGACCATGAGGCCAGGAACTGTCTTTATCGATAAACGAATTAAGACTACTGGCACGAGACTGGAATAAGTGGAAATCTTTTGTAGAAAACTTAAGCTCCTAAACATGGAGTATAGATTTAAATAATAATAATAAATGATGGACTCCAAACTATCGTTGAAGGCCTTCATTTATTTATTTCAGCAGCAATGCAAGAGCGGTAAAATAACTTATAGTTATTTTCAATTTCGATTACTAAATGCACTATGGTCATTTGTTTTTAGTTTTTATGTTATAAATTGTTTGCATAATTATAATAAAAACACGTTAAAGTTTATGTTTGTTATTCTTTCGTTCTAGTTAAAAAAACAAACTTCTCTTAGGAAAAGAAAGTCATTTGTTTATGTCATTATTATTACCATCATTAGCAGTGAATATTGTGCATTTTAACTTTGTTTATCTTTTGTTTATAGCCAACGCCTTTTCCTAAACTAATTAACGAACATTGCACTATAAACTTTTACTAACAACCACAAAGCATCAACAATCAAGGCAACCCCTTGGACAATTCTGTTTCACTATATTTCAAAGAGAACTTATTTTAGCTAAAATACTAATTACTTAATAAAAAAAATCCTACCCATATAATGCTTCACCAGTGATAATAACTTATGCAAAAACAAAAAAAAAAATTATAAAAAGATAGGGAAGCAGATGAAGATTTAGCCAACAGATTATACTTGCAGTTCGTGTGCTACCCTGGGTAAATTCTGAAATTTCTCTCAAAGTCTAAAAAGTACAAAGTAACTGCAGCATAAAGTCGCCTCTTCTTGACTGATGTGAAACATGGAAATTCACTGAATCAATAATATCAAAACTACAAGTGTTTGTAAACAAATGCTTACATATGTTGGCTTAAGCGCATGACAAAAGCTGATCTCTTGTCAATTAGCAAGCAAACTCCTATTGCTTATGAAATCTGCCGCTGATCATGGTATAATAATGCAGGTATATGCAAGGCGAAATCAAAAAAACTAAGCAACCTGTTTTTGCCCGAATGTGTCAAAATATTTTACTAAAATGTAAAGAAAAATATAAATAACATGAGCTGTGTTCGCAAACACTTCTAAGACAAATTATTTATTATACAAAAAAAAAATTAAACATTGTAATAAAAATTAAAACTGTTTTCTTTTTTAAATAATTAAAATAAATTATATGTAAAAGCAAGCGTTTTCAATAAAAGGTTTTAAATATTTATTTTATATTTGTTTAACATAAGTAATGATATTTAATTTAAAAGTTAAAATTTATAAAGATCAAGCACCAAAATCATTCTGATCCAGATTAAAATTGCTTAAGTTCAGTTTTCAAAGTTATTTTGGTTATTCACCTGTACAAGCCACAATATAAAGATAACCAAGATAAAATGTCATTATTCTAAAGAGCCCTTACATTGTGGGTTCCAATACACGACTGCTGTGTAGGCTTCGCCTTCATTTAGAAGCTCTGTAGATATACAGGAACCCTGCAGACATAGGAAGGACACCTAAATAACTATGAACTACTTGTGTACTAAATCTAAAGAGCCAAGTCGATATTACTGTTTTAAGCAAGTCAGGAATTGAATGGGCTGCCTGCCTAAGGCCCTAGCAGCAGGATCAAGCATGTTATTTTATTGTCTTCAGGTTATGCCGAGTACCAAATTTCCGCCTACGAGAACTGATTTAAATTTAGTTGAAAAGTCTTACTTAAAAAACATACAAATTTTTTTTCCTTAAGTAAACATTGCAAGTTAAATTAAGGATTGAATAAAATACAGCAATTAGTTCACAATACACTGATTAATATAAAAAAGAATTATATATTTTTAGAAATTATTACTAATTTTTAAGTGCGCGAACAGAGTTTTATACAAGGTTTGACATTTCCAGATAAGAAAATTTAAACAGCTGTTCTAACAGTTTTACCTGTATTATTATACCATGCCGCTGACTATAGAATGGATTCGCCATACGCTGCATAAAGACATCTCGAACAAAGCGAAGGCTACCTTACATTGGAATCCTCAAAGTAGACGAAATTTGGGACGCCATAGAACGACATGTAGAGAATCGGTAGCTGTGGTGCGTCGACAATGTGGTCACAAATCCGATAATAGATTCTGGTGCTATATAAAATTAAATTTACTTCGTTTTTCTTTAATATTAATTAGAGAGACTAAAACAAACTTAAGCTTGAGATCAAATGTCAGTTGTATGTAAAATAAATAGTTCGACTAGTTTAAAATTTTTAAGTATTCAAGATTTTTTATCTTTTAGTTTTTATTGAGGCAACACTGTTTGCCGCAAAATAAAAATCAAACAAAAATATTATTAGATCCAAACAAAAAATTTCTAAAATCGAAAAATATCAAACAACCAAAATATTTTGTTAATAAAATTTTCTGTGTTTTCACTAACGAACAGTGAAGGCTGTAGCTGCCTGCACCAGTGAACCGATCTTTCTGTAATTTTCACAGTGTCTTATTAGATATACGGTTGGTAAAATACGTATTTTTTGCTATTCGACGTGGGCGTGGAACCTCCCATATAAAGTAATATTTATCATCGTGTAGCTTGTTAATAGTAATAGGTACCGCCTTTAAATTTTGCAACTGTAACTCCTATATTCACGTACATATTCACGTACATATTTTAGGGAAAGATAGATTAGATTGGAATAGTGAGTGTGGTACCTCCCATACAAAGTCAAAAAATATTATCCTGTCTAGAGTACTGAATTAGATAGCACCTTCGAATTACGCACCAGTAACGTACATAGTCAAACTAAATACAGGCTGAATTAGAATAGTGGGCCATAAAAAGTGAAAAGTTATTATCGTTTTATTGGCAAACTACAATAGGGAGAGCCTTAAAGCTTTACACGAGTAACTCCTATGCTGAAAAATTAGTGAAAAATTATTCTTCTTAAAACTTTGCACAAGTAACCCCCAGAGTAATGTGCATAGTCTAGAAAAATAAAGACTGAATGCTAACTCCTGGAGAACTACAATAGGTAGAGTCTTGAAACTTTGCACGAGTAACCCTAGAGTAATGTGCATTGTCTAGTAAAATACAGACTGGATTAGGAAAGTGGGAGTGGTACCTCCCATAAAAAGTTATTATCGTTTTAATACGTATAGTCTAGCAAAAAGCAGATTGGATAGGAACAGTGAGCGTCCTACCTTGCATATAAACTAAAACATTTTCGATGTGAGAATAGTGTGCCTTTTCAAGTTAAAGGTTGGCCATACTTTTCTTCCAAGTGTTTATTGTAGCTAGTTTTCTATAAAAATTTATTTCAAAAAATTAAAATTCCTGTATACACCTTCACAAAAATAAATTTAAATAAATACTTTGCCAATCAAAATATGCTTATTTCAAATAAATCCATTTTTCCAGTCGATGTTTAAAATTAAGTCAAACAAAATATTTGAATTGGTTAAAATATCATTGGTTCAAAATAAATCGCTTTATTATGAACTGATTTTTATTCAAAAATAGAATAAAATAAAAATAGACAAGTAAAAGTGCTATATTCGGCCGTGCCGAATCTTCTATACGCTTCACCACGGTGATTTGATTTATACAGGCATGTACAGCATTATCCATATTGTTGACTCTTTACTTAAATAAATTCGTATGAGAAAAAATTATTATTCATGAGTTAAAAAAATAGAAGACAAATGAAAACAAATTCCGTTTGCTACAATTGTCGCCGTGTTGTCAGCTACTTAATGATATTGAAGACGACAGCTACATCGTAAACTTTGACATTGTTGTAGAAATACTTATTTTGCTTTTATAAAATTAAAAAACTTTTTCAAAAAATTATAAATATTTTCTCCAAAACTTTTTTTTGCATATGAATTTTCAATTTGCAATTTTGTGACATTTTCTTTTGTTGAATAAAATAGAAATTAGCCTAAGTTGACGACAGCCACAACGTTTTTGACGGTTTGTAGTCGGTATTCTGATGATGTCTATGTGTTTAATGCACCTAGGTTTTAAAACAGAGATATCATCTATTTAAAAATCAAACGCATTTAAAAAAATGTTACTCTATATACACACATACATACATGTATGTATATTCTTAATATTAAATATATGTTATGTTACAGTCATGATTTTCATTTTCAAAGAAATATTGAAATTTTTGTTTTAATTTTTCGAAAATTGTGTGTAAAATTTTTTTGTAAAAATATTTTTTTAAAAATTTTTTGTAAAATTTTATTCGAAAATTTTTTGGAAAATTTTTTAAAAAAATTTTTTTTCAAATATTTTTCTGTAAAATATTTTTTTGAAAATGCTTTGTAAATTTTTTTGTAAATATTTTTGAAAAAAAATTTTAAAATTTTTTTTTTAAATTTGATTGAAATTTTTTTGTTAAATTTTGGACCTTTCTCCAATCTATATTGAGTTAGAATGGTCAGACTAAAGCAAAAAGAAATCCTTACAAAAAAAAAATTTCAAAATATTGACACATGGGGGTCCTTTTAACTGCTCCTATTTGTTGGGTACCCTGTGGGTCCATTGGCTAACACTATGCATATTGCTTTTTATTAAGGTCTCTAATACAAATCAAGTTGAAAAACCCTACCAATCTAAAAACAAACAAAAATCGCCCCTCGCAGGGGCTTATTGATCCTCCGAGATCTGTATGCACTCCTTGCGATCTACCTGTCGCAGTCTAATATTTATTTGACAAAAAAAGGCAAAACAGAATCATTAAAGTCGAAAAAAATTTAAAAAAAACGTAAAAAAATATAGGTGGGCGTGGTTTTTGGCTCGTAGCTTCCAAAGGAATGATCCGATGTTGCTGAATTGCCAAAATTTTCGAAACTATGCCTGATAGATTGGTGTGCTTAAATTTTTTGTATCTTTTCTGGTGCCTTGGCAAATGACATTACCACACTAACACGGACAGGCGGACAGACGGACATCGCTTAATCAACTTCTCTATGTATAAGGATCCAGAATATATATACTTTATGGGGTCGGAAATGAATATTGTAGAAATTACACACGGAATGACAAACTTATATATACCCTTCCCACCTGTGGTGAAGGGTATAAAAAAGTCAGCGTATAGTTTAAGTTTCATGTTTAAGTTTTACTTTTTGCGTTGTTTTTACAAAGAGAAAATTTATTTGTAATATTTTGCTAACCACATGACCAATGTTTTGATCAAAAGACTTTAATAACATTTTTCAATTATATTTTAAATAATTTTAGTTAAACTCTGCAGCCAGACACAATATTATACACAGAACTGAAATCGTATTTATGTGTGTGTAGCAGTAGTCAGTGTTTTGAACGTATTACATACATTTGTCTATTAAATTTGTTTATGGCTAAAACCATTTCAACACTCAGAAATAAAGTTAATTCCTATAAATGTATTTTTTTGGTCAACCTAGTAAAACTAGAAAACACCAAATATTAGCCTCAAATATTGGTGTTCAAATACACATGTACGCAATAACAAGTTAAAAGGGATGTAATCGTACACATATGCGAATGCTCGAATAGTTTACACTCAAATAAAACGTTTCGTTAATTAATTGATGAGTATTCTTTATTTTTTCTTAAGTTTCTATTGATTCAAAAACAAGGAGTTGTTTCTATTTTGCCTTTCGGCTTCAAAAGATAACTTATACAACGTCAGTATCAGCTTAAATTTCTAAAGTACTTTTAAAGTACCGTCATAAATCAAGACCGAAATTTTTGGATTAAAAATGTAAAATTATTAGCTTTTCATTCTTCAACTAGATCTATAAAATGAATATTTATGATCCCGTCTAGAAAAGAAAATATACAAAGTTTTTTTTGTAGTTACAAAATTTTTCTAATTTATGACCGACATGTTTATTTTACTACTACGAAGAATGCCTACATGCATGATATAATAATACAAGGTAGTTCCATTTCAAAAATGTTTGAAGTTTGCCGGAATTATTGAAGTATGTTTTTATGTAAACAGCAAAAAAAGTGTTGCCACAAGTAGAAACGAAAAAAAAAATTGTTTTGTAAATTATTATAAAAAAGTGTGTAATTTACATAAATAACATAAAATAAAAACGTACTTTGGTTTCATAATGAAACTTATGAGGAATAAATCTTGTTGTAGATTATAATTTCCTTAACCTTTTATAGGTACACTTTTATATTGAGAATAAAAATTATATTACAATCTTATTTAAGCTGCATGCTAATTGACCATATGAAAAATCGCCACAAAACAAAAATTAAAAATCGCCAAACGAATAATTACCGTAAAAAAATGGAAATTTTGCAAAAAAAAAATATGAAAAGTGCAATACTGGCAGTAAGTGCATTGATTTTTTTTAATTCTAATAAATCTTTAATGTTAACAATTCTGTAATTTAAGGTAAACAACGTAACTACTTAGTTAGTTTTTAGGACTTCAAACCGTTGTTTTTACACTCTTATTGATGAATTTCCTGAGAATCACCCCTATTCCATTTGGCGTCGTCCACACAATATAGGTTGGTATTCTCTTTGTGGACATAACATTTAATGATGAGTTTTTAATTTTATTTGTTATTTGGAAGAATATGTGACGTTAAAATTTTGTTGTATCGACGACGATTTCATCGCCTTGGTTTATAAAATTCAAAGTGGAAAAGATTTAAATACAATACTGTTGTCATACCTTTCGGTGAAGACCGTCGTCACTGGCTGTTGTTTTGGTACGTTTGGCGAGCGCTTTCGATGTAAAGACATCATTTTCAAGCCGCGTTTAAAATGGTACTGGAGAGTTAGTATTATCTGCTTTAGTATAAATAATAATGAGTTTAGGTAATTGTTCATTATGGTGGTGTTTATTTAAATGGTGTTGTACAGTTAGATTGCTTGCTACCTGATATATTTATATGAGGTCAGTTGATAATTTAGTATTTTCGTCCTTTATTGTTAGCTAGGTAAGTGTGTCCGTCTGCAGGTGTTTATCGTTTGTTAGAATGTTTTAGAAGTTTTAGTGGTGTGAAAATTGTATCTGAGGTTGTGTTTACCTGTTCGTTAATAATATCTCCGTTAAAAGTTCGCGTTTTGTAGATTTCCATGTTTTCAAGAATGTCTAGTCTTCGTCTTTTTTGCTAGGATGTAGCAATGTCATACATTCATCTATTTTCCTTGGTATATGCTCGTGAGTTTCAAGGTGTAGTGCAAAGTTGGAGTCCTCTCTTTTTCGTTTGTACGAGCGCATGAGTTCTGTATATCTTGTTTTTAGTGTTCGTCCCGTTTGTCCTATATATGTATGGTTGCAGGTGCAAGTAAGTCTGTATACTCCGCTATTGTTAAATTTGTCGGTTGTTTCTGTTGATGTCGTGAGATTATGTCGTAGAGTGTTGCTGGTTTTCAATACTATAAGTAGTCCCTCCTTCTGAAAGAGGTTAGTTAACCTATATATTTCTGGTTCTGTGTAGGTGAAAACGTGTCGACGTGGTGTTGTATTAGTTGACTCTTCGTCTTTTCTCCCTCCGTTCCTAGTGCTGTATTGTCTTAGTAGTTTGTCGATAGTACTGCTTTTGTAACCGTTATTTTTAGCTATAGCGTAAATTGTGCTAAGTTCTTTGTTGTACTTATCCGGACTGAGTGGGATTATTTTAAGTCTGTGTATCATATGTCTAAATGCTGCGAGTTTATGTTGCATAGGATGGTTTGATGTGACATGGATAGTAGTGTCTGTTGTGGTTGGTTTTCTATAAATGTCAAAGGCTAAAGAGTTAGTTCCTCTTGTTATTGTAATGTCAAGATAATGTAAAGATTTGTCTTTTTCCTTTTCCATTGTGAAGGTAATGTTTTTATGAAAAGTGTTTAAGTCTGTCAGGATTTCTTCTTAATAAGAAAACGGGAACTTAGACACATTTGTCAGATATAGGGATAAAAAAACTGTATTACTATTAATTTAAACTAAAACAATTTTCGTTTGTTTACTTACATATATAAACGCAAAATGGGATTTCACAAAGTATGTGATATGGTAGCACAAATTTAAATAATTCCCGCAAATGTCAGAACGTTAATATGGCGACAAAAAGAGAGAATGGAATTACCTTCTATTATTATATCATGCCTACATGCATACTAATAAATTCATACGCTTTTGATATGTATGTAATCCAAAATAGCCTTTAATTCTCTTATGCATTTAAAATCATGTTAACAAATTATTTACGCAACACTGAATACCAAACACATATTTAAATCTAACACTTTGTAAAAAAAAAGAAAGAAAAAAAATATATCAAAGTCACCTTTGGAAAAAAGGGCAAAAGTATTTTAAATTAATTTCATTATAAGAAAATTCTGTACATTTAAAGACGTAAAATAATTTGAGAAATAAAAAAGAAATCAACGATAAAAAAGAGTAGATTCTTGAAAGCTATTTGACTAGCACTTACATATGCATATGAACGCATAACGCATTATAAGTAGGACACGAAGACTCTTAAGGTATGGAAAAATTGGCTTTCTTGGAATAGCGCAATTCTAAAAAAACTGTCTTTCCCCCTAGGATCATCATAACTGTCTTTTTGTATTACCCAAATTGGAACAAGCTGGATTTTAATTTGGGAAAAGTTGCCAAGGGCAATACAAAGCAACAAAATGTTGGTTCAAGATAAAAAATGTATCTTCAATGCTAGTTGAGCAGTACTAAATACTTCATCATAACCAATTTTCAAACAAACATAAACGCGTTGTGTACTGAAGAATCGCTTAATTAAATGAATAAAAACAAGCAATATACTAAAATACTAAAATCCGTGACACCTAATTAATAAATTTTTCTTAACTCTAAAAGTCAACTAACTACAATTTATTTATTTTCTAGCAAAATGTTTGCTTAAAACAAAATAAAAATATCTATAATTACTCTCCTATATAACAAAATTTTGTAACATGTTGTTTATTTCATAAAATTATTTACATCTAAACACTTTTTACAAAGAAAAAATATCTTTAGAATCTAACTACATTCATAAATAAAAATTAAAACAAAAAAAAAAAATTGAAACCAAAAGCATACATTGCAGTTGGATACACCACTTTTTTGACATATTGTTATCTATAACTGAAATTTGAAAAGAAGAATATTTCTTTTATAAATTAAATTAGCTATCCCCGATATGCTTCGCTACACCCATCCAAAAAAAAAAAAAAAAATACAATAAACACTTGGAAGAAATGTATGACCAACCTTTAACTCGAAATGTACGATATTCTCAAGTCAAAAATGTTCCCATTCAACCTGTTTTTTGCTAGGCTATACGTATTAATACGATAACATTTTTTTACTTTTAATGGGATGTGCCACTCCCAGTATTCTTATCCAGTCTGTATTTTGCTAGAATATGCACATTAGTATGAGGGTTACTTGTGCAAAGTTTCAAGATTATACCTAATGTAGTTCTCTAGGTTCGCGATAATAATATTTCACTTAATACAAGGCGTTACCTATTTCAGTTCTCTAGATACAGAATAATAATTTTTCTCTTTGTATAGGAGGTACCACGCCCACTGTCCCAATTCATTCTGTATTAAGCCTACTCTTGCAAAGTTTCAAGGCGCCATGTATTGCAGTTCGCCAGGAACACGATAATAATTTTTCACTTTGTATGGGCGGTACCACGCCAACTATTCCGGCTATAACTCATGAACCAATACACAAACAGAGACCGTTTATACATAAAAACCTTGGTATTGACGTCACCTTTTATATAAACTTTGCAGAAACGAAATCAGTTCACGCACTCCAGAGAACAACAATTACTAACACAATGCAACTTTTTTTATATATATTATATAAATTAAATATAAAGATTTTAAAACAATATATTCAAAACTGCCTTCTTAAGTAATGTGCAGCTGTGCTGCTCAAAACAAGTGAATACTACCAAACAAAAAAATCAAAGAGGTAAAATAAAAATTAACTGTAAAGCACATGCTACAAATACTTTAAAAACATATATAAAAGGAATAATAAAAGTGTGCTGCAACATCATTCTAAGTATAAATGTATGTAAGTATGTGTATATATGTTTGTGTATTTGAGTTTTTGGTAATTCTTTGGGGTTTAAATTAAGTTCTTTGTTTTGTTAACTTTAACTTAAAAGACCTTTCACCTGCGCCAAAAGTGGAATATTTCGTTTGAATTTTAAACCACTATAGATCAATACATAGATAAATTGTACAGCATATTGCTAGTAGAAAGAGAAATATGTCTTTGGGAATACAATAGTGTTTGTATACCATACGAGTAAGAGTGAAAAGAGTTTAACATTATGTACAGTCTGTCAAGAAATTGTTTTTACAAAGTGAAAAAGTTTTGGTTTTGACTTTTATAATAGAATATGTAAACTTACAAATACATTAAAAAGAAAATCCAAAGAAAAAAGGATAAAAAACAAGACTAAAAACAGAAACACTTCCGGAAATTTGTTGTCAAGAAAGTGTTTTTACATACTAAGATAAGATAATTTTCAACTGGATAAACCAGTCAGGACTTTGAGCAGGAGTTTACATTATTTTGCCAGAAGAGCCTTATGTTTAGGGTCATTATCCTGATAAAATTTTAAATTCGGCTTTCTATCAGTATAAATGCTATATTTGACCTGTTTTTTTTTAAAGTGGTATAAGTCCATTTTTTCCTATATTGAGTTATTTAAAGATTTGCAAGTGATGTCTTTTACACTATACACCTTTTAAATTTAATTATGAAATAATATTAACTAAAACTATTTGAAAAAATTAACGTTTTTTTAGCTCCACACGGACTTATACCACTTTCAAAAATAACATATTACATGAAATAAAAACATAAGCAAATTTAAGTCCATATTTTTTTTACATAAGCTTTACTAAAATGGATTTTTATGTAAGAAGTAATAGTTAAAATGAAGACATTTAAATACACGAATAACCAAGTTTATTACGAACTAATTTCAGTTTTATTAAAAATCGAAAAAAGCAAATCATTTCGTTAAAATGTTTAAATAAAAGAGAAGATATTTTATACCTAGTTTTCTTTTACAGTTAGTATATTGGAGTATTTATGGTGAATATGTGGTATATAAGGTAAAAAACTTATCATATTTCTCTCTGGTTATGCTCCTTGAAATTTTAAAAAGTGGTAACATGTTAATTAAGGTTTTTTGATATTCCCTTTTTTCCAAAAAATAAATAAAAAAGTTTCTAAACCGCCTCTGTTCAATATCTTGTCTTGGCATATTCCTTTGCTTGATTTTTTATTTTATTTGAAGTGTGATACTGTATAAACGAAATATTATCTTACGTTAGATTTTTTAACAATCACAACAACTCTCATTTGATTTGTTTGTTACAAAATCCAATGCAAATCTTAATGGTCAGTATAATAGTGTGAAACGGGCTTTGTAATATTTGCATCAGCGTGCACTAAAGTAACAATATTCAATAATAATTCTAAGAAAGTTGTATTAATTATAATTATTAGGAATGGACTTATTTCACTTTAAAAAGAAATATTTGTTGTACAGCAAAATTGTTTTTGTTTATTTTATGCCAAAATATAACTCTATCGAAATTGTGATTGCAAAAATGGAGAGAAGGGGTCTATAGCTCATTTAAATTGCCGTTAACTTTATTTTGAAAAAGTAGACTTATACCACTTTCAAAAATACCAGCTCATTTATTGACCCTGTAAATTAGATGACCACTTAATATATTCAGATACTGATTCGCAACCATTGTGTTTAAAATAAAACAAATAAATCCAACTCCCTTACTATATATGGACCTACAAACATTACAGAATGTATACCAAAATTTTTTACTGGAAATATGTTACGACTTTCTAACACTCTTAGGGGTTTTCCCATACTCTATTGGGCCCAATGCTATAGAAATGCAACATCTGGATCTCTTCGTAAAATATTTCGACATTCCAGTAGTCGATAGGTTCGGAAGTATGCATTACAGCAAGAAATAATCACTTTTCTTTGTGTTGCATTGTAAGCAATGGTTTCTTTCGAGCTACTTTTGATGAATATCCATTCTACTGAAATACTTGCCTTACCATTTCGTGGCAGACTTTCACGCTACATTCTTCTCTTAGTTAGATTGAAGTTGTTTTTGTGGATATCAAAGGACTTTCATCTACCTTCTTCCTTAAAATACGTTCTGTTTTCTCCAATATTTTGCGAGGGTGGCTAGATGAAAGCCCTAATGTGAGCCTATTTTAATTTATATTGCGACTTTAAATATGGGAAAAAGGGGAAAATATTTATTTTAGACACTAGCAGAATATAACATATTTTCTATATTGCTACATCCTTCTTCGTATGTATCTACTATGGGTAGTGTTTTTAAAAATATTCTCCACAAATTGAACACCTGATTTGTAAAAGTTATTCATTCAGTCGTTTTCTACAATTAAAACACACATTTCAGGTGCACGCTGTTATTCCAACATACTTTTTTTTATTTATTTAGCTATTGATATTCTAAATACAAATCAATAACATAAAATCTATATTTTCACATAATCAACAATTTTTTTTAAATATAAAAATATTGTTTTCATGTTTTATTTCTAATGGTATATCATTATATAGTTTAAGACCATTGTAAAATAATAAATTTTAAAAATAATTTGTTCTTCTAAAGTTTGTCTAAAATCTCCCATAAATTGTAGGGTTGAACTTCCACAACTTAAACCAACTGCTTCTTCACGTAATTCGGCAGCATTCCATTTTTCTTTTTAAATATAAACATTAATACATTTCTTATAAGCCTTTGATTTACCATTGTAACATATTTCTTCGGTGAGTTAATCTATTACAGAATAAAGTTATAGAAAAAAGTTATTTTCGTTGTAATCTTTTTGCAAACGTAGTCATAGTGTAAATCATGCTTTAAATTTTTATCAATTACTATACCAATGTACTTTATTTCATCGACTTGTTCACCATCAATAACTATTCTGTCATTTGTTGTTCCATTAATTACCATTGTCTTTGTTTTATCTGTGTTAAGCTTCAATTTGTTCATTTTAAGGTACTTCTTGACTCTTATCAACTCATTGTTTTAAATTCACACACATTCTTAAGGTGATTAATACATCATCCGTGAACATACAAACATTAGCATTTTGTAATACGTTTTCAAGATCATTACTATATATAAGAAAAAGTAGAGTTCCAAATACTGCTCCCTGAGGCACACCAAAATTAATTTCTCTTACTCTTGATAAATATTCGCAACAATTCGTTCTTTGTCTTCTGTTTTGCAAATATTTTTTAAGCCAATTGCTTTCGTATCTACATACAGTTTTCGAGGCTAGTATTCCAGTCGCTGGGGCTTGTTAGAGATCTGAAAATAGAAGAAATCGATTTTAGCGATCTCATAAGTGACCTGCAAATCACGCAAAATAGACGGCTATAGTTCATACCCAAATGCTGCTGCTTTAGAGGCCACCGAAGAGAGGTAGAATTTAAGTGATTTCTAACCATAAAATAAAGGGATAAAGCTCTGCCCTGAAAGCCATGAAACATTTCCTCTTATGCATTAGAAGGTACATAAGAATGGTGGTGTTCGTAACGTTCTCACCAGGGTTCAGAAGTTTTCATTTATAAACATTGAAATATAAACATTTATGATATTCATGTGTGATTGGTGATACATTAGCTTCTTCTCATTAATACTGTTTTAGAAGAGTTCATTTATGAAATTTCACACTTCTTACACTTTGTTACTGCATACGCCGGCAGTTGGTCATCACAAAATGTTTGCATATACATGCATAGATACACACTTACATACAATTATGGAAATGCTTAATGAGAACATTTTTTCACAATCTTAATAAATAAACTGCAAATTCTCATAGTCGTATAAACAAAATATATTTTTATTTATTCACTTTTGAATACAAAGGAAAAAAATAAATCATTTCACTCATAAATGAACAAACACGAAATATTTCTTAGTCTCTCACACATGAATGAAAAGAAGCAGAAAAAACAAAAATATACATAATCACACACATGAGTGAACATTTCGGTACTATGGTTCTCACCCAGTGCTGCGACTACAAATAATAGATGGGGCTTCATGGTAAGGCACTGACGTAAGTATTTATTAAGCTTTAAATAAACTTGCAGTTCATCTCTTACTTTGATTTTCAACACCAAATCATCAGCTTGCATCACAACTAAAAGAGCATAAAAATCAATAATCCCATTAAGCAAATCTTAGCTCTTTTACTAAAAGTTCTCGGAATGAATATTTGCGTTTTCAGCTAAATCTCTATCTGATTAGAACACATATGCAAGTGAAAACAAAGTGTCATGAGGCAACTTTTGTTAAAAACAATGTAGATTCAGTTAATCACGTTACTTTTGCCATTCACTTTACAACAGCAAGAATAGGCCTGGTTTTGCCTGATACACTTGTCTGAAGAAATTCTGTTCCAATAATGGCTGCAAACTTAAATTAAATATTAAGTGCGGTATATGCACCTGAATTAACATTTCATACTCTGGTAAAAAAAACTATTGCAAGTAATTTTGAAATAAGTCTAAGCAAAAACTAACTTCTGTATTAAACGTATATCTCTCACTTAAAGCCAAAATAATGGTATTATTTTAATTTCTTAAGTTTTTATTTCCAATTTTTACTGTTTTTAGTTTTTTGTCTTTTTAACGATGTAACAGAAGGGCACCTTATGTCTTTTTAGCAGATGTATGGGTATGAGTGTTTTAAATAAAAACTTTACTTGAGTTTACAACACATGCCGCCTGATACATGTGTTTCGATGAAGTTTTTATGAATGTCTGTAATGTTTCATGCAAGTTTAGGTTCCTTTTCACAACATTGTATTGGCTTTTGTTTTGTTTAAGTTATCACATAAGGCCATCATCTACTTCCTTGGCACTCGTATACTTACTCATGGGTAAATGTGTGCTTTCTAACTTTACTTTTTCTGCTGAAGGGTAAAATAACAAAATATTGAAAACATCAATTTTTTATTTTTTTTAATTTTGTTTCTACGGTTGCACTGTAAAGGGAATAAAATTTGTCAGTTAAGTTCATTATAATTTTTGTCATTCTTTGTTTTATTTTGTTATCCTGTTTATTAGTTATCTTTGAATAATTTAAATTTTAACATCCTCATCATCATTCTTAAGGTAAGGAATTTTTAGTACTGTTTAATAAACCAAGGTTATGTTATATATTTCATAAAGTAAATATAATTATTTATTGATTAAAGAGAAAATATTTAAGAATACAGGTTATGTGGTATTTTTCTAAATTTTTAATATTTAATTTTTTTTGTCGAATTATGTATTAACAACAGTTCTGTTTTTGGCGTTGATAAGTGCGGACGCGATTTTTTTAGCTCGCATAAACAAAAAACAAAACATACATTGTGTGAATAATTTCAAACAAAAACAAAAAAACAAACCTGTTTTAATACAACAACAAAGTTGTCTGTAATTTTTTTTCTTTCTTTCTCTTTATTTTTTACAACGGCATATTGAATTGCTACTTTAAAAATAAAACAAAAACAATAAGGGCTAATGAGCCTCTTTAATTTAAGCAAAAAAAATGTAGACAATATTGTATTAAATAAAGACAAAAAAACTGAAAATAATTTGTGTGTAAATTCTACGCAAGTTATACGTGCCCAATCTTGTTCGTCGCTTTTGCTAAGCGTTGACAATAATATAACTACAAACAAGTCGCCTTCTGAACACAGTGTTACCAACAGTAATATGGATAGTGCAGAAAAACCTAAGACTCAAGTGGGAATGGACAGATTATAACTGTGTTGAAAAGAGGTCGAAGCCCTAAATCTTCGCAGATTGCACCAATGTCCAAAGTACTTAAAGAAAAGCAGGCTAACGGAATAAGTTCCCAAAATCGTTTTGCTATTTTAGATAACGAAACAAGTGAACAAAAAACGGCACCCAAGTCGTTTAAACCACCACCAATTTTTTTAAGGGAAAAAAATTCGAATGAATTAATCAATAAGTTAATTTCAGTTATCGGGGAAAATTCATTCTATGTAATTCCAATCAAGCGTGGTAACATTGATGAAACAAAAATTCATTTTATAGACGAAAGTAGTTATCGTAAAGCAGTAAAGGAGTTTGAAAGCTGCAATAAGAACTTTTATACCTATCAGCTGAAGAGTAGCAAAGGTCTACAGGTAGTCATCAAAGGTGTAGACTCATATGTTAATCCAGTGGAAATAAAAGCTGGCCTCCAAAAAGCAGGATTTAAAGTCAAAAGCGTTGATAATCTCAGAAATCGAGAGCGTGTCCCTCAACCTTTATTTCGCGTTGAACTGGAACCTGGGGATATTAGATTAAAGAAGCACGAAACGCATCCCATTTATAATCTAAAATATCTGTTACACCGCAGGATAAGTGTAGAGGAACCACATAAGCGGTCAGGACCCGTTCAGTGTTTAAATTGCCAAGAATACGGCCATACAAGGGCTTACTGCAAGCTGCCTCCGGTTTGCGTTGTGTGTGGAGAGCTTCATTGTTCCGCCCAATGCGACAAACCAAAGGATGACTCCAAGGTTAAAAAATGTAGCAATTGCGGTGGAAATCACACTGCTAACTACAGAGGCTGTCCAGTTTTTTCTGAGGTAAGGAAGTCAACTCAGAAATTAAATACTCCTGCTAGGCAGCCACAATACCAAGCAACAGCTCATTACCCTCAGTTAGCTCAACCCACAACCAAACATGTTTCATACGCGGATATATTAAAATCCAATCATGTTTTAGCACACAAAGCGACACCTACAAACAATTCTACCCCAAATATGCATCCAGAAGCTAAAGAACAAACTCCATCTGGTAACTACAATCGTCTCGAAGCAAGTATCGAGACATTAGTGCATTCGTTAAACAGTTTTATGAGCTCTATGAGCAGCATGATGCAAGAAATGGTTCGTATGCAATCTATGATGTTGCAGGCGGTACTTAACAAACCATGAACTGTTTAAAAATATGTTTCTGGAACGCAAACGGCTTACGCCAACACAAAAATGAACTCGAGTACTTCTTGAAGAACCAACAAATTGATGTCATGATGGTTTCAGAGACTCATTTAACAACAAATAGCTTTTTTAAAATCAATGGCTATATATTGTATGACACTAAAGACCCCCGTGGCAGAGCATGTGGTGGTTCAGCAATACTAATAAGGGCTCGAATTAAACATCATTTGTGAGGACTACCTTCAAGCAACAAACATCTGTAATGAAGAATATCATCAAAACTTTGTTATTTCTTCGATTTATTCACCTCCTAGATTTCAAATATCAGAGAGTCAATATATCGTCTTTTTCAAATCACTAGGTCCCTGTTTCATAGCATCAGGCGACTACAACGCTAAACATACGTTTTGGGGATCACGCCTAATAACTCCAAGAGGTCGTGTTTTGTTTGATACAATTTCAAAAATGCGTCTGAATGTGATATCAAGTGGACAACCCACCTATTGGCCTACTGATCGACAAAAAATACCTGATGTTATTGATTTTGGCGTGACTAAAGGTATTTCGAGAGAAATGATTAAGGTTGAAGCGTCACTCGAATTATCCTCAGATCATTCACCCACTATTGCCTATATATGGAATCAGCAAAATATCGTGTCGCCAACAACTTGCACAAGCATTAATTGGTTGAAATATAGAAAGTATCTCAGTACTCATTTTTCGGAAAATATACCGCTAAGAACACCAGAAGATGTGGACCAGAGTCTAATTTATTTTGATCAAAACCTTAAATCAGCTGCCCAACATGCGACAGAAACCAGACAACCAGCTAGATACAATCATATTATTTTGTAGATGTCGAGCGGCTCTTGGCTGAAAAAAGAAAAATTAGAAGAGAGTGGCAAGCACACAGATCTCCTCAACTCAAATCTAGACTTAAAGATTGCACGAAACGACTAAGACAGCTGCTAGAATCTCGAAGAGTAGCATCTCTGAAAAATTTCTTGGAAGACCTCGACGCAACTGCTCAATCAGATTATTCATTATGGCGTGCATGTAGGAACTTTAAAAGACCGGTCGTACGTAAGCCTCCCTTGCGAACTTCTTGTGGCGACTGGGCAAGGAATGATACCGAAAAAGGCAATTTGTTTGTTGGACATTTGAAGAAGGTTTTCACCCCAAATGTATGTACTGATATAGCTGAGTTACCATCAGTAGAGACTAGTGCCGTAGTACCCCTAAGATTTGAATTTAGCGATATTGAAAGGGCAATAGCAGATTTAAACACCAAAAAAGCCCCTGGCGTTGATAAAACAAGTAACAAGATGTTAGTTGAATTGCCCCGTATAGGTCGCAGAATTATTCTGTTTGTTTTTAATGCCATCTTACGTCTTGAGTACTTTCCCACAGAGTGGAAGATCTCTTTGATAACTATGATTCCTAAACCAGGAAAAGACCACACAAAGGTAGAATCATACAGACCTATAAGCCTTTTATCAAACGTGTCAAAGTTATTTGAGAGAATATTAATAACTAAGCTGAATCCAATTCTTAGCGCGAAAGGATGCATTCCGAACCATCAATTCGGCTTCAGAAAACAACATAGTACGATCCAACAAACACACAGATTAGTAAATGTAATTAAAACGACCTTTGAAGCAAAAAATACTGTTCTGCGCTCTTTATCGACGTTTCTCAAGCATTCGATAAGGTTTGGCACGAAGGCCTAATATTTAAGCTAAAGCTGAACTTGCCCGAAAACTTGTATAAGCTTTTAAAAGATTATTTAACGAATCGCAAGTTTTTACTAAAAGAAGGTGACTTTTTAAGCTCGCCACAACTCATTGAATCCGGAGTTCCCCAAGGTAGTATTTTGGAACCAATTTTATATTTACTGTACACATCGGATAAGCCAATTAGCACCCTAGTCCACACATCAACTTTTGCAGATGACACAGCTTTTTTAAGTATTCATGAAAGTGCCCAAGAAGCATCACTACTTTTACAAGACCACATACTCAATTTGGAAAAATGGCTAGAAAAATGGAGAATAAAAGTGAATGAACAAAAATGCACTCACATAACTTTCACACTGCGCAGGGACTCATGCCCTCCTATTCGCATAAATAACCAAATGATACCACAGCTTTCAGACGTTAAATACCTGGGTATACATCTTGACCGTCGCCTTACTTGGAAAAGCCACATTGACTTCAAGTTAACACAAATGAAACTAAAAGCAGTACAACTAAATTGGCTTATTGGCAGAAACTCCACCCTGAGCTTAGATTGTAAACTTCTACTGTACAAGTCGGTCCTCAAACCAATTTGGTGTTATGGGATTCAGTTATGGGGCACTGCCTCAGCTAGCAATGTAGAAAAAATTCAAAGGCGCCAAAATAAGATTTTACGTATTATTACATCTGCTCCCTGGTATATAAAAAATTCGAACATCCACAAAGAACTAAACATGCCATCAGTTAAAGCAGAAATAGCGAAACATGCAGTCACATATCTAAAGAGGCTTGAATCTCATCCAAACCCTTTGGCGCGTAACATGCTGAATGAACCTGGTTACATTCGACTAAAAAAAGAGATACTGCTTTTCTTGGCCGTACATTAGAGGGATGACCCGCAAATGATTTCAAAATCCGTGAAACAAACATTATTTTTGTCTAGCACTGGCTGGACTTAAAAAGAATATTTTATTTTAGACTTAAGATACGAGTAATTATTGTTAGTTCAAAAATATTGAAGATACAATAAATAAATTATGAAAAAAAAAAATGTATTAACAAATAAATGATTTTCTTAACAATAGTCTCTAAATACTAATAGCTTTAAAAGAATATTTTATTTTCAAATTACGTTATTCATTTTAAAGAAATAATGGGAAAAATTTAATTTAGATACTAGCAGAATGTAATACTATACATTTTCTGGATCGCTATATCAGTGTTCAGCATTCTTTGCAACTATCTATTAACATCATCTACTTAACCAACCAAACTTAGATAATAGAAAACCTTGTTTTCAATAATCTATCATCAGTTGGTGAGAACGATATCTATCACCATCTAAAGCTTCCCACCTTGTTTGATGTATTTTTCTTTAATATTACTGCTTTGCATTTGCTATGGCTTCAGCCAAGCTTTGGTTAGCAATGAGAGCATTTATTTGTTTATTTGTTTTGTCACAACATTATTTTTTAGTTGATACTTAATTAGTATCAAACCATAGTTTGTTAGGCAAACCTGATTTCGCGATTCCTTGCGATCTAGAGAGAATGATATGTTCATTCTTCTTCATTAAGCTTTACTTTAACAATTCATTGGAATTTATAAAATGTTTTGTAAAAATGAATTATAAGTATAGAAAATTTGTTACTTTGTATAAAAATAACTACAAATATATTGGAAATAAGTAGCACTTAGATTATTCCAAAGGAATATCTGAAAAAATCTAATTATTCGAAAAACAGTATTTTTAATAAACCAGGTTAAACAGATTTTAATGTATTTCACTTTTACTTTATTATTTTACTGAAAAACTTATAGAAGGTAAATAAAATAAAATGTCGTTAGTTGGTAATTGGCATTTTTTTAAATCTTCTTTTTTCGGAAAGAAAAATTGACCACGACTACTCTTGCGCCCACTTTTTAAGTAACTAGAGAACTATAATAGGTTAACCTTTGAAATTTTGCACCAGTAAGTCGCTTAATAATATATGTACATAGTTTAGCAAAACTCAAGTTGGCTTGGAATAGTGGGCGTTAAACCTTCCACATAGTGTAAACAATTATTATAGTCCACCTGGAGACCTGCAATATCTAGAGTCTTCATACTTTGCACAAGAAACCCTCATACTAATGAATATAGTCTAACAAAACACAGGATGGATTGGAACGGTGGACGTGATATCTCCCATAAAAATCAAAAATTATTATCGTGTATCTAGAGAACTACAATAAGTAGAGTCTTCAAACTTTTCACTTTCCAAGACAAAGTGCAGAAAAAGTAGTGAAAGTACGCAATTTAACGATTGTAAAGGTACTACACACCTTAAACTACATTTTTTTTGAAATCGGGATATTTTAAATACGGTTGCCCAACAGATGGCGCTGTTTTAAAATAATTACTTACTGCCAAATAGCTAATTGAATAAAATTTGTATATGATTTGTATTTTTACTTTGTGGAATAACATTCTTATTAAAATATTTTAAGCACCGACCTAGTTGATTAAAATGCACTGTACGATCTGAACGTTTCAGCGAAATGAACTCTATAATTTTATATAAATTTTAGAATTTTATCCAGGGATCACCTTTTGTTTAACTTGTGTATTTGTCAATAACAAAGTCTATTAATTTAGTCTGCCTTAAATTTCTTTCTCTCTTTTTGGTAAGTTTTTAAGATATATAATGTTACGGTTGTTCTTAAAATAGTAGTAAAAGTTACTATTAGTAGATTGTTATATTTAGGCAATTACGTAGCTATACACGCAAGTTAGTACTACTGTGTAATAAAAATATTAGATGACTACACCTAGGGTAATATACCTTACTACCAGCATTTTCCTGCATTGCCTCTTGTGTAATAAACTATGAAATACCTCAGACTGTTTATAGCCCTGGACATCTAAAGAGCTCAAGTGGAATACCATAAAATACCATTATTAACAGAGACCAACCTATAGATACCTAAAACGTTAACTTCTTTTAAAAGATTTGTAAAGTTTAAGGAATATAAAAAAGTTAGATGCACTACTGATATGTCAGAAACGGAGGAGGTTTCATTAAATATATAAAAATTACAAGAAAACGGTTCCTTCGAAAGGATTACTTAAAAAATCTGAATTGTTAGATACCTTAGTTATATCATCTGCTCAACAGCGTTGCAGATATTCAGCAATTTGTCGAAAAAAAAATATTTTAAAGCAAAACGATTTTGTTTTTTCCAAAAATTAATCAATAAAATTATTAACGGCATATATTCCAGTCTTACCCTACAAGAATACACAAAACGAGCCGTATTTCTTTTATTTGAAATTTACTGATGATATTTCTGACAAAAAAAAAAAAAAAAAAAAACAAAAAATGTTGCCCTGTGTAGTTTAAAAAAAAATATTGTCTAAAATAAAATATTTCAATAAAATCTTTTTATTCATGAGTTCTGGTAAGTACAAATATGTACATATGTCCTCAAAGAAATAAATAAAATAATACTGGTCTGCAAAAAAATTTCCCCCTGAACATAAATATGTGGAATATAGTGATCTCAACTCGTTAAATTCAAATCCGCTTTCAGTTTTCGCGTATCACAAACAACCTTTTTTTTATGGGCATGGCTAATATTTTCTCTAAACAAGGCGACCACGCTAACTTATTTCTAAATTGTTCGATTTTTCGATTTTAATAATTGAAACACCAAAAGATGCGGGATAGAATTACCTTTAAGGCAACTTTACATATTTTTTTCGTTTTAAATTGTTTCGGAATTATTCAGAAATTGGTGGTGAAAAAAAATATTTTTAATGAAAAAAATTACTTTGTTTTGTCTTCAAAAACTCGTAAAAAAAGTAAATCGGCAAATATTTTACATTTTTGTCCTTATTCAAAAAGCTAGATCTACTATGAAAAAAATAAGCCATAAATGATGAAAATCAATGCACAAATTTTGTGCATTGATGATCTCGGATGAGTGCATACAGATCTCAGGGGATCAATAACCCCCTGCGAGGGGCGATTTTTGTTTGTTTTTATATTGGTAGGGTTTTTCTGCTTTGATTTGTATTAGAGACCTTAATAGAAAGCAATACGCATAGAGGTAGCCAATGGACCTACAGGGTACCCACTGACAAACTGACAAATAGGAGCAGTTAAAAGGACCCCCCATGTGTCAATATGAGGAACTTTTTTTTTGTAAGGATTTCTTTTTGCTTTAGTCTGACCATTATAACTCAATATAGATTGCAGAAAGGTCCTAAATTTACCAACAAAATTTCGATAAAATTTAAAAAAAAAAATTTTTTAATTTTTTAAAAAAAATAACAAAAAAATTTACAAATCATTTTCAAAAAGATATTTTATAGTAAAATATTTGAGAAAAAATTTTTTAAATTTTCCAAAAAATTTTCGAATAAAATTTTACAAAAAATTTTTAAAAAAATATTTTTACAAAAAATTTTAACACACAATTTTCGAAAAATTAAAACAAAAATTTCAATATTTCTTTGAAAATGAAAATCATGACTGTAACATAACATATATTTAATATTAAGAATATACATATGTATGTATGTGTGTATATAGAGTAACATCTTTTTTTAAATGCGTTTAATTTTTAAATAGATAATATCTCTGTTTTAAAACCTAGGAGCATTAAACACATAGACATCATCAGGATACCGACTACAAACTGTCAAAAATAACACGATTATTTTGAAGTCAGCAAAGCTACATGGCTACACGGCCACCGTTGTGGCTGTCGTCAACTTAGGCTAATTTTTATTTTATTCAACAAAAGAAAATGTCACAAAATTATAAATTACAAATTCATATACAAACAAAAAGTTTTGGAGGAAATATTTATAATTTTTTGAAAAAGTTATTTAATTTTATAAAAGCAAAATAAGTGTTTCTACAACAATGTCAGAGTTTACGATGTAGCTGTCGGCTTAAATATCATTAAGTAGCTGACAACGGCGACAATTGTAGCAAACGGAATTTGTTTTCATTTGTCTTCTATTTTTTTAACTCATGAATAATGATTTTTTCTCATACGAATTTATTTAAGTAAAGAGTCAACAATATGGATAATGCTGTACATGTCTGTATAAATAAAATCACCGTGGTGAAGGGTATAGAAGATTCGGCACGGCCGAATATAGCACTTTTACTTGTTTTGTTTCATATTTTATTGTATCGTCAGTAAATTTGAACTAACAATAATTAATCTAATCCTAAATTTAAAATAAAAATAAATGTAATTTTTCAATCTGTAAACAGATTTGGATACAGCACATAAAATTTCATTACAATCACGTAATAAGGTTCAAGCTCCCGACTTTGTTTTTTTTCCGACCATTGTTATCACAATAACTACATGTCTAATATTTAAATATTTTTATTTTATTCAAATAAGAATATCTCGAAAACTAGACGTGACAGAAAAAATCTGTGAACAGAGTTGGATTCAGCATACGAAATACAATCTCATAACAAAGTTCTAGCTCCCGACTTTGTTTTTTTTTTTTAAGACCATTGTTATCATAATAAATACGTATTTAATGTTCCAATATCAGTATTTTATTCAAATAAAAATATCTCGAAAACTAGATATGATAGAAAAAAATTTGGATTCAGCACATAACAAGCCTCAACAAGGTTCAAGCTCCCAAATTTTTTTTTGAGGACCAGTGTAATTGCTAGGATTTTTGTTTGCCTCTAACGCAATCTTTAAACTGAATATTCTATAAATGAACTGGCAGCATTTAAATAAGCACAAATAACTTTAAGGGATATTTTCAATAAAATCGTGAATATTTAACTTAAGAATTAAAAAAATCCTTACTTTTTTGACACAAATGAAAGCTTTAGTTATATATTGTTTCTCATACTACTGTTTAAAAATGTATATTAAGCAATAAAAATTATTTTTTGTTAAGCTTTTCATGTTTTTTAATGTTAAATAGGTTAGGTTAGGTTAGAGAGGATCACACATGACCATTATTGATCCATAGTGACTCCTCTGATATTTGCCGATGTCTATAGTTCTGTTCTATTCAGTCCCTCTAAGTAGTCCAGTGATTCTCGCAAATTTGACAATGGATTCCACACCCCTAAAGTCCTCAATATTCTGAAAGAAAAAACATTTATTGCGTCTGTGTGATAGTGCAGGGCATTCACAAAGATAGTGGGATGTATTTTCCTCTTCTGAAAATATCATTATCGCAAAGTCGAATCTATCTTAAGAAATATCTGAGATCATTATGTCCTGTTATACTACCTACATACATTCTCAGTTCAGACTTACTCATACGTAACAGCTTATCCATTTCCCCATTACCCTTTTCCCCCAGCAAGGATTTCGTCTGTGTGCATCTGAATGAATTATTCCACATTGTGTCGTCATCACGTCCAAATTGTTCCCTTATCCTCCTATACATTGAATCAAGACCAGGATATACGTCCACACATCTGACATTTATATCCAAATCAGCTCCAGCTCGTGCCAAGTCGTCTGCAGCTTCATTTCCTACGATATTGTAATGACCAGGTACCCAGCACAGTTTCAGTGTGTGTTGAAACTTGAAGTTCTCTGGGACAACGGCTGTCTACCTTCGATCTAATACACATATTACCGAGTGCTTTCAAAACCGCCTGACTATCTATGTAAATAGTGATATTACTAGAGAATATCGGCCTGATAGATAGTAACCTAGCAGCTTCAGACACCGCAAAAATTTCTGCTTGAAAAATGTTGGGTAGCTTATCCAGTCTAGAACTGTGTCTGATTCCTAACTTCTCGCAGAATACTCCACTTCCTGTACCATTGTCTTTTTTGATCCATCTGTATATATCCCAATTTCTCCAGTTAAGTTATCCAGAGGTTTCCAATCTTCTTTTATTGGGATGAATGTAGTAATCTCCTTGTCCCAATAGATTTCAGGTGTTAAATAATCGGTTTCTATGTTCTAGTTAATATTTTCTTATCAACGTTTGAGTGTCCATAATTTCTAACATTCAATTGTTTATTCTGTCTTAATCTTAATTGTGTTCTCAATGCATATTCCTTTATATATAAGTTTAGTGGTTCGATTCCAAGAATTCTACACAGTGCTTCAGTTGCTGTAGATTTTCTTGCTCCTTTAATGCTAAGTGCTACTATTCTATTTACTCTCTCTATCAATGATGCATGAGTATGTGTTTCCAAAATTGGCCACCATACAAGTGATCCATGGCACAGTGTTGGTCTAACTATTGCAGTGTATATCCATGTTAAATACAAGTTTGACTAAGCGCATATTTTAATTCATTTTAATGATTGTTTTGTGATTTTTAATACACACTTTATGTGAATAAGCCTGATTTCAAATGCATGAAAATAATAGCCCTCTTTATAAGATAAATGCTGTTATTTTGTGCTACAGATTTACTCTCAACTGTTTCAAATATATTGTTTCTGGTGTCTGTGTTTTCATCTTACCTTATATTGTATAACTGTCTACACGTCCAATAAAATGTTTTATCCCTCTCTTAACGATATTCAGCTGTTCATCTTTGTAAAGGGTGTTTTTTTAAGAGGTAGAGAACTTTAAGTTGAAATAAAACAACGATGCATTATTCGATTGACATGAGTTTTATTTATCGGAAAGATAATCTTGTGGCATTACATTTTAAATATGATTTCTGGCATATGACCGCCACGGCTGGAGCGGATGTAGTCCAATCTGGACGTCCAATTTTCTATGACTTTTTCCAACATTTGTGGCCGTATATTGGCAATAACACGGCGAATGTTGTCTTCCAAATGGTCAAGTGTTTGTGGTTTATCCGTATAGACCAATGACTTTACATAGCCCCACATCAAGTAGTCTAGCGGTGTTAAATCACAAGAACTTGGAGGCCAATTCACAGGTCCAAAACGTGAAATTAGGCGGTCACCAAACGAGTCTTTCAATAAATCTATTGTGGCACGAGCTGTGTGACATGTTGCGACGTCTTGTTGAAACCACATCTCCTGGACATAATGGTTATTCAATTCAGGAATAAAAAAGTTAGTAATCATGGCTCTATACCGATCACCATTGACTGTAACGTTCTGACCACCATCGTTTTTGAAAAAGTAAGGACCAATGATTCCACCAGCCCATAAAACGCACCAAATAGTCATTTTTTCTGGATGTAACGGTGTTTCAACATACACTTGAGGATTACCTTCACTCCAAATGCGGCAGTTTTGTGTGTTGACGTAGCCATTTAACCAGAACTGCGCTTCATCGCTAAACAAAATTCGCTTATGAAAATCGGGAACAACGGTAATCTCGTTTTTACACTATTTGCAAGCGTTGTTCAGGCGTGAGTCTATATATGATGAATTGCCAAACCAAACTGAGAATAAATCACTTGACAGCTGTTAAATCGGTCGCCATCTTGAAAAGTAATGTCAACTTAAAGTTCTATACCTCTATAAAAAACACCCTTTACAAAAGTCACTCATTACATTTTGTTCTTGTCGATGTTCTTTTTAGTTAAGGATTTTCCTATCGCATTATGTTCTTGTTTGTAAGGTATGGTGTCTGTTATGTTTAAGTATTTGCCTGCCAAGTTCAATGACTCCTAAAGTTTTTTGTTTATCAATACTGCAGTCAAGATATTTTATGGGATAATAGACTTGTTTTGACAATTTTTTTAAGCAGTCTTCTACAACTTGTTCATCCTTTTCTTAAGATTTCTAAGTACTCTCTTCTTTAAACATAAACTTGGTATCGAAGTGTGATGCAGTTTTGCATACAACATAAAAGATTTTGTATGAGAAGATAGATAGAACTTAAATGATTGTAAATATTGAGAGTAATAAAGTGAAGAAATGTAAGTTTGAAAAATAAACAGAAAAAAAATAATTTATTTAAAAGCTTAAAATATTTTTAATAAAGAAAGTTTTGAAGCTAGTTAAAAAAGGATTTTTTTTGACTACTGATTTCTAAAGGTGTAAAGAGTGAAATAATTTATTCATTCTTGAAAAGTCATTTAAAAAATAAATATAATTAAACTCATAGTTAGTTAATTAGTAAAAAATTATAGTATTAAATATCACAATATAAAAACATAAAAATAATATTAAAATAATTCGAAAAAATTCTTTAAGGGCTACAACATCTGACCTTTTTTATATTATTTATATTATCTTCAATATTTAAGTCTAAAATAAATATATACTTTTTAAGTCCAGCCAGTGCTAGACAAAAATAATTGTTTCACGGTTGTTGCAATCATTTGCAGGTCATCCCTCTGATGTACGGCCAAGAAAAACAGTATCTCTTCTTTTGAGTCGAATGTAACCAGGTTCATTTAGAATGTTACGCGCCAAAGTGTTTGGATGAGATTCAAGATTCTTTAAATACGTAACTGCATGTTTCGCTTTTTCTGCTTTGACTGATGGTATGTTAAGATCTTTGTGGATGTTCGCGTTTTTTATATAACAGGGAGCAACTATAATCATACGTAGAATCTTATTTCGGCGCCTTTGAATTTTATCTACATTACTAGCTAAGGCAGTGGCCCATAATTGAATCCCATAACACCAAAAACCAAGTCGAACTTCAAACCCAAATTGGTTTGAGGATCGACTTGTACAGTAGTTTATAATCTAAGCTTAGGGTGGAGTTTCCGTCAATAAGCCAATTTAGTTCTACTGCTTTTAATTTCAATTGTGTTAACTTGAAATCTATGTGGGTTTTCCATGTAAGGCGACGGTCAAGATATTTTTAGCGTCTAAAAGCTGCGGTATCATTTGGTTATTTATTTATCCATTTTTCTATTTTTTTTTTCCAATTTAAGTATGTGGACTTGTAAATGTTGTGATGCTACTTGGGCGCTTTCATGAATACTTAAAAAAGCTGTGTCGTCAGCAAATGTTGATGTGTGCACTCGGATGCTAAGTGGCGTATCTGATGTGTACAACAGCAGGTATAAAACGGGTCCCAAAATACTACCTTGGGTGACTCGGGCTTCAATGAGGTGTGGCGAGCTTAAAAAATCACCTTCTTTTGGTAAAAACTTTAGATTCGTTAAATAATTTCTTAAGAGCTTATAAAAGTTTTCGAGCAAAGATAAGACCTTGTTGGTGGTCCAAACAACGGAGGCACTTAGCAGCGGCGGCAGTGGTACAATGCGGCAATGGCGAAGGCCAGCGGCGGACCAGACGGCGAGGCTCTTGGCAGCGGCGCTGGGTACGGGCTGATCTGGCAGCGTTACGGGGTGCAACTGACAGCGGTACAGGGTTGCGACGTCAACTGGCAGGGGTACTGGGCTGCGGCGGTAACTGGCAGTGGTACAGGGCTGCGACGGCCACGGTACAGGGTTGCGACTGCCACGGTACAGGGTTGCGATGGCAGCGGTACCTTGCAAATGTACAGGGCTCCGTAGGCATCGGTACAGGTTGCAACGACGGTACCTGGCAGCGGTACAGGCGGCGCCTGGCAGCGGGACAGGCGGTCACGGCAGCGTTTCAAGCGGCAGTGGCGTTACCTGGCAGCGGTACAGGCGGCAGGGAGGTAAAAGTAACACAATATACTTAGCAGTGGTAGCGAATGTTGGGAGTTCTAGGCCGTGTCAAATAATATGGCCGGAATATAAAATTCCACACCAGCACTAGTCACGCGGTCGAGCCAACACCGGTAGACACTGTTGCCAATTTGGAGATTTTGCAGCTAAATCTAGCGTTTTTGTAATGCCAATCGTGGGGAAAATGGTCTCTTAGCGGTTAGCGGAAAATCTAGCGATTTTTAAATTGATTTTAAGAGATACAATTTTTGTCAAACATCCAATGCCTTTGAACAGAGTAAACTTTTTTTTGTACAGAGTGAAAGTTAAAAAAAATTTTCGTTACTTTGTGGTTCTTATTTCTTTCATGCGAGAACCACGACTTCTCAGCAATATTTTTAAATACCTAAACCTTTTTTGTTTTAAAAGATTTTGATACAAAATAAACTCTGTATAGTTATGTAACTTATACGCTATTAGTTCCTTTGTGTTTTTCAGAAATTTTTTGAAGGTCCATCTAGCTTTCAAATCTTTGAGTTAATAGAGCATAACTCCTTAAGGTCAAACCAGGTCAAAAAAATCTTTCACCAGTTTGTAGTCCGAACCCTTGTTTCTAAAGTTAAAATAAGATATAAGTGCTAAATAACTATCTCTGGGTTAAAATTTTATTCACAATAAATCGATTGCTATGGTGACTATGTGGTAGGTGACATGGTTTTTTTTAAAACATTTACAAATTGTATCGAATATCGTAAGTAACAGCACAAAAATAATCTTATATTTTCAAAAATATATGGGACAAATTACTCCAACAGAATGAGATGTAAACAAAAAAAAAAAAAAAAAACAACTTTATCTGGATGTGCTCCGGTAGACAAGTAAGGGTGCTTGTCTTTTAGTTTGATGGTTGCATTTGTGTCACTCCAGCAAAAGGTATTAGTTACTACTCGTGTAAAATGAAATTACACTTTTAAATTTAATTGCAACTGTATTGTAACAAAAAAGCCTGAAGGCAATAGGTTCTTAAAAACTTTGTGAGGATTTTCGTCATTCCAAGTTCTGTTTGCTTTACAAGTTGTTGTTTGAGAAAGGTTTAATTGTCAGAAACGTATAAATAGTTCCTATATCTGAAAAAAATGATTCAAGTTTGCTTAGATTGCCACAAAACTGTCGATTACCTGAATGATTTTCTTTAACATTTATTAAATTTGCCTTAGTCATTTACAATAGAGTAATATCCATAACTAAATGGCATAAACTACTCAAAAAAAATCGCTTCAAAATTTAAATAAATTTAAATATACTGGAATTTAAATGTAACTTTTATAGTTTTAGCTATTTTTTCACTTCAATTACCGCTAAACAAAAAATTTAGCGTTTTTCAGTACAAATTTGGTGGAAAACCGTAAGAAAAAGTTGGCAACAGTGCCGGTAAAAGATAAACTTCTGTGGTGTTGGTGCTTCCACCAATTGCAATTGTCCTGTCGATAAGAAGTAGTTGCGGAATATAAAATTCCCCCAAGAGACTTCTTACCTGCAGGCGAACTGCTGGCAATCTGCCCAGTTTTTCAAAATGTTCGGCCTTTTATACCCATTCTTGTGCACACACATTCACACACACTGTTTTGATGGTTTGTTTGTCGCTGACTTATAGGTGTCGCTGAATTACCCGACCGTTAATTTAATTTACTTTTATAATTAATTCTTAACTTAAGAAACAATATTGAAGTTAACAAATGATAATAAAAAAAAATAAATAAATGTTAAAAAAACAATAATGGTTGTAGGCGAAAACGACTTTCGCCGTTACAATATTGCTCCAAAAAGCGGGGGAGTATTAACCAAGGTAAGATAATTTGCGATAGGTATTATATATAGAACATCTTAAATAATTTTATTGTCATGTAATTTCAGATTTAAAAACACCATTTATGAAACATCAAAGGAAATATGCATATGAAAAGAAAAGAAATTGACTTGTGAGCATAGTTATTACATAGTAAGTGTTATTATTAAGGACATTTTAAGCAAAGATTACCAGTATATAAAAATATATATTTTATTACAATCCCTTTTATTGAATTTGTAATGGAACGAACATTTGCAAATCGGTGTGGTGTCTATTCGACATCCGCATGGTGTCAGTTCGACAACAATACGGTATCAAAGTGTACATGTTCGTTGTCAATTCAACAATCCTTCGTTGTCAGTATTTCGTTGTCGAATTGACACCGTCCGTGTAAATTTTAGTAAAAACGTGGTCAATACACTTTCGACACCGTATGTTGTCATTTTGTATACGGATGCTGCCATTTTTCTCTTGGTGGTGGATATGATAAGCCTTCATATCATATTTTTTCGAATGCTTGAAAAATGTACACTGTTCTTCTTCTGAAGCAGAATTTACAATTTAGAAAAAAAAATTTTCTTAGATAGTATCTATAGATAATAATATCTAATAGATACTCGGTGTTGGATTTAAATTAGTTGATAATATTTTCGTAATAGATTTCCAGGCCTCTTAGTCTTTTTCTAGCTTAGAAATTATTCTTTTCAAACAGATCTTCCAGTCTAAGGGAGACTGGTCCCACAGGTGAGCTTGTATATCGGTCTGAGGGTTGCGGGTTCGATTCCAGCCAAAAACTCTGGTTGTTGTCTGCAGAACAGCTAGAAGCTTCACATGTATTAACTGTTGTCTTTTTTTCAACATGAACAAAAAACCAAGAAAGAATTATTTTTACAGCTACAAGGAGTAGTTCTTAATAGTAGTAATTTTTTTTTTTTTTTTTAAACTATAGGATTTTTGGGATTTAAACCAGTTACTTCATTTTTAAAATCACAACAGATAAATCTTACGATGTGTGCTATTTCAAAATCGACAGGTATATACCAGTTGATAAATCACGAGTAAAATTTTCAAATAGCTAACAAATAAATTCCATTCCATTTGCGTATCATTTCTCTCTCTACATACCCACGAAGTTAACATGAATAATTCGATTGTTTAGATGGATTTAATACTTTAAATTGTCATGGGTGAATAATACTAACATAATTCTAATCATGCTTTAACTTCAATCACTACTCTGGGAATGCTTTTTATTACGCTAAAATCAATAACATCAGTAATATTCTTTAGCAGGGCAATAGTTTGCTCTGCTAATCGTTTACATTCTAAGAGGATAAATATATATTTTTGCTATTGTTATTCAAATTATATTAAAGTAATAATCCTTGAAGACTCTTCTTTCTCTTCAATACAACGTAATATTTTAATTTTTCTATTTATTGTAATTGAAACGTGGTGTGTAGAAGTAGGAGGTTAAAGAGTAGAATATTGAAAGGACATAAGAAAATAAAATTTTCCACAAACTTTGTCAAACATAAGTATTTTATAATTGGTCATCACAATGATCTAAAGTTTCGTCTCTGCAGTTATGGTATAAATGCAAACATGTTTCCATATTTATACTATAGATTATTTAATTTGTATATACCTACTTCCTTGTTGGTAGGTGTGTAAGTTTTTAGCAAAATATTTATACTTAACAACTTGTGGCATTTGCTTTAGTATTGCAAAGTATTAAACATTTTCTATTGGATTATCTAACCGAAACACTTCCCCTCACCCTGCTGCTTATTCTTGTTGTAGCTTTTTCAATTTCAATTTCCATACCATATTCTGTTTTCTATGTAGCCTCAAGTCTATTTTAATCGTATTTATTGTATTGTTATTTTAAGTATATTTAAGTCGATTGTTATTCGTATTTAAAAACTTTTATTCAAGTGCTTTTTCTGTTATAACTTGAGTATTTTAATTAATCCAAGTTTAATTGAGCATTTTATTAAAAAATTAAATGTATTATTGTTGACAATAGTGGGCAATGTAAGGTTTTAAGAGGCTAATTGTATTGAATATGTTTTCAATAATTGATGAATGATTACAAAAAAATAATTGCAATTTAAATTGTTTAACAAAAATCTGGAGTGGCCTACACTTTACCATACCTCAAGCACACAGATATTTCGATATATCTACATGTATAAATCACAAAATGTGTTTGTTTGTATGTTTGTTTGTTTGTCTGTCTGTCAGAAAGCTGCATACTCCAGTGAACCGATCTTTTTGAAATTTTCATACCTTGTTATTAAATACACGGTTGGTAAAACAGAGTACTTTTTTTGTTGATATTTGACGTGGGCGTGGCACCTCCCATTCAAAGTAAATATTTATCATTTTGTTGTCAGTAACCTCTATATTAACATGCATGTATCTCGAGAGCTGAATTAGGTAGCCCCTGAAATTTCACACCAGTAACCCCTATATAAACATACATAATCAAGCTAAACACATGCTGATTTGGAATAGTGGGAGTGGTACCTCCCATACAAAGTGAAAATTTATTATCGTGTTCCTGGCGAACTACAACAGGAAGAGTCTTGACACTTTGCACAAGGAAGCCTCTGAATAATGTACAATGTCTAGCAAAATACAGATTGCGTTAATATGTATAGTCTAGAAAAAAATTAGGTGGGAGCAGTAGGCATCGTACCTCGCTAAACTAACTAAAACATTTTTGATGTGAGAATATTTGATGTGAAATATTTATTTAACTTTATTTGTTTTTAATCGTAGATGATTTTGCTGAATAATAAAATTGTAACAATCATTTAATAGTTTCAATTAATGCAATAAGCGTATATAATCTTAATTTAATTATTTGTTTATAACGCTGAAATTAGTTATTGGAATTGATTGATATTATTTTGCTTTTGTTAATTCATGGCACAAAAAAGAGGCTTTTTATTTTATTATTTTTAAATGACCAATTCAATTCATTTACCAATAATAAAATGAATAGCCACTTTTTTGTGCCATGAATTAACAAAAGCAAATTAATAAGTGTCGTAACTAAGTATTTATGCCGTAACGTTGATATTAATAAACACAAATGGTATTTAACCCTAGAATACTAACATACGTAAATTTTACGTGTAGTTTTTTTATTATTGTTGCTACACAAGCATTCAATGGCGTAACGGTACCAAATTCCACAAGTGCTTCTTTCAATAGTATTTAAACAAATTCAAAAACATATACAAAGCATATTTAGTCATTTAACTGCTCTAAGAACGTGATCATTGAAAGGCTATACGTAAAATTTACGTGGCGTTAGTGGTAAGCGTATAATTTGCCTACGTCAATTATACATGGCGTTAGTAATAAGAGTATAAATTTGTCGAAGTATTTTATGTAATAAATGATTTTGCGGCATTACTAACTACCAGCGACTTTAGAGACATTAGCTACGTTAGTGCTAAAGAGGCGGAGAAAGATTTTGATAGCCATGACAGTTTAGCTAATAAGAATTGGTGCCCCCTGCAACAGATAAATATTACATCGAAAAATAGTTGGAAGATGCTAAGAATATAGTATTTCCAGCTTGTAATAAAAATTAAAAAAAAAGTATGAATAAAATTATTCAAATCGACCCGGCTTTCGAAGAACTTTCTCGACAAAAGGGAAAGCAATATTTTGTCACCAATCAAAGAAGCGTATGACACCCACATATTGTCACATTTGTAAAAGCGTGGCATTATTTAGGGAGCATCAAATGAGAGCATCAAAGACTACATTAACCAGGACTGATGATAACTGTATACATAAGTACATATGAGCATTTATTTTATTTCAGCTCTGATTTGATCGCAAACATGTAATTTTATTTTGTCATTAAAATTGTTTTTCTTTACTTTAATATGATTGATTATTTAATTTTTATTACTTAATAAATAAATAACCACTATTAAAATTGAAGAAATTGCTGAAATAACCACATTAATTGAAAAAATACCACCGTACGTAAAACTTACGTGGCGTTAGTATTAACGTAGTATTAAATAGCGTTAGTATTCTAGGGTTAAAACTAATTAAATTGTCACGAAACAAAATGTGAACGAAATAGTAATGTAAAATTAAACTTAATTTAATATTTACACAAGAAACGTTAACTAGCACGAGAGAGATTAATTTATTGCATAAGCAATATCTTAAACCATCATTATCAACAAGAAGCGGGAGAAGGATCCTCTTAATACTAGTAATTGAAGAACATAATTTGAAGAAAGCACATCATAAGGCATATGTGCCAGTAATTTGAAACAATTGGTTCAATTTTTTCCTATTGTAACTATTAAATAAAAAATGTTAAAGAGGGCCAATGGTATCAATACAACTATAATTTTTGCAAAAAAAACCGACTTCAAAACAGATAGAAGGGCACCAATTCTAAACTAAAAATGTAAGAAGTAATCTGTAAGAATTAGATTTAAACCAAATAAAAGATGCGCCAAAATTAGAGGGGAAAAAAATTAAGACTATTGAATGTCAAGACTCTCCCTATTACTGTTCAAAAGTTAAGCTATTTTCAACAGTATCCGTCTTGTATAGGGACACCATTCAAGCCTCTGTCTATAACGGTTTCAAAGATAGGGGCACACAGATCTAAAAACATCACCTATTCGGACACCCTTTTATTTCCAATGTTAAATTAAAGACCTGTTGTTATAGAGGACTTGGCCACAAAGATTCTTTGTAAATTTCAACTATCTGTCTATAACGGTTAAAAAGTTTAACCATATATATCAAATTACATGAACTATTGGGACACCCTTTACATTATAATTCCAAATAATTATACTTGTTATCATACCAGAGAAAGTAGTGGATATTCTGCCTAATTTTCAAGTGTTTGTGTTTAACGGTTCAAAAGATGGGGTCATATAGATCAATTTACGTAATTTATGGGGTCACCCTTTAATTTCTAACTTCAAATTGTATACTTGCTGTAGTGGACTTTGCAATACAGGTTCCTTGTAAATTTCAGCTGTCTGTCTCTAACAGTTCAAAAGTTTGGCCACATACATAGAATTACATTAACTATTGGGACACCCTTTTAGTTCCAAATTCAAAATTTTATACTTTTTGTTATAGCTGACTTAGCACTACAGGTTCTTTGTAAATTTCAGCGGTCTGTGAACAATTATTCAAAAGTTTGGCCATATACAAATTAAATGAACTATTGGAGCACCCTTTAATTTAAAATTTTGAATATTTATACATTTTATTATAACGGTCATAGTAATCGACATTTTGTCAAATTTTCAAGGTTTTGTCTATAACTGTTCAAAAGATAGACCCAAATAGGTCAAATTATGTCACCTATGGGGCCACCCTTTAAATTTTAAATTTATTTTTTTATTAATTTCTACTGTTGGGAGCTATAGCGGCACGCAATTTTTTAAAATTTTATTTTGGTGCCCTTTACGGTTCTTAATACACGTAGGTTAGGTTAGGTTAGGTTGCACGGGTCGCCGGCTACGCAAAAAGGGTAAAAGCCGACTCACTTGGGTCCCTTAGGTCCCGTTGTGACGCCCGAAAGAGGGATGAGCAGGATAGATACCTACCGATCCCCACTTTAGGTTTGGTGCAAAAACCAACCGGAGAGCCGGATAAATGAGTTTATCCTGTTTATATCGCAACCCGATAGGTCTGTGAGGTCCTGTAATATCGAGCTGCCTAGCAGCGCCGCCCTTTCCATAGATAAGGCCGGACAGTGACAGAGGAGGTGTTTCACTGTTTCCTCTTCCTCCTCATCCTGACAACTTCTACAGAAGTCATTATGCGGTAGATTCAATCTCCTAGCGTGTGCACCTATAATGCAATGCCCTGTCAGCACAGCCACTAATGTGCCTATTTGACCTCGAGGGGTTCTCAGCAGGATTGCAGTACGTTTGCAGTCATACTGAGGCCATAGAAGCCTCGAGGTCGTGCAGGTGGGCTCGTTCGACCATCTGGTCTGCGCAGCCCCCAGTAATTCCTGCTGTATGTTATCCTTACAGCAATTTAGCGGAACACCGACTAGTTGATCTATCTCCTGGTCCCTAAGGTAGGTTCCAGATCTAGCCAGTTCGTCCGCAGTTTCATTTCCGGGCACTCCCGCGTGCCCTGGCACCCAAAAGAGTTCCAGGTTGGAATGTCTCGCCATCTCATCAAGAGATGTCCGGCATTCACGAACCAAACTGGACGTAGTATAAACGCCCGATAAGGAATTTATCGCAGCCTTGCTATCAGTACGGAACTGGATATCTTTACCATATATCCTGTGATACCTTAGCCAATTTGCCGCTCTTTTTATGGCAGAAATTTCAGCCTGAATAGTGCTGCAATGATTTTGTAGCCTAAAACTCATCCTTATTTGAAAGTAAGGAATGAAAACGCCTCCCCCTACTCCAATGTCCGTTTTAGATCCATCTGTGTAAACCTCAAGCACGTTTTCTTGATGACTTTCATGTGTCATCATGGATGACGTGCCTGAAGTTGATACTTCGAACCTTCTGGTCGGCATGGCTGAGGGTGCACAATAATCAATATTTTCCGGGATGGTCGATATGCGCACACATCCCAAAATATTCGCATGGCCGAAATTCTTCGATTTCCATGTCCCGGCTGCACTAAGTCTTACTGCCGAGTTCAGGGCCAGCTGTTTGGCCATTAGATCGGCTGGCAGCCAGTGCAGCATTGTAAACAAAGCCTTTGATGGTGTCGTGCGTAAGGCATTTGTGATCATCAAAGCTGAAGTTCGTAGTACTTTGTTGACTATACTACAGTATGTAGGCTTGCCTAGTGCAGGCCACCATACTAGCGCTCCATACATTAGTATGGGCTTTATTACAGTATTGAAGAGCCAGTAGGCATTTCCGGGGCTAATGCCCCAGTTTTTACCTATGGCTTTCTTACAGGTATATATGGCTATTAAAGCCTTGTTTGCCCTAAATTGTACATTAGGGTTCCATGACAGTTTGTAATCTAGAATAACACCCAGATATTTCGCACTGTCAGACAGTTTAAGCTCCATTCCATTAAGGTGTGGTAGCGAAAATGTGGGAATCTTGTTTCTTCTAGTGAATAATACAAGATCCGTTTTCTGCGCATTAACACTTAGACCACCTTCGGTGCTCCACCTACTAATTTGTCTAAGCGCTGTTTGCAGACGTTGCGATATAGTGTCCAGGTGTTTGCCTGACACAGCTACTGCAACGTCATCCGCATATGCCACGGTTGTGAACATCATAGAGTCCAGTACCGTAAGCAATGAATTTAAGGCGAGGTTCCAAAGAAGAGGTGATAGCACCCCTCCCTGTGGTGTCCCTCGTCTGGCTATCCTACAGACAGTAGCCCGCCCCATATTGGATATGATGACCCTATAGGTCAGTAAATTCCTAATGAAGCTAATAATCGACTGATTAACATCCAGTCTCTCCAGAGCCCTAATTATGGCCTCCAGTTTCACGTTGTTGAACGCCCCCTCTATATCAAGGAACGCCACCAATGTATATTCCTTATGCTCTAGAGATTTTTCAATACATCCTACGAGCATATGCAGTGCCGTCTCAACCGATTTACCCTTGGTATATGCGTGTTGAGATGTTGAGAGTCGGTTTGGATTAATTGTTGTTCTCATATGGAGATCAATTATCCGTTCCAATGTTTTCAGAAGGAAGGATGACAGACTGATAGGTCTAAAATCCTTCGGTGAGGTGTGCGACGTTTTTCCTCCTTTCGGGATGAAAACAACGGAGCACCTAGTCCACAGTTCCGGAATATACGCCCATGACAGACATGCTGTGTATATTCGGGTTAACCATGGTGTTACAAGATCCGCATTATGCTGCAGGTCAGCAGGTATAATGCCATCAGGACCCGGAGATTTGAACGGGTCAAAGCTCTTTATAGCCCACAAAAGTCCTTCCCTGCTAATAGGGATTGAATTTTGCGGGTGGCAGTCTAAGCAGGTTGAGTGTTCCCCTATTAGAGGAATACAACCAGGGAAGTGCGTGTCCATGAGTACCTCAAGGGTCTCACGTCCACTGGTAGTCCAGTTACCACATGGTTTCTTAATGAAACTTGGTACAACTTGCGACACTGATAAGATTTTTCGAAGTCGGCTCGTCTCAGAAGCCCCTTCTACGCCGCTACAGAAGGATTTCCATGACGCTTTCTTCGCATTTCTTATCAGATTTTTAAATCTATTAACTGAGGCCTTATATGCTGACCAGTTACCTAGTCCTTTTGCCTCATTGAAAAGTTTGCGGGAGGTTTTCCTAGCTTCCGCAATTTCGGAGTTCCACCAGGGTGGTTTACTCTTACCACGGCAGATGTTTACTCTGCAAGATTCAGACGTCGCTAGTTCGAATGCATTTGTTAGGGCACCGACTGCGACATCAATACCCTGCCTATCATTGATGACAGGAGGGTTTGAAAGAAAGTCTGAGAGAAAAGATCGCTGTTGCTCCCAGTTTGTTTTCCTTCTGTTACGCCGGGGTGTAACCCCATTACCCTGAATACCTATCTTAAATTCAATATACCTATGATCAGAGAAGGAGCAGTCATTTGAGACTCTCCACGAACTGATCAAATCTGAGTGCCTAGTGTCTACTAGCGTTATATCAAGTACCTCCCTTCTATTTATCACAACAAAAGTAGGTTCTGAACCAACGTTAACTACGTCTAATTTACTACAAAGGATAAAGTCAAGTAAAAACTCACCCCTTGTGTTGCAGTCGGAGCTTCCCCATACGACATGATGAGCGTTGGCGTCTGCTCCAATGATTACCGGCAAACCCAATCTATTTGCCATTTCTACAATGCTGCGAACTTTAGGTGGTGGTGCTTCGCTATCATACGCCATATAGCTGGAGACAATTATAATTGTTTTATTTCCTGTCTCCCATGCGGCTGCAACCGTATCTTCATCACTGAAATCAGACAGAATGAAGATATTCAAATCGCTTTTAGCCACTATACACGCTCTGATCTTACCTTGACCATTCGTGTGCAGTAGCTTAAAGCCTTTTGCACCGAGCCCGCAAACCCTGCCTTGGTGTAGCCAGGGTTCTTGGGCTAGGACAAGCTCCTCCCCTCTCTCAGCCAGGCGGAGGAGCAGTGCAGCCGAAGCTGCTTTAGAGTGATGAAGATTGACTTGCGTCACCTTCACCATCTCTTGTGGCGGGTACAACTGTGACGTTGACGTCCTCTTGATCAGAGTCCAAGAGGGCGTCCTCGTCAACTGCCTCGTCCATCCTCTCAAAGAACTCACCCACAAACTCAGAGTTTGAGAGTGCGTCCTCATGAGAGCTTAGACTAGCAGTCTCATCGTTTGCCACGTCCGGAGATGGATCATCATCTCCCTGAGTCTGGTGATCCCTATCGTCACCTCGGTAGACACGTAGGGTGATCGTCTCAAAACCATAGAAGATCATCCCACGTCTCTCTCGAAGCGGCGCCAGAGATTCCCGATTCAGCAAGACGGTGATCCGTCTGGATGTACCTTCAGGTTCGGAAATCTTGGCTACCTTCCAGTCATTTGTTGGTAGTTCAGGATTTCCTATCTGAATGAGATCCATAATCTCCTGAGCTAAGAATGGCTCTTCGGGAATTCGTGCCATGGCCCTAGGTCGGCGGGGAATCTCTTCAAGAGAAACCACGTCGAGCCTAGCGCCTTCCCAAAGACCCTCCAAAAGAGCAACAGCCAGCTTCAGAAGCGTGGCTGATCGCTCGTTTGAACAGGCCATGAGTTTGACACGCCCTCTGAACCATCCTGCATCTACGCATTGAGGAGAGGGCCCTGGATTGTCTTTAAGGACTCTCCAGAACACTTTCATCAGCTGCTTACGAACCACCTCCCAGTTTGCATGAGAGATGGAGCTGTCCGCATCGTTGCGGTCGATGACAGCACGTACGAGGTTGCCTTTGGCGACCTCGCTGAAACTCCTGTCCATCGACTTGTGCTTCGGACGCTTGGTGTCGGGCTGCTGACTTTTCGCATGCGTCTCCTCCTCCGACCTTTGACGCTTAGGTGCGTCAGTGGACGAAGGTGGAGGTGCATGCGGTTTAGCCAGAGTGGATTTAGCCCATTGCAGAGAGGTTGATTCCTCCTTAGTGAGCGACTCAGCTGGCTTCTTGCCAAGTTGGCCGACGCATTTTTCGGCTGCTCGCCGTTTCAAAAAGGCCCTTCTGGCAGGTGGGACGTGCCGTGTTGGTCTATTTGTGTTGCCTTGTGAGGCAGGGAGCACAGCTTTGGAACCCGAAGACATGTTCGCAGTTCCTCCACTGGCGGGGGGAGGTGAGACAGTGGAACCCGAAATCTTGTTCGCAGTTCCTCTGCTCACAGCCGGCACTGGGGCAGCTGCAGCTGATGTGCTTGCAGCGCCCGAAACAGGGGTTTTAGCCTTAGCGGCACGGACCTTGGCAGCTTTTGAGGTGCTTGGTTTAAGGTTCAGAGGCACCTCGCTGTCTTTTGTGGCACTTTTGGTTAGTGCATTCTTTGTGCATTTGGATGGTTCTGGTTGCCCAGAGCCTCCTCCTGCGTTTTGTGTGACACCAGTGGTTTGCAGATTAGCCTGGCCTGGCGTTCCAACCGGACTAACCTGGATCTCAGTCGTAGTCGATTCACCGCTTCCTGAAATCGACGAAGCGGGAATAGGATCTCCGGAGATTATTAAGCCCCCGACCGGATACATGGGGCATGGTTTTTTTTTTCATTTGGGATAGGGGGGGGTTTGCATTTTATACATACTGCCATGTAATTTTAACCATTGCCTGACGGGGAGTCAGACAGACCACCAAGCCGCCCAATATGGGAAACAGACGCCGGTGGGATTATGGACAGTGGACAGTAAAAACGGACGTACCCTGACAGAGTGACCAGTCTCAATGAAAGGAGAAACACTCCGTGCAGGGTAACTGATAGCCGCCCCATAGGGGAAACAGACGCTATCAGACACTGAGGGGGAGGGTAATTCTTAGTTTGTACCTGTCATGAGCCCGTCTGGCATGGGTGGCCCTACCAGCATGGCCTCATGGCATGCACTAAGCCTCTGCATCGCGACAAGATGACTACCCATCGCAGATGGGTAGTAAAAATGAACTGTTTTTAAAATGGGACCAACCTGAAAGCATAACCTTTCAAATAAAGAACAAAATTTTAAAATCGGTTCAGAAATGGCTGAGTTTTGAGGTTACATACATAAAAAAAGCAACATTCAGACGAATAGATAACCTCCTTCTTTTTTGAAGTCGGTTAAAAAGTAAAAAATATACATAGCTTACATGGCAGAACTCAGCCATTTCTGAACCGATTTTAATTTTTTTCTTTATTTGAAAGGTTATGCTATCAGGTTGGTCCCATTTTAAAAACAGTTCATTATGTTAAAAATTAAAGGGTGTCCACATACAACATACATATTTTTTACGTGTATTAAGAACCACAAAGAGCACCAACTTAAAATTTTAAAAAATTGCGTGTCGCTATAGCTCCCAACAGCAGAAATTAATAAAAAATAAATATAAAATTTAAAGGGTGTCCCCATAGGTGACGTAATTTGACCTATTTGGGCCTACCTTTTGAACCGTTATAGACAAAACCTTGAAAATTTGACAGAATGTCGATTACGATGACCGCTATAATAAAATGTATAAATATTCAAAATTTTAAATTAAAGGGTGCTCCAATAGTTGATTCAATTTGATGTATATGGCCATAATTTTGAACAGTTGTACACAGAACAAAGAACCTCTATTGCTAGTTAGCTATAACAAAAAGTATAAAATTAGAATTTGGAAATAAAAGGGTGTCCCAATAGTTAATGTAATTCTATGTGTGTGGCCAAACTTTTGAACTGTTAGAGACAGCCAGCTGAAAATTAGGCAGACTGTCCACTACTATCTCTGGTATGATAACAAGTATAAATATTTGGAATTATAATGTAAAGGGTGTCCCAATAGTTCATGTAGTTTGATATATATGGTTAAACTTTTTAACCGTTATAGACAGATAGTTGAAATTTACAAAGAATCTTTGTGGCCAAGTCCCGTAAACAACAGGTCTTTAATTTAACATTGTAAATTAAAGGGTGTCCGATTAGGTGATGTTATTTGATCTATGTGACCCTATCTTTGAAACCGTTATACACAGAGGCTTGATTGGTGTCCCCATAAAAGACGAATGCTGGTGAAAATAGCTTAACTTTTAAACAGTAAAAGTTGGAGGCATGACACTCACATAGTCTTTACTTTTTTCCCTCTAATTTTGGCGCATATTTTATTTGGTTTAAATCTAATTCTAACAGATTACTTCTTACATTCTTAGTTTAGAAATGGTGCCCTTCTATCTGTTTTGAAGTCGGTTTTTTTTTCAAGAATTATTCACAAATTCGATCAGAGTACTAGGCTTAAGAAATAAGATTTAAAAAATTTAAATATGAATTTTTTGTATACATTATTAGATATTACAATATAATAAAAAAATCTGTTTTTTAAATTCATTAAATCACATTTTTTGAAAATCTTATTGGTATTTGAATTATCGCAACTGCTACTTTTCTATCCTGTTTTTTATAAATTTTTACATTTGTTCTGGTTTAAAGGAGTGTACTTTATTTTAAATTCATTATAATTTATTTATGTACGTTGTTTGTACAATACTAAAAACATGCTAAAAAGTGTATGAGATTGCATGTCTCAGTATATAGAGAATATCAAATCTTTTTACATGAATATATCCTAGTATCGAATAGTTGTTGTAGAAACTACTAAAAGTGTTTTGAATATTAATTGACACATGTTTGCTAGAATAGCAAATGACACTTAATGTACAGAATATCAGGCAAACAAAAACCCTAATGATTACTATTGCTCAAGTCTCATGTAGAGATTTCACAAAGAAAGAACAAATAACCCTTTTGAAAATAAAGTACAATGCTCTGAAATTGCTTCACCCATAACATTATTGAATCAATTGATAGACACATACATATGTGCATATGTATGTATATATGAACAATGTACAATTTACATTGTAGATATCTTTAGACACAATTCATGTAAACAATCTATTAGGCTAATTTAGCTACTTTCTTTTCAAGTGTAGCGCTTTTTAACAAAATTTGTCTTAGCTATTAGCTAGGCCTATTATCACATTTTAACTTTTTACTTTACCTTTCATAAAAAGAAGAAAACGCACCTTAAAACATGGTATATAACGGGTTGAGTTTCAAAACGGTTTAACGGTTTAAGTTTCCAAACGGTTAAATATGGCATACGGTGCATACTTAGAATGCAAGTAAATTAACTCGCTATCGAAATCAATAACTTGGCATTTGACTTACCAGAATAACGAGCATTTTGCAAAATGATCTCGGATATTAGATTACAAGGTTTTTTTCGAAAATGTAGCTGGAACACTATTTCAGTCGACGGCCATAATTGCGGACTTTTATTGGTCTAAAATGGAAGATTTAAAATTGGATGATCTTTGATTTTATCGGGATGGTATACCATCTTACACTGATCATTAAACAACCTATGTAAAGGGTGATCCATTTCGAGGTACTTTTTCAATAGGCTATATTTGACAGATCACGTGTGAGTCGTGTCTTGCTCTCATGTTATTTTTATTTAGTATTTTTTGGCATTTCATAATGGAAAGACCTATGCCTGAATCGCTTCATTCCATGGGCTCTTGAAAAGTTCCAAGAAGATCCAAACAACCAAAATTGCCGCATTTGGGACGAAGAGCAACCTGAAGAGATTCAAGAGCTGCCACTTCCTTCAGAAAAAACAACGTTTTGGTGTAGTTTGTGAGACGGTGGAATCATCGGTCCATATTTCTTTATCAATCAATCAATGAATTTTTTGAGAGAACATTTCGGTAAACACATAATTTCACTTTTTGGGCCGGTCGATTGGCCACCAAGACCGTGTGATATCACACCGTTAGACTTTTTCCTGTGGGGATATGTAAAATCTAAAGTTTATGCGAAAAGCCCGCTTCGATTCAGTTACAAGTTGAAAAAATTCACTTGTACGGATTTGATAAATGAATGTTGTGGGTTTCAACTAAACTTTAATTATTATTTGAGAGTTGTTTTATTTTTTATATTTAAAAATTAGCTATTATTTAGCTATTTTTCATTTGGTTTTAGCACAGAGTTGGCAACAGTAAGCAATCATAGATACTGATATATACAGCAGTGGTCATATAATTAAAACATAATTGTAATCTTTTTTGGCGCCCTATGCTCCAGTGGGAGTAAGAAGAATTAATATATAATTCCAATCTTTTGCAATATAAAACTATTAATCACTACTTTGAAATTCGAACGATTATTTTCTACTATTCTTATATGCACAGGTACATATTCCTATAACCGCACACATTGATTTTTTTTTTTTAAATATAGTAAACCCGAAGCTTAAAGGTAATTCAGAAAATACAAGTTTCCATGAATTAAAACTTTATTGACTTCACTAAAATATTATTAACAAAAAACTTAAATTATTTATTTATTTATAGTGTTTTTCGTTGATTTCAATACGTATAGGGTATTTACACGTCAAATAAACAAGGCACTCAAAATAACTACTTCACATTTTAGTTAAACTTTTTTGATTTATATTCTTTGACTCCCTGAATCCAAATATGATTTTTAAAAAATTCTATCTCTTACAGTTTTTCCGCTACAGAGTTATCAAAATTGAAAAATGTCGCTTTTTTGCATATGCGCTCGAGGATTGAATATGTATATTCTAAAACCAGTTCTATAAGTCCTAAAAAGTTGAGTAATAGCCATAAAAATTTCAGAGTGGGACCATGGTGGACTCAAAAGTTATGTTAAAAAAACTTGAGGTAATGGTGAGTTCAAGCTTATTCTTAACTTGTGTGGCATTTAGTTTATTGCAGGTAGCTTCTTGTTTTATCATGTTTATTTGCCGTTTTGTAAGTTTTTTGTTTCCATTCGTTGGTTTTTTTACTCCATATTTTTGAAATTTCTTTAAAAAATTGCGAATGACGCATTCGGAACGGTTAATTTTTCGCGCAATTTCTCTTTTAGAACAACCTTGCTCATGAAAAAAATTGATTTGAATTTTTTCTTGGTCGTTAGGTGGCTACTCATTTTAATTACTCAGTTTTGTTGTTATAAAATCATGCGTGGATTTACAATAATTCACAGTAATTTGTTTCACCAATTAAGGGTTTTAAACAGTTTTAAATTAAAGTTTAAAACAGACAAAAAATCCTAATTAAACAATTAACTGAATCAATTAATTATTCAATTATATCAATTAATTATTTAATTACATTTAAATCTGCAACCAATTACCTTTAATTGGTGAACATAATTTTTTCTGTTTACCTGAATAATTGACATGTTTTTCTTAAAACGGTATCATAAATGTATTTTCATTTATTAATTAGATCTCTTTCCTCTTCCGAATCCATAACAATCCAAATTATAAAACTTAATAATTTTACGTTAAAACCCTCGCAATCTTTTTGTGAAACAATTTTAAAGTTTGGTATTATAAAATTATTATCAAAACAAAATCGAAAATTTTTCCATATGACTCCACTTCGCGAAACGTATAATTGTGAAACAACGCCTGATTTTAGAGAATATAAAGAGAAATAACTAAGGAAGTGCATAGAGAAAAAAACAGAAAATACTTGTAGAAAATTACCGGACAAAAGAAGAAAATATGTTTGTTATATTTTTATACCTGAGAAATAAAACAAATAAATTACTGCTTTAACAGATGTTTTATTTATATGACCACTACTGTATGTATATACAAACATTAATGCACACTCCTGTATTTATTCCAACGTAAAAGTGTACCTATTTTCATATGTACAGCTTTGAATAACACACTTATATACATTCATATAAATATACATGTTACATGTTAATACTAGGATTCTAGAATTACGAGGTCTGGCTAGAAAATAATTTCAGATTATAATGTACGTTTTTCGATATTTTATTAAAATATGTTCAACAAAAAATACGATTATAATTTTTTTTTTGTCAATCATGCTACCTTAAGCATTCAGAGTAAGATGTCGTAATCAAATCGCTATCACACTAGGCAATTAAGAATTAAACATTTTACTAAAAATAAAAAAAAAAATAAAAAATTATTTAATTTCTCGACGCGAAATGAAAAAAGGATGAATTGCACCCACTCAAATTGAAACAAAACATGCTTAACCTTACACAAGTGTTTTTTTTTCCTGTAAGTTTTTTAATTGTTGCTCAAGCAGCATTTCATAGAGTTTAGAAAACGACCAGAAATTGATATTGAAGGTTTAAGTTAGTCTGCCAGATCACCAGGTAAGATTGACATCGGTTCTATCTAGAGCATACCTTAATTTTTTGTCACCACAAAAATTACACATTCCAATTCGACACCGAAATAATTTCTACTACAGTACTCAAATCAGAAACTTTCTTATCTAAAGTATTCTGAAGGATATAAAATCCAAATATATTTGCCGTATTCACAAGCTCTGCTAAGGTGTAGGTAGTATTGCTTACTACTTATTTCTAAAAATTTCTTCTTTTTAATAGTTGCCATTCACACTGTATTAATAGCACAGAAACAAATACAACGTTTGAAAAACATGTGAAAAAAAGTACTAAGTGTTGTATCGCATGTTTGCATGAAAATTACCAACAACACAGCTAGCACCGTTGTATTTTGTTAGCACTTAGCACGTACTAGGGGGCTTGTGAATAGGGCAATTATGTTTTCTACAAGATAGTACTGGGTATTCAAATAAGAAATAATAAATTCACCAGTTTCCTGCGCTACACACACGAAACCCTAACAATCCCAAATCTTACCAATGACACTAGTAATTATTTTTATACGTTTTCTACTACTGTTTGGAATTTGTTTGCTCTACTTATTATATTTATATTTATCCTGCAAATATATTTTTGTCGGCATTTTCTGGATCTGTTTTATCATTCCATTTAGTTAGAACCGGATATTTGTAATAATATTCTCTGGAAGTCTAGGGATAAATAAAGAAAAATTACTTGCCAATTCGTTAGCTTTCTTATTACTTAATATACCCAGCAAAAAATTACGTTTACTTGGAAGAAGGTTTGTAAGGGAGGAAGAAGTAGACTTTCCCTTCTAACCTGCTTCAGGAAGACACGAGTTCTGTTTGCGATGTCCCAATTGGTAGGTCTAATTGCTTAACCAAATTCTTTATAAAAGCGTATTCGCTTACTTACCTGCATCCGCGTAAGCGAGAGAGGTATCTTTGTTTCACCTACATAACTTACATAACAGCATCCTCGAGAGGATGTAGTTTGTTATTATTGTCTTGCAGTTATAGCATTCTCGAATGCGCTTATTAGATGCGCTTCTGAGCACCGCATTTAAAAGACATGAGTTTTATTTTACTTCTTACCAAAACCCAATAATTTTAAAATTGGTAGTTTTGTAGCTAGGCACCCAACAACGATTTTGTCATCAAGATACTAAAATTCAGTACAGAAACTAAAAATACATAATGGCATAATTTAAACGTTGGTGTTTTTCATAATTTAATATTATGCTACTTACCCATAACATATTATAATAAGAATGCAATTTATTTGTTGGGGGAAAAGAGCTAGTTCCTATACATATTTCACTGGCTGCTCAGGCCAGATCATCAGGAAAAATACTCTATAAGTTATTTATAAAATTCTTTTATATTACATCTATATGAAATTTATAGTCAAGCTTAAGTTCGTTTTATTCTCTCTAAGAAACAATAATTTAAATAAAAAATTAGGTGATTTTATGTTTACCCAACACAGTTTGGTTTGATACTAGATTAGTATTAACCAAGGCGAATTCATACCAGGTGGAGTCGATAGCCCAGCTGATTGTTTTTTGCTCTCGTTTTTTTGCTAATGTCTTGTCAAAAAATACATTGTTTCATATCTGCTAATCTAATGTCAAAGTTGTTGTTTTGTTGTAGTTGTTGTTCTACTGCTCACACCTGGTATGAATTCGCCTTGGTATTAACTAAAAAACGAATGTTGGAAGAAAAAAAAAAACAAAGTAACATTCATTGCCAACCAAAGGTTGGCTAAAGCAACAACAAATATAAGGTGGTAAATATTAAAGTAAAAATATTCAACAAGGGGGTAGCTTAAGGAAGTGGTAGACTTCGTTCTCACCAACTGACGATTGATAATTTAATGCAAGTTTTCTCGTATTCCTTTATTTGAGTTGGGTTGGTTAAATAGATGATGCTTATATCTAAACACTACCCTAAGTAGCTAAAACGAAGAGTGCTGATGACGGTGTCTAAAAATTTAATTTTCCCAATTTTTTTTTTTAATACTATTCTTTAATAATATTACCTAATTTGTAATTTAAATTATTCTTTAAAGGAGAGAATAAAACGAACTAAGGCTTGACTACAAATTTCATATGTATGCAATATAAATAGTTCGACTAATCAAATTTAAATTATCAAAATTCTTTCATGTTTTTTTTTCTACATCTACCTTAATCTTATCTGCTCAGAAAATAAATCGTATCCTCTGTCTTTTTATCACTCATCTGTTAATTTCAATTCAAACTAATTTACTTTTTCTTGCAGTAAATCCGTCAAAAATAAATGAAAGATTTTTGTTCTTACTATAGAGAACATGTTATATTTTCGGTGATCTGATCAACCAACATTTTTTGTTGGAGCATTTTCAAATTTCACGTTGACTATAGCTTAAAATTGTTGCAGTTGATTAAATATTTAATTTTTAAGTATTATTCTGATAAAATACAACACCACAATAGATTTTTTTCTAACTTTTTAATTTGCAAATAGAGAGTAAAATAAATGTAGCAGTACCTATAACAGTTAATAGATTCTCAAATTAAATCACTCACTTACCGTAACTTTATAAGCAAAATAAAAAATGTTGAACTATTGTAAAAATTTTTATTGTAATAAAAATACCTAATCATTATCTTATTACTCCTTCTTCAAAAAAATTAAAAAAAAATATATATTTTCCGCAAATGATTAATGCATTAGCTTGATAAACCCGCATCACCTGATACAATCACCCATTAAAATTGTCGGCGCATGTTGGGGAAATGGCGTCACGATAACTGTGTTTCTATTGGTTATATGAAATGAAAAGTTGCTAATTCTTGCAAATTATCTACATTTTTGCACGAAATTATATAAAGCAATTTATTGAATACAGACTTGGAAACCCGTACAATTCAAAAATTACGCCATCTAAAGGGAAATCATATATATAAGCCTTGTCACTATCTAAAGTCTTAGAATACTCAATGTGTAGTTGTTTTTTGTGTTCTAATGGTGCTGCCAGAATGAAATCAATTCGACAAACTATTAATTAAGTATATGAAACAGTATGTTACTGCCCTCGCATTTTCGGAACAACAAATTTATGGTAACAGATTCAATACATTCCAGGGGTTTCGTGTTAGTGAAAGCTTTTGCAATGATGTGATACAAGTTCTGGTGTTACAAGTGCCAGAAAACAATAAACTTGACATCACCACAATGCATACTTAACAAGAGAATAAGTAATACAAGACTTCTAAGGATGACACAGTTAAGCATAAAGATGCATTGTCAGGTTGCCTATTGGCCAAACTTAATTATTAGCCAGAACAGCAAGCCCATTGTAAGCATATTAGTAAAACCTACAAACATGAAGAGTAACTACTCAGCTGCCTTATATGTCATGTAAAGATGATATGAAAGGCATTCAATTTTTAAGCCTTTAAAAGTGACATTAACGATTTGTACAGTTGCAAACTTGGAATTAAAACTGTTGCTTGTATATGTTTGAGCACACATGTTTATATGTTGATAGCATGTGACAGTAGTTGAATAAGGCGGATAAAACTTAGAGTTTTTAAAAATATGTCTTCAATGTCGTGCGGTTTTTTCATTTTCAGGAAACTAGGACTGATTGTAAAACTTTCTATTTTGCTATGTACACTTGAAAAATAGTTCGCGGTACCTTTGCGAGTATTAAAATACAAGAGATACCTGTTATAGGGTTTTCTAAAAAACTTTTGCACCTACTCACAACCTAGAGAATAAACACCGTCTATCAACAATAGTCGTAAGTAAGGAACCATTAAGATATTAGAGTAGTCGCTAAACAGCTTTCTGAGTTCTATGGGTAACATGATGTAAGAAATGTTAAAAATTCAATCTATGATGTTGCAACCAGTGCTTAAAAACCATGGATTGTTTAAAGATATTTTTCTGGAACGCAGACGGTTTACGCTCAATATACGTTTTGGTGATCAAGGTCGTGATTTATTTGAAACAATTTTAAAAATACGTCTGAATGTGATATCGAGTGGACAACCCACCTATTGCCCTACAGATCTGCAAAAAATAATGGGTGATTTTTTTGAGGTTAGGATTTTCATGCATTAGTATTTGACAGATCACGTGAGATTTCAGACATGGTGCCAAAGAGAAAGATGCTCAGTATGCTTTGACATTTCATCATGAATAGACTTACTAACGAGCAACGCTTGCAAATCATTGAATTTTATTACCAAAAACAGTGTTCGGTTCGAAATGTGTTTTATCGACAAATTTTGTTCAGCGATGAGGCTCATTTCTGGTTGAATGGCTACGTAAATAAGCAAAATTGCCGCATTTGGAGTGAAGAGCAACCAGAAGCCGTTCAAGAACTGCCCATGCATCCCGAAAAATGCACTGTTTGGTGTGGTTTGTACGCTGGTGGAATCATTGGACCGTATTTTTTCAAAGATGCTGTTGGACGCAACGTTACGGTGAATGGCGATCGCTATCGTTCGATGCTAACAAACTTTTTGTTGCCAAAAATGGAACAACTGAACTTGGTTGACATGTGGTTTCAACAAGCACACAGCTCGCGATTCTATGGCCATTTTGAGGGAAAACTTCGGAGAACAATTCATCTCAAGAAATGGACCGGTAAGTTGGCCACCAAGATCATGCGATTTGACGTCTTTAGACTATTTTTTGTGGGGCTACGTCAAGTCTAAAGTCTACAGAAATAAGCCAGCAACTATTCCAGCTTTGGAAGACAACATTTCCGAAGAAATTCGGGCTATTCCGGCCGAAATGCTCGAAAAAGTTGCCCAAAATTGGACTTTCCGAATGGACCACCTAAGACGCAGCCGCGGTCAACATTTAAATGAAATTATCTTCAAAAAGTAAATGTCATGGACCAATCTAACGTTTCAAATAAAGAACCGATGAGATTTTGCAAATTTTATGCGTTTTTTTTTAAAAAAAGTTCTCAAGCTCTTAAAAAATCACTCGTTAGCTGTTATTGATTTTGGAGAAATTATGAGAAATTATGTATTATTATTAAAGTTTAAGCGTCACTTGAATTATTCTCAGATCATTCACCCACTATGTCTATATATGGAATGAATGCCCAATATACTCAAATTTGGGTTCTTACCGACAACCATTATTCTCCCTAAAGTTTCACTTAGAAACACCTATGGAATTTCATTAGTCTCATTCCACACATGCAAGTTTTGCTTCTGGAACACATGTATGAGTTTTAATGATTGTGATTAATTTTTTCTCACTTCTGTACATAATGTAGTGCATAAGTAAAATATTCTTCTCATGAGCGTACCTGAGCCCAAGTGACAAAATACACACGATCTCATTTTATTCATTTTATTTTAGCTTAGTTTTTTTCCTTGCTTTTGACTGTATGTGACGGCTAACATTTATCTACAGCAGAAAATATTTACCAGATGTATTTAATGGAGCTAAAGAATTTAAAATTTAAGAAACATTTGTTGTAGTTTATACTTGTTGGGTTATACATATTTAATTTTTTTATTTGTAACACACACGATTTTTGTTTATTATTATTTATTTGAACTATAAAAATATATAATAAGATTATATGAATTTTATTTGAACTATTTTTGAATTAATAAATTAATTATTTAGGCTTAAGTTCTTAATGATAAAGAGATAAAGAAAAATTAGATACCAGCAAAGCAGAATGCATTTTCTAGACAGCTAGGTCCGTCATCAGTACTCTTTGTATCAATCTACCCGGGAGTTTCAATTGTTATTAATTTTCTATTTAAACAAATTTATCAAAGAAATAGAGTCTGAGAAAGTTTAATTTTACATTATATTTCATAGAAGATAGAGCTTTTTGCAATTGTTTTACACTTGTAAACTCTATTTATTTTTCATATTATACTACTAAGCAAACATTTTTCTTTATTTTAATTCTCTTTATATATTTTTTCTTTTATTTGAAAATGGTATATATCTGTCTTGCTATTAGCTATCCTTTGGTTAGCTTGGTAGTATAATATGAAAAATAAATAGAGTTTACAAGTGTAAAACAATTTCAAAAAGCTCTATCTTCTATGAAATATAATGAGTTTTTTTAAACGCGAGTATATACAGACTGTGTGAATTTATGGAAAAGTACAAAAAATAAAAATAAAGGGTTTTGCGAGAGTGGCAAATATTTTCGAATAGTTGTAGCCTAATTTTTGAACCGGAACGGGTAGACACTTTACACCTACGCAAACTATGTACAAATTTGTCCCCTAGAACAAATATCAAAACCAAAAATTAAAGGGTGTTTCGATAATGACTCGATTTTACATATATAACCTTATATTGACACTTAAAATTTCCACATATTATATTTAACAATATCTACAGTAACAACAAGAAACGAAAATAAATTTAATAATAATGGGGTGGTCGCTTAATATCTCAAAGTTGCGGAATTTGCCTTTCTCTTCTTAACCTTGTAGGCAAACACTTGATATTTACACAGGATATTTAGTACTATGCTCTCGTAGAAAAAATAATTTCAAATTAAAGCATGCCTCATAAGACGTAAAAAATTATAGACTTGAATTTTTAAAGTTGAACTGATCATAGTTCAAAACCATACTTGTGTGATTCTGACTCGCATTTGGCTGATTTATTTTTATTAATTTCATTTTATTTGGATAATACTTTTAATTGCCTTTCCAATCGCACGCATATTACCTCATTCTACCTTAAAATAGTCGAGATTTACCATACTTTACATACAAATTTAATGGGGTCCGTAACTGCGAAACTAACAGTACCGCCCAATTTGTTCTTGTGACATTTTTGTTTAAAATTAAATTTTTATATATACATATATATCTTAAATTATATTTTGGAAATAATTTTTTTATACAAAACAAAAATACAACTTGTCGTTTTTTTCTGTAGTCAAAAAGTAGACAGCACTTTAAAAAAATAAAATGAAAATAATGAAAAACAAAAAATGCCTCGTCAGGATTTGTCATGCAAGTTTTTCAACCCCGCTTGCCTCCCAACCCCTCTTACTAACAAGAAAAAAGTTGCATGAAAAAGTTGCGGCGTTTATTGCAAAGTGTAAAAGTGGTCTAACAGAGCTCGTGTCTGTTAATAACAAAAATAAAACTAAATAACAATAAAACAACAAAATAAATTACATACGATCTGTCATTTCCATCGAAAGACATATTCGGATTGCATTTCATGTAGGTTTAGCAAAATAAATATAATTCATATACATACATATGTATATAAGAGTATACAATGTACATACATATGTAGATACATAAAATAATTTAATTGATATAATAAATGTCTTACAGATATAAGATAAAAGTTGTAAATATCACAGCGATTTGAGTTAGACTCATTGATAAAATTAATTTCTAATAAAAAAGTTTCTTGTCACTTTTAGCCCCTATGGTTGCCAGAGGCTGTTTTCGTGTAAAATGGTGGAGGAGCAGGATCATTGTCATTGGGCTCGTTGATGATGCCGATTGGTGGGAAAAAAGTAGATCCGGCCCACGTTCTTTTTTTTCAATTTGGTGAATTTGGCTGACAAGGAAGTTGTTGTGAAATTCAAGTTTTTCGACAAATCTGGTTTGCAGCGTCATGGCATGCCGACAGAAGGGTAGAATGTCTGCATTTTTATAAATGTAAGCATTTGAAAATCTCTTTGTAAAACTTTCAAAATTCTTTCCAATACATTTTGTAAGGATTTTCCGTTCAAATTTCTTCAACTCTTTGGCTACTATAGAGTTATAATAGTAAACCAGATTGGAAAACCATAGCATAGAACCGATCTCATGGCAACCTTGTAGATTAGTAGCTTGGTGTCTATGGATAAGTATCTGTTGTTCATTAAAGTTGCAAAACCTCCTGATATTCTCTTTGTTTTATCTAGGATACTTCTAGCATGGATATTAAATTTTAGTAAATTATCAAACTGTACGCCAAGATATTTTATTGTGCTTTTAAACGGAATATTTATTCCATCCAAAGTAAGTTGAAGCGATTAACTTTCTGGAACAACATTTCTGGGACATTTCCCCGAAGCATTTCTATTGCATATGGCTTGAGATTTTGCTGCATTTATTTTAAAACCCCATTTTTGTAAAATGCACTTATTTCGCCTAGATGGAATGCAGCTTGTACCGGGGATTTGTTATGTGTAAAAATTAGGCAATCATCAGCATAAAGGATTGCTTTTGAGTCTCCAGAGTAATGAGGAAAATCATGCAGGAATAAGTTGAAAAGAATGGGGGCTAATACGCTTCCCTGGGGTACACCATTTGAACGCCAAATTTTCTATTATTCAAATAACTGCGGAATATTTTAACTAAAAACGGGTCCACGCCAAGGTTAATTAATTTGTATATAATTCCATTATGGTAAACAGAATCGAGGGCTTTTTCAATATCTAAAGATATTGCCACTGTGCATATCTTATCCCTTAAGTTGCAGGTTATACTTTTGTTATGGAATTTTAACAAAGCATGTTGTGTTGAGTGGTACCTTTGAAAACCGAACTGCAGTTCTGGGATCGGCTCCACAATAAATTCACTTTCTAATTTTTCTTTTAAAACATGTTCAAATAATTTACCAATATTTGAACGTAGAGAGATTGGACGGAAGGACGGAAGTCCTCCGGCCTTATACTATCCCGTGATTTCTTTATCGGAAGTATTTTTGCAATCTTCCAAGCTGATGGAAAGTAGCCATTATTTATACAGTTATTAAATATGCTAACTAGCAATTTTAATGTAGAATCTGGAAATTTTTTGATTATAAAATTGGAAATGCGATCAAAGTCAAAGGACTTTTTGTTACATATATTATTTATATTCTTTCTGATGTTGTTTATGTTGGTAAAATGGTATGAATTCCGATTTTCTTCGGATGAGAAGTTGTCATCAAAGGAGTAAATATGTTGTGGAATTCTGTTGACACAGGATGCTACACAGTTTTCTATATTGCTGACTGATCTCTCAGGTATAGTTTCTTGAAATACAGATGAGTAATATGATTTGAATATTTCAGAGATTTGGCGATTATTTGTAGTAATGGTGTAATTTTGCAGAAGTTTTTGGCAAAATGGCTTTTTACTTTTGCCAATTATTTGGAAAACATCTTTGAAAGCGTTTGGGCCGGGTTTTATTTTAGAAATTCTATACCTGAAATTTTTTGCATCCTCCAACTTTACAAGGTCATCGATAATTATTTTTAGGAGTTGTATTTGTTTAGAAAGAATTTTGTACTCATTGCTTGTTTTGTTGCCAGTTCTGTGGTATATATTTTTAAGTTTCTTTTGCCAAATGTATTTTACTTTAAAGAATTTCTTTATATTATCTGAATATGGACGATTTTTATCATTTAATTCTATTCTACTTGAATGATTATCGTGGACAGAGGTAAGTGTCTCATTAAAATTAATAAGAGCCTCTAATTCCTCAAATTGCAGTTTTTAGGTGGTGAAATGGCATTTGTGGCTGCTTCCAGATCCCTCCTAAAGGCGTTCCAATCAGTGATTTTGTAGGATGTTATTACTAAAGGGCTTCTTACTGGCAAGCTTGCTGAATCATTTTCTAGTTCCAGAACTAATGGAAAGTGATCAGATAATGTTGGAATACTTTTAACTGTGTAGTTAGGTTGAGTGCAGTTAATTATTTTGGGACTTAGCAAAAAATGGTCTAGAAAAGAAGACCCGTTTGGATATGATGGAGATGTATCACAGACCGAATGACATCCAAGCAGTTGTATTGGGTCCAATCAAATAAAATTTTACCGTTGGCGTTATCAGAAGTGTCTCCCCAATTTATACTTTTTGCATTTAAGTCGCCACCAAAAATAAATCCATCAAAGTTATTTGCCAGCTGGAGAATTTGATTTAAGCTGTTATTTAAATCTTGTGAAGCTGACACGCAGGGGACATATAGAGAACCCAAAAGATATTTATTACAAATGTTGTTTGATAGTACTTCAATTTCAATAAAAACAGAATTTAAATGAGCAGTAGTACAATGTATTCTATTGTATGGGATATTTTTTTTTTAATTACTATTGCTACGCCAAGAGCAGAATTATCATATATAAAGTTATATCCCTTGATTTTAGCTTTTTTGTTCCCATAAAGATGACATTCTTGAATGAAGCCCACATCAATTTGATTATGATGGAGCACATTTGTCAGTTCAATTTGACGACTGTTACTTACTAAAGAACGCACGTTAAATGTCATGAATTTAATAAGTCTATTGGCCATATTTAGCATTAACTTTATTTAGAAGCCGCACGATTTCTGCCTTTGCATCTGTTTTGGTCATGGTTTTAAAGTTTGTGAGAAAATTTTAAATTTGTTGTTCCAGTGGCAGTTCATCAGGGACATGAAAGTCATTTGTCAATTTTAAAAATTCATCAATCACTGACGGTTTTTGTGACATTTCCATTGTGTTTGTTTGGAACAAGCTTGCAAATGTTCTGTTTGGTGAGCGGGTGGATTGGTTAAAAATTTGCTTAACATTATTTTTGGCTATGAGATAATCCTCTTTGACCTTTTTGTATGTTCCTTTCGGGACGAAATATAATTTTTATATGTGGGATACCCTCTCCAATTTGCTGGATTGCCGTTTATACCACACTTATCACAATGTGGTGCTGTGATCTCTGAATACGTGCGTTGGCGGGTGTTTTTTGTCACACTTCACACATTGAACTTTAGAATTGAAATTTTTAGCAATGTGGCCCCAGCGTTGGCATCTGTGGCATTGGACTTCTTTCTCCTTCCGTTTTTGCTTTTCCCATTTAATAGATTGGCTCAAAAGAAACTTAATGTGTGCAATGTCCTGAAGTGATTTTCCTGGATTAAGCGTAACCAGAAATAGACCAGTGTCAAAAGAATTTTTAATGGAGTACGGAGTTGTGAACTTTGTAACTGTTTCAACTACACCTGGAGCAGTCGTGTCTAGGGCTGACTTGATATCAACAATATCCGTTCCATGGTAAAGGCCTCTCAATACAAAAGAAATCTGTTTCAATTCTTTTGGAGTGTAAGAGTAAGAATGGATCTTCTTCTCTCTTAGTAAGACCATCATTTCAGAATGCACAGACGTATCTGAAAGATACAGTTTACTTTTACGTTTGTTAACGTTTTTTATTTTTAACACGTTCTGAGGTGTTTTTTCTTTTTAGTTTGAGACGGAGCCTCCGTTCTTTTACGTTTTGGTTGTGTGTTTGTTTGTATATGTATATTTTTTATTGGCGTTTGAATAAATGTTGCATCCTCGTCATCTATAATATGCAAATCTATTCTTTGGTTGAAAATTGGTACCACCTTTGCACTAAAATGCTAAAATGGCACCTTTAGTGTTTTTATAAAAAGTTTGACCGCTTCAGTCAGATGTCGTTTCCAGATTTCTTTTTTTTATTTCTATAACTTTCAAACTTCTCTTACTACGGAGACGTTTACGTTAGGAAACAGGAAGCAGAAATAAGAAACCTATAGTAAGCACACATATTTTGCATAAATAATGCCAATTTTGTATGACATAAAATGTTAATTTTATGTCATACACTTTACAGTAGTGCATACTAAAAAGTACAACTGTAAGGTAGAGATAAACAAATTTCGAATTTACGAGGAGTTACGACGGGTTGCGAACTTAATTCCGTATGATTTTAGAACAGCTAAACTGCGCTGCATTGAGCGCTTAAAAGGAAATGTTACTAAGTGGGACATCGCGAACAAATATCATGGCATACGTAAGCAGGTTTGTATGCAATAACAACTCATCATTCCCATACAAATCTGTATACGGCGAAGCAGTATTTTTTGCTGGGATGCTTATTCCTACATCATCGTATTATTTAAATTTAGTTACTAATACACATTTTATTTCGATTTGTGTTTTGGTTTAGAAAATTTATCTAAGTACTTCTTCGAATCAAATTGTACTTTAAATTTCTCTGTTAAAATTCGATTAATTTTCAATAAGTTGCCTTGACCATTACGATCAGTTACAAAAAATTTTAAGCCATATTAAAGAAGAACCGAGAAGGACTGCAGCGACAAAAGTTGCATAATGTAATTCGGGACTAATGAGTGTCATCACAATCAGTACGTCTCCGTCAACGCAAAATAAGAAAGTTGGGCAACTTTTAACTTTTGACGTACGATGAACAGAGTTGTCAGATGTGTCGATTTCTCGCCAATCGTGGCGATTTTCAATCTATTTTGGCGATCAAATTTTGGATTTGGCGACATGGCGACTTTTTGGCGATTTTTCATTGACTTTTGGCAAACATTAGAAACTGAGTTAAGGAATATCAAAATCGATAACAAAGAAATTTAAGTTTTAAAAGTAAATTGTTTTTCATATTTAAATATGATTTTACTTCTGGAAACAAACCGGAAACTTTCGAAACATATACATAAATTTATTTAAAGTTCACGAACATCATTCCATTTCTTTTAAAAATGTTTTTCGTATCTAAATATGATTTTATTTTGGAAACTGGAAACTTTATTTAAAGTTTACAAACATCTTTCGATTTTAAAATGTTGCAATTTCAAAAACATCAAACAATTTTTATAAATAATAACATAGTTTTGGGTACTTATTGACCAAAACAGCAAATATTTACTTTTGTTTTTGAAAGATTATAAAATATTAGTTTTGTACTTGATGTGCTAGTAATTCCAATTAGTTTTTTATGCTTATTTTTTATATAAAAAGGAAGTTTTTAGGTAAGGATTAAGTTCGTTTAATTCTCTCTAAGTTGGAAGAATATTTTTTTTTCAAATTAGTTGATTAATTTGAAAGAAAAATTGGATTTTTTTTAAATTTATATGCTGCTAATTACTGGATATAAAGATCGATTTCAATAATAAATTCCACAAAAACTCGACTGCGAAACACATGCTATAAATATTATGAATTGAAATGTTAAATAAATTTAATTCATATAAAACATATTCTAAATAAGAACACGGTGACAACTACATTAAGGATGGGTACGTTCAGGTCTTCATTTATTATAAGAACCACTATTTTTTTATTATTTTAAGTAAAAATTGTACCTTTTTCGTGTTCATTAATCATTTTAAATAAAAAAAAAAATATTTATATATTTTGGTGACTTTTTTCGATTTTTGGCGAATTTTATCTATTTCGATTAAATTTATTTTTTGTGATTTGTTAAGAATATTTTTAAAATTAAAACAATGTTGTATATATTAGAGGCAAATTTTTACAAATAACTGTTTTGGCGATTTTTCACATCGATTTTGGCGAAATAGGTGAAAATAAATCTGACAACCCTGACGATGAGAGCAGTTGAGAGCTATAAATTGGTTTCTCTTTGTTTTTTCTCTCAAAATAAAACTTTTGCGTTGAGTGGCAGGAAAAAAAAAAACAAAATACAACAAATTAAATAAAGTAAAATGGTGAAAAAGTATAACGTATATTCTATGCGCCACGGCCTTAAAACCCAATGCGTAGTAATATTTAATAAATAAAATGGTTTGTTGACAGATAATAAAAAAAAATCGTCCAAGCCAAAATTCTTGGAAATATTATATTTTTTCAACTGGTTAATCTTATCTTACGAAAGAAAAAAAATTTCTTGTATATGAACCAAAATCATGGTTTTATTTTATTATACATATGTATGTATATACATATATTTTTATAGTTCAAATAAAAATTTTATTATATATTTTTATAGTTCAAATAAATAATAAAAAAGTAAAGCATGTGTGTTACAAATAAAAAAATGTTTCTTGAATTTTAAGTTAAGTTATATTATATATTTTAAATAAAATCTTTAGCTTCATTAAATACATCTGGTAAATATTTTCTGCTGTAGATAAATGTTAGCCGTCAGTCACATACAGTGAAAAGCAAGGAAAAAAATTAAAACAAAATGAATAAATTCTCAGCTTAAATGAGATCGTGAGTATTTTGTCACTTAGGATCAGGCACGCTCATAAGAGAAATATTTTAGTTATCTGCTACATTATTTGTTGACTCCCGTTCATGGAGGCTTATGTACCATGAACATGTACATAAGCCTCCTTCTTAAGCCTACTTAAGAAAAAAATTTAAAAAAAAACTATTTTTTTAGTTGAATTTTTATAAAAATTTTCTTTTAAAACTACTCATACATTGCAGACAATCTAACATTGTGTCTAGCTTATACCATGTTCAGACATAAGCCTTAATTGCTCAATTCGAGAATTTACGCAATTAAGGGTTTAATTGAGCTCAATTTACCATACGAGAAATAAATTACTAAATTGAGCAATTATTACATAATTGCGTCACTAATTAATAAAACACGAAATGCAACCCTGCTCAGTGAGAAAAATTGAGTTCACTGCATGGCGCAATAATATTAGGTAGTACCTTTACTACAACAACATAAAGCACATGTATTTATTGGGTTGAAATTTAATTTACAGATATCAGATTAAGAAAACATGTATGAACAGGATGTGCTATTTGCACGGTCACATATGTTCATATTAGGGTTTGGGATTTCCCGGACTTTTTCATTTCCCGGGAAACGGGAAAAAAAATATTCGCATTCCCTGGGATTCCCGGGAAAAATTCCTAGTTTTAATAAAACATAAAAAAGAACGCAAATAACGACTAAATAATAGTATTAACAGTTTATAAAACTTAAAAACAATTCAGGTGAAAAAAATAACAAGATAGGTATAACAAATATTTATAAATACTGAAAAAGTATTTCAATAATTTGTTTTTTAAAAAAATATGATTTTAGACCTGTTAGTGCGTTTAACAAATCACTGGACATTCTTTTCCTTGTTTTTGTTGCAAAAGTCTCTCTTTAAAAGTTAATTCGATTTCGTTAACAACACAACTGCTAGTTGAAGGTTCTACGGATTCGAGTGGCTTGAATAATCTGTTTAAAAATAGTGCTAAATAAAATTTTATGATATTTTTTGGCACATCAGCAATTTCACCACATTTTAAATACTTCAGTTAACGCAAACGTTTTATCATCCCTTCGTTCATTTATTTTTCTTTTCAACCATCGTTTTTGAAAGAGTCGAATTAATAGCCAAAAGCTGCTCATAGAGGGTCTGAGTAATAACATTTGCTATTTACAAATTTGTCCCACTGCGGCTCAAGGCCTCTACAGCAACTTTAATGGGATTTAAAACGGCTACTAAATTTTCTAAAATCTGGACATATTCTTCAACCCTCAACTGTGCGCAATTGAAATCTATTAGAGTTTTTTTGTTGGTGTTCTTCGATTTAAGAAACGATTGAATCATTTAAACCATACTTATCTTGTTTTTACATCATGAATTAAAAGCGACTCTTCGTCATATTCTTGTTTCTTATATTTCTCGTGACAGGCTGTTTAATGAGGACTTTTTTTAAATAGTTTTGCACTTTGTCTTGCATATTTGTAAGTTTCTGGAAATATTACAATTTTAAAAATGCCTGTTTTTTATTCAGCACAATAACGATCAAACATTTGTGTGATAGCAAAAGAAATGCGCCAAAATTAGCAGAAAAAGAAGTAAATACTATGTAAAATGCAAGCATCTACTCTTCAAAAGTTAAGCTATTTTCTCCAACACAACCATAGTAATACACATTATATGTAAATTTTAGTTGTCTATAACTATAGGGACACCCTTTCATTTCCAATTTTATAATTCTTATAGCGGACATAATAATACATGCTCTGTGGAAATATCAAGTCTCTATCTATAACGGTTCAGAAGACTAGGCCATATAAGTCAAATTACGTCAGTTATGACACCCTTTAAGTTTTTTTTTTTTTTTTTTAAAGAGAAGTAACACTCAGGCAATTAACGCCTATATTAAATGTGTTACTTCCTTCGGAAAGGGATAGAAGTAGATAAGACAGATGGTTAGTGTAATAGTAAAGCTTCGTTTCTGGCAACACTGCAACTGCACGTTATGATTATTTTTAGAACAGTATTGCAGCGCCTCTGGTGTTATTTAGGCGAATTAGTTTGAAGCTAGCATAGCCAATTTATAATTATTTTACTTCGCCGACGATTTAGTGCTATTTGGTAACACCGGCGAAGGAGGGCGCTGTAATATGCATTATTATAAAGAAAAATTAATACGTATCAGAAAAATTGATGTTGCCACGGCTGAGTATTGAACTCGTAACCATTGCTTAGTAGTCAACGTACTAACTACTTAAGCTACAGCACCCTTAAAGTTTAAGTTTTTTGTACTTTTTATTGTGGACATAGTAATATTCGCTTTGCTAGAATTTTAAATGGTTATCTATAAGCGTTCAAAAGATAAGGTCATATAGATCAAATATCATTAACTTTAGGTACACCCTTTAATTTCCAACTTTATACTTTTTGCTATAGCAGATATAGTAATATACGTTCTGTGTAAATATCAAATGTCTGTCTATAACTGTTTCAAAGATAGGGCAACATAAATCAAATAACATCACCTATTGGGACACCCTTAAATTTACAATTTTAAATTAAAGACCTGTTGTTATAGAGGGCTTGCCCACAAAGAATTTTTGTAAATTTCAACTGTCTGTCTATAACGGTTCAAAAGTTTAGCCATATACAGCAAATTACAGTACTATTGGGACACCCTTTAATTCATAATTCTAAATATTTATACTTTTTACTATACGAGACAAAGTAGTTGAAATTCTGCCGAATTTTCAAGTGTTTGTCTATAACGGTAGGACCATATAGTACAAATTACATTAAATATGGGGACACCCTTTAATTTCTTAATTCAAATTATATACCTGTTATAGCGGACTTAGCAATACACGTTCCTTGTAAATTTCAGCTGTCTGTTTTTAACAGTTCAAAAATATAACCACATACATAAAATTATATTAACTATTACGACACCCTCTTATTTCCAAATTCAAATTTTATACTTTTTGTTATAGCGGACTTAGCAATACGGGTTCTTTATAAATTTCAACGTTCGGTGTACAACTGTGCAAAAGTATGGCCATATATATCAAGTTAAATGAACTATTGGAGCACCCTTTAATTAATAATAGTAATCGACATTCTGTCAAACTTCCAAGATTTGTCTTTAACGGTTTCAAAGATACGCCCATAAAGGTAAAATACGTCAAATATAGGGACACCATTTAAATTTATTTTTTTATTACTTTTTGTTGGTGGGAGCTATAGTGATAAGCGATTTTTTAAAAATTTAAATTGGTGGTCTTTACGGCTCTTAATACACGAAAAAAAACAGTTATGTTGTATGGGGACACCTTTTAATTTTTAAAATAATGAACTATTTTTAAAACGGGACCAATCTGTAAGCATTACCTTTCAAATAAAGAAAACATTTAAAATCGGTTCAGAAATGGCTGAGTTCTGCGGGAACAAACACAAAAAACAACATTCAGACGAATTGATAACCTCCTTCTTTTTTGAAGTCGGTTAAAAACAAGAACCACTGAATTTTCTTTACTCATGATTTTAAATTTCTCGTCTACCGGGAAATTAGCAAAAGTTTTCCCGGGAAATTGTTTATAGCTTTTCCCGGGAATTCCAGTTTCCCAAACTCTAGTTCATATACATATGTGTCATTTTGTGTTATTTTATTTGTTTTTTATACCCTTCACCACAGCTGGAAAGGGTACATACAGGGTGGCGCAAAAATAACCTTCCTATATTTTTTGGCTGTAATTAAAAAAAAATGAAAAACTTTAATTCTTCTTGTGGATTATTTTTATTTGGTCTTTTAATTTTTTTACATCAAGTCAAGAATATGATGTCATGTAAATGGCCGCCGCCACAGTTGATTGTCATTTGAGCCCTTTTTTGGCATTTTCCATCACTTTGGCCAAAACTTCCGGGGATAGGTCCTCACATTCTTGACGGATATTGTCTTTAAGAGCTGCAAGAGTCTGAGGCTTGTTGACATAAACCCGCGACTTCAAAAAGTCCTACAAAAAGAAATCTGCAGCGGTCAAATCAGGCGATCTTGCTGGCCAGTGCAAATCCCCAAAACGGGAGATTAGGAGCCCGGGAAATGCTTCCTTCAGCATATCGGTTGTGGCACGTGCAGTGTGTGTCGTTGCACCGTCCTGTTGGAACCACATGTTTTCCAATCCCAATTCATCAAATTGCGGCAAAAAGAACTCGTTAATCATTTCTCTTTAGCGCTCACCATTCACAGTAACCGTTTGGCCCGCGACGTCTTCGAAGAAAAAAGGTCCGATGACTCCTCCAGCGAAAACAGCACACCATACAGTGACTTTGAGCGGGTGTAATGGCTCTTCGTGGGTTACACGCGGATTTACAGTGCCCCAGAAGCGTTAATTTTGCTTATTTACGTACCCGCTAAGATGGAAATGGGCCTCATCACTCATGATTATTTTTGATGAAAAATCATCTTCCTCTTGGTGGTGATTAAGGATGGCTTGAGCGTATGTTAGACGCGATTGGCGGTCAGCAGCTAACAGCTGATGCACCGTCTGGACTTTGTACGGAAACATCTTCAAATTTTTTACCAAAATTCGCTGTAAAGACCGTCGACTGATACCCATTTGCGTGGCACGTCGTCTGGTCGATGTCGACGGCGCTTCCATGACATCCTCGGCTACAGCAGCAATATTCTCTGCAGAACGGCTACTCCGGGGTCTGCCACGCCTGGCAGCATCTCGTGTTGTGCCAGTCTCTTCGAGGCGAGCGGCTAAACGTCGCAGTGTTTCACCAGTAGGCGTTGGACGGTCAGGAAACCTGCGACGAAATTCACGTTGCGCCAAAGTAACCGACCGATTATTGGTCAAATAAATAATCAACAATATTCCGCGTTCTGGAGCAGTGTAGCGTAACATTGTTTGTTAACATGTATTTCGCAAGTGTTTACTACACAAATGTCAAAACAGAATTGACAATAGGGGCCAATCGCAAAATTTATAGCATTTTCTGATAGGAGGATTACTTTTGCGCCACCCAGTATAAGTTTGTCATTCCGTGTGTAATTTATACACTATTCATTTCCGACCCCATAAAGTATATATATTCTGGATCCTTGTACATAGCGAAGTTGATTAAGCGATATCCATCTGTCCGTGTTCGGGTTGAAATGTCATTTCCCAAGGCACCAGAAGAGATAAAAAAAATTTAAGCACACCAATCTGTCGGCATAGTTTCGAAAATTTTGGTATTGCAATTCAGCAACATCGGATCATTCCTTTGGAGGCTGCGTTTTATTTTAATTTTTTTCGGCTTTAATGATTCTTTTTTGCCTTTTTTGTCAAGTAAATTTTAGACCGCGACAGGTAGATCGCAAGGAGTGTATACAGATCTCGGGGAATCAATAACCCCCTGCGAGGGTCGATTTTTGTTTGTTTTTAGATTGGTAGGGCTTTTCTGCAATACACACAGAGGTAGCCAATGGACCCACAGGGTACTCACTGGTAAATAGGAGCAGTTAAAAGGCACATGGGTCATGGGGGTGAATATGAGGAAATTTTTTTTGTAAGGTTTTCTTTTTGCTTTAGTCTGACCATTTTAACTCAATATAGATTGCAGAAAGGTCCTAAATTTAATAAAAAAATTTCAATAAAATTTTAATTTTTTTTTAAATTTAAAAAAAAAATTTAATTTTTTCAAAAATATTTACAAAAAAAACTTACAAAACAGTTTCAAAAAGATATTTTACAGAAAAATATTCGAAAAAATTTTGTTTAAAAATTTTCCAAAAAATTTTTACAAAAAATTTTCGAAAAATTAAAACAAAAATTTCAATATTTCTTGAAAATGAAAATCATGACTGTAACATAACATATATTTAATATTAAGAATATACATACATATGTATGTATGTAGGTATGTATGTATGTATATAGATTGACATATTTTTTTTAAATGCGTTTGATTTTTAAATAGATGATATCTCTGTTTTAAAACCTAGGTGCATTAAACACATAGACATCATCAGGATACCGACTACAAACTGTCAAAAATAAAATACACACGTTTATAGGTAAACGATTATTTTGAAGCCAGCAAAGCTACATGGCTACACGACCACCTTGTGGTTGTCATCAACTTAGGCTAATTTATATTTTATTCAACAAAAGAAAATGTCACAAAATTGTAAATTACTAATTCATATACAAACAAAAAGTTTTTAAAGAAAATATTTATAATTTTTTAAAAAAGTTATTTAATTTTATAAAAGCTAAATAAGTATTTCTACAACAATGTCAAAGTTTACGATGTAGCTGTCGTCTTCAGTATCATTAAGCAGCTGGCAACACGGCGACAATTATAGCCAACGGAATTTGTTTTCATTTGTCTTCTATTTCTTTAAAGCATGAATAATGCATTTTTCTCATACGACTTAATTTAAGTACAGAGTCAGCAATATGGATAATGCTGTACATGTCTGTATAAATAAAATCATCGTGGTGAAAAGTATAGAAGATTCGGCACGGCCGAATATAGCACTTTTACTTGTTTTAAATTAAAACTAAAAACCTCTTGTCACTTAATTTGTAATTCGAACACAACATTCTCGTTTATGTTTTTGGTTGAACTTCTTTTGTGTACAATAATTGTTACAAACTGTCGAACTTTATCAAAAATTATGTTATTGCTACTTAAAAAAGTACTTGTAAGTGAGCGTTGCCCCTCCAACGGCTGCTGACAAATAACATGTTGGAAGCTTAAAATTACCGTACACTTAATATAGTTGATGAACTTAAAGCGTAATATAAAAGAAAATTTTTTCATAACTTACAAAAACTTTTAAATAACTTTTCTTATATGTAGAATTTTAGAATATTATATAAATTTTAGAAATTTATCCAGGGATGGAATACGTAAGAGTGTTAAAATTTGGTGTGGATTACTTTCAAAGCAAAATCGAATAAAATATTGTTAGGACGCAAACAACGTGTGTGGGTACAGCTAGTTTAAGTAATAAATAGTTTGTATGAGCAGTTTCCCTTTCCCGCAGCTAATGCTTATTTGGAAACTCTCACTGCTATAGCATTCTATACATAAGATAATAAAAATTTCTATGTAGGGAGGTTCCTCCTTCTCATGCTCCTACTAAATTATTGTGTTGTCCTCCAAATTACGTTATTTTGATACCACTGTTAGAAGGGGGTAAACATTTACTTTGAAGATTTAATTTAATTTAAGTTTTGAAATTTTTTTTTTAACTATATAACACTACCAGCGAAGCTTCTTGCTTGTCTGCTGAAAACAGCCAGAGTCTTTGGCGGTAGTCGAAACCGTAGCCCTTAAATTGTGCGAGTATGCAGTTAAAAAATTTACAAATTTGTAATGGCAAAATAATTTTATTTTATTCAATTTTTCTTCAAACAATTCAAAAAATAAAAGCGAATCCTTAGATTACTTAAAATAAAGACCATATACATACATATGTAGATACATATATCCAAGTTTATATGGATATAGTATAGTATACAGAATAGATATAGTACAATTATTTATTTATTCATTTGGAGTTCCCATCCATACATTTGTATTAGTTAGCCTACCCACTTCTATCTCCTGTTTTTCCAAAGTTTTTTCTTATGCTCCAATTTTTTCCTTTCGTTCTTGAAGTTCATCTTGTTTATTTCGGAATAATTGCAGGAACATTTCTTCTCCTTGATGATACAAATGATCCAATAGTTCTTCTTCTTCTTGTTTTGCTCTATTTACTGCCGAAGATTCTGTGCTTGAAGTTGTGGGTATAGTTATAGTTGAAGCTTCAACTGGAGGTGTTGCACTTGAAGTCACAACAGGAGCGATCGTGGTATTTAAAGTTTCTTGCGCAAATGCCGATGCCATTACGAGGCAAACAACTGCAAATGTTGTAGAAAGTTTCATTTTTAGTTCCTTTTATACTTTGTTGTACTGGTTTTTGTTCTGTATCTAATGAGGTACAAAATTCAACTGTGACTGTTTGTCACTCATATTTTCACTATTTATAGCAAAAATTTAAATTTTCTTGGCCTTGTATGATAGATGTTTAAGCACACGTGTTTAGCACATAGTTATAAACTATCGTACATACATTAATTAAACACATATTTTAAAACAAATATTAAATAAAGCTGTAGATAAAAGTAGTACAGTTGAAAAGGGTACATATACCCGTACATCAGTTTGCTACTAAAAAATTTTGCACACCAATCTCTTAGGTATAGTTTGGAGAATTTTGCTATTAAAATCAATAAAATGGGCCTACAGTTAAAAAAAGGTGAGCATCTTCATTTTACTTACGTTTTTCAATTTCGCTAAACATCAAAATTTAACCAAAATTAACAATTTACCAACAAATTATAGTTTGGATTAAAAAATTTAAATTATATAATTTAAATTATATAATTTATTTATAGTTATATAAATAATACCGAAAATTTAAAAAAATAAAAGTAAAATTTAAAAGTGATATACTCGGTCATGCCAAATCTTCTATACCCATCACCACGGTGATTTTATTTACATAAACATATACAGCGTTATCTATATTATTGAATCTTCACATAAATTAATAAAGTCGTATGAGAAAAACTCATTATTCATACTTTAAAGAAATAGAAGACAGCGGTGACGCAGCTACAAAAAACAAATTCCGTTGGCTACAATTGTCGCCGTGTTGTCAGCTACTTAATGATATTGAACGCGACAGCTACATCGTAAACTCTGACATTGTTGTAGAAATACTTATTTTGCTTTTATAAAATTAAATAACTTTTTGAAAAAAATTATAAATATTACCTCCAAAACTTTTTGTTTGTATATGAATTTGTAATTTGCAATTTTTTTACATTTTCTTTTGTTGAATAAAATAGAAATTTGCCTAATTAGTGTAGCCATGTAGCTTTGCTGGCTTCAAAATAATCCTTTACCTATAAACGTGTGTATTTTATTTCTGACAGCTTATAGTCGGTATCTTGATGTTGACTATGTGTTAAATGCATCTAAGTTTTAAAACAGTGATCTCATCTATTTAAAAATCAAACGCATTAAAAAAAAATATGTTACTCTATATACATATATTCTTAATATTAAAATATATTATGTTACAGTCATTTATTTATTTATTTTTTTAATTTTTTTTTTAATTTTTCGAAAATTGTTTGTTAAATTTTTTTGTAAAATTTTATTCAAAAATTTTTTGGACAATTTTTTTTTCGAAAAATTTTCTGTTGAAATATCGTTATGAAAACGGTTTGTAAAGTTTTTTGTAAATGTTTAAAAAAAGATTTTAATTTTATTGACTTTTTTTACCAGTGGGTACCCTGTGTGTCAATTGGCTACCTATATATGTGTATTGCTCTCTTTAAAGATCTCTAATACAAATCAAAGCAGAAAAACCCTAGCAATCTAAAAGAAAACAAAAATCGACCCTCTCAGGGGGTTATTGATCCCCCGAGATCTGTATGCCCTCCTTTTGACCTACCTGTCGCGGTCTAATATTTGTTTGACAAAAAAGGCAAAAGAGAATCATTAAGCCGAAAAAAAATTAAAAAAAAAAACGTGAAAAAAATATAGGGCGTGGTTTTTGGCCTGCAGCCTCCAAAGTAGTGATCCGATGTTGCTGAATTGCAATACGAAAATTTTCGAAACTATGCCTGACAGATATTTAATTTTTGCTCCACAACCAAAGTTTTTTCGTACGTAACCAAAAAATTGTTAAAAACAAATATTATTTCTCTGTTTATGTCATCGGAGTTTGCTGGTTTGTACCTAAAAAAAATAATAAACCAAATGTATAAAAAAATGTTTCGGGTATTTATATATTTTTATAATTACGTTTTTAAGCTCTAGGTCTTTTTTATAAAAATTTTTCAAGACCTAGAGCTTAAAAACTTAATTATAAAATTATTAAAAAGGTCAAAAATTACAATAATTGGGAATGTTTATTTTTTTCTTTTTCGCTGTTGAATTGAGTTACAAACATCTTCTCTGAATTCCCGCATTTTGTGAGACTGAAGTTTACTTTTAATTTTTATACCATAAAAACTAATAAAACCTCGATGTCATGAAAATCATTACTGATGATGAAATGTTGCAGATACTTACAAAACGAAAGAGGTCCGATGATGTAATTTACGAGGTAACATTAAAATTGGAGATTTTAATCTCTCACCTGAAGAAGCTGACGATGGTATAGACTCAACCGTTGAGACCGGCGTTGATGTTGTTCGGAGACATTTCATGTCTTCACTTTGTACTTGAAAGACTGAATTAAAAAGGTGTTGGAGGAATTGAAAAAAAGATCCTCCGATCAAATTGACATCTTCAAGAAGATTATAAACAAAGTAATAAAAGAAATCTTGCCGTTTAAGTCGTTTTAAGAATTTATAATTCTTTACTGCTAAATCTATGAACTACGATGGTATAGGCCATGTGCAAATGCCGTGAAATTCATGGCCAGTGTATTTCTAACCTTATGTTGAAACACGGTTTGAAGAAGAATAATTCTAATTCAAAATTATCAACAACTAATTATTGTTTGCTAATTTATGTACTCGTATGTATGTACATATTCAGTATTCTGTATTTTATATAAAATCATTGGCCAAACATTTTTGTTCGTCTTTAATGATTCTCTTTTGCTTTTTTGTCAAGTAAATATTAGGCCGCGACAGGTAGTTTGCAAGGAGTGCATACAGATCTCGGGCGATCAATAACCCCCTGCGAGGGGCGATTTTTGTCTGTTATTAGGTTGGTAGGGGTTTTCTGCTTTGATTTGTATTAAAGACGTTTATAGAAAGCAATACACATGGAGGTAGCCAATGGACCCACAGGATACTCACTCGTAAATAGAAGCAGTTAAAAGGTACATTGGGGTCAATATGACGAATTGAAAACAATTTTTTTTGACAAATGTTTACAAAAAGATATTTTTACAGAAAAATTTTCGAAAAAATTTTCAAAAAATTTTCGAATAAAATTAAATGCGTTTGTTTTTTAAATAGATGAGATCTCTGTTTTAAAACCGTCAAAAATAAAATACATACGTTTTATAGGTAAACGATTATTTTGAAGCCAGCTTAGGCTAATTTCTATTTTATTCATCAAAAGAAAATGTCACAAAATTGTAAATTACAAATTAATATACAAACAAAATGTTTTGGAGGAAATATTTATAATTTTTTGAAAAAGTTATTTAATTTTATAAATTAAACCATGATATAATAATACAAGGTAGTTCCATTTCAAAAATGTTTGAAGTTTGCCGGAATTATTGAAGTATGTTTTTATGTAAACAGCAAAAAAAGTGTTGCCACAAGTAGAAACGAAAAAAAAAATTGTTTTGTAAATTATTATAAAAAAGTGTGTAATTTACATAAATAACATAAAATAAAAACGTACTTTGGTTTCATAATGAAACTTATGAGGAATAAATCTTGTTGTAGATTATAATTTCCTTAACCTTTTATAGGTACACTTTTATATTGAGAATAAAAATTATATTACAATCTTATTTAAGCTGCATGCTAATTGACCATATGAAAAATCGCCACAAAACAAAAATTAAAAATCGCCAAACGAATAATTACCGTAAAAAAATGGAAATTTTGCAAAAAAAAAATATGAAAAGTGCAATACTGGCAGTAAGTGCATTGATTTTTTTTAATTCTAATAAATCTTTAATGTTAACAATTCTGTAATTTAAGGTAAACAACGTAACTACTTAGTTAGTTTTTAGGACTTCAAACCGTTGTTTTTACACTCTTATTGATGAATTTCCTGAGAATCACCCCTATTCCATTTGGCGTCGTCCACACAATATAGGTTGGTATTCTCTTTGTGGACATAACATTTAATGATGAGTTTTTAATTTTATTTGTTATTTGGAAGAATATGTGACGTTAAAATTTTGTTGTATCGACGACGATTTCATCGCCTTGGTTTATAAAATTCAAAGTGGAAAAGATTTAAATACAATACTGTTGTCATACCTTTCGGTGAAGACCGTCGTCACTGGCTGTTGTTTTGGTACGTTTGGCGAGCGCTTTCGATGTAAAGACATCATTTTCAAGCCGCGTTTAAAATGGTACTGGAGAGTTAGTATTATCTGCTTTAGTATAAATAATAATGAGTTTAGGTAATTGTTCATTATGGTGGTGTTTATTTAAATGGTGTTGTACAGTTAGATTGCTTGCTACCTGATATATTTATATGAGGTCAGTTGATAATTTAGTATTTTCGTCCTTTATTGTTAGCTAGGTAAGTGTGTCCGTCTGCAGGTGTTTATCGTTTGTTAGAATGTTTTAGAAGTTTTAGTGGTGTGAAAATTGTATCTGAGGTTGTGTTTACCTGTTCGTTAATAATATCTCCGTTAAAAGTTCGCGTTTTGTAGATTTCCATGTTTTCAAGAATGTCTAGTCTTCGTCTTTTTTGCTAGGATGTAGCAATGTCATACATTCATCTATTTTCCTTGGTATATGCTCGTGAGTTTCAAGGTGTAGTGCAAAGTTGGAGTCCTCTCTTTTTCGTTTGTACGAGCGCATGAGTTCTGTATATCTTGTTTTTAGTGTTCGTCCCGTTTGTCCTATATATGTATGGTTGCAGGTGCAAGTAAGTCTGTATACTCCGCTATTGTTAAATTTGTCGGTTGTTTCTGTTGATGTCGTGAGATTATGTCGTAGAGTGTTGCTGGTTTTCAATACTATAAGTAGTCCCTCCTTCTGAAAGAGGTTAGTTAACCTATATATTTCTGGTTCTGTGTAGGTGAAAACGTGTCGACGTGGTGTTGTATTAGTTGACTCTTCGTCTTTTCTCCCTCCGTTCCTAGTGCTGTATTGTCTTAGTAGTTTGTCGATAGTACTGCTTTTGTAACCGTTATTTTTAGCTATAGCGTAAATTGTGCTAAGTTCTTTGTTGTACTTATCCGGACTGAGTGGGATTATTTTAAGTCTGTGTATCATATGTCTAAATGCTGCGAGTTTATGTTGCATAGGATGGTTTGATGTGACATGGATAGTAGTGTCTGTTGTGGTTGGTTTTCTATAAATGTCAAAGGCTAAAGAGTTAGTTCCTCTTGTTATTGTAATGTCAAGATAATGTAAAGATTTGTCTTTTTCCTTTTCCATTGTGAAGGTAATGTTTTTATGAAAAGTGTTTAAGTCTGTCAGGATTTCTTCTTAATAAGAAAACGGGAACTTAGACACATTTGTCAGATATAGGGATAAAAAAACTGTATTACTATTAATTTAAACTAAAACAATTTTCGTTTGTTTACTTACATATATAAACGCAAAATGGGATTTCACAAAGTATGTGATATGGTAGCACAAATTTAAATAATTCCCGCAAATGTCAGAACGTTAATATGGCGACAAAAAGAGAGAATGGAATTACCTTCTATTATTATATCATGAATTAAACTATGTCAGAGTTTAAGATGTAGCTGAGTTTAAGATGTAGCTGTCGTCTTCAATATCAGTATTAAGTAGCTGACAATACAGCGACAATTGTAGCCCACGTAATTTGTTTTCATTTAGCTGCTTCGCCGCTGTCTTCTATTTCTTTAAAGAATGAATAATGAGTTTTTTCTCATACGACTTATTTTTATTTATGTAGAGTCAACAATATGAATAATGCTTTACATGTCTGTATAAATAAAATCACCGTGGTAAAGAGTATAGAAGATTCGGCACGGCCGAATATAGCACTCTTTCTTGTTTTTTTTTTTTTTTTTGTTCAACAACAGTGTTTTATATAACACCTTTATAGTGTGTAACCACTGTACTGTAGTAAAGGAATTTCTAGCAAAATTATTTAATGGAAATGTTTGATAAAGCCAAAGATTTTATTTAAAACAAATTAAATAACCCAACTCCTTTCAGTTGTTGTGCGTTCGTTATATTTATTTGTTTTTTTAAATAAAGTAAATATTTTCTAACATGTATGATTATTTTCTAATTAATTTCGTAATAAATATAAAAATTTTTCAGGTTAATTTACGCATGTTTTTTGTGTTTGCATACTTGGTTTTTTTTTAAATAAAAACAAGCAGATTAAAAAACCTTTTTATATGTCAACAATAAAATTTCGATATAAAAAGAGATCTTAAAACATAGTCAGTTGAGTTAACTAGTCGATTGAGTTAAGAACAGCGCATCGAAAAAAAAGCATATTAAGCAAAGGACAATGAAACTCTTAACAAAATGTATGTTTTTCCTTGTATTGGCAGTGGCATTGGCCAACAAAACCTGAAGGAAGAAAAAAAGAACTCGAAGAGATCATAAAACTTATAACACAAATTGATGAAGAGATCGAGGTTAATAAGCGAATTATTAAGTATTATGATGAAATGATTGAAGAAAATTCGAGAATTCTTAATTCTTAAAAAGCTGGTTATAGAAAAATATTTAAGGAGAAACTGGTGCAAAAAGGAAACAAGTTGCTAACAAACTGAGATGAAATATCATTATTATCATAATATATTGCATTATTATCAATAAATCAATAAGCAAACATTTAAAAAATTAATTTGAATTCATTTCTTTTAATTTTTGCTTCGAAAATAACAGTTATTTTTTGAGTTTTATTTTTCGCTTATAAATTAATGATCACATATTTATTAAGTTCTATTTTTTGCTTAGAAAATAAATCGGTTAATATGGGTTCTAGGCGTACACTTCTCTTTGCACAGTAACTTGTGATCAAGCACACCCAACCAGAGAAAGCTGTTAAAAGTGGTTAAAATGAGAATGTACTGGTGTTTTGCACTGAAAGAAATCATATTGTTTAACATTAGTAAATTAGTAAAATAGAGTTAAAAAGTAGCAACAAATGGTAGCTTATGAATATTTTATGGTTTTGAAAATCCCACACAAAAGGTTTTTGTAAAATATTGAGTTAATGTATAATTAAATTAGCTTTCCTATGATTCCTAGAATGAAGAAATAGTCATGTATTGTAACATATTTATTGGCAATAATTGTAAAAAAATTTCAAAGAAAAACGGTGTAAATATATTATTAAATGGAATTCGCTTACTATAATATGTTCAGATTTTTAAATTATCTTAAAATGTAATCACAAACAGTTTTTTACCTCTACTGAAAATTTAAAAATTTTGAGTTAATACCCTCTTGTTGATCAAGTGCGATATGTACTTATGTTGTAAAAATTCCGTACAAGCGGTTCTCATTAACAATGTCCCAGTGGTTTAACTAGGATCCATCGCCACTAATGACTGGCGAAGTAGTTAGCCCATTTACTTAATTTACACTTGGGGCTACTGATGTGTCATACCCAACCATACGTATGTACATCATTCTGCAGACACTATTAGCTTTTGTTAACTTGTTACAATTGGTAGCCACTAATCGTTAGTATTTTCTCTAACCCTAAGTAATGCAAAAAACCAATTTTTTCCTACGACTGATTATCTTTGCCTCTAAGATAATCAGTTGTTTTAAGTATATCCCGTTATTCAAGCAGCAAAAAAACTCATCGTTTAATCTAAAAGAATGTGAAATAAACACAAAGGGTCAGTCGATATACGAATCTCTTTCTGTAAAATTAGTGAAAAATTTAATTAAGGAAAATGTAAATAAATCAGTCAAGTGCAAGTTAGTCGAGTTAGTACGACTTTAAAAATTCAAGTTGTTAATTTTTTCATGTCTTATGGGGCACCCTTTATTTTAAAATCGAAGTCATATTCGCGAAAATTGCATCGCTATTGGAACACCCCTTAAATTTTAGGAATTGTTGTTATAACGGCCATGGTAATACACTTTCTATGAAAATATCAGGCGCCTACCTATTGCGGTTAAAAAATAAGTTAATATACATGAAAAACATGTCAATTATGGAACACCCTTTAGTAATTAGTAATTGTTACAGCGGCCGATGTACAACAAATACTGTAAACAATTCAAGAGTCTACCTTTAAATCATCTCTTTGTCGGAACACCGTTTAATTTTATTATTTGTTATAACGGCCATCGAAATTCTCTTTCTATGAATATATCAAGAGTCTACCTATTCCGATTAAAAAAATAAGTCACTATACGTGAAAAATATGTCATTGTCGGAACACCCTTTAATTTTTAGTAATTGTCATATCGGCCGTGGCAACACATCTTTTGTAAAAAATTTTAAGAGTCTACCTATTACGGTTCTAGAAATAAGGCGTTATACATGAGAATCACGTCACTGTCGGAACACCCTATAATTTTTAATAATTGTTATAGTGGCCATAGTAATAAACCTCCAGTAAAAACTTATTGTCGTTCAAAACTTAGGCTATATACACGCAAAGCACGTCACTCTCGGAACACCCTTTATTTTTAAGGTTTAATTTTAATACTTGTTTATAAAGCTATCGGATTAATCTGAAATTTCGTGATATCCTTAACAAATGTGTTTCATATCATGTTCCCATGATCTAGTGGAATTGGAGAACACAGGTCAGAGATATGTTCACTTTTCGGATCCTACCCCTTACGTCAACAGCTGCACACCCGGGTTAGTTTAGGAAAATACATGAAAATGTATTAAATCTGTTTACATATTAATTGCATAAATTTGAAAAGCAAACTTAATTTTAAGTACAAGTTTTAAAATAGTCAAAAATAAAAGTATAATTAAAAATTAGAACATTCATACATATGAACTACATACATACATACATCCAAGCGTATGTACAACATTGAAAAACTAAAAGAATTAAAAAATTGTTTGTGGAAACTAAAGCAGTGCAACATCTTTTACTCTCAAAGGTCACTGTTTATATCTTCAATCGTATTTCGCGTATAATATATTCTAGTTATGCGGTTAGTTTTCGTTCAGGTTGCGTAGGAACATCCTACGACGGGTAAATTATGTACGCAGCAAAGGCACCTACATCCAGACAATCCCACGAAAATCGGTTCTACGTACCGGCACGACTCGATGTTTTACGAACTATGACCAAGGATTGTCAGCTCAGTAACGCTGCTACAACAACAACATCCAGAATATGATAAAAGAAGTCCAAAGGACACATATTTGTTCGCCGTATGGTTAAATATTCTACAAGACATTTGTCCATGTTATAAACGCCACCTTTACGTTTTTTCTACTCTAATATCATTATCTAATATCTGTAACGCATTGGTGAAAAGACTTCAACTGATTGGTTTTTATTGGTCAAGTATAATACATTGCAATTTTGTTGCTAAAATAGAATATGGAGGATTCCACTACACGTCCTTTTGGAATATCAAATTTTTGTGATACAAATGTTCTTTGTTTATATGCTGTACCCAACATCGATAAATTTCTGTTCAAATTGTAGTTGGTAAAAATTTCTACAGAAAAGGTTGACGTAAAAGTCTTTCAACACTTTTCCACCTACATTTTTTCCTGCTTACTGGATGCCGCCATTGCTGTGTAGATTTTTCCTTTCAGCGGATAAGAGGAAATAAAGTCACATACCCAGCACACTTTTATTCCGTATTTGACGGGTTTTGATGGTATGAATTGAATGAAAAGAGTACCACAACGGAAAGCATACAATTGTTCATCAATAGCGACATTGGCTCCTGCTGTATAGTTGCAATTTTGTTTATTGTTTAGCATCAAAAATGTGTCCGTTATTGCTGCCGCATTGTTTATTTACGTTGCTGGTGTATCTTTCCGTTGTCAAAAGATGGTTCAAACGTATAAAAATCAATTTAGGGCTTTGTGCATTCTTACGTCCATATCGGAAATTATTAATCTGAATGTTTCCAGAATGGATAGCTCTTGTATACTTCGTCCAGATCTCAATATGTTGAGGGTAAGGGACACCAGTCAGTTTGTGGTGGCAAAATAGACCAAATAGTTTTACATTTACCTGTACAATTTTCTCCATTTTCAGACGTTATTCATTATTCTAAATAATCATAGATAGAATAAATCAAAAACATACTTAAGAACAAACAAATTGCCATATGAAAAGTTCGTGTATACCCGGGTATGCTGCTGTTGACGTACGTATAAATTTTCTGCTGTTGACATAATCATCAAATCGATCTTATTCTGGGCAGCGACTCAGAAAGCTTTATTAATATACATACATATGTAGATGGAATCAAGAAAAACGTTTGTGGTCTCGCATTTGCGTATAATACCATATTTGGTTGGGTTCCTAGCAGCCCTATTAAAAGTGAGCCGATTCACACTTTCACAACCTCTACAGTCCCAACCGAAACACATATTCTGAACGAACTTCTCAGAAAGTTTTGGGAGCAAGAACTACCTTCTCCCAAACACATGTCTGTTGAAGACCAATATTGCGAACAACTGTACGAACCAACAACTACTCGTGAAGCAGATGGCAGATATGTAGTTCGACTACCTTGCAAAAAGGAATTTCCTGAGGGAATTTCTCTCGGCGCTTCTAGAATATTTGCTCTCGGTCAAAATTCTCGCACGTGGAAATACCTAGCGAAAAATCCAGAACTACAAACCGAATATAACTCAGTTCTCAACGAATATTTAAATCCGTCAACAAAGTATTCATTGTGTCAACCTCCTCCGTTTTTACTTTGTTTTCAGTTGAGTACAGACGGTCAATCGCAGCTTGTCAGCGCGGCGTGATGAGAGAGAGTGTTTAGTATTTACATGATCAAGCGAAGATTGTCAAACATCATTATACAACAGACACTGGGCAGTGAGGTTGTTATTTAAGATGGCGCATGATTTAGCTGCTGCTTTATTAATTGATAAATTATAGGAAGACGACAATCACAAAATAGTACGAAACGAATTTGGATAATGGAATTATTAGAGAATGGAATTATAGAGAATTATAAATAACGACATCATGACTATATTTTTTTATTTATTCTTCTGTTTCTAATCAAAAATTTAAAAAAAATTATTGAAAAAATACAAATATTCTGTATATTATTTTTGCAAAAGAACACCTTTCGGCAATATTGAATTTCTTAGTATCTGGTCAGAGTTAAGCCTCATTAAAATCTCTTTAATTCATACTGTGTGAAAGAATAGGAAAATGTAATAATGCAACAAGTAATAATGTTAGAAGCTGTTCTAAGTTGAAGGAAAACATTTCCCCAACTTCGTTATGGGATTTTCCTTTATAACCATTGAAAAATACCAATTAAATAATATTTTTCCTAACTCGTCTACATACCATTTTTTATCTTAAATTTTGGCAATCAATATTTCCATATAACCACACACACAATAATTACATAAATGAAATATGTATTTTAAAAATAAACTCTAATAAAACGCTTTACATACAATACCATACATAAAAACTAACCCACATGCAAAAACAATAAATTCTCTTAAAAACAAGCGCTCTAGCCGAGACATCTTTATTGGTCGCTTACAAAAATACAAATGAAATTTACACTGTGGTTGACAAACATGCATTTAGACGAGCTTTATGTAGTGACGGCAAACACAAAATATCAAAAATTGTTGTATTCCATCCAGCGCGGCTGACAAACACGAATTTTGGTCGTTTACACGATCTTATTGGCTTGCCATCACGCCGCACTGACAAGCCGCGATTGTCCGTCTGAATGCCGTTTTAAAGTATACCGTATGACGGATTCTTTGTGCCACCAGGGTTGTCAGTTTTATTTTCACCTATTTCGCCAAAATCGATGTAAAAAGTCGTCAAAATCGCCAAAACAGTTTTTGTTAAAATTTGCCTATAATATAACCAATATTTTTTAATTTTACAAATATTTTTAATAAATCACAAAATAGAAATTTAATCGAAATAGCTTAAATTCGCCAAAAATAGAAAAAAAGTCGCCAAAATATAAACATATTTTTTTAATGAGTAGTGAACATGAAAAAGGTAACATTTTGTACTTGAAACAATAAAAAATATTGGTTATTATAATAAATGGAGATCTAAACATACACATCCTTAGGGTGTTCTTATTTAAAACAAGTTTTAGAGGAATTACATTTACTCAACATTACTATAAAGAATGGACATGCCCTATTTCAATTCATAAAATTTACACCATGTGTTTCACAGTCTAGTTTTGGTGGAAATCATTAGTGAAATCGATCTTTCTATCCAGTAATTAGCAGCATATACATATAACAAAAAAATCCAATCCTTTAAAATTAATCACCTAGTTTGTAAAAAATATTCCTTCAACTTAGAGATTATAAAACGAACTTAATCCTTACCTCAAAACTTCCCTTGTAGGTAAAAAATTCATTGGAATTTCCAACACTTCAAGTACGAAACTACACGACCTTGTACATAATTATATAGAATATGATATTTTTTATAATCTTTCTAAAACAAAAGTTAATATTTTCTATTATGGTTGATAAGTATCCAAAAGTATATAAAGATTTATAAAAAATGTTGAAAACAAGAAATTTTAATTGTGATAAGGAATTGCAACATTTAAAATCGAAAGATGTTTGTAAAAAAATGAATAAAACCATCTTTAGATATTTTTAAATATGAAAATGGAAATATGTTCGTGACCTTTTAATATCCCTGAAGAAAATTTGGGGCAACTGCCCCCATGTCACCACTTTTGTCAACTATTATGGTGACTCTTTGGCGACATTGTCAAGAAATCGTCTACATTTTTATATTTGAAAAAAAAAAATATGTTTATTTTAAATATTCAAAAAATCAATATAAATTGTGTTTCAAATCATCAAAACCACATAACACCTTACTGGACATTCTGGCGGAGTATAGAGTTTTGCTAGACAGAATTGTTAAGTAAAATATGGTTTGTAGACCTTATTTTTCCCAAGTAGGAGTGATTAAAATTTAAAAGAACTGGACGCTATTTTAGCCATATGTGTTTAAAGTTTTAATAGGTAAACAGTTTGTTGTTTGTTTTAAGTTTTGTAATATTTTGACAAATATTTTTTTTCATAATATTTAGATGTTATTTCAACTTTTAGTTATTTTTTGGATAAAACGCTTCGAGCAGCATTTCAGCGGCAAAAAAGGAAACTTTTTAAATAAATAGGTCGAGACAAAGCAAAATCAAACGGAAAACAAATGGATGAAGACACTTCAAACAAATATTAATATTTAAAATTTTTTAACTGAAATTATTTATAATCATACTCTTCACAATCTTATTGAAATGTTCGTAATAATTAACTTTAACTTAAATTGTTTATAATCATAGTCTTGAATTGTTCATATTAACATACGAAAAATTTAAATTTTTAGATTTTATGTTAGAAAACTGTTATGAATTAGTACTTTTTAGTCATTTATTTATTTTTTAATAAACCCACAAAAGTTAAGAAAATATGCATTTTCATTGTCCAATCTATTTCAGAAAAGTACCAAAAGTGTAGACTAGAATTACTAAAATGTACTAGTGAATCACTAGTTCCAATGTCTGCCTATGGTCCCAAAACAACTACCTAGTCAATAGTACCAATGTCAGTAGTGGATTTTCAATGACATGCACATGTTAAATGTCTATAGTAAATAGCATTGTCTGGGGTATAATGACACTAGTACTGGTGACTGTGTCAATAGTAAGTCAGTACAGATTCACTATTGACATTTCCTGCAGGGATATTTATGTTTCACATACAATGAAATTTAAAGTTAAGCTTAAGTTAAGTATTGGAAGTGAAACAAATAAACAAAAGTAGTTTTCATTGCTAACCGAAGGTTGGCTGAAGGAACAACAAATATAAGGTGGTAAATATTAAAGTAAAAATATTCAACAAGAGGGAAGCTTAAGGTAGTGGTAGACTTCGTTCTCACCAGCTGACGATTGATAATTGAATACTAGTTTTCTCGTATTCCTTTATATGGGTTTTGTTGGTTAAATAGCTGATGCTTACAACTAAACGCTACCCTAAGTAGATAGATACGAAGAGTGCTGATGACGGACGTAGCTGTCTAGAAAATGTGCTTTCCGCTCTGCTGGTGTCTAAATATTAAATTTTCCCAATTTTTCTTTAATATTATCACCTAATTTGGCCACGTCCGTCATCAGTACTCTTGTATCTAATCTTCTTAGGGTAGTGTTTAGTTGTAAGCATCATCTATTTAACCAACCAGACCCAGAAAGGAATACGAGAAAAACTTGTATTCAATTATCAATCGTCAGTTGATACGGACAGGGCTAACTAGAAAATGTGCATTCCGCTCCTGCTGGTGTCTAAAAAATTAAATTTTCCCAATTTTTCTTTAATGTTATCACCTAATTTGTAATTTAATTAATTCTTTCTTAGAGAGAATAAAAACGAACTTAAGCTTGATTATAAATTTCATTGTATGTAATACGTAAAACAGTTCGACTAATAATAATTAAAATTTTCAAAAATTAAAAATCGCAGAGCACCGCGCAATCTTGTTTACTCAACAAAGTTTGGTTTGATACTAGATTAGTGTTAACTAAAAACGAATGTTGGAAGTAAAACAAATAAACAAAAAGTAACTTCATTGCTAACCGAAGGTTCGCTGAAGGAACAACAAAATATAGGTGGTAAATATTAAAGTAAAAAAATATTCAACAAGAGGGAAGCTTAAGGTAGTGGTAGATTTCGTTCTCACCAACTGACGATTGATAATTGAATACAAGTTTTCTCGTATTCCTTTATCTGGGTTTTGTTGGTTAAATAGCTGATGCTTACAACTAAACACTACCCTAAGTAGATAGATACGAAGAGTGCTGATGACGGACGTAGCTGTCTAGAAAATGTGCATTCCGCTCTGCTGGTGTCTAAATATTAAATTTTCCCAATTTTTCTTTAATATTATCACCTAATTTGGCCACGTCCGTCATCAGTACTCTTGTATCTAATCTTCTTAGGGTAGTGTTTAGTTGTAAGCATCATGTATTTAACCAACCAGACCCAGAAAGGAATACGAGAAAAACTTGTATTCAATTATCAATCGTCAGTTCATACGGACAGGGCTAACTAGAAAATGTGCATTCCGCTCCTGCTGGTGTCTAAAAAATTAAATTTTCCCAATTTTTCTTTAATATTATCACCTAATTTGTAATTTAATTAATTCTTTCTTAGAGAGAATAAAAACGAACTTAAGCTTGACTATAAATTTCATTGTATGTAATACAAAAATAGTTCAACTAATTAATTTCAAATTTTCAAAATTAAAATTTATGTTATGTAAAACTTCAATTTCTTTTTGATGAATGTTGGCCAAAAGTCAATGAAAAATCGCCAACTATTTCAAAAATTGCCAAAAAGTCGCCATGTCGCCAAATCGAAAATTTGATCGCCAACTAAGGTTGAAAATCGACACGTTTGGCGAGACATCGCCATATCTGACAACCCTGTGTGCCACGGCCTTAAAACCCAAATGCGTAGTAATATAAATATTTTAGAAAAACAAAAAAATAAACGTTGAAAAGGTATCAAGAATAAACGCAAGTATAAAAAACCCAACGCGTAATAACGAAAATATTTTACGAAAAAAACAAATGTTTATGGGTAAAGAGTAAACAAAAGCAGATTAAGGAAAATATTTTACCCAAAAAAAAAAACACGTTGAAAATACGTACGTATATAACAAATTGTTTGAACATCTGTACATACATAAACATTTAGACAATTGATTGTGCGCAAATAAACTACAGAATCTTTACATATGTACATAAGTACATACTTTAAGCAGCAAATAACCAATCGAAAACATAGCGGTATACAGATACACAAAAACAATTTTAACATATGTATGTAAGAGATTGCTAACTATTTAATAAACAAAATCAATAACTAAATAACTAAACAAATATCTATGTATGTATGTATATTTTGCTAAGAACAATACAATACAATGCCACATCATTAAAAGTTTCCGATCTTAAAGATCTTCTTCGAAGTAGAGACTTGCCAACAAGGGGTACCAAAGCGGAATTATTTAAACGTCTTACATAATTTGAAGATTCTGAGGAAATTGAAATGGAGGAATTGCGGTCAGATGATAGTGTGCCTACACAAATTGATGATTTACAAAGTATGATGGAGATCGTTATAACATTCGTACAACTTCAAGCAAATAAGAACGCACAAACGGCAGGCTCGTTGCGTAATGCTGGACAAGCACCTCAAGCTAAATGCAGAGTTACGTTAGCAAAATACGTTTAGTGTAAGGGAAATTGCCGATACTCTTCCAGAGTATGATCCTAGAAAAGACTCAATCTTTAGTTTAGAGTAATTTATCGACCGAGAAGTCAAAGCAAGCGTATGACTGGGATGTGTATGGTGCTGGCGGTATATACTAAGTTAAAAGGCCCCGCTAAGCTATGTGTTGACGCATCGACAGACTTGTCCGTTTCATGGTATGAATTCGCAGCTGCACTAAAGGAAAAGTTTAGCATTGTACCTGATGAAGCTGAGGTACATTTTAAGATGTCAAACGCAGTTCGTAAAAATTACATATGTCGATTAACGAATACTGTTTTAGAATAAGTGCCTGGGGTAGACGTCATTACTTGAGTGAATCAGCGATAATCAAATATACCCCTGAAGAACTTAAACACCGTGAGTTACAGGCTGCAATTGCTACAGTTCGGTTCAAGTCAATGAAAGACATGCGCGAAACATTGGAAAAATATTTTGCGAACATGGCAGGATGTTTATCTACTACAAGATTATCAGCAATGCCGAAACGTAGTGATTACAATAATAGAAACGCCATTAAAACCCTTGACAGCAGAGGCAAGCCGATAACGGAGCGCAAGCCAATTGTATGTTTTGATTGTTCAGAGACTGGCCATATATCGAGTGTATGTCCGAAGCCAAGTGACAACGATATATTCTCTAGCAACGATGTTTGTGATGATTATATAAGTGTTTCGAAAACTGAATTGGATAAACAGGCGCCTAAAAAAATAACAGAAGTTAAACACGGCGAAATCGATGATACAAACTTATTGTGTTTTTGGTAAAGAACTATCAGAATTCGGGCTAACGACCGTAATATAAATGAAAATAAAATTGACAACCAACGAGCCCATCGTTTCGAAACCAACGACAACCAACCGAAAAAAAAACGAACTAGTTCCAGAAATGATCAACGAACTTCTGGAAAACAGAATTATAAAAAAGTCAACGTCGGAGTATGCAAGTCTCCTATCGTACTTGTGAAAAAGAAAAATGGTAACGATGGTTTATGTGCGGACTATCGACGTCTGAATTAACATATAGTAAAAGAAATCTTCAGCACTCCAAACATCGAAGAGCGATTGCAAGAAGCCATGAAATTTAAGTACTTGACCGTCTTAAATCTGAACATTGCTAAATTGCTAAATCTGAATTTTGTAACCTACTATTACGGGACTCGTAATAAGACTCGCTTTTAATTTCTCAAACTCATCAATCTTCTCTTTGTCCCAATGAAAATGTGTATGTTTTTTTAATAGGCTTCCCAAAGGTTTAGAAATCACAGCATAGCCCGGTACGAACTTCCTAAAATACCCGCTTAAACCCAAAATCTGTCTTACTTGTCTCCAAAATCGCATTTGTTTGTACTGAAACAGGACTCATACCTCCGCTATAAATTTGGTGTCTCAAGAACTTTAAAACTTGCTTCAAAAACTCGCATTTATTGATGTTGATTTTTAAACCAAGTTCACGCAATATACTGAAGACTCGTCGCAACTTTTCAAACATTTCACTTATTCCGTTACTACCGATCACAATGTCATTCATTCATATAGTGAATTACGTCGCCATCTTCACCTTTTTCCCGTATCAACGCCATTAACCTTTGAAAAACCGCAGGCGCGTTTTTTTTTAGCCCAAACGGTATACGTGTAAACTCGTATGTTCCATCGAGTGTCACGAAAGCTGTGTACTTTTGGCTAGCTTCCTCTATCGGTATCTGTTCAGATTTAAGACGGTCAAGTACTTAAATTTCATGGCTTTTTGCAATCGCTCTTCGATGTTTGGAGTGCTGAAGATTTATTTTACTATATGTTAATTCAGACGTCGAAAGTCCGCACATAAACCATCGTTACCATTTTTCTTTTTTACAAGTACGATAGGAGACTTGCATACTCCGACGTTGACTTATTTATAATTTTGTTTTCCAGAAGTTCGTTGATTATTTCTGGAACTAGTTCGTTTTTTTCGGTTGGTTGTCGTTGGTTTCGAAACGATGGGCTCGTTGGTTGTCAATTTTATTTTCATTTGTATTACGGTCGTTAGCCCGATTTCTAATAGTTCTTTACCAAAAACACAATAAGTTTGTATAACTTAGCCTCATCGATTTCGCCGTGTTTAACTTCTGTTATTTTGTTAGGCGCCTGTTTATCCAATTCAGTTTTCGAAACACTTATATAATCATCACAAACATCGTTGCTAGAGAATATATCGTTGTCAATTATTAAATCTGTGAGAAATATATCGTCACCCGCCACGTATAAATCCACTGATAAATCAACGGCATCTATAGAATGTTTTGCATTTGGACTTACCGCAGTTTTCAGGTGAACCTTTCGGATGAACACGCTGGCAATCTTTACATCTCTGACATCGTTGTGGCTTCGGACATACACTCGATATATGGCCAGTCTCTGAACAATCAAAACATACAATTGGCTTGCGCTCCGTTATCGGCTTGCCTCTGCTGTCAAGGGTTTTAATGGCGTTTCTATTATTGTAATCACTACGTTTCGGCATTGCTGATAATCTTGTAGTAGATAAACATCCTGCCATGTTCGTAAAATATTCTTCCAATGTTTCGCGCATGTCTTTCATTGACTTGAACCGAACTGTAGCAATTGCAGCCTGTAACTCACGGTGTTTAAGTTCTTCAGGGGTATATTTGATTATCGCTGATTCACTCAAGTAATGACGTCTACCCCAGGCACTTATTCTAAAACAGTATTCGTTAATCGACATATGTAATTTTTACGAACTGCGTTTGACATCTTAAAATGTACCTCAGCTTCATCAGGTACAATGCTAAACTTTTCCTTTAGTGCAGCTGCGAATTCATACCATGAAACGGACAAGTCTGTCGATGCGTCAACACATAGCTTAGCGGGGCCTTTTAACTTAGTATATACCGCCAGCACCATACACATCCCAGTCATACGCTTGCTTTGACTTCTCGGTCGATAAATTACTCTAAACTAAAGATTGAGTCTTTTCTAGGATCATACTCTGGAAGAGTATCGGCAATTTCCCTTACACTAAACGTATTTTGCTAACGTAACTCTGCATTTAGCTTGAGGTGCTTGTCCAGCATTACGCAACGAGCCTGCCGTTTGTGCGTTCTTATTTGCTTGAAGTTGTACGAATGTTATAACGATCTCCATCATACTTTGTAAATCATCAATTTGTGTAGGCACACTATCATCTGACCGCAATTCCTCCATTTCAATTTCCTCAGAATCTTCAAATTATGTAAGACGTTTAAATAATTCCGCTTTGGTACCCCTTGTTGGCAAGTCTCTACTTCGAAGAAGATCTTTAAGATCGGAAACTTTTAATGATGTGGCATTGTATTGTATTGTTCTTAGCAAAATATACATACATACATAGATATTTGTTTAGTTATTTAGTTATTGATTTTGTTTATTAAATAGTTAGCAATCTCTTACATACATATGTTAAAATTGTTTTTGTGTATCTGTATACCGCTATGTTTTCGATTGGTTATTTGCTGCTTAAAGTATGTACTTATGTACATATGTAAAGATTCTGTAGTTTACTTGCGCACAATCAATTGTCTAAATGTTTATGTATATACACATGTTCAAACAATTTGTTATATACATATGTATGTACCAGAGACCTACATGATTACGATTCAAACGGCAACATTTTGCATTTTCTAAAATGAGTATAACATTAAAAAAACATTAAAAAAATGAATGCTGTTAATGCATGATTCATACAATGAGACTGTTGTTAACATATGCTTGTCACTGCTTGCAATTTCTGTTTATTCCCATCACTCAAAAAAGCAATGAATTAGTTTGAGTGGTTTGAGTGGTTCGTAAAAGAAGCTGCTGACAAATGTGTATAGTTTTACAGAAGATTTTTATTTTAATATGAGAAAAATTATTATATTGTTATTTATTTATTTATTAATGATTATATAAAACATTAAATGAATTTATATAACATAAATATAAGAGTAGGAGAATCTACCCTTTAATTAATTAATAATTTAATTTAAAAATGTAGAGACGGATTTTTTCATTTTATTATGTACTTACTTACATATATGTATACACTTATTATAAAATTAACAAAATTAAATAAAATAAAAAAGTAAATGAAATTATCTATTAGTCATATTTATCAACTGAATTCAGGAAAAGTAAATTACAGTACACTAGCGATAATATGAATACCCTATTATATGAACACCCCAAATTATGAACATGTTTTTTCTTCCATTGATTACTCTAAAATATGAACTTAGTGTGAAAGCTGTAAAATATGAACAACTTATTAGGGTTCCATACATAAAGTGTAAAAACGTTACCCTATTGTTTTCGCTACAATGTCTGTCCGTCTGTCAGCGCGTTTTGTCTCTGGAACCAAAATAAGTAGACTCTTGAAATTTTCACAGATAATGTATAGTTGTTGCCGCTATAGCAACAAAAATTAAAACTTATAGGGTGTTCCGATAGAGAGGTGTTATTCACGAATATGTGTTTATTTCTTGAACTGTAGGATGCATACACTAAAAATTTACAAACTGTAAGAAAAACGTAGTTCGCTTTATAAGCAAGTCTAAAAAAATAAACCTAAAAATTAAAGGGTGTTCCGATGGTAGTGTGATTTGCATGTATAAGACCTAAGTTTTGAACTGTAATAGATAGGCGCTTTCACAGAAGGTGGCTATATAAACAAGTCTGAAAAAATAAACCTAAAAATAGTGGCGTGATTTGCATGTATAAGGCCTAAGTTTTGAACCATAATAGGTAGACTCTTGAAAATTTTACCAAAGGTGTATAACTATGGCCGCTATAGCAACAAATATTAATATAGGGTGTTCCGATAGATAGGTGTTATTTACGAATATGTGTTTATTTTTTGAACTGTAGGAGGCATACACTAAAAATTTACAAGCAGTAATTAAAACTTAGTTCGCTTTATAAAGAAGTCTAAAAAAATAAACCTAAAAATTAAAGGGTGTTCAGTTAGTGTTGTGCTTTGTATGTGTAAGGCCTAAGTTTTGAACCACAATAGGTAGACTCTTGAAAATTTTACCAAAAGGGTATAACTGCGGCCACTATAGCAAAAAATACTAAAACGTAGGGTGTTCCAAAATTGACGTGTTATTTACGTTTATGTGTTTTTTTGAGCTGTAAGAGGCAGCCACTTACAATTTGCAGACAGTAATTAAAACTATGTTTGTTTTATAAACAAGTATACAAAATTGAACTTAAATATTAAAGGGTGTTCCAATAGTGACGTGATTTGCATGTATATAGCCTAAGTTCTGAATGAATAGATGGAATCTTGAAATTTCTACAGGAGGTGTATAACTATGGCCACTATGACAAATGGTAAAAATTAAAGGGTTTTCCGTCAGTGACGTGATTTGCATGTATAAAGCCTTATTTCTTGAACCGTAATAGGTAGACTCTTAAAATTTTGTACAGAAGATGTGTTGCCACGGCCGATATGACAATTACTAAAAATTAAAGGGTGTTCCGACAGTGACATGTTTTTCACTTATAGTAACTTATTTTTTAATCGTTATAAGTAGACTCATAATATATTTATAGAAAGGAAGTTGCCATGGCCACTACAATGAATAATAAAATTAAAGGGTGTTTCGACAGTGACATTATTTTATAAACCGTAATAGATACCCTCTTGAAATGTTTACAGTAGATGTGTTACTTCGGCCGCTATAACAAATACTTATAATTGAAGTGTGTCCATTAGTGACGTGTTTTTCACGAATATTACCTTATTTTGTAACCGCAATAGGTGGGCTCCTGATATTTTAATAGAAAGTGTATTACCATGGCCGCTATAAAATCAATTACATACTAAAATTTAAAGGGTGTTCCAATTATGATGCAATTTTCGCGAATATTACTTTAATTTTAAAATTTAAGGGTGTCCCATAAGACATAAAGAAATAAACAACTGGAATTTCTAAATTATACTGAACATAGTACGGAACCCTACGTGTGTGAGTCTAACTCGCACTTGACTAATTTATTTTTGAATTTCTAAACAGTGATGAAATCTTTGCAAACAGCATTGTAAATAAATTCTGGTTCAATTGCATAATAATTTTGGGATTTTCCTAGTTGTTTGCTTTTGAATTGTCTTTTAAGCTGTAAGTCAAAATTTCTTACATACACTTTTAGTTCGCGCTCACATTCAGCTATATAAATTTTGTATATACATAAATTTAAAAGTTTTTAAATATGCATATAAAAAAGCATAAGTTTTTAACTTTAAAAGAAAAGTCCGAAGTTTTGGAACATTTACAAAAAGAGCAAATGTTACAAGTTTAGCGAATAAATTTGGGGTGAAAAATCTACAACATGTGGAATAAAAAAAAAAGAAATTCTATTATTAAATGCGTCAACAATACCTTCTGTGGAAAGAGAAAGACTGTGCGGCCTTCCGAGTACCCAAAAATGGAATATGCTTTATACAGATGGTTTCTGAATATGAGAGACAAAAAGTTTGCTATAAATGGGCTTATGTTAAAAGAAAAGGCCAAAGATCTTCACAAAAAAAAGAAAATGCTTTGAAGTTCAATGCCAGCGATGGATGGCTTCAAAACTTCAAAAAGAGATACGGCGCACTGTGGTCAATATTTTGAGATAGCAGCCAAAACTCCTTTTGGTTTTTGTTCTCCGATTTTAAAGATATTAGACTCATATGAAAGTAGACAGTGGTAAACCTCGGAAGCCAAAAAATTAGAACTCTATTGCAACTATTTCACTGAGAACAGGGTGGTCCAAAATGGGCTTTTTCAGAATTTAATAAATTTATGATATTTTTAGTTAATTTTTAAAGTTTAAATGATCATAACTTATTAGTTTTTCAAGATTTTTGGACGAAATAAATTTTGTGTTGTAACTTAACTTATTTCCTATTACTGGTAAAAAAATTGAAGCTCTATTGTTTTCAGAACAATTTAAATATTTTTTTTAAAAAAGGTCAAATTTCTCGGTAATTTCCTAATTCATAGAGCACAACTCCTGTGAGTCAAGATGAGTCAAAACACAAATTTACTATTTTGTAGTCCTAACTCTCCCCTACATTCCTATATATACATGTCCAATTTTTCTGACCCAATTTAAGATATTCGGTACAAATGCACGTCATATTTTTTGAGAAGTTATTTGTTATGTGAAAGTGGCTATTATGCATATATTTTGATGAAATTTTGTACAAGAGTTCTTATTGACCCAAGAAATAATTCTGTTGAAATTAGGAGAAGTTGGCCCATATTTGGACCTAGTCCACATAGAAGGGTATATCAAAATTTTGACAAAAATGACAATAGAACTCTCAAATTATGTGGTATCTGGCAATTCATTTGGAAAAAGTAAAACATGATTTTATTGCCATCTAATATTACACAACTTAAATACCTGAAAATTGCAAATAAATTTAAAACCAATGGAAATAACTGGTAAAACCAAGTACCTGTTATATTATGTTTCAAAGAGGTAAAAAAGATCATGTTGAAACTTCGAGCAATAGTATATTAATCCATGTATTAATTTTTTTTTCTTCATTATTGTTTAAACAATGGCTAAATTCAGTTATAGTGTTCTATCTGATATATATTTGAACGGAAAGATGAAAACGACATTATTTTACATATAATGAATAATCCATTCTTCAAAATATGCGACAAATAAGAAATTAAAATTCATAACTTAAAAATAAAAAACTTTTTAAATACTTTAAGAAAACGGTACAATCAATGTTCCAGAAACAAGAAATTATTTTACTCACGCAACCAAGAATGGCTAAGAAATAAACTTATTTTTAAAAAGCCATTAGTAACTACCACGGAAACTGGAAAAGGTGGTCGACCAGCAAAGCCAATTGATAATTGTAGTGAAAGATCACGAAGACGCAAGCTTAAACATATCAATGAAGAAGTTTCTTGTAGCATCATAAAGGATTCATTTCTGCATCAAATTTCGTTAGGCGAAACAGTGAGAAAGCAAAAAAAAAGATATTCAAGAAAAATACCGTGAGATAGGCCTTATAATTGACCAGCCAAAGCAAGGAGAAGGAAATTATAATGATGGAAACACAGCAAAGAGATTTTTTTCCAATCCAGAAACTGTAGCTTCTATAACTGGAGTAGATTATGATTTAATACGACGATTCCAAATCATATTAGAAGTTATAGCATGTAGCAAAAAAATAGATGCAAAAAAAAATTGGTCAGTATGCTAATGAGACACCAACCCTTTATAACCAAAAATATTCTTGGAGACATATGCCAACCACAGTTCACAAAATTTTGTTCCATGGGGAACAAATAATTCAGCACAATATGCTTCCAATTGGAGATCTCTCAGAAGAAGCGCAAGAAAAAAGGAACAAAGACTACAGAGATTTTCGCGAGCACAATACAATAAAAATTTCCAGATTTTGTACTAATGAAGATATTATTAATATTTTGTTATGCACATCAGACCTGATGTGCATAACAAAATATATGTCCAGTATTTGACAAAAATGGAAATCAAACTCATTAGAGTTAGATGAAGAAGCTAAACAACTACTGCAAAATGAAAATCAAAGCTATTTGGAAGAAATTTTTACTAATATTGTTTAATAAATACTAGTTTAAAGATTATAATTTGTTTCTAATTTTAGTATAAATTTTTATTAATACATTTAAATAAAATATATGTGCACTTTAAATCAATAGTAAAAGTTTACTTAAAATTTTATCGATGTTGTGTTCTGTATATAATATATCCAAATGGTATTGATATTGTTGGGAATTTCAGTGTTATTTTTCAGTTTAATCCTCACAAGAATTAGCTTTCTTCCAAAAAAACCAACCTTTGGCCCCTGTGAATATTGAGACTAAATAAATGTCAGGGGCCAAATGTTGGCATTTTCTGACCAAAATTAAGTTTAGGAATAATAAATAAGTATTGGTTGTAAAATACGATTGAAGAAAATAAGAAATTATAAAAAAATACCTATTTAAAATGTCAAAATATTCAATTTTTACATGGAAACTCAACAAAAAATTAAAATGCATTTTTAACTCCACATTACTTACGTTCCTATCAATCGATTTTTACGTTTGAACACGCAAATTGAAGCTTAAAGTCCCTCCTATTGAACAAAACAAATTGCGTAAAAAAATACCAATCTGGTCAAAAGTTATAGAGTTTTGACCGCTATCTCGCGAAATTGACCACTGTACGGCGCGCCGCGGCGTTCGCTTGCTTCAAATATCTGGAGAGAAACTTTCTTCATAGCCTCACTTGGTGGATCCTTTCAAAATGAAGCAAAAATGTAAAATTGAAGAAATGGGATTGGTCAATGACCAGCTTTATAACGCTGACGAATCCGGATTTTTTTGGAAATTGCTACCACAAAAGACCTACGTGTCATCATTGGAAAAAACAGTTCCTGGTGCAAAAACTGAAAAGCAGCGGGTAACTTTCTTGTGCTGCGCAAACGCCGCAGGAAATCACCAACTTAAACAGCTTGTAGTTGGAAAGGCTAAAAAGCCTCGCTGTTTTGAGAATTTTAATTGTCCTGTTCATTATAGACATTCTAAATCAGCTTGGATGACAGGAGCCATTTTTAAGGATTGGTTTCATCTTTTATTTGTTCAATAAGTAAAATTTATAAACTCCAGCTAATTACCATCTCACAACTTATTTTGTATAATTTAGGTTAAAAAATTAAAAAAAAAGTTCCCGCTGAAAGCTATTCTCCTAATAGACAACGCTCCATCTCATCCATCTGAGGATGAACTTAAAACTGAGGATGGCTGTATTTTTGCGATGTTTATGCCACCAAATGTGACCCCGCTCATACAACCTATGGATTAAAACGCCATCAGGATTACAAAACTTTATTACAGAAATAGCCTGCTAGCTTCAGTTGCTGCAAAAGGCAATCCGCATGGAGAAGAGTGAATGGCAATGTATTAAAAATTTTTTGAAATAACGTTTTGAATATGGTGCTAAATCGAGACGATCCTGAAGATGAAATACCTTTAAGTGTTCTTAGAAACAACCTTATGATGAATTAGGTTGATTTAGAAGAAAGTGCAGCTAATGTTTTAAATTCTTTTATACCTGAGGTTTGTATTTTGGAAAATGTGTATGTAAAACAAAGTAAAATTTTGACTTCACTCTAGGACACTAAAGAGCGTAACGAGAGTGAATTAGAGGAGGAGTTGTCCGATGAAGACGCTTGTGTGGAGGAGCCAAAAAACACAATAAAACCCGCAGAAGCTGTAGTAATTTAAATAAAGCATTAGAATAAAGTGAAATGGTTGATCAACAACAAAATTTGAACATTTTGAGGCAGTTAAGAGAGCAAGCCGTTTTAAAGGTGGTTGCACAAAAAAAAAAAAAAACAAAGAAAAATCACAGATTTTTTCACATAACTGTTTTTTTTTTTCAAAATTACATAAATATGTTTAAAATATATATAAAAAACAACAAATAGAAATTTTTACATACATAATAAATTTATTTTTTGGGGAAAAGGAAAAATTAAATGCCATTCGTAAATATGAACAATCTTGCAAAAGTAAACTGGCTTGGTTTTAATTAGTTCATATTATCGCGAGTGCGCTGTATTTACAGTTTTCGAACCAACGAGATTACGCTTTTCTGTTATGATGTTACCTGCGGCTGAAAACGTGCACTCGAAAGCCGCACTACTTGCAGAAATACTTAGAATTCTTGTGCAAGTTTGTGTTAGGTTTACGAAGTTTATAAATACCTGCTGAAAAAATAATATTAGAGCAATTTTATATATACTTATGTATGTATATGTATTGTAAACAATTGACGCAAATTTACAAAAAAATGTGTGTAGGTAAACCCCTCTACCTGGAAAAGATGCAAAAAAATATTTGGTATTTACAAACTTTTTCGTTATAATAATAATAATATACATATTTTAAACTGTTCTTTGAAAATAAATTTTTCCCAAACCTTTTTCGTTCAAGAATATATTTTCTATTGATACATATGTACATACATATCGTTAGCTAAAAACCATACAAAAATATATGTAATTTTACAGAAGAAGCAAAAAACTTTGTAAAATGAAAACTAAACTATACCATACGTCTCTTTGTTTTTTGTTAATAAGAGCGTAGAAATGTGAAACTTGGTCAAGACATGTAGTTTAATGGCATTCATAAAAATCAATCAAAAACTCGTTTTTGATTTTTTGAATAGTTACGCCTTAAGCTATAAACACATTCGAGACAGCAGACAGCCCGCAGCAATATGTCAAAATTAAAACACATGCATTCTTATGAGAATGATTATATTGACGACAGCATGCTGCTCGACAGCTCGGGTTTTAGTGCTGCTGCTGTCAAGATTAGATTTATTTCTATTTTGTCGGCAGCGCAAAGGGATAAGTAATGCCAATACAACAAGGAGTGGCTTGCTACAAGTGCTTTTTGTTTGTTAGCTAGTTTTACCTGGCACGCCGAAGTATTCACTGACTTCATTAAGGGCACTTATGACGTGTTTAGTTGCTGTGATTTTTACTGCTTTTATGATGGTAAATTTTGTGAATGAGTTTGTTTCGTTTAGCGCTTTTTGGGAATGGACCTTCAAGTTTTCCACCTGCGACCATATTATAGGCACATTCCACACACGATTTTATGTGCGATTTGAGTGCGTTTCTCATTCTAGGACCAAAAATGCTTTTGAAGACCAGTTAATGGTTTTTCTGTTCCAAGGTGTCCTGCGTTGTCATGTTGCCATCGTATAGCTTTTGGATCCACCCGTAGACATTTATCATTGATCCTGCGGAATAATCTGCCGTTTTTAATCAGATATTCTTTGCACATATCTTCGTCACCTTATTACATCCTTCCAATGATCTCACGAATATTGTCGTCCTGAAGTTGTATGGAAAAAATTAAGTCGTCTTCATTTACAGCCGTTTTGTCGATTTTTAACGATGCTGTATCTAGCTGCGTGCTTTTTCATAAGGTGCTCGGCTCAATGCGTCAACGTGCTGCATTTGTTGACCGGAACGATGTTCTGTAATATCGAAATCCTGAATCCGCTATTACCATCTTGCTATTCTTGGTATTTAATATTTTTTCTGCATGGTCTTTTTGATAGCATTTCAATCGGTGACAACGGTTACACTTTTGCCATAAACTTAGTATCGAAAACGTTCGAGAGTTTCGACCACCGCTAAAGTTTTTAATTTATAGCTGTGATAGTTTCGGTCGTCGCTAGTGGTTGACCATCATCGCTTTCGCTCTGTAAAAGCACTCCGGCTTGACCTATTGTACTTGCATCAGTATGTTTTGCATTCTCAGCAGTAGTTTTGTAACCTACTATTACGGGACTCGTAATAAGACTCGCTTTTAATTTCTCAAACTCATCAATCTTCTCTTTGTCCCAATGAAAATGTGTATGTTTTTTTAATAGGCTTCCCAAAGGTTTAGAAATCACAGCATAGCCCGGTACGAACTTCCTAAAATACCCGCTTAAACCCAAAATCTGTCTTACTTGTCTCCAAAATCGCATTTGTTTGTACTGAAACAGGACTCATACCTCCGCTATAAATTTGGTGTCTCAAGAACTTTAAAACTTGCTTCAAAAACTCGCATTTATTGATGTTGATTTTTAAACCAAGTTCACGCAATATACTGAAGACTCGTCGCAACTTTTCAAACATTTCACTTATTCCGTTACTACCGATCACAATGTCATTCATTCATATAGTGAATTACGTCGCCATCTTCACCTTTTTCCCGTATCAACGCCATTAACCTTTGAAAAACCGCAGGCGCGTTTTTTTTTAGCCCAAACGGTATACGTGTAAACTCGTATGTTCCATCGAGTGTCACGAAAGCTGTGTACTTTTGGCTAGCTTCCTCTATCGGTATCTGTTCAGATTTAAGACGGTCAAGTACTTAAATTTCATGGCTTTTTGCAATCGCTCTTCGATGTTTGGAGTGCTGAAGATTTATTTTACTATATGTTAATTCAGACGTCGAAAGTCCGCACATAAACCATCGTTACCATTTTTCTTTTTTACAAGTACGATAGGAGACTTGCATACTCCGACGTTGACTTATTTATAATTTTGTTTTCCAGAAGTTCGTTGATTATTTCTGGAACTAGTTCGTTTTTTTCGGTTGGTTGTCGTTGGTTTCGAAACGATGGGCTCGTTGGTTGTCAATTTTATTTTCATTTGTATTACGGTCGTTAGCCCGATTTCTAATAGTTCTTTACCAAAAACACAATAAGTTTGTATAACTTAGCCTCATCGATTTCGCCGTGTTTAACTTCTGTTATTTTGTTAGGCGCCTGTTTATCCAATTCAGTTTTCGAAACACTTATATAATCATCACAAACATCGTTGCTAGAGAATATATCGTTGTCAATTATTAAATCTGTGAGAAATATATCGTCACCCGCCACGTATAAATCCACTGATAAATCAACGGCATCTATAGAATGTTTTGCATTTGGACTTACCGCAGTTTTCAGGTGAACCTTTCGGATGAACACGCTGGCAATCTTTACATCTCTGACATCGTTGTGGCTTCGGACATACACTCGATATATGGCCAGTCTCTGAACAATCAAAACATACAATTGGCTTGCGCTCCGTTATCGGCTTGCCTCTGCTGTCAAGGGTTTTAATGGCGTTTCTATTATTGTAATCACTACGTTTCGGCATTGCTGATAATCTTGTAGTAGATAAACATCCTGCCATGTTCGTAAAATATTCTTCCAATGTTTCGCGCATGTCTTTCATTGACTTGAACCGAACTGTAGCAATTGCAGCCTGTAACTCACGGTGTTTAAGTTCTTCAGGGGTATATTTGATTATCGCTGATTCACTCAAGTAATGACGTCTACCCCAGGCACTTATTCTAAAACAGTATTCTTTAATCGACATATGTAATTTTCACGAACTGCGCTTGACATCTTAAAATGTACCACAGCTTCATCAGGTTCAATGCTAAACTTTTCCTTTAGTGCAGCTGCGAAGTCATACCATGAAACGGACAAGTCTGTCGATGCGTCAACCCATAGCTTAGCGGGGCCTTTTAACTTAGTGTATACCGCCAGCACCATACACTTTTCATCCCAGTCATACGCTTGCTTTGACTTGCTAAAGATTGAGTCTTTTCTAGGATCATACTCTGGAAGAGTATCGGCAATTTCCCTTACACTAAACGTATTTTGCTAACGTAACTCTGCATTTAGCTTGAGGTGCTTGTCCAGCATTACGGAACGAGGCTGCCGTTTGTGCGTTCTTATTTGCTTGAAGTTGTACGAATGTCATAACGATCTCCATCATACTTTGATAGTGTGCCTACACATCAATTTGTGTAGGCACACTATCATCTGACCGCAATTCCTCCATTTCAATTTCCTCAGAATCTTCAAATTATGTAAGACGTTTAAATAATTCCGCTTTGGTACCCCTTGTTGGCAAGACTCTATTTCGAAGAAGATCTTTAAGATCGGAAACTTTTAATGATGTGGCATTGTATTGTATTGTTCTTAGCAAAATATACATACATACATAGATATTTGTTTAGTTATTTAGTTATTGATTTTGTTTATTAAATAACGAGTGATTTTTTAAGAGCTTGAGAACTTTTTAAAAAAAAAAAACGCATAAATCTCATCGGTTCTTTATTTGAAGCGTTAGATTGGTCCATGACATTTACTTTTTGAAGATAATTTCATTTAAATGTTGACCGCGGCTGCGTCTTAGGTGGTCCATTCGGAAAGTCCAATTTTGGGCAACTTTTTCGAGCATTTCGGCCGGAATAGCCCGAATTTCTTCGGAAATGTTGTCTTCCAAAGCTGGAATAGTTGCTGGCTTATTTCTGTAGACTTTAGACTTGACGTAGCCCCACAAAAAATAGTCTAAAGGCGTCAAATCGCATGATCTTGGTGGCCAACTTACCGGTCCATTTCTTGAGATGAATTGTTCTCCGAAGTTTTCCCTCAAAATGGCCATAGAATCGCGAGCTGTGTGGCATGTAGCGCCATCTTGTTGAAACCACATGTCAACCAAGTTCAGTTGTTCCATTTTTGGCAACAAAAAGTTTGTTAGCATCGAACGATAGCGATCGCCATTCACCGTAACGTTGCGTCCAACAGCATCTTTGAAAAAATACGGTCCAATGATTCCACCAGCGTACAAACCACACCAAACAGTCCATTTTTCGGGATGCATGGGCAGTTCTTGAACGGCTTCTGGTTGCTCTTCACTCCAAATGCGGCAATTTTGCTTATTTACGTAGCCATTCAACCAGAAATGAGCCTCATCGCTGAACAAAATTTGTCACATTTGAACATTTCGAACCGAACACTGATTTTGGTAATAAAATTCAATGATTTGCAAGCGTTGCTCGTTAGTAAGTCTATTCATGATGAAATGTCAAAGCATACTGAGCATCTTTCTCTTTGGCACCATGTCTGAAATCTCACGTGATCTGTCAAATACTAATGCATGAAAATCCTAACCTCAAAAAAATCACCCATTAGTTAGCAATCTCATACATACATACATATGTTAAAATTGTTTTTGTGTATCTGTATACCGCTATGTTTTCGATTGGTTATTTGCTGCTTAAAGTATGTAGTTATGTACATACGTAAAGATTCTGTAGTTTATTTGCGCACAATCAATTGTCTAAATGTTTATGTATGTACAGATGTTCAAACAATTTGTTATATACGTACGTATTTTCAACGTGTTTTTTTTTGGGTAAAATATTTTCCTTAATCTGCTTTTGTTTACTCTTTACCCATAAACATTTGTTTTTTTCGTAAAATATTTTCGTTATTACGCGTTGGGTTTTTTATACTTGCGTTTATTCTTGATACCTTTTCAACGTTTATTTTTTTGTTTTTCTAAAATATTTATATTACTACGCATTTGGGTTTTAAGGCCGTGGCACACAGGGTTGTCAGATATGGCGATGTCTCGCCAAACGTGTCGATTTTCAACCTTAGTTGGCGATCAAATTTTCGATTTGGCGACATGGCGACTTTTTGGCAATATTTGAAATAGTTGGCGATTTTTCATTGACTTTTGGCCAACATTCATCAAAAAGAAATTGAAGTTTTACATAACATAAATTTTAATTTTGAAAATTTGAAATTAATTAGTTGAACTATTTTTGTATTACATACAATGAAATTTATAGTCAAGCTTAAGTTCGTTTTTATTCTCTCTAAGAAAGAATTAATTAAATTACAAATTAGGTGATAATATTAAAGAAAAATTGGGAAAATTTAATTTTTTAGACACCAGCAGGAGCGGAATGCACATTTTCTAGTTAGCCCTGTCCGTATGAACTGACGATTGATAATTGAATACAAGTTTTTCTCGTATTCCTTTCTGGGTCTGGTTGGTTAAATACATGATGCTTACAACTAAACACTACCCTAAGAAGATTAGATACAAGAGTACTGATGACGGACGTGGCCAAATTAGGTGATAATATTAAAGAAAAATTGGGAAAATTTAATATTTAGACACCAGCAGAGCGGAATGCACATTTTCTAGACAGCTACGTCCGTCATCAGCACTCTTCGTATCTATCTACTTAGGGTAGTGTTTAGTTGTAAGCATCAGCTATTTAACCAACAAAATCCAGATAAAGGAATACGAGAAAACTAGTATTCAATTATCAATCGTCAGTTGGTGAGAACGAAGTCTACCACTACCTTAAGCTTCCCTCTTGTTGAATATTTTTACTTTAATATTTACCCCTTATATTTGTTGTTCCTTCACCCAACCTTCGGTTAGCAACTTTTGTTTATTTGTTTCACTTCCAATACTTAACTTAAGCTTAACTTTAAATTTCATTGTATGTGAAACATAAATATCCCTGCAGGAAATGTCAATAGTGAATCTGTACTGACTTACTATTGACACAGTCACCAGTACTAGTGTCATTATACCCCAGACAATGCTATTTACTATAGACATTTAACATGTGCATGTCATTGAAAATCCACTACTGACATTGGTACTATTGACTAGGTAGTTGTTTTGGGACCATAGGCAGACATTGGAACTAGTGATTCACTAGTACATTTTAGTAATTCTAGTCTACACTTTTGGTACTTTTCTGAAATAGATTGGACAATGAAAATGCATATTTTCTTAACTTTTGTGGGTTTATTAAAAAATAAATAAATGACTAAAAAGTACTAATTCATAACAGTTTTCTAACATAAAATCTAAAAATTTAAATTTTTCGTATGTTAATATGAACAATTCAAGACTATGATTATAAACAATTTAAGTTAAAGTTAATTATTACGAACATTTCAATAAGATTGTGAAGAGTATGATTATAAATAATTTCAGTTAAAAAATTTTAAATATTAATATTTGTTTGAAGTGTCTTCATCCATTTGTTTTCCGTTTGATTTTGCTTTGTCTCGACCTATTTATTTAAAAAGTTTCCTTTTTTGCCGCTGAAATGCTGCTCGAAGCGTTTTATCCAAAAAATAACTAAAAGTTGAAATAACATCTAAATATTATGAAAAAAAATATTTGTCAAAATATTACAAAACTTAAAACAAACAACAAACTGTTTACCTATTAAAACTTTAAACACATATGGCTAAAATAGCGTCCAGTTCTTTTAAATTTTAATCACTCCTACTTGGGAAAAATAAGGTCTACAAACCATATTTTACTTAACAATTCTGTCTAGCAAAACTCTATACTCCGCCAGAATGTCCAGTAAGGTGTTATGTGGTTTTGATGATTTGAAACACAATTTATATTGATTTTTTGAATATTTAAAATAAACATATTTTTTTTTTTCAAATATAAAAATGTAGACGATTTCTTGACAATGTCGCCAAAGAGTCACCATAATAGTTGACAAAAGTGGTGACATGGGGGCAGTTGCCCCAAATTTTCTTCAGGGATATTAAAAGGTCACGAACATATTTCCATTTTCATATTTAAAAATATCTAAAGATGGTTTTATTCATTTTTTTACAAACATCTTTCGATTTTAAATGTTGCAATTCCTTATCACAATTAAAATTTCTTGTTTTCAACATTTTTTATAAATCTTTATATACTTTTGGATACTTATCAACCATAATAGAAAATATTAACTTTTGTTTTAGAAAGATTATAAAAAATATCATATTCTATATAATTATGTACAAGGTCGTGTAGTTTCGTACTTGAAGTGTTGGAAATTCCAATGAATTTTTTACCTACAAGGGAAGTTTTGAGGTAAGGATTAAGTTCGTTTTATAATCTCTAAGTTGAAGGAATATTTTTTACAAACTAGGTGATTAATTTTAAAGGATTGGATTTTTTTGTTATATGTATATGCTGCTAATTACTGGATAGAAAGATCGATTTCACTAATGATTTCCACCAAAACTAGACTGTGAAACACATGGTGTAAATTTTATGAATTGAAATAGGGCATGTCCATTCTTTATAGTAATGTTGAGTAAATGTAATTCCTCTAAAACTTGTTTTAAATAAGAACACCCTAAGGATGTGTATGTTTAGATCTCCATTTATTATAATAACCAATATTTTTTATTGTTTCAAGTACAAAATGTTACCTTTTTCATGTTCACTACTCATTAAAAAAATATGTTTATATTTTGGCGACTTTTTTTCTATTTTTGGCGAATTTAAGCTATTTCGATTAAATTTCTATTTTGTGATTTATTAAAAATATTTGTAAAATTAAAAAATATTGGTTATATTATAGGCAAATTTTAACAAAAACTGTTTTGGCGATTTTGACGACTTTTTACATCGATTTTGGCGAAATAGGTGAAAATAAAACTGACAACCCTGGTGGCACAAAGAATCCGTCATACGGTATACTTTAAAACGGCATTCAGACGGACAATCGCGGCTTGTCAGTGCGGCGTGATGGCAAGCCAATAAGATCGTGTAAACGACCAAAATTCGTGTTTGTCAGCCGCGCTGGATGGAATACAACAATTTTTGATATTTTGTGTTTGCCGTCACTACATAAAGCTCGTCTAAATGCATGTTTGTCAACCACAGTGTAAATTTCATTTGTATTTTTGTAAGCGACCAATAAAGATGTCTCGGCTAGAGCGCTTGTTTTTAAGAGAATTTATTGTTTTTGCATGTGGGTTAGTTTTTATGTATGGTATTGTATGTAAAGCGTTTTATTAGAGTTTATTTTTAAAATACATATTTCATTTATGTAATTATTGTGTGTGTGGTTATATGGAAATATTGATTGCCAAAATTTAAGATAAAAAATGGTATGTAGACGAGTTAGGAAAAATATTATTTAATTGGTATTTTTCAATGGTTATAAAGGAAAATCCCATAACGAAGTTGGGGAAATGTTTTCCTTCAACTTAGAACAGCTTCTAACATTATTACTTGTTGCATTATTACATTTTCCTATTCTTTCACACAGTATGAATTAAAGAGATTTTAATGAGGCTTAACTCTGACCAGATACTAAGAAATTCAATATTGCCGAAAGGTGTTCTTTTGCAAAAATAATATACAGAATATTTGTATTTTTTCAATAATTTTTTTTAAATTTTTGATTAGAAACAGAAGAATAAATAAAAAAATATAGTCATGATGTCGTTATTTATAATTCTCTATAATTCCATTCTCTAATAATTCCATTATCCAAATTCGTTTCGTACTATTTTGTGATTGTCGTCTTCCTATAATTTATCAATTAATAAAGCAGCAGCTAAATCATGCGCCATCTTAAATAACAACCTCACTGCCCAGTGTCTGTTGTATAATGATGTTTGACAATCTTCGCTTGATCATGTAAATACTAAACACTCTCTCTCATCACGCCGCGCTGACAAGCTGCGATTGACCGTCTGTACTCAACTGAAAACAAAGTAAAAACGGAGGAGGTTGACACAATGAATACTTTGTTGACGGATTTAAATATTCGTTGAGAACTGAGTTATATTCGGTTTGTAGTTCTGGATTTTTCGCTAGGTATTTCCACGTGCGAGAATTTTGACCGAGAGCAAATATTCTAGAAGCGCCGAGAGAAATTCCCTCAGGAAATTCCTTTTTGCAAGGTAGTCGAACTACATATCTGCCATCTGCTTCACGAGTAGTTGTTGGTTCGTACAGTTGTTCGCAATATTGGTCTTCAACAGACATGTGTTTGGGAGAAGGTAGTTCTTGCTCCCAAAACTTTCTGAGAAGTTCGTTCAGAATATGTGTTTCGGTTGGGACTGTAGAGGTTGTGAAAGTGTGAATCGGCTCACTTTTAATAGGGCTGCTAGGAACCCAACCAAATATGGTATTATACGCAAATGCGAGACCACAAACGTTTTTCTTGATTCCATCTACATATGTATGTATATTAATAAAGCTTTCTGAGTCGCTGCCCAGAATAAGATCGATTTGATGATTATGTCAACAGCAGAAAATTTATACGTACGTCAACAGCAGCATACCCGGGTATACACGAACTTTTCATATGGCAATTTGTTTGTTCTTAAGTATGTTTTTGATTTATTCTATCTATGATTATTTAGAATAATGAATAACGTCTGAAAATGGAGAAAATTGTACAGGTAAATGTAAAACTATTTGGTCTATTTTGCCACCACAAACTGACTGGTGTCCCTTACCCTCAACATATTGAGATCTGGACGAAGTATACAAGAGCTATCCATTCTGGAAACATTCAGATTAATAATTTCCGATATGGACGTAAGAATGCACAAAGCCCTAAATTGATTTTTATACGTTTGAACCATCTTTTGACAACGGAAAGATACACCAGCAACGTAAATAAACAATGCGGCAGCAATAACGGACACATTTTTGATGCTAAACAATAAACAAAATTGCAACTATACAGCAGGAGCCAATGTCGCTATTGATGAACAATTGTATGCTTTCCGTTGTGGTACTCTTTTCATTCAATTCATACCATCAAAACCCGTCAAATACGGAATAAAAGTGTGCTGGGTATGTGACTTTATTTCCTCTTATCCGCTGAAAGGAAAAATCTACACAGCAATGGCGGCATCCAGTAAGCAGGAAAAAATGTAGGTGGAAAAGTGTTGAAAGACTTTTACGTCAACCTTTTCTGTAGAAATTTTTACCAACTACAATTTGAACAGAAATTTATCGATGTTGGGTACAGCATATAAACAAAGAACATTTGTATCACAAAAATTTGATATTCCAAAAGGACGTGTAGTGGAATCCTCCATATTCTATTTTAGCAACAAAATTGCAATGTATTATACTTGACCAATAAAAACCAATCAGTTGAAGTCTTTTCACCAATGCGTTACAGATATTAGATAATGATATTAGAGTAGAAAAAACGTAAAGGTGGCGTTTATAACATGGACAAATGTCTTGTAGAATATTTAACCATACGGCGAACAAATATGTGTCCTTTGGACTTCTTTTATCATATTCTGGATGTTGTTGTTGTAGCAGCGTTACTGAGCTGACAATCCTTGGTCATAGTTCGTAAAACATCGAGTCGTGCCGGTACGTAGAACCGATTTTCGTGGGATTGTCTGGATGTAGGTGCCTTTGCTGCGTACATAATTTACCCGTCGTAGGATGTTCCTACGCAACCTGAACGAAAACTAACCGCATAACTAGAATATATTATACGCGAAATACGATTGAAGATATAAACAGTGACCTTTGAGAGTAAAAGATGTTGCACTGCTTTAGTTTCCACAAACAATTTTTTAATTCTTTTAGTTTTTCAATGTTGTACATACGCTTGGATGTATGTATGTATGTAGTTCATATGTATGAATGTTCTAATTTTTAATTATACTTTTATTTTTGACTATTTTAAAACTTGTACTTAAAATTAAGTTTGCTTTTCAAATTTATGCAATTAATATGTAAACAGATTTAATACATTTTCATGCATTTTCCTAAACATACCCGGGTGTGCAGCTGTTGACGTAAGGGGTAGGATCCGAAAAGTGGACATATCTCTGACCTGTGTTCTCCAATTCCACTAGATCATGGGAACATGATGATGATTGTTAAGGATATCACGAAATTTCAGATTAATCCGATAGCTTTATAAACAAGTATTAAAATTAAACCTTAAAAATAAAGGGTGTTCCGAGAGTGACGTGCTTTGCGTGTATATAGCCTAAGTTTTGAACGACAATAAGTTTTTACTGGAGGTTTATTACTATGGCCACTATAACAATTATTAAAAATTATAGGGTGTTCCGACAGTGACGTGATTCTCATGTATAACGCCTTATTTCTAGAACCGTAATAGGTAGACTCTTAAAATTTTTTACAAAAGATGTGTTGCCACGGCCGATATGACAATTACTAAAAATTAAAGGGTGTTCCGACAATGACATATTTTTCACGTATAGTGACTTATTTTTTTAATCGGAATAGGTAGACTCTTGATATATTCATAGAAAGAGAATTTCGATGGCCGTTATAACAAATAATAAAATTAAACGGTGTTCCGACAAAGAGATGACTTAAAGGTAGACTCTTGAATTGTTTACAGTATTTGTTGTACATCGGCCGCTGTAACAATTACTAATTACTAAAGGGTGTTCCATAATTGACATGTTTTTCATGTATATTAACTTATTTTTTAACCGCAATAGGTAGGCGCCTGATATTTTCATAGAAAGTGTATTACCATGGCCGTTATAACAACAATTCCTAAAATTTAAGGGGTGTTCCAATAGCGATGCAATTTTCGCGAATATGACTTCGATTTTAAAATAAAGGGTGCCCCATAAGACATGAAAAAATTAACAACTTGAATTTTTAAAGTCGTACTAACTCGACTAACTTGCACTTGACTGATTTATTTACATTTTCCTTAATTAAATTTTTCACTAATTTTACAGAAAGAGATTCGTATATCGACTGACCCTTTGTGTTTATTTCACATTCTTTTAGATTAAACGATGAGTTTTTTTGCTGCTTGAATAACGGGATATACTTAAAACAACTGATTATCTTAGAGGCAAAGATAATCAGTCGTAGGAAAAAATTGGTTTTTTGCATTACTTAGGGTTAGAGAAAATACTAACGATTAGTGGCTACCAATTGTAACAAGTTAACAAAAGCTAATAGTGTCTGCAGAATGATGTACATACGTATGGTTGGGTATGACACATCAGTAGCCCCAAGTGTAAATTAAGTAAATGGGCTAACTACTTCGCCAGTCATTAGTGGCGATGGATCCTAGTTAAACCACTGGGACATTGTTAATGAGAACCGCTTGTACGGAATTTTTACAACATAAGTACATATCGCACTTGATCAACAAGAGGGTATTAACTCAAAATTTTTAAATTTTCAGTAGAGGTAAAAAACTGTTTGTGATTACATTTTAAGATAATTTAAAAATCTGAACATATTATAGTAAGCGAATTCCATTTAATAATATATTTACACCGTTTTTCTTTGAAATTTTTTTACAATTATTGCCAATAAATATGTTACAATACATGACTATTTCTTCATTCTAGGAATCATAGGAAAGCTAATTTAATTATACATTAACTCAATATTTTACAAAAACCTTTTGTGTGGGATTTTCAAAACCATAAAATATTCATAAGCTACCATTTGTTGCTACTTTTTAACTCTATTTTACTAATTTACTAATGTTAAACAATATGATTTCTTTCAGTGCAAAACACCAGTACATTCTCATTTTAACCACTTTTAACAGCTTTCTCTGGTTGGGTGTGCTTGATCACAAGTTACTGTGCAAAGAGAAGTGTACGCCTAGAACCCATATTAACCGATTTATTTTCTAAGCAAAAAATAGAACTTAATAAATATGTGATCATTAATTTATAAGCGAAAAATAAAACTCAAAAAATAACTGTTATTTTCGAAGCAAAAATTAAAAGAAATGAATTCAAATTAATTTTTTAAATGTTTGCTTATTGATTTATTGATAATAATGCAATATATTATGATAATAATGATATTTCATCTCAGTTTGTTAGCAACTTGTTTCCTTTTTGCACCAGTTTCTCCTTAAATATTTTTCTATAACCAGCTTTTTAAGAATTAAGAATTCTCGAATTTTCTTCAATCATTTCATCATAATATTTAATAATTCGCTTATTAACCTCGATCTCTTCATCAATTTGTGTTATAAGTTTTATGATCTCTTCGAGTTCTTTTTTTCTTCCTTCAGGTTTTGTTGGCCAATGCCACTGCCAATACAAGGAAAAACATACATTTTGTTAAGAGTTTCATTGTCCTTTGCTTAATATGCTTTTTTTTCGATGCGCTGTTCTTAACTCAATCGACTAGTTAACTCAACTGACTATGTTTTAAGATCTCTTTTTATATCGAAATTTTATTGTTGACATATAAAAAGGTTTTTTAATCTGCTTGTTTTTATTTAAAAAAAAACCAAGTATGCAAACACAAAAAACATGCGTAAATTAACCTGAAAAATTTTTATATTTATTACGAAATTAATTAGAAAATAATCATACATGTTAGAAAATATTTACTTTATTTAAAAAAACAAATAAATATAACGAACGCACAACAACTGAAAGGAGTTGGGTTATTTAATTTGTTTTAAATAAAATCTTTGGCTTTATCAAACATTTCCATTAAATAATTTTGCTAGAAATTCCTTTACTACAGTACAGTGGTTACACACTATAAAGGTGTTATATAAAACACTGTTGTTGAACAAAAAAAAAAAAAAAAAACAAGAAAGAGTGCTATATTCGGCCGTGCCGAATCTTCTATACTCTTTACCACGGTGATTTTATTTATACAGACATGTAAAGCATTATTCATATTGTTGACTCTACATAAATAAAAATAAGTCGTATGAGAAAAAACTCATTATTCATTCTTTAAAGAAATAGAAGACAGCGGCGAAGCAGCTAAATGAAAACAAATTACGTGGGCTACAATTGTCGCTGTATTGTCAGCTACTTAATACTGATATTGAAGACGACAGCTACATCTTAAACTCAGCTACATCTTAAACTCTGACATAGTTTAATTTATAAAATTAAATAACTTTTTCAAAAAATTATAAATATTTCCTCCAAAACATTTTGTTTGTATATTAATTTGTAATTTACAATTTTGTGACATTTTCTTTTGATGAATAAAATAGAAATTAGCCTAAGCTGGCTTCAAAATAATCGTTTACCTATAAAACGTATGTATTTTATTTTTGACGGTTTTAAAACAGAGATCTCATCTATTTAAAAAACAAACGCATTTAATTTTATTCGAAAATTTTTTGAAAATTTTTTCGAAAATTTTTCTGTAAAAATATCTTTTTGTAAACATTTGTCAAAAAAAATTGTTTTCAATTCGTCATATTGACCCCAATGTACCTTTTAACTGCTTCTATTTACGAGTGAGTATCCTGTGGGTCCATTGGCTACCTCCATGTGTATTGCTTTCTATAAACGTCTTTAATACAAATCAAAGCAGAAAACCCCTACCAACCTAATAACAGACAAAAATCGCCCCTCGCAGGAGGTTATTGATCGCCCGAGATCTGTATGCACTCCTTGCAAACTACCTGTCGCGGCCTAATATTTACTTGACAAAAAAGCAAAAGAGAATCATTAAAGACGAACAAAAATGTTTGGCCAATGATTTTATATAAAATACAGAATACTGAATATGTACATACATACGAGTACATAAATTAGCAAACAATAATTAGTTGTTGATAATTTTGAATTAGAATTATTCTTCTTCAAACCGTGTTTCAACATAAGGTTAGAAATACACTGGCCATGAATTTCACGGCATTTGCACATGGCCTATACCATCGTAGTTCATAGATTTAGCAGTAAAGAATTATAAATTCTTAAAACGACTTAAACGGCAAGATTTCTTTTATTACTTTGTTTATAATCTTCTTGAAGATGTCAATTTGATCGGAGGATCTTTTTTTCAATTCCTCCAACACCTTTTTAATTCAGTCTTTCAAGTACAAAGTGAAGACATGAAATGTCTCCGAACAACATCAACGCCGGTCTCAACGGTTGAGTCTATACCATCGTCAGCTTCTTCAGGTGAGAGATTAAAATCTCCAATTTTAATGTTACCTCGTAAATTACATCATCGGACCTCTTTCGTTTTGTAAGTATCTGCAACATTTCATCATCAGTAATGATTTTCATGACATCGAGGTTTTATTAGTTTTTATGGTATAAAAATTAAAAGTAAACTTCAGTCTCACAAAATGCGGGAATTCAGAGAAGATGTTTGTAACTCAATTCAACAGCGAAAAAGAAAAAAATAAACATTCCCAATTATTGTAATTTTTGACCTTTTTAATAATTTTATAATTAAGTTTTTAAGCTCTAGGTCTTGAAAAATTTTTATAAAAAAGACCTAGAGCTTAAAAACGTAATTATAAAAATATATAAATACCCGAAACATTTTTTTATACATTTGGTTTATTATTTTTTTTAGGTACAAACCAGCAAACTCCGATGACATAAACAGAGAAATAATATTTGTTTTTAACAATTTTTTGGTTACGTACGAAAAAACTTTGGTTGTGGAGCAAAAATTAAATATCTGTCAGGCATAGTTTCGAAAATTTTCGTATTGCAATTCAGCAACATCGGATCACTACTTTGGAGGCTGCAGGCCAAAAACCACGCCCTATATTTTTTTCACGTTTTTTTTTTTTAATTTTTTTTCGGCTTAATGATTCTCTTTTGCCTTTTTTGTCAAACAAATATTAGACCGCGACAGGTAGGTCAAAAGGAGGGCATACAGATCTCGGGGGATCAGTAACCCCCTGAGAGGGTCGATTTTTGTTTTCTTTTAGATTGCTAGGGTTTTTCTGCTTTGATTTGTATTAGAGATCTTTAAAGAGAGCAATACACATATATAGGTAGCCAATTGACACACAGGGTACCCACTGGTAAAAAAAGTCAATAAAATTAAAATCTTTTTTTAAACATTTACAAAAAACTTTACAAACCGTTTTCATAACGATATTTCAACAGAAAATTTTTCGAAAAAAAAATTGTCCAAAAAATTTTTGAATAAAATTTTACAAAAAAATTTAACAAACAATTTTCGAAAAATTAAAAAAAAAATTAAAAAAATAAATAAATAAATGACTGTAACATAATATATTTTAATATTAAGAATATATGTATATAGAGTAACATATTTTTTTTTAATGCGTTTGATTTTTAAATAGATGAGATCACTGTTTTAAAACTTAGATGCATTTAACACATAGTCAACATCAAGATACCGACTATAAGCTGTCAGAAATAAAATACACACGTTTATAGGTAAAGGATTATTTTGAAGCCAGCAAAGCTACATGGCTACACTAATTAGGCAAATTTCTATTTTATTCAACAAAAGAAAATGTAAAAAAATTGCAAATTACAAATTCATATACAAACAAAAAGTTTTGGAGGTAATATTTATAATTTTTTTCAAAAAGTTATTTAATTTTATAAAAGCAAAATAAGTATTTCTACAACAATGTCAGAGTTTACGATGTAGCTGTCGCGTTCAATATCATTAAGTAGCTGACAACACGGCGACAATTGTAGCCAACGGAATTTGTTTTTTGTAGCTGCGTCACCGCTGTCTTCTATTTCTTTAAAGTATGAATAATGAGTTTTTCTCATACGACTTTATTAATTTATGTGAAGATTCAATAATATAGATAACGCTGTATATGTTTATGTAAATAAAATCACCGTGGTGATGGGTATAGAAGATTTGGCATGACCGAGTATATCACTTTTAAATTTTACTTTTATTTTTTTAAATTTTCGGTATTATTTATATAACTATAAATAAATTATATAATTTAAATTATATAATTTAAATTTTTTAATCCAAACTATAATTTGTTGGTAAATTGTTAATTTTGGTTAAATTTTGATGTTTAGCGAAATTGAAAAACGTAAGTAAAATGAAGATGCTCACCTTTTTTTAACTGTAGGCCCATTTTATTGATTTTAATAGCAAAATTCTCCAAACTATACCTAAGAGATTGGTGTGCAAAATTTTTTAGTAGCAAACTGATGTACGGGTATATGTACCCTTTTCAACTGTACTACTTTTATCTACAGCTTTATTTAATATTTGTTTTAAAATATGTGTTTAATTAATGTATGTACGATAGTTTATAACTATGTGCTAAACACGTGTGCTTAAACATCTATCATACAAGGCCAAGAAAATTTAAATTTTTGCTATAAATAGTGAAAATATGAGTGACAAACAGTCACAGTTGAATTTTGTACCTCATTAGATACAGAACAAAAACCAGTACAACAAAGTATAAAAGGAACTAAAAATGAAACTTTCTACAACATTTGCAGTTGTTTGCCTCGTAATGGCATCGGCATTTGCGCAAGAAACTTTAAATACCACGATCGCTCCTGTTGTGACTTCAAGTGCAACACCTCCAGTTGAAGCTTCAACTATAACTATACCCACAACTTCAAGCACAGAATCTTCGGCAGTAAATAGAGCAAAACAAGAAGAAGAAGAACTATTGGATCATTTGTATCATCAAGGAGAAGAAATGTTCCTGCAATTATTCCGAAATAAACAAGATGAACTTCAAGAACGAAAGGAAAAAATTGGAGCATAAGAAAAAACTTTGGAAAAACAGGAGATAGAAGTGGGTAGGCTAACTAATACAAATGTATGGATGGGAACTCCAAATGAATAAATAAATAATTGTACTATATCTATTCTGTATACTATACTATATCCATATAAACTTGGATATATGTATCTACATATGTATGTATATGGTCTTTATTTTAAGTAATCTAAGGATTCGCTTTTATTTTTTGAATTGTTTGAAGAAAAATTGAATAAAATAAAATTATTTTGCCATTACAAATTTGTAAATTTTTTAACTGCATACTCGCACAATTTAAGGGCTACGGTTTCGACTACCGCCAAAGACTCTGGCTGTTTTCAGCAGACAAGCAAGAAGCTTCGCTGGTAGTGTTATATAGTTAAAAAAAAAGTTTCAAAACTTAAATTAAATTAAATCTTCAAAGTAAATGTTTACCCCCTTCTAACAGTGGTATCAAAATAACGTAATTTGGAGGACAACACAATAATTTAGTAGGAGCATGAGAAGGAGGAACCTCCCTACATAGAAATTTTTATTATCTTATGTATAGAATGCTATAGCAGTGAGAGTTTCCAAATAAGCATTAGCTGCGGGAAAGGGAAACTGCTCATACAAACTATTTATTACTTAAACTAGCTGTACCCACACACGTTGTTTGCGTCCTAACAATATTTTATTCGATTTTGCTTTGAAAGTAATCCACACCAAATTTTAACACTCTTACGTATTCCATCCCTGGATAAATTTCTAAAATTTATATAATATTCTAAAATTCTACATATAAGAAAAGTTATTTAAAAGTTTTTGTAAGTTATGAAAAAATTTTCTTTTATATTACGCTTTAAGTTCATCAACTATATTAAGTGTACGGTAATTTTAAGCTTCCAACATGTTATTTGTCAGCAGCCGTTGGAGGGGCAACGCTCACTTACAAGTACTTTTTTAAGTAGCAATAACATAATTTTTGATAAAGTTCGACAGTTTGTAACAATTATTGTACACAAAAGAAGTTCAACCAAAAACATAAACGAGAATGTTGTGTTCGAATTACAAATTAAGTGACAAGAGGTTTTTAGTTTTAATTTAAAACAAGTAAAAGTGCTATATTCGGCCGTGCCGAATCTTCTATACTTTTCACCACGATGATTTTATTTATACAGACATGTACAGCATTATCCATATTGTTGACTCTGTACTTAAATTAAGTCGTATGAGAAAAATGCATTATTCATGCTTTAAAGAAATAGAAGACAAATGAAAACAAATTCCGTTGGCTATAATTGTCGCCGTGTTGCCAGCTGCTTAATGATACTGAAGACGACAGCTACATCGTAAACTTTGACATTGTTGTAGAAATACTTATTTAGCTTTTATAAAATTAAATAACTTTTTTAAAAAATTATAAATATTTTCTTTAAAAACTTTTTGTTTGTATATGAATTAGTAATTTACAATTTTGTGACATTTTCTTTTGTTGAATAAAATATAAATTAGCCTAAGTTGATGACAACCACAACGGTGGTCATGTAACCTATAAACGTGTGTATTTTATTTTTGACAGTTTGTAGTCGGTATCCTGATGATGTCTATGTGTTTAATGCACCTAGGTTTTAAAACAGAGATATCATCTATTTAAAAATCAAACGCATTTAAAAAAAAATATGTCAATCTATATACATACATACCTACATACATACATATGTATGTATATTCTTAATATTAAATATATGTTATGTTACAGTCATGATTTTCATTTTCAAGAAATATTGAAATTTTTGTTTTAATTTTTCGAAAATTTTTTGTAAAAATTTTTTGGAAAATTTTTAAACAAATTTTTTTTTGAATATTTTTCTGTAAAATATCTTTTTGAAACTGTTTTGTAATTTTTTTGTAAATATTTTTGAAAAAGGCAAAAAAGAATCATTAAATCCGAAAAAAATTAAAAAAAAACGGAGCCTCAAAAGGAATGATCCGATGTTGCTGAATTGCAATACCAAAATTTTCGAAACTATGCCGACAGATTGGTGTGCTTAAATTTTTTTTATCTCTTCTGGTGCCTTGGGAAATGACATTTCAACCCGAACACGGACAGACGGATATCGCTTAATCAACTTCGCTATGTACAAGGATCCAGAATATATATACTTTATGGGGTCGGAAATGAATAGTGTATAAATTACACACGGAATGACAAACTTATACTGGGTGGCGCAAAAGTAATCCTCCTATCAGCTATAAATTTTGCGATTGGCCCCTATTGTCAATTCTGTTTTGACATTTGTGTAGTAAACACTTGCGAAATACATGTTAACAAACAATGTTACGCTACACTGCTCCAGAACGCGGAATATTGTTGATTATTTATTTGACCAATAATCGGTCGGTTACTTTGGCGCAACGTGAATTTCGTCGAAGGTTTCCTGACCGTCCAACGCCTACTGGTGAAACACTGCGACGTTTAGCCGCTCGCCTCGAAGAGACTGGCACAACACGAGATGCTGCCAGGCGTGGCAGACCCCGGAGTAGCCGTTCTGCAGAGAATATTGCTGCTGTAGCCGAGGATGTCATGGAAGCGCCGTCGACATCGACCAGACGACGTGCCACGCAAATGGGTATCAGTCGACGGTCTTTACAGCGAATTTTGGTATAAGATTTGAAGATGTTTCCGTTCAAAGTCCAGACGGTGCATCAGCTGTTAGCTGCTGACCGCCAATCGCGTCTAACATACGCTCAAGCCATCCTTAATCACCACCAAGAGGAAGATGATTTTTCATTAAAAATAATCATGAGTGATGAGGCCCATTTCCATCTTAGCGGGTACGTAAATAAGCAAAATTTACGCTTCTGGGGCACTGTAAATTCGCGTGTAACCCACGAAGAGCCATTACACCCGCTCAAAGTCACTGTATGGTGTGCTGTTTTCGCTGGAGGAGTCATCGAACCTTTTTTCTTCGAAGACGTCGCGGGCCAAACGGTTACTGTGAATGGTGAGCGCTACAGAGAAATGATTAACGAGTTCTTTTTGCCGCAACTTGATGAATTGGGATTGGAAAACATGTGGTTCCAACAGGACGGTGCAACGACACACACTGCACGTGCCACAACCGATATGCTGAAAGATGCATTTCCCGGGCGCCTAATCTCCCGTTTTGGCGATTTGCACTGGCCAGCAAGATCTCCTGATTTGACCGCTGCAGATTTCTTTTTGTAGGACTTTTTGAAGTCGCGGGTTTATGTCAACAAGCCTCAGACTCTTGCAGCTCTTAAAGACAATATCCGTCAAGAATGTGAGGATCTATCCCCGGAAGTTTTGGCCAAAGTGATGGAAAATGCCAAAAAAGGGCTCAAATGACAATCAACTGTGGCGGCGGCCATTTACATGACATCATATTCTTGACTTGATGTAAAAAAATTAAAAGACCAAATAAAAATAATCCACAAGAAGAATCAAAATTTTTCATTTTTTTTTTAATTACAGCCAAAAAATATAGGAAGGTTATTTTTGTACTGTATGTACCCTTTCCAACTGTGGTGAAGGGTATAAAAAACAAATAAAATAACACAAAATATATGTGACACATATGTATATGAACTAGGGTTTGGGAAACGGGGATTCCCGGGAAAAGCTATAAACAATTTCCCGGGAAAACTTTTGCTAATTTCCCGGGAGACGAGAAATTTAAAATCATGAGTACTTTAAAGAAAATTCAGTGGTTCTTGTTTTTAACCGACTTCAAAAAAGAAGGAGGTTATCAATTCGTCTGAATGTTGCTTTTTTTGTGTTTGTTCCCGCAGAACTCAGCCATTTCTGAACCGATTTTAAATGTTTTCTTTATTTGAAAGGTAATGCTTACAGATTGGTCCCGTTTTAAAAACAGTTCATTATTTTAAAAATTAAAGGGTGTCCCCATACAACATAACTGTTTTTTTCGTGTATTAAGAGCCGTAAAGACCACTAATTTAAATTTTTAAAAAATCGCTTAACACTATAGCACCAACAAAAAGTAATAAAAAAATAAATTTAAATGGTGTCCCTATATTTGACGTATTTTACCTTTATGGGCGTATCTTTGAAACCGTTAAAGACAAATCTTGGAAGTTTGACAGAATGTCGATTACTATTATTAATTAAAGGGTGCTCCAATAGTTCATTTAACTTGATATATATGGCCATACTTTTGCACAGTTGTACACCGAACGTTGAAATTTATAAAGAACCCGTATTGCTAAGTCCGCTATAACAAAAAGTATAAAATTTGAATTTGGAAATAAGAGGGTGTCGTAATAGTTAATATAATTTTATGTATGTGGTTATATTTTTGAACTGTTAAAAACAGACAGCTGAAATTTACAAGGAACGTGTATTGCTAAGTCCGCTATAACAGGTATATAATTTGAATTAAGAAATTAAAGGGTGTCCCCATATTTAATGTAATTTGTACTATATGGTCCTACCGTTATAGACAAACACTTGAAAATTCGGCAGAATTTCAACTACTTTGTCTCGTATAGTAAAAAGTATAAATATTTAGAATTATGAATTAAAGGGTGTCCCAATAGTACTGTAATTTGCTGTATATGGCTAAACTTTTGAACCGTTATAGACAGACAGTTGAAATTTACAAAAATTCTTTGTGGGCAAGCCCTCTATAACAACAGGTCTTTAATTTAAAATTGTAAATTTAAGGGTGTCCCAATAGGTGATGTTATTTGATTTATGTTGCCCTATCTTTGAAACAGTTATAGACAGACATTTGATATTTACACAGAACGTATATTACTATATCTGCTATAGCAAAATGTATAAAGTTGGAAATTAAAGGGCGTACCTAAAGTTAATGATATTTGATCTATATGACCTTATCTTTTGAACGCTTATAGATAACCATTTAAAATTTTAGCAAAGCGAATATTACTATGTCCACAATAAAAAGTACAAAAAACTTAAACTTTAAGGGTGCTATAGCTTAAGTAGTTAGTACAATGACTACTAAGCCATGGTCACGAGTTCAATACTTAACCGTGGCAACATCAATTTTTCTGATATGTATTAATTTTTCTTTATAATAATGCATATTACAGCGCCCTCCTTCGACGGTATTACCAAATAGCACTAAATCGTCGCCGAAGTAAAATAATTATAAATTGGCTATGCTAGCTTTAAACTAATTCGCCTAAATAACACCAGAGGCGCTGCAATACTGTTCTAAAAATAATCATAACGTGCAGTTGCAGTGTTGCCAGAAACGAAGCTTTACTATTACACTAACCATCTGTCTTATCTACTTCTATCCCTTTCCGAAGGAAGTAACACATTTAATATAGACATTAATTGCCTGAGTGTTACTTCTCTTTAAAAAAAAAAAAAACTTAAAGGGTGTCATAGCTGACGTAATTTGACTTATATGGCCTAGTCTTTTGAACCGTTATAGATAGAGACTTGTTATTTCCACAGAGCATGTATTATTATGTCCGCTATAAGAATTATAAAATTGGAAATGAAAGGGTGTCCCTATAGTTATAGATAACTAAAATTTACATATAATGTGTATTACTATGGTCGTGTTGGAGAAAATAACTTAACTTTTGAAGAGTAGATGCTTGCATTTTACATAGTATTTACTTCTTTTTCTGCTAATTTTGGCGCATTTCTTTTGCTATCACACAAATGTTTGATCGTTATTGTGCTGAATAAAAAACAAGCATTTTTAAAATTGTAATATTTCCAGAAACTTACAAATATGCTATAGATCGTGCAAGACAAAGTACAAAACTATTTAAAAAAAGTCCTCATTAAACAGCCTGTCACGAGAAATATAAGAAACAAGAATATGACGAAGAGTCGCTTTTAATTCATGATGTAAAAACAAGATAAGTATGGTTTAAATGATTCAATCGATTCTTAAGTCGAAGAACACCAACAAAAAAACTCTAATAGATTTCAATGTGCACAGTTGAGGGTTGAAGAATATGTCCAGATTTTAGAAAATTTAGTAGCCGTTTTAAATCCCATTAAAGTTGCTGTAGAGGCCTTGAGCCGCAGTGGCACAAATTTGTAAATAGCAAATGTTATTACTCAGACCCTCTACGAGCAGCTTTTGGGTATTAATTCGACTCTTTCAAAAACGATGGTTGAAAAGAAAAATAAATGAACGAAGGGATGATAAAACGTTTGCGTTAACTGAAGTATTTAAAATGTGGTGAAATTGCCGATGTTCCAAAAAATATCATAAAATTTTATTTATCACTATTTTTAAACAGATTATTCAAGCCACTCGAATCCGTAGAACCTTCAACTAGCAGTTGTGTTGTTAACGAAATGGAATTAACTTTTAAAGAGAGACTTTTGCAACAAAAACAAGGAAAAGAATGTCCAGTGATTTGTTAAACGCACTAACAGGTCTAAAATCATATTTTTTTAAAAAACAAATTATTGAAATACTTTTTCAGTATTTATAAATATTTGTTATACCTATCTTGTTATTTTTTTCACCTGAATTGTTTTTAAGTTTTATAAACTGTTAATACTATTATTTAGTCGTTATTTGCGTTCTTTTTTATGTTTTATTAAAACTAGGAATTTTTCCCGGGAATCCCAGGGAATGCGAATATTTTTTTTCCCGTTTCCCGGGAAATGAAAAAGTCCGGGAAATCCCAAACCCTAATATGAACATATGTGACCGTGCAAATAGCACATCCTGTTCATACATGTTTTCTTAATCTGATATCTGTAAATTAAATTTCAACCCAATAAATACATGTGCTTTATGTTGTTGTAGTAAAGGTACTACCTAATATTATTGCGCCATGCAGTGAACTCAATTTTTCTCACTGAGCAGGGTTGCATTTCGTGTTTTATTAATTAGTGACGCAATTATGTAATAATTGCTCAATTTAGTAATTTATTTCTCGTATGGTAAATTGAGCTCAATTAAACCCTTAATTGCGTAAATTCTCGAATTGAGCAATTAAGGCTTATGTATGAACATGGTATAAGCTAGACACAATGTTAGATTGTCTGCAATGTATGAGTAGTTTTAAAAGAAAATTTTTATAAAAATTCAACTAAAAAAATAGTTTTTTTTTCAATTTTTTTCTTAAGTAGATCATGAACATGTACATAAGCCTCCATGAACGGGAGTCAACAAATAATGTAGCAGATAACTAAAATATTTCTCTTATGAGCGTGCCTGATCCTAAGTGACAAAATACTCACGATCTCATTTAAGCTGAGAATTTATTCATTTTGTTTTAATTTTTTTCCTTGCTTTTCACTGTATGTGACTGACGGCTAACATTTATCTACAGCAGAAAATATTTACCAGATGTATTTAATGAAGCTAAAGATTTTATTTAAAATATATAATGTAACTTAACTTAAAATTCAAGAAACATTTTTTTTATTTGTAACACACATGCTTTACTTTTTTATTATTTATTTGAACTATAAAAATATATAATAAAATTTTTATTTGAACTATAAAAATATATGTATGTATATATAATAAAATAAAACCATGATTTTGGTTCATATACAAGAAATTTTTTTTCTTTCGTAAGATAAGATTAACCAGCTGAAAAAATATAATATTTCCAAGAATTTTGGCTTGGACGATTTTTTTTTATTATCTGTCAACAAACCATTTTATTTATTAAATATTACTAAAAACTAAAAGGGCTGACAATTTATGTAGATCGCGATTTAAATGAGGAGAAACAGCAAAATAAGAAAGTTATGTTGCAGCTTAAAAAAAAACTTCAAGCTTTAGATAAAGAGCAGAAAATTATAGTAAGAAATGATAGGATGAGAATAAATAAAGAATGGTTTTATTGGAATAAAGATAAAAATTCTTATGAATGGTAGTAAAAATGGAAAAGAAGTTCTAGAAAATATTTATAAGAATAAAACTAATACAGTAAATATTAATTATGATGAATTGTTAATTCAAAAAAACTAATTATTGCCGGATGTATGAATGTTAATCAAATATTAGTTGATAAGATATATTGCAGTAAAAATAAAAATTGTATTCAAAATAAAAACTGTACGCTTAAAATAATTTCCTATAATGTTCATGGCTTAGAAAGCAAATTTCAAAATGTAGACTTCTTTGAGTATATAGAGGAGGCCGACGTCTTTATATTGTTAGAGACACATGTAGAGAGTAGTAAATTTTCAAAGTTCGAGAACAGATTTAAAAACTTTTACACGAAATGGAAACCAGCTACACGTTACAGCACGTTTGGAAGAGCCAGTGGCGGTCATATTGTTGGAGTTCGAAAAAACATAAGGGAAATTGGAGTAAAGCATGATTTTAGAACATGTGGTAATATTGATTTGGTTGTTATGACCGTAAATGAAATTCAATTCTCTATAATACCTGCATATTTACGTAGTGCAAATTGGGTGAACGAATTTGAAACTTTAAAAAACTTTTTCCAATCCAATAATACAACTAACCCGATAATAATGGGGGACTTAAACATTAGAATAGGTGAAGAACAACAAGAATTGGATGATGTTTTTGAATGTTTTCCTGCTTGTCTTAAAAATCGTAAATCGATGGATAAAGTAAAGGTAACGTCTGAAGGCAAAAAGTTTATAGAGTTTTGTAATAATTACGGGTTTGTGATTTTAAATGGAAGAACTATTGGTGATGAAGAGGGTTGCTATACCTATGTCGGCAGTGCCGGTAATTCGGTAAACGATATCTGCTCCGTATCACTAGACATGCTGAACTTTGTCGACAATTTTGCAGTAGAGGATCAAATTTGGTCTGATCATTTGCCGATTAAATTGAGTTTAAAATTTCACAATATACAGAAAACACGTAAAGAAAACTTATTACCCAAATTAAAATGGAATGCAAAACATAAAGAAAATTACGGCTCTAAATTAAACGTAAACTTAAATGATATGAAGATGAGTAAACCAGATTTTAATTTAAATGATCTTAATCAAGTGATTATGGATGCTTATAAAACACCAACAATCAAAAGTAAACAAATAAGTTTCAAAAATAAATGGTTCGATGTACAATGTAAAATGGCTAGAGAGAAATCTTTCAATGCATTAAAGTCCTTCAGAAATTCGCAAAGTGCAGAAGACAAACAAAAGTATAATGAGGAAAAACAAAATTTCCAAGTGTTATGTAAAAGAAAAAAAGAAGATTATTACAAAAATATAGAACAAAAGTTAAACTGCGTTAAAGACAGTAAACAATGGTGGCAACTGGCGAAAGAAATAAGACATCAAGATACTAATATTGGTAGTCAAATAAGTGCGGTTAGTTTTAAAGAGTATTTCAAGTCACTGCTTAACCCCATAATCAGAGTAGCAAATATTGAGTATGCTGCTAATCTGGTTTTTGATAATGATCTCGATAAACCATTTACATTACAGGAAATGAGGTGTACACTTGCAAAGGTTAAAGAAAACAAAGCACCGGGGGAGGATAGAATTCCTTACGAGTTTTATATTAATTCCAGTGATGAATATCTAAATGCTCTTGCGGATGTTTACACGAGAATATTGGACGGAAAGGTTTCAGTTGAGATATTTGAACGAAGTGTAGTATTACCTATTTTTAAAAAAGGCAATATTAATGAACCATGTAACTACAGAGGCATCTCCTTTATGATGTGCATAGGAAAGATAATGATGGGTGCAATACAGGAACGTCTGACACAATGGACTAACAAACATCAAATAATAAATGAATTTCAAGCTGGTTTTCGTAAGGGCTATTTCACCATCGATAACGTTTATAATCTGGCAACAATTATCAACATAAAATTTTGTGAAAAGAAAAAAGTTTACGCATTTTTCGTGGATTTCCGAGCAGCGTTTGATTGTATACCGAGAAGCCTACTGATTTACAAACTTCGTCAGATTGGCATATCCTCAAAAGTTGTAAACTTTCTCGAAAACGTGTATAAGAATACTAAATCTGCAATATGGACTGGGGCTGAACTTTCTGACTACTTTGAGACTAATTCAGGGGTTAAACAAGGCTGTTTGTTGTCACCGCTATTATTCGCGTTATATTTGAATGATCTGCATGACCACTTAAAAGGCGGGTTGTTAATAGATAATATGAATATAAGGGTACTCATGTATGCTGATGATATTGTTATATTAGCGGATAATGTAAACGTTTTACAACAAATGATTAATAAACTGGAAGTTTACTGCAATACATGGGGAATGGAAGTCAATCTGGCAAAGTCGGAGATAATGATATTCAGGAAAGGATGTCGCGTTGCTGCAAATGAAAGATGGAAATTTAATGGAGCAGATGTAAAAATTGTAAATGAGTATAAATATTTAGGCATTTTATTAACACCAAAAATGTCTTTTAAAAAACACATATGTTTAAAGAATGAAGCTGCAAAACTTGGCATTAACATTACATGGAAAAACTTTATTGGTAAAAGAGATGTGTCACTGAAAGCTAAGTGGAAATTATTTCAATCCGTTTGCAGATCGGTACAAGCATACGGCGCTCAGATATGGGGTTTTGGATGGTTTGATTATGTAGACAAACTTCAAAGGTTCTTTACAAAAAGAGTGTTGAAACTACCAGAAAGTACTCCTAATTATGTTATTGCCTTGGAAACGGGTCAGGAAGAGGCTCATATATATACTTACAGTCTTCATTTGCAATATATCTCTAAAACACTTTTTGAATATAACAACCAAAGATTACCTCATATACTGTCAAAACTAATAGTAGCTAAAAAAATATACTGGTATAAAGACTTAATAGAACGTTTTAATAAGTACGAATTAAGTTTTAATAATGCAAATCAAAATAAACACATATGGAACAATGCATGTATTCAATTACTGGAATTAATGAAATATGAAAATGAACAAGGATGCATCACAAATGCACAGCAAAGCCAACACAGAATATTCAAGCACTTGAAACATGATATAGGGCACATGTATTGTAATGATCGATATAACCAACTCGAAATTTCCCTTATAATGAAGGCTAGAGGTGATCTTCTGTGGCTTAACGGGAGTCACTATAGAACTGATCAGTCAAGACTATGTTCTCTATCTAATTTAAATGAACAAGAAACTCTTTTGCATTTTCTAGGAAGATGCCCGGTGTTAAAATCAATAAGAAGTAGGTTTCTTCAATACTCAATACTTTCAGATGATCAAATGATTGAAATTTTAAATGGGGGTGCCGATAGAAACTGGCATGCTCTGTACAGTTATATAAAAAACGCCTTGACATATAGGAAATTTTTGATAGCTGAATATAACTTCTAGATTACTTGTTAATAAAGTTAAGCTAATTAAAATAAATATTATTTTTCTTTTTGATATATCCAAACTTCCGGCTGACGGTTTTAATCCAAGCCGTAAAAAATCTTTATTAAGAATATTATATAAAATTGTATATATTATTTTATAAGAAATATTGAAATTAATAAAGAATCTCTATCTATCTAAAAAATATTACTACGCATTGGGTTTTAAGGCCGTGGCGAATAGAATATACGTTATACGTTATACTTTTTCACCATTTTACTTTATTTAATTTGTTGTATTTTGTTTTTTTTTCCTGCCACTCAACGCAAAAGTTTTATTTTGAGAGAAAAAACAAAGAGAAAGTGTTCCGAAAATGACGTGTTATTTATGTTTATGTCTTTATTTCTTGAGCTGTAGGAAGCAGCCACTTAAAATTTGCAGATAGTAATTAAAACTATATTTGTTAAAAGGTGTTCCGAGAGTGAAAAGGGTTTTCTGACAGTGATATATTTTTAACGTACATATATTACTGTATTTTTTGAACCGCCTTACATTTTTATGGCCGCTATAACAACAATTACTACAATTTAAAGGGTGTTCTAATAGCGGTGCAATTTTTGTGAATATGACTTTAATTTTAAAATTAAAGAGTGCATAATAAGACAAGAGAAAATTAACAACTTACATTTTTAAAGCTGTAATAAACATAGTACGGAACCCTACGTGTGTGAGTCTAACTCGCACTTGACTGATTTATTTTGCTAATGTCTTGTCAAAAATACATTGTTTTATATCTGCTAGTAAAACGTCAAAGTTGTTGTTTTGTTATTGCCGAACTTCTCACACCTAGCGCCAATAATAATATTACTTTGCCTTTTGTGGTTCTAATGTGTGATTTTTGTGATATAAACAAAATAATATTAAAGAGTTCATAAAACAAAAATACAAAAATGTATAAATTGATTATATTTTTGGCCATGTCTTTTTCTTTTACATTCACTTATTTCCATCTCAAATAATCCATCAGTAATTCCATCATTACAAAAGTAAAAGAAATTCTTGATTGTATTGATTTGATTTATATTGGTTTGTTTTCATTTTTATTTATTTAATAACACTGTCCAACAGCATTTTTGGAACAGAATAGCGACCCCATAATTGTGAAAGGGTATGTTGAGTAGATCATTTTTGTAAAACAAACTTATGGTCCAGCACGTCTGAGTTTTTTTTTACAGTGGGTCAAAGTTTTCATTTTTTGGTCGAAGGGAGCATTATACTATATGAAAAAATGCTGTAAGTTAATAAAAACGTGGTTTGTTTGTTGGTGTTTTGTTGAAGCTTTAATATTCTGTAATATTATTCTATTAACATGCATAATTCTCATTGTGTTTTGTAGAATTTTATTACTTATAGAGTATTTTTGGCTTCTCTAAAATTAGGAAAAAGGTTTCCTGATGATCTGGCCTGAGAAACCAACAAATAAATTGCATTTTTATTATAAAACGTTATGGGTAATTAGCATAATATTAAATAATTAATATTTATATTCCCAAAATTTTTATTAATAGCTGTAAGTTAATGTCTGAGAGAATTCTTATTCAAAAAGTCTTAATTTGTTGGACAGTGTATTATTAATTTGAACAATTTTTAAATTTATTTAATAAGTTGAACAATTACAAATTTGTTTACCTATAGAACAGCTGACAAAATAAAAAAATTGGAAAAACGTCACCTCAAATGCAATGTGAACGGTCGTATTTAGTTTTTAAAAGACCACACTTAATCACGTTCTAAAACACAAGTGTGAACATGGTATAACGTTTTTCTTTTTATTTTTTATTTAAAGTAGGATTTTTCAGTATACTAAAATTGAAAAAATAATTGTTTGTTTATTTTTATGAACATATAACAAATATCCCTTTTTTCTCCGAACATTTGGACCTGCAATTTTAGCCATACTTTCCCACAGTTGGAAATCATTTACACATTGTCTCATATCTGTTTTTACATTTTAAATCACTTTCAAGTGCCACCAGGTGCCACCTCTCAATTTGTTGCATTACACAGTACAACATTTTTCAGCTGATTGATTCACGACTCAATTCTGATAAGGCTCTTTTGTTTACCATAAATCAAGAACCACTAGTCGGATTTTGCTTAAACAAATTCAGAAAAATCAATAATTACAATTACTTTCATCTGTTTATAACGAGTGATTTTTTAAGAGCTTGAGAACTTTTTTAAAAAAAAAAAACGCATAAAATTTGCAAAATCTCATCGGTTCTTGATTTGAAACGTTAGATTGGTCCATGACATTTACTTTTTGAAGATAATTTCATTTAAATGTTGACCGCGGCTGCGTCTTAGGTGGTCCATTCGGAAAGTCCAATTTTGGGCAACTTTTTCGAGCATTTCGGCCGGAATAGCCCGAATTTCTTCGGAAATGTTGTCTTCCAAAGCTGGAATAGTTGCTGGCTTATTTCTGTAGACTTTAGACTTGACGTAGCCCCACAAAAAATAGTCTAAAGGCGTCAAATCGCATGATCTTGGTGGCCAACTTACCGGTCCATTTCTTGAGATGAATTGTTCTCCGAAGTTTTCCCTCAAAATGGCCATAGAATCGCGAGCTGTGTGGCATGTAGCGCCATCTTGTTGAAACCACATGTCAACCAAGTTCAGTTGTTCCATTTTTGGCAACAAAAAGTTTGTTAGCATCGAACGATAGCGATCGCCATTCACCGTAACGTTGCGTCCAACAGCATCTTTGAAAAAATACGGTCCAATGATTCCACCAGCGTACAAACCACACCAAACAGTGCATTTTTCGGGATGCATGGGCAGTTCTTGAACGGCTTCTGGTTGCTCTTCACTCCAAATGCGGCAATTTTGCTTATTTACGTAGCCATTCAACCAGAAATGAGCCTCATCGCTGAACAAAATTTGTCACATTTGAACATTTCGAACCGAACACTGATTTTGGTAATAAAATTCAATGATTTGCAAGCGTTGCTCGTTAGTAAGTCTATTCATGATGAAATGTCAAAGCATACTGAGCATCTTTCTCTTTGGCACCATGTCTGAAATCTCACGTGATCTGTCAAATACTAATGCATGAAAATCCTAACCTCAAAAAAATCACCCATTATAACGTTTGGCTACATAAGGAACAGTTTCGCAGTTATAAATAAATGTATGAAGAAAAAAAAAATATTTTTTGTCTAAAAATTTAATATTTTTTTTTTAATTCATAAAAAATCCAAAACGGTAAAAAAGTGTCAAGTCCTATTATTTTCACGTAAAGTCGCATAATGTATGAACAAAATGAGACATACATCATGAAAATCGATGAACGCGTTTCGCTTTTATTCACAATTAAGTAAAGGTATGAATTTACAATTAAGTTTACTAAGGCTGAATGTTTTACCAGTTTTGCACTTGGTCGGCCACGTAAATCGTTTGAGGAGTGCTGTGATCGCGCCAAGCGATACAAAAGGGATGAAGTACGCGACATGTTACCTAAAGAAGTAATTGATTTTACTTGTAGTATTTTAAAAATCAACCACAAAATTTGTACACTAAAAACTTTGGGGATATTTACAAAGTTTGAACTTACATAAGAAAAATACGAGTATCTAATGCATTGGTTAGAAAATGAAGGGTACAAAATACTCGTACCATACAAAAAACTCACGAAAGAAAAAACTAACAGTTATCCTCAAGGAATTTCTATTACTGAAAGTTCAGGCAGTGTACCTCTGCAAATTCTGTTGGATCATACTGCAAAAAGAGTCCTAGAGACCAAGCCAGTAAAGGAAATAAATAAAATTGAAAGCGGAAATCTAACAATGTACTATAAATGGGGATGTGATGGGGCATCTAGTCAAAACGCATACCAACAGATGATCAAATTTCTGACTCTCATTTATATATGACATATTGTACCACTTAAATTATCATTAAGTGATGACATAAATTAATTAGTATGGAACAACCATAAACCTTCGTCCACACAGTATTGTAGAACACTACAGTTTGCATACGTTAAAGAAAAGTTATGCTCAAATTATACGAGAAGAAAAGAAAGGAGTCGATGAGGTGATATCTAAACTAAAAGAATTTGAGTTAACAGTAAATAATCGTAACTTTAAAGTAAAATATGAATTATATGTTATAATGATTGACGGCAAGACAGCACAATCAGTACTAGAAACACCAGCATCATCTTCTTGTTTTATTTGTGTAGCCACAACATCCGAGATGAATAAAATCGAAGAAGTTCACGATATGCCCGTAAATGCACAAGCACTGCAATTTGGTATGTCACCACACAAATACTCGTGCGATAAAAGAAGCCCGAAAATGTTTGATAAAGCGTGAACTTAAAAAGAAAATTGGAATACAGGTTGATACTGTTGAGCAAGGCTCTGGTATGACAAATTCAGGAAATACGTTACAAAGATTCTAGATGAAAACATAATCAAGAGGTTTTTAATAATTCTCGAAGCTATAACAATCACCGAGGTAGTAGATTCAAAAAAATTTGGTGATTTTGTTCTGGAGACGGCAAAAGAGTTTGTTGTACTGTACGAGTGGTACAATATGCCACCTACACTTCATAAAATTCTGATTAATGGAAAAGATATAATTGTAAAGTGTATTTTTCCTGTAGGCTTACTATCCGAAGAGGCTCAGGAAAGTCGTAACAAGGACTATAAAAAATATCGCCTTAGACACTCCAGAAAATGCAGTTGAATTGCCACGAACGAAGATATTATTCAGCGAATGATGGTAACATCAGATCCCATGATCTCACATATAACTCCTTCATTCAGCCAAAAAAGCATAGTGTTATAAGCGACGAAGTTAAGGCTCTTTTAGAATAATAAATTAAAAATATATTTAAAATAAATAATAAATTAAAAATAAAAAAATTACCCAATGGTGTAGCGAAATATCAATTATAAAAATAAAATTAATTACAATATTTTTATAAAAAAGACCTAGAGCGTTAAAATTTAATTATAAATTATTCAAAAGGTCAAAAATTAAAATAATTGTATAAAAAAAATTATTTAATTTTTTTTTGTTAGTTAGGGCTTTTTACATTGTAGGTAACGATATACATTTCTCTAACTTTCTTTATTTTGATTGCTTCTGTGTATTACTATATAAATAAAACTAAATTTGTGATGAAATCACTACATTTTTTGGCAACTATATTTTTTTCCTCACTTCCATACAAAAATCCCCAGTGTGCGCCGTTTCTATGGCTTCTGCTGAGGTTACCTGAATAAAACATCTTAACGTTCTGGATGACTAACTCTCCATTATCTCGCCACCATGTCTCGCATACTCCAAGTACATTAATATTAAGCCTATTAATTTCAGTTATTGTATTAGCCAACTTCCCAGCCTCAAAGAGGCTTCGTACATTCCACGTACCTATATCTAGAGTTCGTTTTGTTTTACCTCCGGGGATTCATAGCAACCTCGTATGTCCGGAGAATGAGGGCCGTTCGTTGTTATTTGTATGTATTTGTATTTGTATTTCATAGTTGTAATGGGACATTACTTCAGTGGTTTCCCGTTGACTTCTGAAGCGTTTAAAGTTTTTCTTCTTTAAAATTAGCCGATCCTCTAGAGTACAGACGCTTTTTGGAGCCGTCCAATATGGAACCCTGCTACCTGTTGGTTCCCAAGAGGTATTTGATTTCCCTCTTACCACTCATATCTGGGAGATGTTCCCCGATCTGCCACCTGGTGATGCGCTCTCTAGGGTTTACAGACTTCCCCAAGGGATGTTTGGTACCTAGTAATTATATAATTATTTTATGCTTTCAGTACATTATATGCAGTAATATTATGATTTTTTTACAATTAAACCATTTAACTTAAAAATTTTACTTTTTGAGATTGTAAAGTTTTAATTAAAAGTCAATTGATATACAAATTTGTAATCTCTTTCAGTTTAAGAGATATTAGACTTTTATAATGGAAATTTTGAAATTTCTTTTCAGTAGCGTAACGAAAAGATCTTTTGGGGGATTGGCATTAGACGACACAAATCTTTTTCGAGCCAAAAATTATACAATTTTATATTTTGCCACTTTTGGCGAAAAAGATACGTCTTTCTTTGGATTATTTAAAAAGTTGTTTTTTATTTTCTCTGACTACTACTAGGGCTACTTTGTGCAGTGTTTAGTTGAAGGCATCATTTATTACTCGATTTTTGATTACAAAAATCAATCACAGATTTTGACAGGTAACGCAAATAATTATTTTATATTTTATAATTTTTAACCAAAAAATCATAATGAAAGAGAAATGATACACCATCAAGAAGTACACCAACATAATCGCTATTAAGAGGACTACATTTGCCTGCATTGTTTTTTATTTGTTTGCGTTTTACTATAAAAATTGATTTACAAATTTTTTATTAAGTTTTATTTATTGCTTACAAATTAAAAGTTATTCTTCGAGTTTTTTTTTTTGCTTAGAAAAAATTATTTACATATTTATTTTTTAATTTTTATTTTTGGCTTGGAAACTAATATACTTTTGCTGAGAAAATAGTATTTAATTTTGACATTTATATTTTGCTTAAAAATAAAATTTATTTATCCTAGAGTATATAGTACATAGATTTGCGCAAGTTTTGCATAACGTTCATGCATCACAAAAGATAGAACTTAATAAATATGTAATCATTAATTTATAAGCGAATAGTAAAACTTGAAAAATAACTGTTATTTTTCAAGCAAAAATTAAATTTTCTTAAATGTTTGTTTATTGATTTATTGATAATAATGCAATTTACTTTGTTTTATCTCAGTTTTGTAGCAACTTGCTTCCTTTTTGCACCAGTTTCAGTTTCTCATTAAATCTTTTTCAAGTTGTTCAACATACTGCTTTCCAATAATTAAGGTTTGTTTATTTACTTTAATAAGTTCATCATTTTCCTTATTAATTCCCTTATTATCCTTGATCTCTTGCTTTATTTGTGGAATAAATTTTCTTTGTTATAAAATTTCTTGACCTTGTTTCTTAAATATTGCTCTGTTTTTCTATATTTCTTCTCGCTTAAGAAAGCCAAAAATTCTTGGCCAAATGCCACTGCCAATTCAGATCTATTTTTATGTCAAAATTTTATTGTTGACATATAAAAAGTTTTTTAATCTATTTGTTTTTATTAAAAAAAAACCTTAAATAGTTTATAGCTTTTCAACGTGTTAATGTTATCTTAAGAAGAAATTTTCTAAACAAAACCATGCGTAAGTAAATCTTGCGAGATTAAAAAAATATCATACATGTTAGAAAATATTTACCCCAATAAAATTTTTGCAAAAAAAAGCGACTTCAAAACAGATAGAAGGGCACCAATTCTAAACTAAAAATGTAAGAAGTAATCTGTAAGAATTAGACTTAAACCAAATAAAAGATGCGCCAAAATTAGAGGGAAAAAAATTAAGACTATTGAATGTCAAGCCTCTCTCTATTACTGTTCAAAAGTTAAGCTATTTTCACCAGTATCCGTCTTGTATGGGGACACCATTCAAGCCTCTGTCTATAACGGTTTCAAAGATAGGGGCACACAGATCTAATAACATCACCTATTCGGACACCCTTTAAATTTACAATGTTAAGTTAAAGACCTGTTGTTATAGAGGACTTGGCCACAAAGATTCTTTGTAAATTTCAACTATCTGTCTATAACGGTTAAAAAGTTTAACCATATATATCAAATTACATGAACTATTGGGACACCCTTTACATTATAATTCCAAATATTTATACTTGTTATCATACCAGAGAAAGTAGTGGATATTCTGCCTAATTTTCAAGTGTTTGTGTTTAACGGTTCAAAAGATAGGGTCATATAGATCAAATTACGTAATTTATGGGGACACCCTTTAATTTCTAACTTCAAATTGTGTACTTGCTGTAGTGGACTTTGCAATACAGGTTCCTTGTAAATTTCAGCTGTCTGTCTCTAACAGTTCAAAAGTTTGGCCACATACATAGAATTAAATTAACTATTGGGACACCCTTTTAGTTCCAAATTCAAAATTTTATACTTTTTGTTATAGCTGACTTAGCACTACAGGTTCTTTGTAAATTTCAGCGGTCTGTGAACAACTATTCAAAAGTTTGGCCATATACATCAAATTAAATGAACTATTGGAGCACCCTTTAATTTAAAATTTTGAATATTTATACATTTTATTATAACGGTCATAGTAATCGACATTCTGTAAAATTTTCAAGGTTTTGTCTATAACGGTTCAAAAGATAGACCCAAATAGGTCAAATTATGTCACCTATGGGGACACCCTTTAAATTTATTTTTTTATTAATTTCTGCTGTTGGGAGCTATAGCGGCACGCAATTTTTTAAAATTTTAATTTGCTGCCATTTACGGTTCTTAATACACGTAAAAAACATGTATGTTGTATAGGGACACTCTTTAATTTTTAAAACAATGAACTGTTTTTAAAACGGGACCAAACTGTAAGCATAACCTTTCAAATAAAGAAAAAAATTTTAAAATCGGTTCAGAAATGGCTGAGTTCTGCGGTTACATACATAAAAAAAGCAACATTCAGACGAATAGATAACCTCCTTCTTTTTTGAAGTCGGTTAAAAAAAGAAAACAATTAAATATAACGAAAGCACAACAAATTAAAGGAGTTGGGTTATTTAATTTGTTTAAAATAAAATCTTTAGCATTATCAAACATTTCCATTAAATATTTTATTCCAGAAATTATTATAGATACTACAGTACAGTGGCTACAGGAAATGCCTAGTGATTGTAACCACTGTATAAAGGTGTGTTCAGACTACGTGTTCAACTTATAAGTAATGTCAAAATTGCTGTGAAAATCAGTGTTTAACAAACAGTTTATAATTTTTATGTTCACACGAACACATAACATATCCTGCTGTTGCTAAAAACAAAAATAAAATACTTAAAACAACTAGATTTCAAAGGGTTGTTCTGAGGAAAAAATTAAAAGTGAGATGGATTATTTTTTATTTTTATTTTATAATACAATATATTAAATATAATAAATGAATAAAGTGTTGTTTTTATAACTTATTACACAATTTTGCATATTTTTGCCATCACTTTTTTTTCCAAAACCCGACAGTGATGTCCACTATACAAGAATTACTTTTTATGCTATCATTTATTTACTAGAAAAAAAAAATTGATAGAATATATGTAATTATAATAATTAATACATTTTAATAAAATTTATAATAATTAATATCACTTGAAAACTGTCAGCAACAACTAAACGAATAAATTTATTGATGTACATGTCAGTTTCATTTTAACTCTTTATTTTATTATGCAGTTATAAAACAGGGGTTCACACAATAGATTAGATATGTAGATAGCCAGCTCTGCCAATGTCAAAAAAGGTACGGTGTGAATACAACACACATGTGGAAGACACTATTACGCGATATATCGTTGCACTTTCCAATTATGTAAATAATTTAAAATTTTTAACGGACTTCAAAAAAGAAGTAGGTTATCAATTCGTCTGAACTCAGCCATTTCTGAACCGATTTTAATTTTTTTTCTTTATTTGAAAGGTTATGCTTACAGTTTGGTCCCGTTTTAAAAACAGTTCATTGTTTTAAAAATTAAAGAGTGTCCCTATACAACATACATGTTTTTTACGTGTATTAACAACCGTAAAGGGCACCCATTTAAAATTTTAAAAAATTGGGTGTCACTGTAGCTCCCAACAACAGAAAGTAATAAGATTTGACCTATATGGGCCTATCTTTTAAAACGTTATAGACAAAAACTTGAAAATTTGACAGAAGGTCGACTACTATGACCGTTATAAAAAAGTATAAATATTCAAAATTATAAATTAAAGGGTGCTCCAAAAGTTCATTTAATTTGATGTATATGGTCATAACTTTAAACAGTTGTACACCGAACGTTGAAATTTATAAAGATCCTGTAACAAAAAGTATAAAATTTGATTTTGGAAATAAAAGGGTGTCCCAATAGTTAATGTAAGTCTATGTATGTGGCCAAACTTTTGATTTGTTATAGACAGACAGCTGAAATTTACAAGGAACCTGTATTTTGCAAAGTCGGCTATAACAAGTATACAATTTAAATTTATAAATTATATGGCCCTATCTTTTGAACCGTTATAGACAAACACTTGAAAATTAGGCAGTATGTCCAGTACTTTGTCTGGCATAATAACAATTATAAATATTTGGGATTATAAATTAAAGGGTATCCCAATAGTGCATGTAATTTGATGTATATGGCCAAACTTTTTTATCTGTAAGCATAACCTTTCTAATAATGAAAAAATTTTCAAAATCGGTTCTGAAATGTCTGCGAGCACATTTAAAAAAAAAGCAACATTCACGGGAATTGACTCCTTTTTTTTAAGTCGGTTAAAAATAAATTTAAATAATGTCAATACGCATGCTAAATAATTCTTGCAAAAAAAAACCGACTTCAAAACAGACAAACTTTAAATCATGTTTCTTTAAGACGGTAACTATGGCGACACCCTGTAATTTCCGAATTCAAATTTTATACTAGTTATAGCGGTCGTAGCAATACAGGTTTATTGTAAATTTCAACCGTCTGTCTGTAACGGTTTAAAAGTTTTGTCATATACATCAAATTACATAAACTATTGCGACACCCTGTAATTTATAACTTTAAATATTTATACATATTATAACAGATATAGTAATGGACATTCTGTCTAATTGTGAAGTGTTTATCAATAACTGTTTAAAAGATATGGTCATATATATCAAATGACGTCACCTATTGAGACACCCTTTAAATTCAAATTTTAATATAAATACTTTTTAAGGAGGACTTTGTCATACAGATTCTTTTTAAATTTTAACTTTGTGTCCATATACATCAAATTACATCAACTATTGGGACACCCTTTAATTTCCAATTTTAATTATTTATACTTGTTGTTATACCAAACATAGTAGTGAACATTCTGTCTATTTTTCAAGTGTTTGTCTATAACGGTTCTAAAGATAAGGACATAATTATCAAATTACATCAATAATGGGGACACCCTTTAATTTATAGATCCAAATTGTATACTTGTTGTAATAGCGGACTAAGCAATATAGGTTCTTTGTAAATTTCAACTGTCTATCTATAACAGTTGAAAAGTTTGGCCATATATATTACTTTTACATTAACTATTGGGACACCCTTTAATTTCCAAATTCATATTTTACACTTATTTTAGCGGACTTAGCAATACAAGTTTTTTGTAAATTTCAACTGTCTGTCTATAACGGTTCAAAAGTTTGGCCATATATATATCAAAATAAACCAACTAATGGGACACCCTTTAATTTCTAATTTTAAATTTGTATACTTATTATAACAGACATAGTAACGAACATTCTGTGCAACTTTCAAGAGTTTGTCTATAACGGTTCAAAAGATAGGAGAATAAAGGTGAAATTAAGTCACCTATGGGGTCACCCTTTAATTTTTAATTTTATTTTTTAATTACTTTTTGTTATTGGGAGCTACAGTGATACGCACTTTTTTTTAATTTTAAATTGGTAACCTATAAAGTTCATAATACACGTAAAAAACATGTATGTTGTATGGGGACACCCTTTAATTTTTAAACTTTTGAACTTCTTTTAAAATGGGACCAATCTGTAGCCATAACCTTTCTAATACTGCAAAAATTTTGAAAATCGGTTCAGAAATGACCGAGCTCTGAAGGCACAAACATACAAAAAAAAAAAAAAAAAAAAAGCAACACACAGACGAATTGATAACCTCCTTCTTTTTTTGAAGTCGGTTAAAAATACCGCTAGTCCTTGTAATTGACACTGGGAATTTCTAAGTTAATTAAGCTCAAGATGGGGTTGAAAAAATATTTTTTTTTTCAAATAAGACACAGCAGTATGTAAAGCATTTCTGAATCACTACATCGTTAATCTTATTTTGAAATTTTAAATATATTATAAACAATAAAGCTTAAGCTAGCTGATTGTCCTATAAGTTAATACATTTATGATAAACTGGCAGTGTCCGCGCCTTCGCCAGCGTGTCGTGTCTAATTTTTTAAAAATTGGAATTTATAAAAATGCAACAGTGTTTTTAAGTATTAAGTATATGTAAGCATTATAAATCAAAAATTTTCAGAGAAATACAAAATACTAAAAATTACGCAAAAACTCTTAACATATTTATCGTTCACAAAAAGCTTCTCTGTACACGACGTTTTTTGTCTCATTACTTGGCGCATGTACGAATAATTTGTTGGAATCACTAACGCGGGAAAATGGTACGTATATTTGACCAGTCTGTAGCCAGTTCTATGCCTGCAGTACTCAAAGTCTGTCCTTGTGTCTTATTAATTGTCATTACAAAGCAAATAAAAACTTGCTCACCAGCACCACATCCCGTCAGTACTTCAGCTTCTAATACGTTTCGTTGTAGAGAAAGCACTTTCAGCCGGGTGCCATTACACAATTTTGGTGGGCTCAAATTTCTCAGAAGCATTATAGGCACACCAACTTTTAAAACTATTTTATTAGATGGAAGTCTAATAAAATAGTTTTGCTATTTTATTAGATAGGGAATTCAAAAATTCCATTGGATAGCTTGCAGCTTCATCTTGGTCCATAACGTGGTTGATAGAAGTGTACTCTATAGATTCACCAACCATGTATACTAATAGAGTCTCAGCAATAAGCAGCATGGTCGTTCCGAGGGGATTTTGGTGAAATTTTCAGGGAATCTTCAGAATATTCAGGCGGGTGACACTGTGAAATCTGATTTTTGATTTTCGGTCTGCGGGCGGAGGGGCGTGGTACCACCAATGACTTATACATATAATTAGTTTTTTGTTGCTTTTTTAATTTTATTTTATTTTTTTTGAAAGCCGTTCTCATGTTTTTTAAAACGAGATATCAAATTCTTAAATCGGTTATGTAGTTTCGAAGATAATTACAAAAAAGCTATGTTAATAATGATCCAATATCAAAATTTTAAGATTTCGTTCCCGACTAACTTCCTTCAAATTCAAATGAATGTTCAAGCCGTTGTCGACAAGGTATTGCCAAGTCTAACAACCTCCTACAAAAATCCGGATTAGCTGTGCGAACGTGCAATTTTGGCACCAAAAAATGATGATGTCAACAAGCTCAATGAGCAAATTCAATTGAAATTGCCCGGCAAATCAAATCCGTCATACGGTTAACTTTGACGTACTCAACTGATACGACGGACGAGGTTGACACGAGTAAATCTCTTTAGAATCATTTTTCATCGTGCTTTATAGTCTGGTGGCCGCAGACTTTATAAGGCCCCTAAGCGACCACGTAAAGAGCACACAACCAAGCTTCAACTGTTTCACGGGAAAGGAAATAAAAATTGCAGCGTACGATGTTTCATGTACTTGAAACTCTGCAGCGACTCTGTTGTTGTAGTTGTTAGCTCTTTTCGACATGAGAATGACTGTATAAAAGTAAACAGTCTTCAGAAACACGATTTTTAAAGTATGGACACAAATGCAACTTAAAAAGTAAATTAAAAAATTTTTCAGAAACAAAAATTGCTAGTGTGAAAAGGGGCTTAAGAAATATTTTGTTGTTCGCGAGCTACTGAATTATTTTCAAAATAAAAAGTTTTCAAACCACTGTGCAACGTACAAACAAAATTCCTTGTATAAACAAAAGTAAATGCTGAAACCAACTACACCTCAAAAACCACTGAAGCTTAAAGACGTATTATTACTTGTTACAAATTAGTTGAATAAGTTATTTTGTTCAGTTCGTTTTTAGTATAGCGTCGTAAGATTTTTTATACAACCATTTAGTTGATCCAGTTAGAGTGCCTAGTTATCATATGTCGCCGGTAAAAGCAACGCATGTTAGCTATTCAGGCTTGTTGTTTTTGCAATTAAAGTAAAGAGATGCGTGTAAGCAGGTAGACAGCATTGTGATTTGTGTTTGTTTGGAAACTCATACCATGTTTACTCTACTTTAATACCCTTGACAATGAATCGTAAACTTCGTCATTTTGCTTGCTATTTGAACATTTACAGAAATGTATGGAATAAGGTCCTATTACTTAAATGGAAAAGTCGTTAAAAACAAAGTGCCTTAAAGCGTTAAATACATAGATGACAGCAGCATACCGACCTGTCAAAATTAAAATAAACACGTTTATATGAATACGATTATTTTGACGACATCATACTAAGCAAAAAAAAATTCAATTTTTGTAAGCAGCACACTATTTCCCAGCCATAGAAAAGCTCTTAATAGTAAGCATACAAATGTTGCCTAAATAAATGCAATTTTGTATGACAGAAAATGTTAAGTTTTTATTAAACAGCGAATTTTTTACAATTCCCCTTACAGTAGTGCATACCAAAAAGCACAAATGTAAGGCAGAGATAACAAAAATTTAAATTTACGATGAGTTACGACGAATTACGATCATAATACGGTATGATTTTAGAACATATGCACTGCGTAGAAATAATCGCTTAAAAGGAAAAGCTACAAATATCATGTCATAGGTAAGCAGGTTTGTAAGCAATAACAACTCGTCATTCCCTTACAAACCTGCATACGACGAAGCAGTATTTGTTGCTGGGTAGCTACATGGCTACACGACCACCGTTGTAGCTCTGTAAAAGCTTTTCAAAATATTTTAATAACAATATACTTCCACAAGGTAAAAGTACAAATCAAATACAAATTTTATTCAATTGGTTATTTGCCAGTAGGTAATCTATTGCGCTACCGTTTTCAAAATATCTCGTTTTCAATTCATATTTTATCATTATTTTAAAACAGCGCCCTCTGTAGCGCAACCGCGTTTAAAATAACCCACTTTCAAAAATAAAAGATGCATTAAAGTATGCAGTACCTTTAAATCGGTAAAAAAATTTGCGTACTTTCCTTGCTTTTTCTCAACTTTCTCTTGGAAAGAAAATATTTTTTGGCGGAAAACAAATTTACTGTGACCAGGATACTTTCACAAAATTTTGATAAAATCCATCCAGTAGTTTTTACATGATGTGACAGAAAGGCAGATAGACAGAAAATGAGTTACTGTATATGTGTATATATGGTTCTCGGTATAGCTTGCACAGTAATTAAAAAAACCTTTAAGTTTACAATAAGTTTTCAAGTTCATTCTATACCTATAAAGAAGACGTTCGATTTGTAACATGTTACTTGTTTTGTGAAAGCAATAACCTTCTTGTGATTTAAACCAGTCTCGATATATCAAAAGCTAAATCTAAGGGGTACTGCTTCTTCACCATTACAAGTGGAGGCTCAACTATGTCATTAGGTAAATTCGTACAAATAAGTACATATATATTTCAAATTGATAACAAATAAGTTGTCTTTTTCGGTATGACTACTTGCCTAACCTCCACATGAAGTGAGCAAAGGAGGCTTACGTGGATTAGCAATGTTGAAGCAGGCGAAAATGAAAAAAAGGCAAACTCCAAACTACCTCTAACTTGAGCAAATTCTAAGCAGAATTTAATTATTCAACTGCTTTGACAAAAATTATTTCTTTACATTTTGATATATAAAACTTTATTAGGAATAAAACAAAATAGTTTTTCATTTTTGAAAAATAATCTATTTTTCGCAATTAATTTTTTTTTTAACATTAGTTTCTGTCAATTATTTGAAAATAAATTAACAAATCCCGAATATTATTGGATTAAACATGAAATTTATTAGCTATCATTCCATTTTTAATCAAAAAGTCTATGCAGTGAAGATTTTAGTTACAAATATGTCATCTGGTAAATTTGGTTGTCTGCTAAAATTAATTATACTGCATTTTTATATTTATAAAATTATTACTTGAGTGAAACAGGAAGCCAGGAAAAAGAAACCACAGCATGAAGCATTTAACGCTGTCACGTTTAAAATTATATGTCGTCCTTTTTTTTGGCAAACACTGGCGAACAAAATACAATCTGCTATAATCTCTCTCTAAACAAAATAGTCGTGTATATTTTACTTCATTTTTACATATTTTATTAATTTTATCATATTTTTTTCCAGAGTTTGGATAAACCGCAGTTATAACTTAAGGATGCAGCTGTTTGAAATGAACAGTAACATATGCCAAACACAACAGAAATAACAAGAATTTTAACTAAAGGAAATTTTTTAGTAACATGTTGCGGAAAACTGTAGGCGTAGGTCTGTTAGCATGCTGTATTTAACTGTTATGGGCTGTCAGCAGCGTCAACTCTTATTCAAGACTGTAACAACTACAATAACAACGAATAATTGAAACTATAAGAAACACAAATGTTGTTTTGTTTTAGTTTCTTAAGGTAGTGTATCTTTAATTCCCCCTACGTTGTTTTATAAAATAAAGTCAATTGGGGGAAAAGAACTAGTTCCTATACGTATTTCACTGGTTGCTCAGGCCAGATCATCAGGAAACCTTATAAGTTTGTCATTCTGTGTGTAATTTCCGACCCCATAAACTCAACTATATGGGTAATTTCATGTCAAATCAACCAAAAAAAAAAAAAAAAATTGTTTTCAAATTTACCACTTCCGATTTTATTGAAACTTTTGTTGTTTATATTCTTTGACTTTCTAAAGCAAAATATAATTTTAAAAAAATTCCATCTCTTACAGTTTTTTAGTTATACAGTTAACATACTAGGAAAATATAGCTTTTTTGCATATGAGCTCGAGGTTTAAATATACTATTATTCCAGTTCTATAAGCCCTAGGAATAATAGCTCATTTTAAAGCGGATTTCATACGCTTTAATTTAATATCAGTCATGAAAAAACAAATTTTTAATAAATTTTTTTCTTATATTTAAAAAAAAAAAAAAATAAAAATCTTTGAGGTAGTGTCTTCTAATTTTTAAAATTCATATATGTTTTTTAATGTGGCTTAGTAAAATTTCAGAGTGGGACCATGGTGGGATCAGAAGTTATATTAAAAAAACTTAATTTTGAATCATTACAAACTGAAAAAATATAATTTTTTAATAAAGGTAAGAAATATTCCTTACAACTGAAAAATATGTAATTTTTTTAACATAACTTCCGATCTCACCATGCTCCCACTCTGAATTTTTTTTGGTATACTGAACATGCCACATTTAAAAACATATTTAAATTAAAAAAAAAAAATTAAAAGACACTATCTCAAAGATTTTTAAAATTTTTTTTAAATAAAATACAAATTTTTTTTAAAATTAGTTTTTTCATGATTGATATCAAATTAAAGCGTATGAAATCCACTTTAAAATGAGCTATTACTCAACTTTCTAGGGCTTATAGAACTTATTAGAATATATTTAATCCTCGAGCGCATATGCAAAAAAGGGATATTTTCCCACTTTTATAACTAAAAATCTATAAGAGATTAAATTTTTTTAAAATTATATTTGGATTCAGAGAGTCAAGGAATATAAATAACAAAAGTTTCAATAAAATCTGAAGTAGTCATTTTCAATGCCTTGTTGATTAAACGTGGAATTACCCATATATATTCTGAATTCTTATATATAGAGATGTTGATTGAGCGAAGTCCGTCTGTACGTCTGTTCTTCGTCCGTCTGTCCGTGCTGACGTTGAAATGTCGTTTGACAAGGCACCAGAAGAGATACAAATAAATTAAGCACACCAATGTGTCAGGGATAGTTTTGAATATTTTGGGATTGCAATTCAGCAACATCGGATCATTCCTTTGGAGGCTGCGGGCCAAAAGCCACGCCCACCTATATTTTTTCACGTTTTTTCAATTTTTTTCGGCTTTAATGATTCTCATTTTATTTTTTTTGTTAAATAAATATTAGACCGCGACAGGTAGATCGCAAGGAGTGCATACAAATCTCGGGGGATCAATAACCCTCTGCGAGGGGCGATTTTTGTTTGTTTTTAGGTTGGTAGGGGTTTTCTTCTTTGATTTGGATTAAAGAAAGCAATAAACATAGAGGAATCCAATTAACCCTCAGGTTCCTAAATTAAAAAAAAAAACTCATTAAAATTTAAAAAAAATTAAAAATTAAATTATTAATTGAAAAGATATTTACAAAACATTTTCAAAAAGACATTTTTACAGAAAACTTTTCGAAATTTTTTTTTTTTTAAATTTTCCAAAAAATTTTATAACTATTTATAAAAAATATTCAATATTTTTTTGAAAATTAATATCATGAGTGTAACATAACATATTTGTAATAGTAAGAATATATGTTTATACAGTAATATATTTTTTTAAATGCGTTTAATTCTTAAATTGATGAGATCTCTGTTTTAAAACCTAAATGCGTTAAACAAATAGACAATATCAGGATACCGAACTGTCAAAAATAAACTGTCAAAAATAAAATACACACGTTTATAGCTAAACTATGCTATATACCTATACGACCACCGTTGTGGCTGTGATCAACTTAGGCTAATTTCTATTTTTGTTTGCCACAATTTTATTTTATTCAACCTAAGAAAATGTCACAAAATTATAAATTAAAAATTCATATACATACAAACAAAAATTTTGGAGAAAATATTTATTATTTTTTGAAAAAGTTATTTAATTTTATAAAAGCAAAAATATGTATTTCTTCAGCAATCTCAGAGTTTACGATGTAGCTGTCGTCTTTAATATTATTAAGTAGCCGCTGTCTTCTATTTCTTTAAAGCATGAATAATAAACTTTTTCTCGTACGACTTATGCATTTTAATTTATGTAAAATTTCAACAATGTGGATAATGCTGTACTTGACTGTATAAATAAAATCTTTGTGGTGAAGGGTATAGAAGATTCGGCACAGCCGAATATAGCGCTCTTAATTTTTTTTTGTAATTAAATCACATAATTATCTGACTTTTACGTCCTCTGTAACTGTCAATAGGAGCTAAACCTTAAAAATTATTTCACATTGGTTCTTGTTGTGTATAACTAAAACCTTGTCTATTTCCGCATATTTCCATACAGATTAAAATGCTTCATTATTTTATTAAGAAAATATTTCTTATTTTTTTATTTGGTAAACAATTTTAATTGGAAATGTTGTCAATTGTCATTCTCAGAGTTTATTCTTTTTATGTTTTCAGGGTATCACTTCAGTTTTCCAAAATTTCAAATATGTTTCTTTTATAAAGTAAATAGAATTCACTTTTGAAAAGTTTGTTTTGCCTTTAGAAAAGTGATTTGAAAATAATCTTTACAATCTTAATTTGCAATGACAGTATTTAAACTCTGTTTTTTATTTTCTGGCATTTTTTAAAACAGATACATATATTTATATAAATATATGATACATATATTTATATAAATATATGTATGTATATGTAGATTAATAAAACTGTAACAGGACGATTTCAATACCCGAAATATATTTTTTTTTAATTTTGTTACTGCACCAGCAACATCGGAATCGTAATCGGAATGAAATACAAAACAGTATTTTTTAGTACTTTTGTCTGACTGTCTGTCTCTCTGTCTAAGTGTCTGAACATCTGCCTTTCTTTGCTCGCCTCACATAAAAACTACTGGATGGGTCTTACTAAAATTTTGTGAGGTGTCACCTTAGTATTTTGGTTCAAATATAGGGTACCTTTATCCTAAAAGATATCTCATTTCCAAGAGAGAATTGAGAAAAAGTAGAGAAAGTACGCAATTTTACCGATTTAATGGTATCTACATTAAACTTTGCATCACCTTTTGTTTTTGAAACCGAGATATTTTAGAACTTTATATAAATTTAATATTTTTATCCAGGGTTTATATAAACCATAAATCAAGCACTGTAAAAGTAAGAGTCTTAATATTTGCTGTGGTTTATTTTCAAAGCATAATCGAACAAAATATTGTCAGGACGCCCACTACGAGGCGGGCACAGCTAGAGAAATATTAAGTGGAGGGTTTGTCAGATTTTCTGGTTAAATCGCTTTTGAATTTCATAATTTAAACGCATATTATCTTACCCATCATCCAAAAAATATTCAGAAAGTTATTATAGTTTGTTTGCTTATTTTATTAACTGTATCTAGGACAGCCTTTGTTTTTAGCTACAGATAAATGGGTCATAGTGTTCTATAAAATTCAAATTCCCTTAAAATAGTGAGTAATACATTGCGATATTTATAAAATATTTATAATTGTTATTGCAAGCTACTATCGCCTGTCGTTTATTTTATTTTGAAATATACCTTGTGTATATATCTTGTATTTATAAAGAATACAAGATACCCATAACATAATGTACAATTTCTGTAAATAAAATTAAAAACAAAATTAGACAAATTAATCAATTGGTAGACCATTTTTAAGTTCAGTTTTATTATTTTTATTTAATACACTGACTGACACGAATGGAAAAATGTTAAGAGGAAACTAGACGAAAAATATATAAAATTGAAGAGATTTTCTTTTTTATAGTATATCAATTTCAATATCATAACACAAAAATAAATGTTAAATATTTTTAAGAAAACTCCAAACTTAAAATTTCTTTTCGAAAAAAAAAAACAGATCACTAAATAAAATTCTATTCTATTTTTAAGAGGTTCGGTATAGATGAATGAATAGTTCAGCTTAGATTGTAAAAGCAGTGATCAACATCACGGCTCATATGAACATGAAATAAATGTAATAGAATATAAAGATAAATATGAAATATTCAATTTAATTAGTCGAACTATTTATTAGCATTTAAATAAATTGGTAAACTAAGGATTAAGTTCTTTTCTTCGACTACTAATGGTAGTTGAAGAATATTTTTGTACAAATTAGGTGATTAATCTTTATAAAGAATTATTCTTGCAAAAAAAAAAAAACCGACTACAAAACAAATATATGTGCATCAATTTTTAACTAAAAATTTAAAAGGAAGTAATCTGTAAGAAATAGTACTCAAATCAAATTCTTTTATACTTGTTGCTCTAACGGACATAGTAGTATACGTTCTGTACATTTAAATGTCTATCCATAACGGTTCAGCAGATAAAGCCATATACGACAAATTACCTCAGATATGAGGACACCTGATTATAAATATTGGACATTCTGTCCAATTTTCAAGTGATTGTCTACAATGGTTCAAATGGTTCATATATTTAAATTGACGTCACATATGAGGACACCCTTTAATTTTTAAATTTATTTTTTTTTTTTATTAATTTCTGTTATTGGCAGCTATAGTGATATACAGTTTTTTAAAATTTTAAAAGAGTGCCCTTTACGGTTCATAATACACGTAAAAAACACGTATGTTGTATGGGGACACCCTTTAATTTTCAAAATTCTGAACTTCTTTTAAATGGGACCAATCTGTAAGCATTTCATTTCTAATAAAATTTAAAAATCGGTTCAGAAATGACTGAGTTCTGCGGGCACAAACATAAAAAAGCAACATTCAGACGAATAGATAACCGCCTTCTTTTTTTGAAGTCGGTTAAAAATGGCGAAAATTTAATTAGCAACTAGCAGAATGTAAATACAATTAAACAAAAGTAGATAAAAAAATAAAAATTCTGAAGTCGGGTGTAGCTATCCAGAAAATACATTAAATTTATTTTACTAAAAGTTTTCTGAAGCACGATTCAGTCATTTCGAAAAATTTACCCGGACAAAAAAAGCTGCCATATGAAGTAATAATAATTTTACAACGTGGCAACAAAGCAAAAACTGGTTATATATAAATTAATGTAAAATTACATATTTTTTTTTCTTAATTTAACATCATGTTTATTAAAACATGTTTAAAGATGTTATTTTTTAATTATTTCAAGTAATAAAAACAAACAAAACAAATGCCCAATTTCAAGCTAAGAAATTACCATATGCATAGGGACCCACGCAAATCCCTCAGTGTTCTGTGTGCACACACTACGGTTTCCAGATTAGGGGATTTTCGCCTAGATTTAGGGGATTTTTGTTCGTTTAGAGGAGACTTTGGGGGTTAACATTTGTTACGGATACAATTGGGGGTTAAAAAAAATATTAAGGATGTTTTTTGGGTGATTTTTTTATGTTTTATGTTTTAAAAATATGTAATAATCGGCATTCTGATAGGTCCTTCTAAACAATTTAAACAACGTATTAGAAAACTAATTTTTTTGTTATACGTGTAACATGTCATGAAAAAAAAACAAAATTCGTACATAAGTAACGAACTCTAATTTTAAGAATACTCTTACAACAACACAAGAAACATCCCATGGTAAAGTTAAAGAGGCCTTCTCACTTCAGGCCTTCTATAAGGCATGCTTAGACCTTCTCTCGGATACGATCCTTATTTTCGTGTGTCTTCCAAATAAGAGCTTTTAGAAGGCATTGGCTCTTTCTTCTAAGAGATCTAGTACACATTCCTACTTCGCTTCTATTAGTAGGGAAGTAGGAATGTGTACTCATTTTGTATGACAAATACATAATTTTCTATTTTTAGATTTATCTATATATATAAAGCACAAAATGTGTTTGTTTGTATGTTTGTTTGTTTGTTTGTTTGTTTGTTTGTCGGAAAGCTATAGCTGCCTACACCAATGAACCGATCTTTCTGAAATTTTCACAGTTTGTTACTAGATACACGGATGGTAAAATAGGGTACTTATTTTTTTGATATTCGACGTCGGCGTGGCATCTCCCATACAAAGTAAATATCATTGTGTTTCTTGGTAACAGTAATAGGTAGCACCTTGAAATTTTGCACCAGTAACCTCTATATTAACGTACATAGTTTAGAGAAAGATGGATTGGATTGAAATAGCGGTAGTGGTACCTCCCATACAAAGTGAAAAATTATTATCCTGTATCTAGAGAACTGCACTAGCTAGCGCCTTGGAGTTTTGCACCAATAACCGCGATATTAACGTACATAGTTTAGTTAAACACAGGTTGAATTGAAATAGTGGGCGTGGTACCTCGCATACAAAGTGAAAAATTATTATCGTGTTCCTAGCGAACTACAATTGATAGCGCCGTGAAACTTTCCAAGAGAAGCCTTCGTGCTAAAGCGCATAGTCTGCCAAAATAAAGAATGAATTGGGACAGCGGGAGTGGTACCTCCCATACAAAGTGAAAAATTATTATTGTGTACATAGAGAACTATAATAGGTATGGTCTTCAAAGTGGGTACAATTAAACCCTATACCCACGAGTATACTCTAGAAAAACATAGGCTGAATTGGGACAGTGGGCGTGGTACCCCCCATACAAAGTAAAAAATTATTATCCTGTACCTAGAGAACTGCAATAGGTAGCGCCTTGGAATTTTGCATCAGTAACCCCCTTAATAAGATACATTGTGTAGAAAAAAACACAAACTGAATTTGAGGGCGTGATACCTCCTATGCAAAGTGAAAAATTGTTATCGTATAGTCTAGCAAGAAACAGGTTTGATGGGAACATTTTTGAAGTGAGAATAGCGTGCGTTTTCGCGTTAAAAATTGGCCATACTTTTCTTTTTTGTTTTTTTTTTGTGGATGGGTGTAGCGAAGCGCACCGGGTATAGCTAGTTACTTATAAAATACAAAAGTTTCTTGAATTGCCTTTATCTACTTCATTGCTGCTTGACTGATTGGCAGTGCAAAGGTCTATCAGACTGGAGGTACGGGTAAGCACTAAACGTGACCGCAAAATGTTAAAAAGTGTACAGTATTGCATGTTTTTAAAACGCAAATATTGATTGTATGTGTAGTCGAATATTACTAAACAGTAAATACAGAGAACAAGAGAGCAAACAGTGCAAAAATCAGTGCACCTGATTTGACCGCACAGCTTTATCAAGTGCAACAAATATGCTGAGTATTTCATATTGTTCATTAGTTCATTTTACTTAAATTTTCTTGAGAGTAAAATCTCTGATTTTTGAGAGAAAAAATTAAATTAAATTTTTTTTATTCATCAATAAAAGTTAAAAAAATTCTATCCACTACAGTTTTCTATTTTCAACCACTCAACGCGCAAATTAATATAAAATAACTAAAATACAAAGTACAAACCCTTGCTTTTAACATCATACATTTACATACATGTTGTCTGCTATAACAGTATTTCATATCAAGAGACACTATTGAAACAAAATATTCACTACTGAAATTTAATTTCAAACAACAACAAATATTGCATTAATTGGAAGAAGTTCAAATGCTATTGTATGTTTTTATTTAAGAGCAAAACAATATTTGTATACACATGAAATCAAGTGCAAGAAAAAAGAGACCAATTCATTATTGAACTTTATGAAGTTAGTCTAACAAGACGTTTTATGCTCACGTTTATTTGCGTATTAATAATTTCGAAAATAAGAAATTAGTTTTAATAGTTCAGAATGAAAAATAAATTAACGTAATGCTTTATGGCTGAAAAAAAAAACGTTACACAAAAGGCTCTTATGACAGTAATTACTAAAGAAGCGCTAGTGTATTGTGTAATTTCTCTACCTGTTAACATTGTTAATGAATATGTTAGATTTTTTTTCATAAGAACTGCTTGTACAGAATTTTCGCAACCATGCTACCATTTTTGCTACTTTTTAACAAAAAAACTTAAAATTTGATTAACATATTCAAAATTAAACGCTTTTGTATTTACTAATGTTAAACAATGTGATGTTTTTCAGTGCACAACACCAATACATTCTCATTTTAACCAGTTCTCTGGTTGGTTATGCCTGCTAGATGCTTCAGGGTTTTCTTGAAGAATTGTAATTGGTGGCAACTCTGTTATATTTAGCCCGGACAAAAATTATTGTTAGAGACAAAATTAACTTGTGTATGCTTCATCACACCTTACGTCTGCATTCAGTGATGGCAGAAAACCATCCAATTGTAGAAGGACAGTCAGGAAAAACAAAAACGTGGTTTATTTGTTGGTGTTTTGTTGAAGCTTTAATATTCTGTAATATTATTCTATTAACATGCATACTTCTCATTGTGTTTTGTAGAATTTTATTACTTATAGAGTATTTTTGGCTTCTCTAAAATTAGAAAAAAGGTTTCCTGATGATCTGGCCTGAGCAACCAGTGAAATATGTATAGCAACTAGCTCTTTTCCCCCAACAAATAAATTGCATTTTTATTATAAAACGTTATGGGTAATTAGCATAATATTAAATAATTGACAGTTATTTTATTCAAACAAAATTTTTGTTCAACAAACTTTTTTTATATGTAGTTTTACATTTCTTTTTGCGTGTCAGAGAAGTGAATTTATCCGGACAACTTTCATCTTAATTTGATGAAATTTTGTTTTTTGTCCGGACATCACATTAGTTGTTGATTTGTTGCCACGTTGTAAAATTAATATGACTTGTTTACTTATGTATTTCATATGACAGCTTTGTCATATGAAGTGAGTGAATCGTGCTGCAGAAAACACTCAGTAAAAAATTTTTGACTGAACCATAATTTTGTCCGGACAAAATAGGTGAATAGCATTATAAAATCACCATTTCCTTTTGATTTACTTTTTTTTTGCTGGTTTAATATGAATATTAATAGCACAATTTTTTCTCATAAAATCTTCCATTACTTAAACGCTTTTAAACATGATTTGATACTATTTTTTGCTAAACAGCCAACTTACTTAATCTTTGTATTTACTCATATCACTGACCCCTAAAACACCAATAATACCTTATAATGTAGGCTGCAAGAGCAATAGTATTAACAAATGTTAAGAGCGAAAATCAATTATTATTATGTTTCTACTTATGGCTAATACTTGTATAACAGCTAATATTACAATGCTTTCCTTGTGAAAATCTAAGACTAGCCAACCAATATTAAGCAGTGACAACAGCCTTAAAAGCATTTCCGTATAAACAAAAGCAATCCAACACACTCGGTAGTACCATAAAATTTTATTGTTGTTTCTGCTTTGTTGATAGTGAATATCACAACAATGGTAAAAAACATTGTAAATTCAATTACCAATGTAGCTTCCAGAGTTAATTCTGGTGGCAATCCATACCAAAGAAGGTTTTTATCTCCCTAATTCATTAAACAATCGCCACATAAATATATACTATTTAAAAACTGTTTGTTTTTTCGTAAATTATTCCACTATAGCGAAAGACCAAATTAAATTTTTTTCATCGCTGAATATTACTTTGTATTTTAAAGCGTTTTCAAATATTATTATCAACTGATGGACTCTTCTGGTGAACAACGAAATGTGAGTATTTAGGTCCGACTCGCAAGAACCTAAATATGTAGGGTCCCATATCACGTTAAATATATAATTTTAAAAGTACAAGCTCGACATTTTACACGTTTCTCATGGGACACCCTTTAATTTTTAATTTTATCACTTGTTTTTAATAATTTTTAGTGTCTGCTTATAATAGTTCAAAAGATAAATAAATATACATCACCACCATGTCTACTATAGGGACAACCTTAATTTTATTTTCTATTATAGCGACCATAGTACTAAATCTCCTATGTAAATCGCAAGTGGCTATAACTTTACAAGATAAGACCAAATTCTAGGAAAAAACCTTTCATTTTAATTAATTTTATTTTTTAACACCTGCAGGAAGGCTTCCTAATAAAAAGTATTTCTAATTAAATTTTTAAAAATTGAGGTCTTTTAAGGGTTCCGTACCCAAAGGGTAAAAACGTAACCCTATTGTTTTCGCTGCAATGTGCCTCCGTCTGTCAATGCCTTTTATCTCTGAAACCATAATAGGTAGACTCTTGAAATTTTCAGAGAAGAACACCCTATAAAACTTATAAACTTAGTTCGCTATATAAACAAGTATACAAAAATTAACCTAAAAATAAAAAATGACGTAAGTGTTGAACCATAATATGTAGACTCTTCAAAATTTTACCAGAGGGTGTACAAGTGTGGGCGCTATTGCAACAAATACGAAAACTTATAGGGTGTTCCCAAAGTGACGTGTTATTTGCGTTTATGTATTTATTTCTTGAGCTCTAGGAGGCAACCACATAAATTTAGACACTTTAATTAAATTATGTTCGCTATATAAACAAGTATACAATATTAAATCTGAAAATTACAGGGTTTTTTTTTTTTTTTTTTTTTTTTTTTTTAAAGAGACGTACCACTCAGGCAGTTAATGCCTACATAAACTGTGGTACTTCCTTTGGAAAGGGATAGTAGTAGATAAGACAGATGGTTAGTGATAATAAAGCTTCGATTCTGGCAACACTGTAATTGCACGTTATGATTATTTTTAGAACAGTATTGCAGCGCCTCTGGTGTTATTTAGGCCAATTAGTTCGAAGCTAGCATAGCCAATTTATAATTATTTTACTTCGCCGGCGATTTAGTGCTATGTGGTAATACCAGCGAAGGAGGGCGCTGTGATATGCATTATTATGAAAAAAAATTAATACATATCAGAAAAATTGATGTTGCCACGGCTGAGATTTGAACTCGTGACCATTGCTTAGTAGTCAACGTGCTAACCACTTAAGCTACAGCACCCTCCGATAGTGACGTGATTTGCACGTATTTAACCTTACTTATATAATATAATGCATGTATATATGTATGTATTTATATATGTATGTATGTATGTATGTATGTATGTATGTATGTATGTATGTATGTATGTATGTATGTATGTATGTATGTATGTATGTATGTATGTATGTATGTATGTATGTATGTATGTATGTATGTATGTATGTATGTATGTATGTATGTATGTATGTATGTATGTAATAGGTAGACTCTTGAAGTTTGTACAGAAGATGTGTTGCCACGGCCGCTATGACAATTACAAAAAATAAAAGGGTGTTCCGACATTTTTTCACGTATATTGTCTTATTTTTTGAATCGTAATATTTAGACCATTGATATATATTTCTAGATAGGGAATTGCCATGGCCGCTATAACAAACAATATATAATTAAAAGGTGTTCCGAAACTGATATAATTAGGACGTATATGGCTTTATTTTATAAACCGCAATAGTAAGGTTCCTGATATTTTCATAGAAAGGTCTTATACAAATTTAAAATTACGCCGATTATATTTTACAATATCTTCTGTTACAACAACTAGCGAAAATAGAATTAATAACAATAGAAGAGAGTGCCCTAAATGTCGCGAATTTGGTCTTCTCTTCTAAACGATTAGGCAGACACTGGATATTTGGACAAAGTGTATTGTACTATGCTCTAGTTTAAAAAATAATTAAAAATTAAAGAGTGTCCCTTAAGACGTAAAGAAATTAACAACTTGTATTTTTAAAGTTGTACTGAACATAGTACGGAACCCTAAGTGTGTGGATTTGACTCACACTTGACTGATTTATTTTAAAAAAGTTACACTTATAAAGACTGAATTTAATTGTGGTGTTGCTGTAAATGGTTGTTGCGCAAATCGTGCTCGCACTGTATAACATAGGAATTTTCTTTACAAATATCTTATCTTTACGCCTTTTGGTACTTAACCCATGTTCGATCTGTTCAATCTTATAGTAAGTTAAGTAAGACTAATACAAAAAACCATATACATATTTTATTTGCCTTTCATATAAAGCTTTTTCTTTCCACATTTTATCGGACTATAGATTTTCTCTAATTTCTGTAATGTTTTCCTTAAAGATCACTTTAGTTTTCTTCGATTTTATATAAGCAAAGTTTCATTGAAAAAGCTTCCACTTTTACCTCTTATCCATTTGAAATCTTTAAATTATATTTTTTATAGAATGTTGAATCAGGCATGTCCTTCATTACTCAGCCAATCGATTTAACTACCAAATTCTGTGCAGAAAAATGCATGGTTTTAAGAAAGTACAGCAAATCTGTATTTTACTACACTTATACACTCTTATACCTTTTTATACGTCAAAAGAGCCACTATCATGTACATGCAGATTAAGAAGTTAAACAAATATTTGTAGCTGAAACGTTTTTTTCCTTTGCTTGCACTTGCCCTAAATTCTACCTTTTGTTATCGAAGTGTTCTTATGGAATGGTGTTTGAGCAGTATTAAAGATTTAATTAGAATTAGCTTGAAACTGTTAAGCGATACAATGCTTTAAAAAACATATGTACATACATATATTGTTTTTTTCAGATGGAAAGAGTTTTTATATTTATTTTTGTAGAACTTACACTGTAGGTTGGTTCTTATCAAGCAAATTTATGTTTAATTAAGTAAATAAGTTGGGTGCCTCGGTGGGCTAGTAGGTATTGTCCTAGTTTATTAGTTCGGGATTGTGGGTTCGATTCCCACCAAAGACTGGAATTTTTCACTATAAGTTGGCAGCAAGACCAAGAAGGATCTTGGATATAATTGGGTGTCTACAAATGTTTAACTGCGTTAGTACAGGTCACGAACTCTCAAGTATTATTTGGCCGTTAAAAATCACGGTAAGACGATTCTTGCAGACTGTGTTTGGAAAAAGGCTAACACAAAAAAATGCTTTGGATCACGGTCAAAGAAGTAGAGATGTTATTGAGACCTTCGCTTAACCAAATGTTAGCAACTACCATAGACTTTGTGATGAGAGAGAATGTAGACATGTATCAGTCGCCAGTCTGAAATCACTACAGTCGAGAGTAAAAGGCTTGTGATAGTACGAGACTCATTGAAAGTAAGGATGCGGGTCGGATAGGGACCCATGACGTTAGTGAGTTGTCTGTTTTTGTATCCCCCTACAAAATAAAAAAAGTAAACGTTCATTTGCAGGATTTTTATCAACAAATCCGAGGTATGTACTACAAATTTAGAAACTGAGATTGTTCTTTTAAGAGGAATAAAATCGAAATGTATAAGTTTGTTATTGAAAGGAACTAGCTTTTCCCGGAATTCTTCTCTGCTCCCATCGACAAACATAAAATTAACATTTGTAGGTAAAAATATGGTCAAGATCTAACTCAAAAACTCACGTTATCTCCAGAGTAGCCTATGTAAAATTTAGATTATTAGATCGATAATAGTAGGCAACGCTTCTTTCACGTCTTCTCCTACTAACAGGAGTCTTAGTCATTTGACCATCGCTCTTGCGATTAAGTTAAATCGTGGAATCATCTGTATTCTGCATAATTCATATGTGTCGCTTATATTAGAGCATATTCCCTCCACGTATTCCATTTCCGGAGACATTTCATTGTCTTCAGCTCTTTTTTTTTGTTTTCCTTGTAATTGTCCCATGAGTTTGAATCTCTCTCCCTCTTTTACTGGTTAAAGGCCTTTCTTGTATTCAATTTCTACGTTCCACCAGGGTGTCGGATCTTTCTCATCCAAACTGTCACGATTCGAAATCTAGCTTAACCGTGGAATTTAAAAGCTTCACAGTTCGCTTGTTTTTGCCCGTGTTACGAGGTACTAAAAATGGAGAACTTTCCATATGTTCCGAAAGATACTTCTTATAACTGGTATGATCAGTATTCTTCTGCATTCTTATACGTCTGCGAAACTTTTTCCGTCTTCTGCCATACAGAATCTTGAGCTGGAGACCTCTGTGGTTAGACATGGTTAATCTATCCGCAACCTTCCACTCCTTAACACTGTCTAGCATGTTGATATCGTTCACCTCTACCCTTCCTGAATAAAGGTAGGTTCTATACCCTCTTTAATGCCAGCAAATCGCATCTTTATAGAAATTCTAACAAATAATGTCCTCTGCAGTTATCAGCTGTCCTTTCCCATACCGGATTAAGCGAGTTAGAATCACAACCCATGACTAACGCCATACCTTTCTTTCTGCAAAAACTAACCAGATTTACCACCTGACGCCTCATAAGGAAGATATGCTGCCGCATATTTCAAACTGCTGCCAATCATTACCACAGTAAGATCCGATGAGCAGAAACTACTACTTTTACGCTATGCCACACCAGGATACATGACCTTAATTTAACATTAGTCTCTGTGTGATTGAGATGGGGGGTTTGTTGAGACAGGCCCTTGATATGGTTATACACAATCCAATTTTCCTGTAACAACACTTAATCCAGCATATCCTCGACAAAACAACGCATCATTATCTCTGAAGCTGCTTTGCTGTGATGAAGATTAAGCTGGTATATACATAGTTTTTCCCATCGCTGTCTCTTCTTCTGCCTTTACCTCTAACCTCTCACCTCTCTAATGAGCTTTAGATACTCCGGGTTGACGTTGAAGGAACGTTTTGAGGAGCCAGCTTCCGAAAAGGACTTATCTAATCACACAAGACCAGATGCGCCCAATTCATCTACATTAACCTCAATAGCCGCAGGAGTATCTTCACCCCCTGAAGTTTCTTTATCTTTCTCATCTAATATTTTCCATTGTTCAGTAACAACCGGAATTCCTAAAGGGATTAACCTCTTTACCTCTAACGAGGCTTCCTAGTTTATCTCTATCGGAATATCACGGTTCAACGCCTTAGGAGAAACCTTGGGGATTAACCTTCCCAACCCATGCGATGTATTCGTGTTCATCTCTACTGTATTATTCCCTTGGTCCGGAGTTTCTTGAAAGAATAGGTGATTGGTTCCTTATCTCCTATTAAAATTAGTGAAAAGCAAGGATATTTTAAGAACAAGAACTGGTGTTTGTTTTATTAAATCACAAAAATTTGCATATTTTATCTGCATCTCTAATGTATGATGAAGACTTAACTGATAGTTTCGTTCCAGAAATCGCTGATTGCCTAACTGTAATTAATTTTTTTATAATTCTTACTGTGGCTTCGTTTAAACCGAATATTTTTCCAAAAAATGTTGAGCCTTCACCATTGCGAATGCGATCTAAAATTTTAATTTTGGTTTCTAAAGAAATGGGTTTACGTTATAGTTATGACTTTGTAGTTTTCGACGTTTTAGTTCACAAAATATTCACACATTTCAATTGATCTGATAAGGTAATTTGCTTGTATGCACAAAAAGGAGTTCCCATAAATTTGTGATTTGAACATATTTCGCATAAATTAAATTTGAAAAAGAATCTAAGCCAAAAGATTTTGAATCGTGCTAAATGGAATAAAATCATGTAAACAAATAATTTTTTTTTATATTCAAACCGTGTAAAAACAGAATTAGGTGTATTTTTTGAATAATAATAATAATTGGTTCTATTTTTGTTGGAACAATGGATCCCGCTTAACCAGTTTTATATGTGTTATTATAATTTTTTTAAACACATATATTTCATTTTATGAATTTTTAAAAAAATTAAACACAGTTTGTGTAAAATAATTTTTATTAAAAAATATTTTGCTCAAAATTCAGCGAAATGTTCAAAAGCGTAATCGTCTAATATTAGGTGAAGTGTTGCCTACGATCTTAATTTTCAGAAAATTATTTTAAAGTGTATTGAAATTGAAAACACCATTTTTACTTTCCACCCTACTGGGTAGTCACAATATTGTTGACAACATGTATGGGTATGTTCTTGTATTCAAAATTGTGGTGTTTTAATTTTAATTTCATACAACAACATTCATCGACAGCATTGCATGAATGTCATTGTCAGTTTTAATTATAATTATAATAATATGCGAGTGTGTTTATAGATGGAACATTTATACCAACCCCATTTTCCTTAAGTTGGCACTAATTTAATTTTCGTTAATATAAGGAGTATTTTCATTGCTGTTTGGTTACACGCCACACGTCCAGTCTGCCTCACTTTCATTCTTCTATTTATAATGTTGTTTAGTGTTTCCAGAAGTCTCCTGTTTTGTATTCTCTTTAATATTGCAATAATAAATACAATAAATGTATAACTATTTTTCTGCAACTCAAGAAATAAATTTTCTTGTTATCATTAATTTCCTGACTCTTTAAGCTGAATTTATAATTTGTATAATAAAACATTCTTATGTCTTGCTAAGCGTGGTAGGCTTTAAAAGTGGAAATTTATTTTTATTTTTTATTTGATTTTCAGTATTTGTGGCTTTTGGTATTTATCAATGCCTCTAACATTTAGCAGAGTAATTTATAATTGTGTTGCTGTTGAAAAAAAAAAAAAAAATACCACAACAGTAGAATATGAATGAAGCAGAGGTCAGGGTTAATGCTGAAATTTATAGCAAAGCAAATCCCAAAAGAAAACAACAAACTTTTTCTTAATTGCCAGCCAAATTAAAGCAATAGTATTTATATTTATTTATTAGTTGAAGACTCTTTCTTTGAATGTTTTGGATATTCAATGCCAAAGGGGTTAGGAAGGAAGCAATTATCTGAAAGGTTATAAATAGTTATAAAAAAATAGAAAGATGTAAATGAAATATTTATCACAATTCAGTTTTTCTAAGCAACAACTACTTTTTATTTTTTAAATGAGATCTTTTATTATTTATTTCTAATTACGCATAATTCCTTTTTTTAAATTTATTATCTTATAGTAATCCAAACAGATTACTATTGGAAAGCATATCCATATAGCATATAGCTATTTCACTGGTGCTTACCCAGATCGTCAGTGGACTTTTTTAAATTTTCTGAATAAAAACTCAGATTCTTATGCTCAAAATTTAATAAACCAAATGAGAAGTTTATTAAATTTAGAAATCAAGAAAAATCCAAAATTTCTAAACAAAAAACATAGTAACCATTTCAAATTTAAAAAATTTAAAAAACTTAATTTTTCTTTTTCTTTCTATTTTCTACATTAAGGGTTTCCATTGGATACCATTCATAATGTATCAAAAAGAGTTTCTGAAAAACAAAAATAAAAATTGAAAAAATTAAAAATTAAAAAATACGAAAATCGTATTATGCACCGTGCGCATGCTATTACTTTTAAAAATTATATTTGGAATTTCCAAATATAATTTTTAAATGAGATCTTTTATATATTTTATTATCGCTTTAAACTAATTTATCAAATTTAGAAATATTTGAGTTAGTAATACAACCATTAACTGTTTTTATGTACTACTAAACGTCAATTTTTTTTTATGCATTTAATTGGACATTTCTTAATTTCAGACTAACTCAATTTGAACCATGGAAAGATACACAATGGAGCAACGCGTTAAAGTTATTCGGTTTATTATGAAAATAGACGTTCAAATTAAATTGCATATCGTGATTTTTTCGGTCAAAATGAGGCCGGTCAGGCAGTTTTTGTGAATGATGTTCGTTATCGAACTTTTTATGGCCCGAATTGGAAGATATGGATGTGGACGATATGTGGTTTCAACAACTCTATAACGCTTGCCACACAGCTAACGAAACAATGGCTCTTTTGCGCGACAAATTCAATGGCCGTGTTATCTCACGTGGTGGCAATTGGCCGCCAAGATCATGTGATTTGAGACCGTTGGACTTCTTTCTTTGGGATTATTTGAAAGAAGAGGTGTACTTCGATAAGCCAGTAACAAATCAAGAGCTAAAGGATGAGATAATTCGGCACATTAACGCCATAGAACCTCAATTATGCCTCAGTGTCCTGGAAAATTTGGAGCATCGGATGGCCGATATTTTGATCCATGCATAATTAAACTAATATCAATATTATCAAAGTAAAAAGAAATAACAAAATTTCTTAAATAATTTGTGTTTTATTCAAAATCAACTCCGGCCCTTGAAATTTAACCACCCTTTACATAAATAAAAATGAAGGATGACGACGATATAATTAGAGCCCCTTGAGGCAACGAACATAGATGTACTTTGAATAATGGTATACTAAGGCCAATCAATGCTTTTATTTCATCGGGCAATACAATATTTATGCGGCCCTATGCTCCTTGCTGAAGTAAGAGGAACTAATATATATACAATATACTTTTGGCACATCAATTTTGCCAGGAGCTGAAACACTTATTTCGTCAGATTGTTGTCTTTACTACTGCATTAACCACTTCCCATACAAATAAATATTTATTATCGTATGGCTTGGAAACTGAAATAGGCAGAATTTTCAAATGCTGTCTTTTTAATTATGTTGAGTTTATATATAGAGTTTATATATTTACTTTGTATAGAAGTACCCGTCTCCGGATAAAATTCAAGATGTTTCAACATTGCTTTTGTATAAAATGCTATTCTTGTAGAGCAACTAATGTGTGAAAATTCCCACTTACAAAAGTAAAAGATCATGAAAAGATATTTTGTCTTGGAAATGAAATATTTTTACGCGAAAAATATTTCAAAATTTTATTAAAATCCATCTAGTGGATGCTCACATAGACAGACGGACAGACAGACCAAAAATTCCAAAAATTGTTGTTTTTTACTCTTATTGATACTGTCTGCACCAGTGCAAAAAGCCTTATACCTTACAAAAATTCGTTTTTAGCGGAACAATGGGTATGTTGAATAAATTTCTTGTAGAGGTCTTTCCTACCACTTATTCAAGGTGGCAAAATTCAATTCGAATACTCCTCCTGGAGTCCCAATATAAAAAGGTATTGTTTTCATGAGTTTTAAATATTTACTTATTCAAACAGTTCTAGCCAAAAAATAAAAAAAAAATATTAAAATTTAACATAATTTTTTTAAGTTAACTAAGATCAGAAAACATTGCGTTATTTTTATATTGACGAATACAATCTTATACTCCATTAATAAGTTTGAAAAACAAGTAAACTACAATCAGTTGATTAAAGGCAATTCACAGATTCGACGAAAAAGTGCTTCTAGGGTTAATAATTCCAAATGGATTAGAAGAACACTTAAATTTATAGAATGATTAATTAATTACTTGTTGTGAACTAGCTGTGCCCGCCACGTCGTGGACGTCCTGGCAATATTTTGCTGGTTTATGTATTTACTTTATATAAAGGTACCCATCCCTGGATAAAATTCTAAAATTTATGAAGAATTCTAAAAATTGTTGTAGAGCTCTGTAAAAGCTGTTTAAAATATTTTAATAACATTGTAATTCAACAAAGTAAAAATACAAGTCAAATACAAATTTTATTCAATTGGCGCCTAATGCTGCGCAATAGGGTTTAAAATATCATACTTTTAAAAATAAAAGGTGTTCAACCGTGTTTAAAATATCCCAGTATTAAACCGAAAATTTAATTACCTGCCTTTTTGCCACTATATTGGAAATGAGATATTTTTATTGGAATCGGGATGCTAAGGTACCTCCTCACAAAATTTTGTTAAAATCCATTTAGTAGTTTTTACGTGATGCGAACCCAAATGAAAAGCAGACAGACAGACAGACAGACAGACAGACAGACAGAAGGAAATGAGTTACAGTTTTATTATATGTTTTGATTAATTTTTGCAAGTTAAACAATACTTTTTTGAATTCTAAATATTTTATATGCTCCACACCAATGTCGATTTTATTTTAAGATAATTTTATAAAGTTTTTCAATGGCCTTCAATAAAAAAAATTTTAATAGGTTTTATATATAGATGTTCTAAATAAATTATATCGTTTTTTTGCTTTATATTAAAGTCCGAAGAAGTCTTACGATTAATCAAAGCCAATTACCTTTTGCTATCGTTGTCATCATTCTCATTTAAAAACGAAAAAGAGAGAAAAAACTACCGTAGCACACATTTGTGTTTTAAAGGAAAAAAGAACCAAATTGAAGAATGAATAATGGTACAGCATTTGTAGAAGTGTCAACGTCAGCGATATTATTTTAAGCGAAATTTCCTTTTTCTACTTTTGTGCATGTGCTCCCAAAAGTTTTCAAAGCTTTAATATACATACCATTTTCAACATTAAATTTAAAATCAAATAGATAGTTGAAATTAGTCACAGGGAGACACCATGTTTAGGGTTCCATATCGAATTGGGTAAATAGGTTACCCTATTGTTTTTGCTACTATGTCTGTCCGTCTGTCAGTGCCTTTAGCCTTGGTAGACTCTTGAAATTTCTTCAAAGCTTTTATTACACTCTAAAATATTACTTATTATTACTTTCTTGGAACAGACTTGTTGTCTAATATTATGTCGGTGTTGTAGTTATTTCCAAAAAAAAAAACAAAATATGTCTTATTTTACGCAAAAACATAAAAATTATAAAAGTGTTTATCATTGATTACATAGATAGCCAACTCTCCCAATGTCAAAAAAGTGGCTATAAATTTCATCACACTTAAGGGTATGATATGAATTCAGCACACATAGGGGGGAAGAATTTGTATACACATTAAGAAACTGTTATGATATATTGTTGCATTTACCAATTATGTAATTAAATTTCAATTGTTGCAATAACATCTTATACACAGTTTAATATATTTTTGATTTTTTAACAAAAAATAAATTTCATTTTGTTAAAATTTCTTAGGTGAAATTTATTTCTTCACAGTATTGTATTTTTTTGTCTCTTGAGGATGAATATTTTCAATACAAAATAATAAATAATTAAAATTAGTATTCAATCCAACTTTTTTCGCACATAAATATATCAGCAAAAATACAAAATTCATATTCTTATTAAAAAGAAGAGAAATATTTAATGTTAACATCTAAAATTGATTGTAAAAAAATAGATTATTTTAAAACTATGTGCAGCTTAGGGGTTGTGGGGAAATTTTTTAAAAAACCAACACTTATACAAATTTTTCTACAAACATATTCTTAGACTTAGGTTTTTTGACAAAAGACTTAGCTTTTTGATATTTCTGAATCCTATCTATGTGTTATCTATCGTGTTTATTATTATAAAATAACCCTCATATGACTAAAGGCTATGATTCACTATCATACTTAGTCATACGATTTGTCAAAAATTACATGTGTGCTCAAAAAATATGATAGTGTGGATTGAAAGTGTATGTGTGTGATAGACTTGTTGACAGATCAGTACGATTTTATAATCTTTTGAAAAAATTCATAAAATAGTATTTTACAAAATCTTATTTTGAATAATGGTGGGGCATCTTCATCGCCATTTTAAAAAGATTTGAAGCCTGATCTTAAATAACATCGAAATGTTTAATATTTATATTGCAAAAAAACTGTCATATAAGGAAAAATTATTAAAGGTAAAATTCTAGTATTTATAGTATTTTATAAACAAAAATAATTTGTTCTTTTCAGTTGCACCAATGGATCCTGCTTAACCAGTTTTACATAAATTTAATTAAACGCATATATTTTATGCATTTTTATTTATGAAAAAAATTCAAAATAAAAAAGGAAAAAAAAATAAAACGCAATATGTGTAAAAAAAATTAAACATATTTGGTTTTTTTGTCTAATATTAAGAATATTTAAATTATTAGTCGAACTATTTTACTAACATACAAATTAATTATTGAAGTCGGGCCTAAGTTCGTTTTCAATTTTTTCTAAGTAGAAAGAATATTTAAATAATTTTGAATTTTTTTTAAAGGAAAAATGGAGGAAAAAATAATTTAGACACTAGTAGAATGGAGTGCATTTTCTAGACAGCTATATCCATCTTCCGCATTTTTTGTGTCTATCTACTTTGGGTAGTGTTTAGTTGTAAGCATCATCTACTTAACCAACCAAACTCAAAAAAAAAATGTATTCAATTATCATAGTCAGTTGATGAGAACGAAGTCTACCGCAACCCAAAGCTTCATTCTTGTTTAATTTTTTCTTTAAAAAATGTATCACCTTATACGTAAACAAAAATATTTTCTCTATTTAGAAAGAAATAAAAACGAACTTAAGCCTGACTTCAAAAATTAACTTGTATGTTAATAAAATAGTACGAATAATAATTAAAATATTTTTAATATTGAAAATCACAAGGCACCGCGCAAACATGTTTACCTAACACAGTTTGGTTTGATACTAGAATAGTGTCAACCAGTGTTGGGATCTGACATGTTTAAATTGTATCGCCGCAATGATAAAATTGTACCAAAGCTGCATCAATTGTACCAAAATTTTGCATTTAGTAAAAAAACAAAGAAAACATACATACATGAAGTAGCTCGACATTAAAATCGGAGAAATCAAAACTTTTATGATTCTTAATCCGATAGAGTACTTCTGGAGTTATTTTTAAGAAAGGAATTATTTCGAAGAGTCGTCTAATTACACTGGTCTGCAAAAAATTGGCACCCTGAACATAAAAGTGTGGAATATAGTGTGATCACAACTCGTTAAACTCAAATCCGCTTTCAGTTTTCGCGTATCTCGTACAATTTTTTTTTATATGCATGGCTAATATTTTCCCCTAAACAAGGCGACCATGTTAACTTATTTCTAAATAACTCTTTAACGGATTGTTTGATTTTAATAATTGAAACACTTAAAGATGAGGGATAATTTACTTTTAAGACAGCTTTACATAATTTTTTTCTGTTTTCAACTGTTTCGGAGAAATTGGTGGCTAGGTATACTAGGAACAAAATAAGCCATAAATAATGAAATTTGATGGATTTGATGATGTTGATTTTATTTACAATTAAGTGCAGCTACCTACTTTGACAAACATTATGAAACATATTGAGATTATTAATTTCAATATCAGTATTATATTTAATTAAGAATTTTTCGAAAACTAGACGTGATAGAAAAAATCTGTAAACAGATTTGAATTCAGCACACAAAAGTCCATTAAAATTACATAACAAGGTTGAAGATCCCGACTATTTTTTTATGTTATGCCGACCAGTGTTACCAAAAAAAGGCCTTACGATTTCTCACTAGAAGAAATGGAAAAATATATCAACCGAATACTGCTGGAAACTAATTAAGATGCAAAACCTTTCAAATGCTGTAGTTCAGCTAAATTACCTATCAAAGGTTATCTAAGTAAACAATAAAAATCCTGAACATAAAACAAGAATGTTGCAATTTTGAAATTAGAAATTTTTATTATTGTTAGAAAGAGTATAAAAAAATATTGTTTAAATAAAAAATTTATGAAATAAATTTTATATGAAATTGTACCAAATTTGGTACAATTGTACCACAAATCCCAACACCGGTGTCAACTAAAAAATAATGTTAGTGAATACAAATAAACAAAAACAAGTTTCTCTCGTTGCTAACCGAAAGTTGGCAGAGATAACAATAAATATAAGGTGGTAAATAATAAAGAAAATTATCAAACAAGAAGGAAACCTTGGCTTATGGTAGACTTCGTTCTTTCATTTGATTTTGGTTAGTTAAATAGATGATGCTTACAACTAAACACTACCCAAGCAGATAGATACAAAGAATGCTGAATACGGACGTATGTACGTATGTAGCTGTCTAGAACATGAATTCCATTATGCTAGTGTCTAAAATAACCTTTTCCCATTTTTCTTTTAAAAATTTTACACCTAATTTGTAAAAAAAAAAATATTCTGGTATTAAATTGATTGGATTTATTTCGCCACTAAATAAAATACTGTTGTCATACCTTTCGGTGAAGACCATCGTCACTGGCTATTGTTCTTGTATATTTGGCGAGCGTTTTCGATGTAAAGACATCATTAAACGTGGCTTGAAAATGATGTCTTTACAGCGAAAGCGCTCGCTAAACGTCTCTCTACTTAGAAAGAATTAAAAACGAACTTAAGTCTTTAAAAATTAATTTTTATAGTTTTCTAATTTAAGGTCGAAAATATTCGGTAAAGTCTTGTCTACTATTATCGACCTAATTATCAACAAAAGTTTTTTAGAGCATACTGAAAATTATAAGGTACCTCGATAGTGACGTGATATCGATAGTTCTCATGCAGCTATTAAAAGATAGAAACCAAAAAAATATATATTGGCAAAAATAGACATTTGCGGCTAATAAAGCATTGTTAACGTCTTTCAATCACTTTTTTCCTTAAAAGCTGTTATAGATAAAACAATACATTTTTTTATGTTTCCGAGGTTTGTGTGTAAAATTTACTTCAACCTCAAAATATAAACTTGGTAAATGTACTTCACTTTACAGATACTTTGGTTTTCGTTGACGGAATCTTAAAAAAATAGTCCAACAAACATATTGTCAGTTTGATCTTAGTATTTTGAACTAAAAATAACTTTTGCCATAAACTTAATCATAACATGGATAGCAAATAAGAGTTCTGAAAACGGTAGAAAGAGGTAAAAAATCGCAGTTAATTTTATAGGTCGATTATGGATGGCAACCCAACCTAAGTTGTTGATTTGTTTCAAAGATTAAGCAAAAAAGGCGGTAAATCTGAAATAAAATAAGTTTATTTTTTATAGGATTTTGTATATTTATAGTTTATATATATATTAAAATTAAAATTTGTATAATATACCTACATACAATTTCTTTAAATTGTAGATTTCAACACGGTAAAAGTAATCAAAATACACACTTGCAGCATTTAATATTAGAAAAGGACAAGGATCTACATGTTGCCTTTTGGATATAAACATTTTATTTATTGTTTGTTTTTATTTTCTTTAAATAACTTTTTTCTTGTTTATATATTTAAAACTGTTTGGTTATTTACATTTATTTCCAGTTGCTAGACTGTCGAAATAGCACTATCGATAACTTTATGGGAACTGAAAAAAGTTGCCGTATGTAATACCAATTTATTTTCCAGTTGCGTTGTCGAAAGGCAACTTCGGTTGTCATTCATAATCGTCCTATTAATGTATAAAAAGGCAAAATATATATAGAAAACATAGGCGTTTTTGTACATAAGCATTTAACCAAAAGTGTGCATAATCACAGAACAAAATTGTTATATGAAATTCGGGGCCTATGGCGATGTTTTCTTCGAATATTTGCATACTTTGCTCAGGTATGAGCCTATTCAAAATAAATTGCTAAACCAAACTAACCTCCAAACATCAGTTAACGGTCAAGTCTGCTGTCAAAGAAAACATTAATGCGAATTTAAAGTTCTGTAGTCATTTATATCTATGACACAATATCATGAGATACCCTCGTACATCATTTATATTCATTCACTCAACATTTTTTTCCCTCATATTTTTGTTTTCCTTTTTATTTTTTTTTCACAGTTAAAGCGTCATTCTGACCAGCAGCAGTCAATCAATTTGCCGAACACAGACTGGTGTATCGCCGCCAATACAAAGGAATGAAATAAAATGAAAATCAAAAAAGGGAAATACAAAATTTGCAAAATTGTTGTTCCAAATGAATAATGTTTTGTGTTATTCAAAGAATACAGAAAATTTAATTTTTTGTGAATTGTGTTTCTTTTAAAGTAAAGTTTACGCGTGAAATTTATTTAAAATTTATCCTTTTTTTGTGTAATTTTTATTTTTATACGGAAAATGTGAAAATCATTTTAAGTAAAGTTTTTTAACTAAAGAAGAAGAACAAAGGCGAAATTTTAATAAAATGTTTAAATTTCCCAAATTTCTTCAGTTTTGGACATTTTTATTTAGACTTACATAACTATACTCGACTAGTGCGAGTATAGTTATAGTAGTGCGACTAGTGCGAGTATAGTTATACCCTATATTTTTTGCGAATATATTATTATTTAACAGGAATGAGTATCTTATTTTGACTGTATGGTATTAGATATTATTTATTTTGTTAAGTTTAAGGAACAAAAACTGTGTGTGTGGCTTAAATACATAAGTATAGGTGCTAAAAGTATCTACATGGATCATGACCTTTTTGTACAAATTTAAATTTTTGAAGTAGATTTGTGTTACTTAAATTTATACTTTTCACAGGGAATATATTGGCCATTCAAATAATAAGAGGTCGACTATATTTCAATTATAATTCAAAGGCGCCAGAAAAATATTTTTCATTTACGATCGTGGGTACATCTGACTAAGAGAAAGTGATATTGCATTCACTGGCCTAACACCAATACATTTTTTTCTCAATACTGGATAAACTTAAGTAAGTACAATTTTGTAAGCCAATGATATGGTTGATGATACAATAAATAATTTGAGAAAAAATTTAAGATTTTTATGCCATTCATAACATACATTTAAGCTTGGGCTTTTTTATAACTTTTTGGAAAGAAAGTTCTTTTTGCCTGTTGGAAAATTTTCTTTGAATTTTATATTGAAAAACTCTATAGGAGTTTCATTGTTATCAGGTTCTTTATAAGATCTTCTTGTGAAGTGGAATAAAAAACTTTCAGTTTGTAAATATTTTTTTTATTTTGTGTTGCTATAATTAACGACAAAACTGCCAATAATTTCCATCCTTTGACTTTTTTTGTTTTATTTACAACAAATTTTCTTCGCATCAAGTTTTATATTTCTCTCCCTGGAGATTGCGTATTTAATGTAATGGGTATTGCTAAAAATAGTAATTAAACAACAATTTATTGCTTGCTGTGCTAATAAAGGTAAAGTCCGTCAGCGCCTTCTATCTCTGGAACCGTAATAAATACACTGTTGAAATTTTCACAGTCGGTGTATAACTGCGGCCGTTATAGCAACAATTACTACAACTTTTGAGGTTGTTCCGAAAGTGATGTATTCGCATTTATGTCAATTTCTTGAACTGTAGGAGGCAGACCCAATAAAAACAAATATAAATCTGACAATGTTTAAATTGTACCGTCCCAATGATAAAATTGTACCAAATCAGTCTAAATTGTACCAAATTTTGGCTCGACCTTAAAAGTAATGCTAATTGAGCTTGATTCCTTGAATTACTGTATAGTGTTGCTAATTTATTAACAATTATTTTGTCAAATTATTTATATTATAAGCAAACGGCTTACAAAGTAACCGATAAAGTATGCTGGAGTTATATGGAATAGTAATTAGAGTCATTTCATTAGCATAACAATATCACACTAGAACTAATAAAATAATTCTTGCAAAAAAAACGAACTTCAAAACAGATAGAAGGGCACAAATTCTAAACTAAAAATGTAAGAAGTAATCTGTAAGAATTAGATTTGAATCAAATAAAAGATGCGACAAACTTAGAGGGAAAAATGAAGACTATTTTAATGTCAAGCCTCTCCTCTTTTCATCAGCATCCGTCTTTTATAGGGGCACCATTCAAGCCTCTGTCTACGGTTTCACAGATAGGGGAACACAGATCAAATAACATCACATATTCGGACACCCTTTAATTTACAATGTTTAATTAAAGACCTGTTGTTATACGGGACTTGGCCAGAAAGATTCTTAGTAAATTTCAACTATCTGTCTATAACGGTTAAAAAGTTTAGCCATATATATCAAACTACATGAACTATTGGGACATCCTTTATATTATAATTCCAATTATTTATACTTGTTATCATACCAGAGATAGTAGTGGACATTCTGCCTAATTTTCAAGTGTTTGTGTTTAACGGTTCAAAAGATACGGCCATATAGATCAAATTACATAATTTATGGGGACACCCTTTAATTTGTAAATTCAAATTGTATACTTGCTATAGTGGACTTTGCAATACAGGTTCCTTGTAAATTTCAGCTGTCTGTCTCTAACAGTTCAAAAGTTTGGTTACTCACATAGAATTACATTAACTATTGGGACACCCTTTTAGTTCCAAATTCAAATTTTATACTTTTTGTTATAGCTTACTTAGCACTACAGGTTCTTTGTAAATTTCAGCGGTCTGTGTACAACTGTTCAAAAGTATGGCCATATACATCAAATTAAATTAACTATTGGAGCACCCTTTAATTTAAAATTTTGAATATTTATACATTTTATTATAGCGGTCATAGTAATCGACATTCTGTCAAATTTTCAAGGTTTTGTCTATAACGGTTCAAAAGATAGACCCAAATAGGTCAAATTATGTCACTTATGGGGACACCCTTTAAATTTATTTTTTTATTCATTTCTGCTGTTGAGAGCTATAGCGACACGCAATTTTTTAAAATTTTAATTTGGTGCCCTTTGCGGTTCTTAATACACGTAAAAAACATGTATGTTGTATGGGGACACCCTTTAATTTTTAATATAATGAACTGTTTTTAAAATGGCACCAACCTGAAATCATAACCTTTCAAATACAGGAAGAAATTTTAAAATCGGTTCAGAAATGGCTGAGTTCTGCGGTTACATACATAAAAAAGCAACATTCAGACGAATAGATAACCTCCTTCTTTTTTGAAGTCGGTTAAAAAAAATCTAAAATTAAAGGATGATTTTCATGTAAATGTCCTAAGTGTTAAACCGAAAATTATATAAAGCTATATAAATAAGTATACAAAAATAAACCTAAAAATTAGAGGTTGTTCCGATAGTGACGGGACTTGCATGAATGTGGCCCAAATTTTGCACAATAATAGGTAGACCCTAGAAATGATTACAGATGTTTTATTAATATTTCATTTATAACAAATAGTAAATACGAAAGGGTGTTCCAATATTGAAGTGATATATGGCCTAATACTTAGAATACCTCTATAAAAATTAGTAAAAATTAATGGGTGTTCCGACAGTGACGTGATTTGCAAGTATAATAGGAAGACTCTTTAAAATTACACAGAAGGTCTATTACTTTGGCAGCTATAACAAATATTAAAAAATACCCTTTATTTTGTATTTATTTTGTTCCGGCAGTGATATGATTTTCATGCATATGACCTTATTTTTGAACCGGAATTAGAAGATACTTTAAAGCTACACATACAAGTACTAAAATGAAACCAAAATTAATTCATTAAATATTTTTGCAAAAATAGAATACGAGTACATGTACATGAATTCCAGGAATACTTGCAATCTCTTAACCCTTCCTTCAATTGAATTTGATGTTTATAATTATGCTATTTGTGTATGCAAATAGTCCATTCCAGTTGGGTTATTACCAGTGTTGCCACAAAGAAAAATATTTTCCTACCAAAGTTTTACCTAAAATCTAACAAATCCTAGCAAAACTTAAAAAAAACTACCAAAATTTTTTTTATAATAAATTAATTGTATCCTTTATATTCTCAACTGCACAAACTTGTTTGCTTAGATTTTATAATGTCAACATTCTTTTTGGAACGCTAGTCAATACTTTGACAACGCGCTTTTGTGAGTTGTTTGAGTGTTCTGCAAAACAATCAAACAACAGCAAGAAATTTTTACACTCTTTCGCTAACAGCACATATAAAACAAGGATGTGTTAGTAACAGTCAATTGTTAGAGAGTTAACACTGCAAGCACTATCACGACTCCTGCAGGTCTCTAATGTATATGGCCTAAGTTTTGAACCATAATAGGTAGACTTGAAATTTTCACAGAAGGTGTATAGCTGTGGCCGCTTAGCAACAAATACTTAAACTTATAGGGTGTTCCGAAAGTGACGTTTATTTCATGATTTTTTGACCTGTAGGAGGCAACCACTTAAAATTTTCAGACAGTAATTAAAACTATGTTGGCCTTTTAAGCAAGTATTCAAAATTAAACCCAAAAATTAAAGGGTTTGCCGATAGTGACGTATATGTTCTAAGTTTTGAACGATAAGAGGTAGACTCCTAAAGTTTTAACAAGAGGTGTATTACTACGGCGTGCGAAGAAAAAGGGGAAAAAGGAACAAGACAATCTCAATTAATAATAAGTTTCATGTATTACATTCCGTTGGATTTGTTGATGCTTTACAAATTCCGTTCGAAATTAAAATCATTCCGTAGTTACCATTCCAATCGGAGTGCTTTCAAAAGCACTCTAAGGATTACAAATATCAAGCGGTTTCCATAAAAAGAAACAAAAAATAAACCTCTAAATTTCAGGGACCGTAAATAACAGTTATCAAAAAAATAATAAAAATTAAACCTAAAAACTCTTTATGTTGGAGCTAACGGAGATCTATACTTTTATATATCAATAGACTTGTATTGACGAGCTCTTTCAGAATCTATGGTGATTTAAAAAATCGCTCTCAACTCCATAGTTAAGAGTTATTTTTCAACGGAAAAATAAAAGTTCAAATGAACCTTTTAAAGTTTTATTTTGCCGTCATAAAACAAAACTTTTTCGAGGAGTTTTGTTTTTGTGGACAGAATAGAACGGATGCCCCTCAATACCTGTTTAAGAGCATATAATGAACTTTCCACGGTTCCCTGGGTTGCAAGAACAACCTGTTGACTTATTTTTTGCCAATTTATGGATATGGATAATGCATTTTTTCCTCCCACAGAAAAAATTATCAATTTTCAAGAAAACTTTTTTGCAACCTCAATCATTTTCTTCGCTTTCTTGTTCTGCTCTAAAAGCGATGTATGAGATGTATCGCAAAAATCTGGTGAAAATGGGTAAACATCCGGTGATGATTAATCAAACAATAACAAATTTTCCTAAAATGAGTTTAATTTTTTTCGTCAAAAAAAAAACTCCTTTTATGAAAAAGTTTTATTTTATGACGGAAAAATAAATTTCTTTTTTTAAAACTTTCTTTTGAGTTTTTATTTTTACGTTAAAAAATAAATGTTTTAGATTAATTTTTTTATTTAATTCTCAAAATAACTGTTGTAAAATATTTTTTTTTAAACGATAACTGTTAGTTACGGTCCCTGCTAAATTTAAATAACTAAGAAAATAACATATGTATGTAAGTCGGATGAATTCTTTTTTAATGAAATTTTAAATTACTAAAATGCGTTTTAATTCAATTCTAAGATAATATTTCTCTATGTGTAAAGACACTTTTAAGAGTCGATTATTAATAAGTCGGTGAAGAGCTAACTAAAAGTGCCTCATCACATAACGCACTTAAAGCTGACTTATAATGAGTTAGTTTTTTATTGTCTATAACTTATGCAGAGTAAGTGTGTACTGACTCATTCCTAGAACATTGTGTAGTATAAATGATTAGTTTTTCACAAAGAAATGAGTTAACTTTTGAGTCACCTCTGACTTATTTCAAGTTAGCTTTAACTGAGTTATAAGATAACTCAAAGTCTGACAGGGTAATTTTATAAAATTCTATGAAAGTGTTTTTTCTAGAAGCTCGTATTGATCCTAGGCATGGTCAATTAAAATCTCTTTGAAGTGATTTTCCTAAGTCAGTACAAACTGCCTCTGTGAGACAGCCGATTTGAAATAGCTTCTTATTTAAAACAGTTTTATCGCAGTTATTGTAGGGTGCCTGACAAAAATTGCCAACACGCGCAAAGGCATGTTGTCCAATATTGCGATATAACGCTAGATAAAGTACTTTATCGTTCTATTTACAGTTTCATCATAAGTTCTAAGAAACATTGTGCATACTACGTAATTTAATTGCCAAAAAAAAGTAGCTAATACAGTTCCATAGATATAGAATAATTGATGTATATCTTGTAGGCGAAATGTTAATTCAATTGCATCAAATTTTATTTTAAATAAAAAAATGTACATATATTTTTTTTAAGCTTACAAAATTTTAATAAATTTGCTTATACAGTTTTGAAATTTAACGATATTACCTATCGTTAAATTTACTTTTTATCGCTATGCCGCAGTTGTTATAAAGGGCGTTTTTTATAGAGGTATAGAACTTTAAGTTGGCATTACTTTTCAAGATGGCGACCGACTTAACAGCTGTCAAGTGATTTATCCTCAGTTTGGCTTGGCAATTCATCATGAATAGACTCACGCTTGAACAACGCTTGCAAATAGAGCAATTTGGGACCAAAACGAGATTACCGTTGCACAGAGTGGTATTTTGCCAATCTAGCCGGACATTAGGCAAAAATTAATTTTGAGAAATGTAAAAATTTAAGGACGCTGCTGGACTGACAACAAAATTCTGCATCGTGTAGTGAATTTTCAAGGCTTTTGCTTAAGATTTGTCGTTTTGGGACACTGTTAAAATCAGGAAAGGTGAGTAAATCGCATACTTTTTTTTTGACTTTAAACGATTTTGTGAGGTTTGCAGTATATTTTTTTGGGCTAAACGAATAAAGATTTTGTATTCATTTCTTTTTTTGTGAAAGGGTTTATTAGTAGCTACTTATGTTTGTTTTAAGAATTTTTTTTTTAATTTTAATGATAAAAAATTTCGTTCAAAATTAAAAAAAGGTTTTTTTTTGTAAAATTTTTTGTAAAAAAAAGTGAGAAGATTTTTAAGAGTGATCTCCATCGCGATCCTAAAAATGTTATATATCACTATAACATTTGCGATCTCTACTTTTATACTGTAAAAAAAACCTTGCGCATATTTAGGCCATTTTTTTGCGATTTTTTAAAAATTACACCTTTTTCTGTTTTTTCTTATCTTACATAGGTAAATACGAGTAAGAAACCTTTTTATATTCATAAAATGTTTAGGTTTTTAGTAACTGAAGGTAGATGTTTTTGATTTAAATCATTACATCTAACACTGTTATTACCTGTACAAAAAACAATTTAAATATCAAAAGAGATATAGACGTAGATGCCCTTTCTTTCGGACTATCTACTTTACACGCCAGAATTCGCCTATTTGGGAGCATATTACACCTGTCATATAAGCTGACAGTGAAAAAATGGCAAATAAAATCTGATGCGGACAAAGCCATTGTTAACGCGAGGAAAAAAATATCCAAGAAAAATTTAAAAGTGAATTAGGGCTAATAGTGGGTGTACCGAAAGCTGGATTTGGAAACACCAACGATGGTAAAACTAGCAGAAGATTATTTTTCCAATCCTGAATTAGCTGCAGAAATAACTGGAATTGAGTTTGATTTCATATACCAAATCAAGGTTATTATTGAAGTAATATAAAGTGGTCACAAAATCCAAATGCACGAGTTTGCCGATTATTGCTTAGATACTGCAAAACTTTACTTTTCCTAAATGCAACTGTTATAAATGAGGCATTGTTGCCTATTGGGCTGTTATCAGAAGAAGCGTCTGAGGCACTAAACAGACATTTCCGGCTGAAGCACGAAACAAATATTTCCGGCTTTACAGGCAGAATTTTGCTAGAGAGTTTTAAAGGGTTAAGTGTAACATATTATTATTATTATTAGGCTATTATTCATAGGCCTTTGCTAAGTTCTGACCCACTCTTTATTAGACCCACTCCAAAAAAAGGTCATTACCTTTTACGAAAGAAGCAATTTCTTATATTATTCCATCTGTACTTAATGCTGAAAAGGATTCAGATTCGGAAGAGGTCTTTGCAGAATCTGACGAAGAAGAACCCTGGCACTTATCATCATCTTAGTGCAAAGGAGAGGTTGTTCTAAGTAAATAAATTGTTATAATTTTAAATAAAATGTATCGTTACAATCATAAATAAGTTATTACTATAGATAAATTAATTATTTTCCGATAAATAAAATACTATTAAGTAACAAATTACAAAAAAAAAATTTTAATAATATTCTTGGGAGGCGGGGATTGGTTAGGCATTGGAAAGCTTAAAAATTAATATTTTTAAGAAATTGGCAAAAAAATAAAAATAAAATTTTTGTTCACAGGGACGTTTTGGGGGTAGGATTGAAGGAATACCTCCCCCTGCCCATAAAAATAAATTTGTATGGTTTTAAGAAATATAAAATCTATTTCTTTGAATAATTGCATTATTTTTTCAAATTATTTTTTATTTCACCGCCCACAAAAGAGGCGGGGCTAAAAATAGTATTTAAGAATCTCTTGAGTCCAACTTTAAGTTTTTGAACATTCTTTGAACTTAAAAGTTTTAATTGCTAAACAAAATGACGGGAAAATTAAAAACAAACTTGAATTTTTCAGAGGTAGGATTAGTTCTTCCAAGGGGAACTTTTTTCTTCTTAGTCCGATTTTTCCTATTTTCTAGCCTTGATAGCAGATTTTTCTTCAAAGTTTCATAAATCTACGGGCACTCAGTACATTTTTAGAGCCAATAAAATCTAAAAAAAGTAATGTCCGGCTAGATTGGCAAAATACTCCTATGTGCGTTGTTCCCGATTTTCATAAGCGAATTTTGTTTAGCGATGAAGACACTTTGTTGAATGGCTACGTCAACAAACAAAACTGCCGTATTTGGAGTGAAGGTAATGTATATGTCGGCTGGTGGAATCATTGGTCCGTACTTTTTCAAAAACGATAGTGCCCAGAACGTTACAGTCAATGGTGATCGGTATAGAGCCACGATTACTAACTTTTTCATTCCTGAATTGAATAACCATGATGTCCAGGAGATGTGGTGTCAACAAGACGGCGCAACATATCACACAGCTCGTGCCACAATAGATTTATTGAAATACACGTTTAGTGACCGCCTAATTTCACGTTTTGGACCTGTGAATTGGCCTTCAAGATCTTGTGATTTAACACCGCAAGACTACTTTCTGTGGGGCTATGTAAAGTCATTGGTCTATGCGGATAAGCCACAAACCATTTGTAAGACATCATTCGCCAAGTTATTGCCGATATACGGCCACAAATGTTGGAAAAAGTCATCGAAAATTGGACGTCCAGATTGGACTACATCCGCGCCAGCCGTGGCGGTCATATGCCAGAAATCATATTTAAAATAAAATGTAATGCCACAAGATTATCTTTCGGATAAATAAAATTCATGTCAATCGAATAATCCATCGTTGTTTTATTGCAACTTAAAGTTCTATACCTCTATAAAAAACACCCTTCAGTTTCACCCAATGCTAATTTCTTAGATTTTATACAAAAAGGCTCATAAAGTAATAAATGTGTTGGCTTATTGCCATATTTCATATAGTTATGTATGAAATAAGTAAACTTTAGATTTATATATTTAATAATTTTTTTTCTGCGTGTTTGATGTTAGTAGCATCGCCTTTATGAGTATTTCAATCATCGCCCTTATGAGTTGGCTGTAGATTGATTGAAGTGATACAATTTTCATACAGCAGGTAGTATTACAACTGATGAAATTATAAATTTTCAAGCAATAGTGGCAAATCATAATTTTAAACTTTATTACATAAAAGGGTTTTAAATTGTGGTCGTTGTGTTTCAGTTTAAGTTGACCATTGATTTTCTTCTTTAGAAATTATTAATTATTAATTTTGAATGTTTAATATTTAAAATCAATAATCGGTAAAATCCATGGCACAGTCTTCGGTGACCAATGATTGGAAGTGGGTTGAACTATTTTAATCAATGGACATCTCAAAGTATTCAGTGAAATAAATAAAAAACTTAGACAATCAAATGTGCTAAGATATGGATTTTTCGGGCATCACCTGAAGCGAAGAAGCGGTAAAATATATGGACTTGACAAGCCGAATCTGCTCAAAAAAAAGAAAAGCAGTTACATTTTCTTGGCTCTGTTTTATGTGCGCATGAAAAGCCACATCGATTTATTCGTAATAGGGGAGATTGTAAATGGAAAAAGCATAAATGAAAACTAAACTAAACAAACAAAAAAAATTAATATCATCATACCCTTAAAAGCAAAAAAAGAAAAAAAATTTTCAACCAAATGATTAGGATCTATGAGTAAAACGAGACTATTAGGAGAACCCTCTGTAATCTAGTTTTTCAGAAAATTAAAATAACCTGCTGAAAATTAAGATAGACCCACCAAAAAGTGTATGTTTGATATTAAGACTTGCTGTTTCCCTTATAATAACTTGCCAAACAATTTTGCAGCATTTTCTACTCTCTCCTTTTATTTTATTGTCGTAAGATAAATTTAAAACAATTACTCTGCTTTAAAAAACCACGATGAACAATTTTAACAAAAGTAAATAATAAAAAAAATTAAAACTGTACAACCAATCGTTCTAAAACAATGTAAAACATGCTGTAGTTTTTGTATTTGGCTGCAGACATCATTCATTGTTGTGGTAATATTTATATAAACCTCAGATTTTTCCATTTTTTCAGTTTGAAAAAAAAGTGAGCAATTGAATGCTAAAGTAAACAAAATATAACTATAAATATTCATACCTGATGTACCCATATTTACAAAAGGAAAACACATTTATTCATTGGATATTCCGGTTGGAATCATCCTGGCATATTTTTATTGCATCAGCTTATTTTGCCTTTTTTCGCAACGAGAAATACAATTTTTGTTGTACAAAGTGTTTTTCATTTATAGTAAATTTATTCTTGCTGTCAATGGTGTGTCTTATTTTCACGATTCATTTACTTCGCTTTTCATTTATTCCAGTTTTTCTAAATTTTATTGTTGCCATTATAGTTATGTTTGAATTGCTTTATTTCGTTTTTTCAAACAATTTTTCTCCGTTTGGTTGCTGCCAAAAGCAAGTAGAAAACTTCAAAATTTTTATACTTTACCATACGTAGTATAAGGTAAAGTATAGTAATCATGGAAAAAATCTAATCAATTTAACGGATTTATACGTTTTGAAGTCTCCTGAATCCATTTTGGCAATTTGTGAGATGATATCTGTGACATATGATGATATCGTTTGACATATCAAAATTAAATTCAGTATGTGTCTTTGGTATACGGAGATGAAGAGCTGTATACATTTTGGGCATAATCGGGAAAGGGCAGGGGTAGTTTACTTAACACCCCATACCGAAAATATACTTTGAACTTATATTCTTTACGAAATATATACATAAAAATATCTTTTTCCATTGGGTATGAAAAAGTTGAGTGTAGGTCAGATTTTTTTAATTATGGTGAAAAATATCTTTCGAACTTTATACTGATAAAAATGTGTTTGAAAGCATTGCTCCCCATAGTAAAACTGCAAAAAATCGAAGGAGTTATGGTAGCTTAATGAAATTTTTAGCACATACCTACTATTTTAAGAAATGAATTAACATTTTTAGAAATCCTTTTATTTTTCCGGTGCGGGGACAATTAAATACCCAAAATTCCCCCATTTCAGTAATTTTTATTTTTTTGAATTTTAATCTATTATTTCACATACAATAACCAATATCTAATCATTTAGTGTTGCCGTATACCTTTTTAATATAACATTATTTTAAACTTTTTAGTATTTTTATTTTTTAAAGTTTTGAAAATACTCATAACCATTGGTGTTCAAATAACAATACATTAATAGGGTTTCCAAATTGACAACATTAAATATTTTAAAATTAAATTATTATTTAACATAAAAAACATATTTATATAAAGATTAATAAATACTAAAGGTGAGCGCAAGATGTTAAAAAGTGGACAGTATTGCATGTTTTTGAAACGCAAATATTGATTGTATGTGTAGTCGAATATTACTAAACAGTAAATACAGAGAACAAGACAGCAAACAGTGCAAAAATCAGTGCACCTGATTTGACCGGACTGTTTTATTAAGTGCAATAAATATGCTGAGTATTTCATATTGTTCATTAGTTCTTTTTACTTAAATTTTCTTGAGAGTAAAATCTCTGATTTTTGAGAGAAAAAATTAAATTAAATTTTTTTTATTCATCAATAAAAGTTAAAAAAATTCAATCCACTACAGTTTTCTATTTTCAACCACTCAACGCGCAAATTAATATAAAATAACTAAAATACAAAGTACAAACCCTTGCTTTTAACATCATACATTTACATACATGTTGTCTGCTATAACAGTATTTCATATCAAGAGACACTATTGAAACAAAATATTCACTACTGAAATTTAATTTCAAACAACAACAAATATTGCATCGGTTGGAAGAATGCTATTGTATGTTTTTATTTAAGAGCACAACAATATTTGTATACACATGAAATCAAGTGCAAGAAAAAAAGACCAATTCATTATTGAACATTATGAAGTTAGTCTAACAAGACGTTTTATGATCACGTTTAATAAATACAAACAAATTCAAATAACATAAAAATTGTAAACAATTTCTTAATCACTAAAATAGTTTCTGCGGCTGAATCAGTGTTAATACATTTATTATGTAATTACTAATTTTTTGATTATTGTTGAAAGAGCTGCTTGTCTTTATTGTATTTCTATTAGATGAAATTAATGGATCAGAAGAAATTAGGAGTTTATTCATTAAAACTTGATTACAATTTTCTCTGCTATTTTTTCTAGTGTGCTCTGTTCTGTCTTAATTGTTTTGTGAAGGCATTCTAAAGCATTCGCCCGTGCACTCACCTTGAATTAGTTCGCCCTGGTTTAAAGCATAGCCTACTATTATCATACATTTTCAAATATTAAAAATATCAACTGATATTTTTAATAAAAATATCAAATATGGATGATTTTTAAAATCATTATATTTCAAAAGTTGGTACAGAAAACACCTAAAAATTTGTATACATGTTTTAGTACATATAACAGAAAATAAGATTATTGATTCATAAAAGTGTTTTTTTGATGTGCCGATTTTTTCGGGTCCATCGAAGCTGACAATTTTTTTTTTTAAGTACATATTTTGGTTAAAAACTTCACATTGTTTTACAGTGTTGTTATAAATATATGAATTTTAGGATTTTTCATTGCTTCCGCTACATTTCTGAATAAAACGAATAAATTTGCATGCATTTTTATTGAAAAATGATTTTTTGATATTTATTTTTCCAAACCCATTTTTGTTACTTAAAAATTATGAAAAAATTATTAAAATAATTCGAATTTAAAGCCGTGTAACTTTTTATTGGTGCAACGCACATGAAAAACCAAACCACCTCTGGAATCGTGGGAGTCTCAGATTTCATTACATATGTATATTATTGATACATTCGAAAGGTTTTTTTTTGATTTTTTTTCATAAACGATAAATAATTATTTTGGAAATTATTTTAATAAAACCTATTATGAATAAATCTTGTTATAGATTATGATTTCCTTAAACTTTTATAGGTACACATTTATAATGAGAAAAAAAACTTTATTACAACCTTATTAATGCTGCATGCTCATGGAGCTTATAAAAAATCGGCACAAAACAAAAATTAAAAATCGCCAAATGAATAAAAAAATAAAAAATTTAAAAAAATGGAAATCCGGCAAAAAATATGAAAAGATCAATGTAAACGTAAAAAAATTGATATTTTTTTATATTTTTAATTCTAATAAATCTTTAATGTTAACAATTCTGTAGTTTAAGAAAACTACTTAACTACTTAGATAGCTTTTAGAACATAAACTATTGTTTTTACGTTCCCGCAAACGTCAGAACGTTAATATGGCGACAAAAAGAGAGAATGAAATTACATTCTATTTTTATATCTTGAACACTTATCGTTTACATAGTTTCTTGATTTATTTCTTTGGCACTGTATTGTTATAAAATATAATTTTCGTAGAATCACAATTAGAGTTTTAAAAAAAAATCATAGCTTCAAGAATGTAATTGAGTGCTTCTGAGGAAAATGTAAAACGACAGTTCAATGGTCTTTCAGGCAGAAGTAAATGCCATCTTCATCTGTGCCAGGTAATGTCAGACAGACAAGCTGTGCTAAAGTCTCTAACTCATTTGAACTAAGATCTGCAGTGATAAAAGACTGTGCGGCGTGGCAAAATGAACGCGGTTCTCACAATAATTTAAAACCATGTTGGGTTGCCAGTCATGAAATTCACGTTGGCAGTTATCGGGCTGTTTAGCCAACCTAGGAGCCCGAAATAGATTTGTAGGACCAGAGCTTTTCTTTGGCATATCCAATGGTTATGCTAAAGAAAAAAATGATTTCTGGCCAAAGCAGAGCACTCGCCCAATGGTTAACTCTGACAGGACTCAGACAATCAAAATGTTTTATCACAGTATCTCAGTGTATTTTCACTTATAAGGAATGACTTAAAGCTATTTTAGGCATGGTTCAAAGGACATGTGGTCTTTGTTACCATTAATTCAGTTCATAACACGTACTTTGTACGTGTCCTGCCTTGAGTTCTCGTAAAGTAAACTTCCTTTCTATTATCTCAAGTGGATATGAATTACCTCATACCGTATAAGATTATTGGCTTCAACCGTAGCGAATCATCGTGTATGTTAGAATAAGTTATGGCTTCGAAAGAAGTCTTTTACCTTTATTTTTAGTATTAGTCAGTTAGGTCCATCCAGGTATTTTATCTTCTAAGACCATATAGCCCACAGCTCTCATTGTGTAAAATATGTACTATAAGATATAAGAATTATATGTAATAAACTATCATCTGAAACAACATTGTTCAGTAGATAAACCCGAAAGTTTAATTGTTCCACATTTCCGATATGCTCAAGACTACATAGTAAACAGACTTTGGAACCGGATATAGGTCATAAATTAAATCCATGAATCAGTTGTTTTGTTATCATAACTTTCATTGTGACCCAGGAAAGGTTTCTGTTCTATGAATGTTATGACACCACCGACTTTATATTACATTATAATGCGGTATTGAATGATGCTGTCTACAGATAGATTTTTATATAAATAATCCTTCTATTTAGACAGCCTTAGACACAAATATAAACATAGTTAACTCTGTCTAAGAATCCTTCCATTTGCGAGTTTTCATTATATTTCTGTCAGTAATTCTGATTAAACCTGATAGTCGCGTTTCCACACAAGAGTCAGTTGGGCAGAAATCAATAAAGTTATTTCGTTCTCTAGAACCGATCTGTAGATTATGCTGTCGGATACATTAAAGTTTCATTCTCAAACAGTGAGACCATTCGATCACTTACTTGTAAAAAAATATTTGCCCCAGTAATCGAAACACAAATTCTTGATATATGAATTAATATTTATTTTGGATTAAGTTCATTATTATAATGAGATAAAGAAAAATTAGAAAAATGTAATGCATTTTCTGGATCGCTACATCCGTCGTATCTATCTACGAGGTAGTTTCAATTGTAATAATTTTTCTATGTATACGAACTATACTAAGAAATAGGATATACGAATTTTAAATTTTTCATTATATTTCATAAGTGAAAGAACTTTTTTGATACTATTTTACACTTACATTTTTTTTCATTTTTATTCTTTTTATATACATATATTTTTTCTTTATTATTATTTATTTTTATTAATTGGTATAATTTCGTCTTGGTATTAGCTAATCTTTATTTAGCAATTAACAACAATTAGATATTTTTCAAATTTGTATATTTTTGATTATTAACACAATAGTGTTGAAGTTAACAATGTCAAGAGAATACAAATTTAAAAAAAATTTAATTGTTGTTAATAGCTAACCAAAGTTTGGCTAATGGCAAGACATACATATGTATATACATACATATATACAATTTTAAGTAAAGAAATATATCTATAAAGAGAAAAAAAAATTAAGTAAAAATGTCTGCTTGGTGGAATAATATAATAGGATATGGTTTATATGTGTAAAATAATTTCAAAAAAGCTCTTTCACTTATGAAATATAATGAAAAACTGAATAAAAATTCTCACATATTATTTCTTTGTATGGTTTGTATCATGATGTAAGGTAATTCCATTTCAAAAATGTTAGAAGGTTGCCGTAATTATTGATGTATGGTTTTATGTAAACACCAAAACAAGCGTTGCCACAAATAGATAAGATAAATTGTTTAAAAAAATGTGTTATTTATATAAATAACGTAGAATAAAAATGGCTTAATAATGAAACTTTTAAGAATAAATCTTGTTATAAGTTATGATTTCCTTAAACTTTTATAGGTACACATTTGTATTGAGAAAAAAATTTATTACAGCCTTGTCCTTTGACAAATAAATACAAAAAGTCAATAGTGATAGTAAGGGCATTGATATTTTTTATATTTTGAATTCTAATTAATCTTTAATGGTAATTCTGTAGTTTAAGGTAAACTACGTAACTACTTAGATAGTTTTTAGGACTTAAACCGTAGTTTTACACTCTTATTTATGAATTTTTTTATAATCACCCCTATTGCTTTTGGCGTCGTCACCACAATTCGTCGACGTTTCGTGTCAACAGGTTAAAATTGGCATTCCCTTCGTCAATATCAAAATTTATCAATGAACTTTTAATTTTATTTGGTACTTTTCTTGATACTCCTGAAAGATTAGCTTTCCATCTTAATTAAAAAAGACATATATTCTTAAATGAACATACCGAGCATAGATGGGGGTAGTGCACTAAATTTTGATTGAAATCAGCATTGCACTACCACTAAATCATATTGCAAAAGAAATTATTGCACTATTTTCTTTTTGCAGCTTAGTGATAAATTGCAAAGCTGCACTAGCAATCAAAAGAATTTAGTGGTAGTGCAAATGTTTGCACTACCACTCTACGCAGATTTAGTGCAAGAATTCTTCACTCACACAATTGATTGCAAAATTTTTACTTGCAATCAAAAAAAAAAAAAAAAAAAATCAATTGATTGCAAAATTTTTACTTGCACTCAATAAAAAGCTGCATGTATTCATACTCTCAATCAACTTTCAAAAATTATTGGTCATGAGAATTTTGAAATAAATTCGTTTTTTTTGAATATTTTACACCAAAATAAATAAGTGATGTAACGTGATGAATTTTTTATTCAGTATTGAAACAAGGTACGTAATGGTAACAAATTAATTATTAATACTATATAACAGTTAAATAAAAATTTTCAAAGTCAGTTCGAACATTACTAGGTAAGTTAGATTCCTAGATTTTAGTGCAATTGACGAAGTAAATAAAACGATTGTTTAAATCACGAGTCTTCTCATATCTTTGATATTAGATAATTCAACAGTAGAACTAATTGATAGCATATGAATAGAATTAAATACTTCTCTACTGGATTTTGAGACTGAACTGTGTTGTCTTAACAAATATCCAGTAATTAGGCAAATGTTTTTAAAATTCAACACGCATTTGCCTTCTTTTGCACCTGTGAGGCCTTTATTTTTCTTTAGTGGAATGGTAGACATTCAGAAGATAAAAAATTTGGTGGTAACAGTTTTGAAAAGTTTGTTGCAAATAATTTTTTGAATTTTACTTTTTTTTATGTATCCATTTTGTTTCTTGAAATAAAAAAAAAGTTTGTTAAACTAAAAATTAATTAAATTAATTTTTTAAGGTCTAGATGGTTATACTCGTATATTTATATTACATATATAAATTAATTTACTGTTTTATATAATCATTAATAAATATAAAATAAATTGAATTATATTTTTAATGAAGTATTAGTCTTCACTTTTGAATTAGTGAACAAAAATAACAATAAATCAAATTGACCCTCAAATTGAATGCAAAATTTCTTCTTGCAATCAACTTGAGTGAAGAAAAAAAAGTTGCAATATATTGCTGATAGCATTTTTTGAAATCAAAATAATTAAATTTTAGTGCAAAGACTTTTTAACTCACTATCACTAATGTTGATTGAGGCTGCAAATTTTGCAATCACCATTAGAAATCAAAAAAATGAATGCAATAATTTTGCAATATCACTCAGTGTGAGTGAAGATTGCAGAATTAGTGCACTACCCCCAACTATGATACCGAGGTGCTTTTGGTACTTAATAAGAAAACGGAAACTTAGATACATTTGAAAGATACAGGAAAATTAAAAAATCTTATTTGTGAATTCTTGCAAAAGTGTATTACTGCCGTATGGAGAAGGATAAATAACTGTTTTCTTTTTAAACGCAAACCATTTTTTGGAGACATGAACTTAAGGCTTATTTCTTTTTTTAATTTTTTAAATTTCAAATAAAGAAAAAAACGCAAAATGGGATATCACAGAATATGTAATATGGTAGCACAAATTTAAATAATTTCCGCCAACGTCAAAACGTTAATATGTCGAGAAAAAGAGAGAATGGAATTACATTCTATTTTTATATCATGGTTTGTATATAGAAAATTTATTACAATTGAAACTACCTCGTAGATAGAGAGATGAAGAATGTATATAAGACGGCAGCTCTCTATGGTTCAGAAGAACAACCAATCAACAATACAATGAAGAAGGTAGAAAAGAATTTAACCTCACTTTAATATCCAAGCAAAAGCCACAATAGAAATTTTCTATGAACGATTTCTGATCATAGTTATATTAGACATAAATTATTAAGATCTTGCAATTTGACACAGTAAGATTTATGTTTGTAGGGTGCAACACAACTCTCAGGTTAATACGAATACTTTTATTTCGGATAATCTCCCTGAAGGAAACCTCGGGACAAATGTCTCCAAGTCACCACCTTTGTCAACTATTTTGGTGACTTTTGGCGACATTGTCAACAAAGCCTCTACATTTTTTAAATTTTTTGCTTTGATGAGGAAAAAAAAAATCTAATAACGTTCACAATTTATTATCAGATCTGTTCTAAAAATCACTTAACTTAATCACATAACGTTATATTATATTAAAACTACCAAAGGTGTAAACTATAATTATTAAAATGTAAATAAACTAGTGAATCACTAGTTCCAATGTCTACATATGGTCCCAAAAGAACTACCTAGTCAATAGTACCAATGTCAGTAGTTAATTTTCAATGGCAGGCACATGTTAAATGTCTATAGTAAATAGCATTGTCTGGGGTAAGTCACTAGTACTGGTGACTCCGTCAATAGTAAGTCAGTACAGTTTCACTATTGACATTTCCTGCAGGGCTGATATGGTTTTACTATCACATGTAAAAAATCGACAATATTAATTATTTTGAATGTTTATTGTTTATTTTTGCCTTTTTAAATAGCCACTTTTTAATAAACGTATTAATGATATCAATCAAGTTTAAACTTAAATGAAATCCAACATTAATAAACAAATTTAAAAGAGAGATGTTGTACAACCATTTTCACTCTTGCACATATATTTGATGCACAAGTTCATGTTCCAGCTGTAATTTATCTTAAATGCAATATTCTTTTTTATACTCAATACAGATATTCGCATATATATATTCGCATATTAATTTTTAATTAAATAAATGAAACCAGTAGGAGATAAATACAACGACAACAATAGACTGTAATGTAATCGGTTTATGTATTGATGGCAAGCTCATGGCTTATTGTACAGACATATATATACAGCAAAATATTATTACTTTAAATATATTTTTCGGTGACAACAATGAAAACAATAATAAATTAAACATAGATATATTCATTTTAATCCTACCAAAATCTGGTCAAATGTGAAGCAAGGGTGTTTAACTTTTTGGTTTTAATGGACATTGAAAAGGTTTGTTTTCCAATTGTTAAAAAAAAATATCAAAAATATTGCCTACTTTTATTACCAAATTTGATTAAAAAAATATTTACTGGATAAACATGAAAAATATTTTTAAGCATAACATAGTAAGACATACGCAAAAGAATTCAACACAAGTTCCGATTTTATATATGTTAGAGAAACCAATATGTTATATGAGCCATTTTCTTTGACAAAAAATTTGTTAATGATAAAAATTAACACAATTTACTATGAATTTTTCATTTATAAAATAATTGGAAAAAAAATTGTTAACATTTTTATAGTTTTATCATTAAAAAATTGTAGTTTATGAAGTTAGAAATACAATTACAAACTTTAAAATGGTGTAAGTTTGAATGCAAGATTACCCAAGAAAATGATTTTTCTTGCATTTAGAACATGTAGATTTATTGTATCGAAAATTTAATAAGTTTATTTCGAATCAAATGAAATAAGCTGATTTTGCATCATCTTGATGGAATTCTAAGAAGACGAAAAATATAAATTTTTAAGAAGTAAATTTGTTGAAGATAAGTTGGATAACTTTATGTAGGGAGAAGGACAATTTTAAGTCACTAAATTTATTGCCATCATGGAGAAGATCTCTGAACTTTAGAAATATAGATTTAACACGTATTTGTATATTGTATTGCTGATAGAATTAACTAACTTTCACAGAACATAAATGCTTCAACAATGCTATTGTATGTTGGCATAGCCGTTTTACAGTTAGATCGAGATATACATATTTAGTTAATTTTTGGTGTGATAATTAAACTTAATACACACACAAATTATACAAAGTGTTATTAAGTTTACGGTGTTAATACAGAGTGGTTTACGACAGTATTATTGCTGTTGAAATTTGAAGTGATTACTATGATACCGAAGCCCGATAAAAATAACACGACGTTAGGCCCAAATATGTCAATTGTTATCAATAAGTATTTCAAAAGATCAATTTGGTTTTAGAAGACAGGCACTATTGAAATAACTCACAGATTGGTAAATGTGTATGGAATTAGTATATTTTTTAGAAGATCCGCGTGGTTACCATTTTCATCGAACACCTTTTTACAGTCAATAGCCATTCGACATGTAAAAATTGGTATCATTTTGGCCAGGTGCTTTGTATTTTTCAAAGAATTTATGCCATAGTTTTTGTCATCACTAGAAACGTAGTAGGATACATTCAAAGTTTTTTTCCTGTGCTGGCACCTATCTCAAGGTATAAAATTTACGGCTTGTTCGTGAGTTGCTCGTTCTGCATTTGTATATGCCAAATGTGCAATACAAGGCATATTACAAAAATTTATGGTTTTTTAATGTTACATATGATTTTTTAAGTCTCGTGGCGTTTTCTTTTCTAAAAAAAATCTGCGTTATTAATAGGTAATAGTTTTATGGATTACCCACCCCTGCCTTTTTATAATTCCAAAAGAACACAAAAACAACCTGATTATTTATTTAGCATTTATGTCTGTTTAACGTCACACCCTGAATAGTGTGAAAAGTGAAAAATATTTACCAGGTTTTAGTGTATATTTACAAAAGAAAACGAAATTTTACTAAGTGTAAAATATATGTAACATTTATTTCAGAAAAGAAAACGCCATTAATTATCATTTTTGTTGTTGTTAAATATGAAATTTATATTAAATTTATATTGTATTTAAAATTCAAAATTCATATTGCCAAACAAAATTTATTTTTGTTTATTAGGAAAACAGCTCAATTAAAATCATCATCAGCATTATCTACAAATCTACTTTTAGCTACAAGAGCACTGTTTTATTTATTTTACAAAAACTATGCAACTCTTACCATTTTTATTGTTTAACACCATATCTTAACGCTTAAAAGTGAAACCAATAAATTAAACAAAAACAAAACACTTTTGTTCTCATTGCCAACTGCACATGTTTTTTGTGTTTTGCTCAAACATGCACAATTTATCACATTAACATTGAGCATAAAATTACTATGAAAGCATTAAAAGCATTGAATTCATGAATTGTTGTTCATTGTTATACATTTGCTTATATCTTCACATGAAATTTACAGCACTTGTAAATTTTCTACATGGTTTAGTGGTTGTTACTATTTTACTTACAATAAAATTTATGGGTGTGTGGGTGATTTAACAAGGTTTCATTTGTAATTTTATTACTAGAATAGTTGCTGGTTGGAGCTAAAGGTAATTGAATTAACGTTATGATATTTCTACTGTTTTTTTTTTTGTTTTGGTTTGATAAATTATTGTTAATTCAAATGGTGTAAGAGGAGCCACCACCTCTTCTTCCTTCAAAAATGTTTCGCTTAGTTCTTGTGAATGACCCAAATGACTATAATTATTATTTTCACGTTACGAAAAACCCGAAGCTATTTCTTCAAATGGGCATTACCTCAGAGAGGGTGTAGATATGGCCTAGGTGGATTCAGTTCTACAGCATGTACATTTGCTTATCGTAATGTACATTTGTTCTACGAAGGGTTTTGCACAGACCAAGTGTTTTCATTTGGCTATTTATGCTTTGCAGTCTCAATAGTAGTCCTGGCAAGGTATTGATTAGTGGATACCCGCATATTGAGTACTTTATCCATTTTATTTAATAACTCAATGCTAAAAATTAGTTACTTGGTACTTTTAGTTCGTTTATATTATGCAATCAAAAGTATTCAATACTTTTCAGTGCCATATGATAAGTATTGCATAATATTGATAATTAATTAAATTAGTAGAACTTGCCAGCACTAATCAATAGGATTTTCGGTACGCCAAAATTATATTTATGAAAATAAATTCTAGCTTTTGAAAGCCTGATCAAGATGAATGAAATGTATGAAACATTTGTATTAAGGATTTTAAGGGCTATCTTAAGTTTTCATTTAATGCAAAAGCTCTTTCTTATTTTTATAAGGAGGTAGTATAACGTATTTTTTTAATGTGCTGTAGCTTAAGTGGTTAGCACGTTGACAACTAAGCAATGGTCACGAGTTCAATACTCAGCCGAGGCAACATCAATTTTTCTGATATGTATTAAATTTTCTTTATAATAATTTATATCACAGCGCCCTCCTTCGCCGGTATTACCACATAGCATTAAAACGTCGGCTTCATACTAATACCCCTCCATAACACCAGAGGCGCTGCAATACTGTTCTAAAAATAATCATAACGTGCAATTGCAGTGTTGCCAGATACGAAGCTTTACTATCACACTAACCAATCTGTCTTATCTACTACTATCCCTTTCCGAAGGAAGTAACACATTTAATATAGGCATAAATTGCCTGAGTGTTACTTCTCTTTAAAAAAAATGTAGTTGGAATATCGAAGCAGACCGCTTACTTAATGGGTCCCTTTTCGATAGTATGACGTATACGTTATAAAGAATTTATCACACACAGGGAACAATATTAATCATACGCATGGAAGAATGTTTTATTTTTAGGTTTTTTTTATAATTTTCCTCATTCGTCATATTGCTTCTCACTTGGTCTTGGGTGAGGTTGTGGTGTTGCGGTAAGAGAAGAAGTTCAATTCTATATTTGTTCCAAAGTAGTTGTTAATGAATAAAGTGATCAAATGATTATTATATTTCCTGTTCCTGATGGTCTATTTTGAAGTAAATTGCAGCCTATGCTTTTTAACGCGTGATCCGTTTCGAGAGTCCCTACTTTTAAAAACAAAAAAAAAAAAAACAGAAAATTCAAATTTAATGGATAATGTTTATTATCATTTGAAAGCACATTCTTTGGCATTTATTTTATGAAGATTATGTCTATCAATTGTTGGCCATAGCTACGTCGCAGATGGTCCATCCGTTGAGTCCAATTTTCGATGACTCGTTCGAGCATTTCGAATGGTAACTGGCGTATGACACGCATGATGTTTTCCTGAATCGAAGCGAATTTGTCGGCATAAATTTTAGACTTGACATAACCCCACAGGAAAAAGTCTAACGGTGTGATATCACACGATCTTGGTGGCCAATCGACCGGCCCAAAACGTGAAATGTTGTGTTCACCGAAATGTTCTCTCAATAAATCCATTGATTGATGAAATGTGTGGGAAGTAGCGCCGTCTTGCTGAAACCAAATGTCGCCGAAATGCCAAACAATACTAAACAAAAATAACATGACAGCATGACACGACTCACAAGTGTTCTGTCAAGGAAAGGCTATTGAAAAAGAAACTCTCCTTGAATCACCCATTATATTTGACATGATGAACGGAAACATAAACTGCCCTGAAATCTTGCAAAAAAATTATTATTATGTTTTAATGTAATTTTTATAGATATGCACCAACATTTTATAAAACTAGTTTAAAAAATTTTACCATATACAATTTTTTGCACATAAATAATTATATTATTTCTATTAATTCATTAACCATTTTAGTATTAAGTTTCATAAGTCTGTAAAGGACAATTCCTTTCTAGACTCAAATAAATAAATAAAAAAATTGTGTGACTCTTTTTAGTCTTGGGGTTCAAAAAGCAAAGTCATGATAATGTCAACTATGCCTGTATAAGCTACGATGTATTATTTAGTCATGAGGTTAAAAAAAACTTCATATGGAAATATGTGGTTATTATTTAACATATAATAAACACTAAGTAATTTGAACAACTGCAATAACTAAAAAAACAAGAATAAAAGAAATCATTTCTAACAAAACCTTTAGATGTTACCTCTATTTTACATATGAGTTCTTGATATCGTGCCTTAACCGCCAAAATAATGTAACCAACATATTTTATTTAAATTTACTTTTTGATGCAAAATTGTTCTACAAATAATATTACGTCGTCCTGTAAAAAATAGCACCGTTAACATAAATAGTGAAAGAAATACAAGAACTACCTTCGGTCTTAACGTAAACCACACACAAATATATTAGCTGCCGCAAAATAACATAAGTTACATAAAAACAACGAGAGACCTGCCAAAAAAGTTATTCAAATATGAAGCTTAAAACATTGAAAAAATATTAATGTAGAAGACAACGGTAACTTTTAAATTGCGTTATGTTATGTTTTTTTTTTGTAAAGTGTACAATCATTTACTTTTTTAATTGGTTCCAAGCAGGTATATAAAAATATCGAGATTTTTTCTATCTAGACCTATAGTTAAATATAAACTCATTTCCGTCTGTCTGCTTTTCACTTGCGTTCGCATCACGTAAAACCTACGGGATTGATTTTAACAAAATTTTGTAAGGAAGTACCTTACCATACTGATTCCAATATAGGATACTTTCTTTATGCAAAAGTAACTAATTTTTAGGACGCTAACGGATATTAAATCTTCCATATACTTTTGCAGAACTTTTCAGGATGAAGAGTAGGAAGAGAAGGTAAAACACCTTTTCTGACATTTTCCAGCTCTCTCTCTCTCTACTGACAGAGCAGCGTGCTTTCTTATAGGACTGTGTGCAACGTAACCTAACCTACTAAAATCTGAAAAATTATGAAAAAATTTAATTTTACCGCAATGAAAAATTAGTTTTCTGCTGCAATGAAAAAGATTTTTCACAGCATGCACAAAAAAAAATCGCTTGGACTCTGATATCAAGTATGTATTTTTAAAATCAACACTTTTTCTGTTTTCAGCTGTCTACACGTTCACATAGATTTTTAAAGGGCTAAAAACTAGCCGAATGTGATGGCCAATTGAAATTTAGTTGACATGTCATCGATAAGTCAAGGAGTTTGACATCATTTATCTCAAACACATTTGTACATTTGATCTACGGATGAATTGTGATATCCATAAGAGCCACCATTTTTTTGCGAAACCCGGACCATATTTTGTCATATGTTTGTCTATATTTTTGCACATGAGTAATTAATTTTCTTTATCAAACAAAATCATGATTTAACACGGCTTATAGTAAAATTTATGCATTTAATAAATTTCGACCAGGCAATATATGGACACAATAACCGAACTAAAAAAGAAAAAACAAGTTTGCAATCAGCCTCAGAAAACCTTCTATTAAAAAATTGTTATCTTTTTTAGTTCAATCGATTGGCGTTAGTAAACAAATTTTAATTTATCGTGCAAAATATTTTTTTTGTTTGTTGTTGCAAAACAAATTTGCATTAAGTTCTATTTTTCAAATAGAGTATTTTGTTTCTATTATTTGTTTTCTTTTTACAATTCAAAGTTAAGCCCTAAAATCCATTTGAAATTGATTTGTTTTTGTGTGGGTTTTTTACTTTCATATACTACGTGTATTTGGAAAAAATATGTTATTTTTGTAGCTTTGTAGTTACTGATTTGTGGGATTTTTACCACATGAAACCTCAATAAGCCAGCAAATAAACAACTTAAAAATCTTCATGCTTTACATCTTAACCAAATTTCAAATTGTAAAACTTTGATGAAAAATTAGTTAAACATGCGATTACAAGGCAAAGCTCAATTTAAAATTTTAATTTTAAAGATTTCATATGAGTTGAAAGGGTAAATGAAAATAGTTGTAACATTTTGAATTGTGATTTCAAAGTCAGCCAAAAATAATAAAATGTTATATTCGTCTTTCTAAGTAGAAAAAGTATTTTTAGTACATTGTTTATTTTTTGTATCTTCAATATCTTTGAACTAACAATAATTACTCATAGCTTAAATCTAAAATAAAAAATATACTTTTTAAGTCCAGCCAGTGCTAGACAAAAATAATGTTTGTTTCACGAATTTTAAAATCATTTGCGGGTCTCCCTCTAATGTACGGTCAAGAAAAGCAATAAATCTTCTTTTTAGTCAACTGTAACCAGGTTCACTTAGTATGTTACGCGCCAAATGGTTACTGCATGTTCTTACTGATGGCATGTTTAGGTCTTTGTGAATGTCCGAATTTTTTATATACCAGGGAGCAACTGTAATCATACGTATAAACTTACTTTGGCGCCTTCTAATTTTTTCTACATTGCTGGCTGAGGAAGTGCCCCATAATTGAATGCCATAACACCAAGTTGGTTTGAGAATCGACTTGTACAGAATAAGTTCACAATCTAAGCTCAGGGTGGAGTTTCTGCCAATAAGCCAATTTATTTGTACTGTTTTTAATTTCATTTGAGTTAACTTAAAATCTATGTGACTCTTTCAACTAAGGCGGACGGTTAAGATGTAAACCCAGGTATTTTAATTCTAAAAGCTACGGTATCATTTGGTTATTTATGCGAATAGGAGGGCATGCGTCCCTATGCAGTGTGAAAGTTATATGAGTACATTTTTGTTCATTCACCTTTATTCTCAATTTTTCTAACCATTTTTCCAAATTGAGTATGTAATCTTGTAAATGTTTTGACGCTACTACTTGGCTTTCATGAATACTTAAAAAACCTGTGTCATTTACAAATGTTGATGTGTGGACTCGGGTGCTAATTGGCATATCTGATGTGTACAGTAAATATAAAATTGGTCCCAAAATACTACCTTGGGGAACTCCGGCTTCAATGAGCTGTGGCGACCTTAAAAAAAAAAAACAGCTTTGATATGTTTGATAAAAGGCAAGGGAGGCTTACGTACGACCGGTCTTTTAAGGTTTCTTCACGCACGCCATAGTGAATAATCTGATTGTGCAGTTGCGTCGAGGTCTTCTAAGTAATTTTTCAGAGATTCAACTTTTCCAGATTCTTGTAGCTGTCTTAGCCGTTTCGTGCAAACTTTAAGTCTAGATTTGAGTGGAGGAGATCTGTTATTGCCGCACTCTTTGAATTTTTCAGCCAAGAGCTGCTCGACATCTACAAAATAAATTTTATTGTATTTAGCTGGTTGTCTTGTACATTTTTATTTTTATTTTTTGTATTTATTGTTATTGCAGATGTATAAATGCATAATAAACCTCACCTACGGGGAAAATCTTTTATTTTTTGGGTACACCCTTTAATTTATATTTTAAATTATTTATATTTGCTGTTATAGTGGATAGAGTAGAATAAATTTTAAGTGACTATATATAATTATTCAAGAGTTAAGGTCATATACATACATTATCTAAGATCACCTACGATAGCACCTTTTAATTTCTAATTTTAAATATTTACAATTTTAATAGCGGCCCCTATATTGCCCCTGTAGCTATAAAAATACATACATATAAATATTTTACGCCTTGAGCATTTTAACCCAGGAAGGTCTCTCTAAGTATTATTATACCTAAAACCAGGCTTAAATATCTTAGTAAGTATACAAGATAGTACCATACAGACCAATAAAACTACTATCAAATATGTCAACACTTTTGAACAAATTATTATTAAGTATAAACATGGCTTTGTGAAAATAAGACATTGTTCTGCGCTTTTTATTGGCTTGTCTCATACAACTGTAAAAGTCTGGCTTGCAGCGTATTTAGTTAAAGCAAAAATTTCCCAAAATTTCTGGTTGAATGCAAAGTGACTCTATGAAAAACCCCTAAAAGCATAAATGCAAAATAGCCCAAGAAATCTTCATAAAAAATTGGGTAATAATTCATATGAAAAGTATTCCAAAAATTTTGTTTATTTTTTTTACTGTTTTTGGAGAATAATTCATTTTTATATTTTTAATAATGATTTGTCTTAAAAACGATATTTAATAAATAATTATCACTAATAATAAGTAGTTATAAAGTTTACCTTACACCGCAGAAAAATTTATCAGGATAGAAACTGGAAAAGACTAAAAAAAAGTAATTTAGTTTCTGTCTTTGCTTTTCCAAAAAAAAAAAAAAAAAATAATAAAATTTTAGAAAATATATTGAGTAATAATGCAGTTAAATTTGTACCAGTGTCAGTCTTCAAAAAGCTTCTGATTATTTATGTAAATTATTTTGGTGAAAAATAAGGTTTTTGTTTCTTTTATACTAGGAAATATTTCTAGTAATGTTGTTATAAATAAGTTACTGATATGATTTGAAATATATAATTATTGTTATAAAAGTGTTTAGTGTTAAATTTTTTTTTAACAATAAACAGTAATTAGATATTTTAACTCATATTACCCAACTATTTGTACCTTTATTATTTTTTTATTCACATACATATATTTCCTTTCATATTTATTTTAATGAACGCATACAATAATTTATTTAAGGACATTGGCAACAATATATTTAACTTGGCAGCAAAAAGCTTCCTAACAGACTGTGATAACAAATTACATACAACTTCTTCTCAAAGCTTGCTCGATGAATTAAATCAACGGTTTAATTTAGTAACGGATGAAGCTACGGCTACGCAGAGTTCCTTTGGCAGCACCACCACGAACAGCCCGTGTCGCTTGTATTCTTCTTGTATTTTGATCCAAGATTACATACAGATTGTGCAAGCTCAAAGCTTACTCGATGAATTAAACCAATATCAATGCTCTTACTAAAACTATTGATATTTTTATATTTTTTTATTTAATAGGAAAACTATAAATCAATTTTGATGATAATTTATTTATATTTGGTTATTTTTACACAATTTTTGGCCGTTATTCTTTTTTGGGCAATTTTTCATTTTTTAGGGTGATTATTCATTAGGCAATTTTTTATTTTTGTTTTTGGACGATTTCTTAGGGCTATTTTGCATGCATCCAAAATTTCTATATGCTGTTAATTGGTCGTAAGTTTATATCCGAAGAAAGATGTTTTATAACTTATCTTAGTTAATTAGAGCCAGAGTTTCTCAAAGTAGTATTTTGGGACCTATTTTATCATTTCATCGCCTTTCTGTTGTTCACTTATCTTACTCAGAAGCAACAATTTACCTAAATACTGGAAAATGGAGTGTAGAATTGAAGAAAAGTAGGTTTTTACTCAACTAACAAATCTGCAGACGATTTTCGTTACGAAAATAATTTTATTAAATTCCTTTAATTGAAGGAATTTCTTCAATATAACTATGTTCTTTTCGTTATTTAACAGGGTGTAAATATGATAAAAATTTTGTTAAATTAATTAATTTTTGTATTTAATCTTTTTCTTTATAAGACCATTAAGATCTTTTTCTTTCACAGTTGCTAGATATTTATCAACAGACGTGTATTTTCAAGCTAGCTAAAAGAAAATTTAGTGAGTGAATTTTAAATAAACAAAATCAATTCTTTTTTACAACGACATTATTAGTTGAGTAATAAGAGAAACCAAAAGATCAGTGCGAGGGCTCATATATGAGTCACTAAATTTTAAATATTCTTTAAAAAAAATGCGATCATAAGCAGTAGAAATGCTTATGTTGTGATAAATGTTGTTTTAATGTTAGTTAGCAAAACAAGTGAACATAAAATGGCACAAAAGTCGTTCACACCACCTCCAATATATTTAAGGGAGAAAAATTCGAACGAGTTAATGCATGAACTGATAGCACTGATTGGATAGAATTCTTTTTATGTAATTCCCATTAAACGTGGTAACATTGATGAAACAAAAATACAATTCTTTAATGAAAGCAGTTACCGTTGAACTGCAAACAAGTTTAAAAGCTGCAAAAAAATGTATGATTACATCTTCTCCTTGGTATATAAAAAACTCGAACATTCATAATGATCTAAACGTGCCATCAGTTAAGTAGAAATAGAGAAACTTACCATAAGGTAGTTAAAGAAGGGACACTACTTCTCTCATCCGTATATTAGAGGGATGAAATCTATGGATTTTGGATTCGAAGTCCACTAAATACTCAGTGTATTTCACTACAGCGAGTGATGGTTACTATGCTCGGTAAATTAAATTAAAATATAATTTGTAATTGTATAACAGCATAAAATTAAACAAACAAAATTGAAATAAATAACAATTTTTTGTATTCTTAATTATTTATTCTAAAATTACGTTTAAAGTGTACCTGGCACATTTGAGTACTAGTAGGATATGTCCTTTTTATGGTTCGGAAGCTTTTGCAATTAAATTAATTTCTTTAATTATTTTTTTTTTCGAATATGCAACTAATATTTTAGTTCACTACTGCAGTAAGCTTAAATAATTACTTACATATGATATTAAATTTAAATTTAACATCACTATAAAATACAACTGCATCTACACAAGTCATCAAGCAGGATTTAAGCCTACTCCTATTGGTATGCTAAGCTTTTTATGTATGAATCATTATACGAGAGAGTCAGTTTAAAGTGAATATAAAATAGCAACAAGCGCATTTGTTTTTGAGAATTACTCAAGCACACTAACAAACACCGCCTAAAGCTGTCTATAATGACAAGTATAGAATAAATATATATATAGTGCTAAGTAGTAGCATACGCAGCAAACACAATTAATTACAATTTTATGTGTGCGTGTAAGTGTACCTGTGTCATGTGTAATATAATATAGATTGTGTTGGTATTGTTACTGTTGCTGTTTTTTCCTTAAGCACTCCTTGTCACAAAAGTGCTTCAGCCATAAAGACGAATGCACATATTATTCATGAAATTGTTATGCCATCGCTTTCACTACTACTATAATGCAACACTAGTACTTTAACAGCCTCTAAACAAGAAATAAATGTTTAGAAAAAAAGTTATAAAAAATATAATTATTACATTATCATTAGTGTTTAAAGCATTTAAACCGATTAGTTAAAATTGGATGAGTAAATATAAAATGCTTATGCATCAGGCATTTTAGCTAGAATTATCCTTGTTGCAAAGGACTTTTATAGAGATATAATATATTCTTGTTACTTAAAACAGAAAAATAAAGTATAATATAATATTTTACGTATATAAAAAAAGCATGAACAAAAAATTTAACAACACTGTTTTTCTTCTTCTATACCACGCTAATATGTTTCAAAGTATTTCTAAATATTTTCATGTTATTAATTAAAAACAAATAACAAAATTAGAGGCTTGAGATTCTGCTCTGTTTTTACTAGTTTTTATTTTACGATTATAAAATCTTAATTCAAAATATTGCAGAAAAAGCTTTAGGGATTTTCAAAGAATCCACACATTTCGTTATTCTCAGCACCATATATTCCATTTGGAGGACTGATTAAAAGAATAGAGATTGAAGATTAATGAAAAAAAAAAAATGTTTTTAAAACATTCACACTAAGTATAGACTACTTGAATCAATTTCCAAATGATACCTCTCAACAATAAAGTACCTCTATATATACCTTGAATGAGAGTTTACCTGAAAAAGCCACATAAGTGCAAAATTGGCACAAGTGAAGCTAAATATTGAAAAATAAAATAAATAACCTATTTTTCATAATTGTTGTATTAGTACACTTACAATCTATCCCTGGATCGTGAAGGCTTTCCTTTGCTGTAGTTCTACTTTAAACATCCAGCAAACGTAAGCACTTCTATACAAAATTGAATCTGACTACTGCCAATTGTGCGACAAAGTTTTTTGTGCAATTTGAATTTACTTTAAATTATTGATTTAAATTTAAACTCATGGTACTTTCTTGTAGAGCTTTTACTTATTTTGAATTTAAAATTTTAAACTACATCAAACTCTTAAGTGCTTTTATGTGTCCTTTTTAATTGTTTTTCTGCATTTTTCCCTTTAAAGTTTGGCCATTTTAAAATAAGTATAAATTTCGGTATCTAAAAAGGCTTCCTCTATCAGATACCTCAATTCTTTGTAATAAACTTTAGCAATTAATATAAATAAAACTATTTGTAGAAGCAAGTTTTAGTTTTACATGAAAATTGTAATAAAGCTTGATGGTACAATATACAATCCTTACAGACTAAAGAAAACCAAAAATAGTAACCTCAAGAAATTGGTAAAGTTTTATATCAATAAAAAAAGTATTTGCTCTTGAGATCTTTTTCAACAAAATAAGTAAACAGACTGTAACACTTACTGTTTAAATTTGTGGCTTTTTGTATTGTTCATCAAATCTAGTAGTTGTTTTTTCTATTTCTACAATATTGATTACAATAAATTACTTGTAGGAATAATATAATTGCCAACAATATGGTAAGAGTTACCACTACTACAACTACTCTATTGCCAGTAATTTTAGTTAAATAATGATGTCATAAACATTGTATTGTATTTTTACTACACAAGATACCTAAAGAGGCTAAGTTAAAATTACTAATAAATAATTGAAAAATTACCAATAAAAAATCTGGATTGTTCTACACTCATCTTTACCACATCTTATGGAAAGAGATATTTTTACAGATATATTACATCTATACATATTATAAAACCATAAGACCGTTTTTACACCTTGCAACAAACGCCGAGTTTTTTTTCCTATTCTTTTTTAAAGTTGCTTCGAAGCCCTGTATTCTTTTACATTTGAATTTTTTCAAAATATTTATTTTTGAAACTTTTGTTTTTTATGCTTTTCTGTGTTATTAATAAATAAACAAAAAACTGTATTGTCAACTAATCGTATTTTATTATGATTAAGCGATTAAACATTCTTAATATAATATTAACACACACACATTATAAATATTTAAAAATAAGTAATATATTGTAAAATTAATTTTAATTTGTTTTGCAGTTACGGACCCCTAAAGTTTCTATGTAAAGTTTTGTATATCTCAACTATTTAATGGAATGAGATAATATGAGTATCACTGGAATGGTAATTTAAAGTACTATCTAACTAAATTGACATTAATGAAAAATATTATAAAATATCAAGCAAGCACAAAAAAAGTTTTTTTTAAAGAATTTTCTTGTCTATGTTCTGACAAAAAGAATGAAAATTAAAAAAAATATTTGTTTGTTCACCTAAAATGTTTCCTAAAGGTAAAAAGTAACCCAATTGTTTTCGCTACAATGTCTGTCAGCTCCTTCTATCTCTGGAATCGTTATAGGTAGACTCTTGAAATTTTCACAGAAGGTGTATATCTGTGGCCGCTATAACAACAACTACTAAAACTTTTAGGGTGTTCTGAAAGAGACTCGTTTTTCACGTATATGTGTTTATTTCTTAATCAGTAAGAGGAATAAAGTTAAAATTTATATAAATAAATAGTGAGGAGATTTGCATGTATACGGTCTAAATTTTGAACCATAATAGTTAGAGTCTTTAAATTTTTACAGGAGGTGAATTACTGTGTTAGAACAGGGACATATTTTTTACTTATATTGCCTTTTTTACCGCAATGGGTAGGTTCCCATTATTTTCATATAAAGCTATAACAATAATTACTACAATATAATGAGTATTTCGATAGTGATGCAGTTTTCGAGAATATGACTGTTTTTTTAAACGCGAGTATATACAGAGTTTGTGAATTTATGGAAAAGTACAAAAAATAAAAATAGAGAGTGGCAAATATTTTCGAATAGTTGTAGCCTAATTTTTGAACCGGAACAGGTAGACACTTTACACCTACGCAAACTATGTACAAATTTGTCCCCTAGAACAAATATCAAAACCAAAAATTAAAGGGTGTTTCGATAATGACTCGATTTTACATATATAACCTTATATTGACACTTAAAATTTACACATATTATATTTAACAATATCTACAGTAACAACAAGAAACGAAAATAAATTTAATAATAATGGGGTGGTCCCTTAATATCTCAAAGTTGCGGAATTTGCCTTTCTCTTCTTAACCTTGTAGGCAAACACTTGATATTTACACAGGATATTTAGTACTATGCTCTCGTAGAAAAAATAATTTCAAATTAAAGCATGCCTCATAAGACGTAAAAAATTATAGACTTGAATTTTTAAAGTTGAACTGATCATAGTTCAAAACCATACTTGTGTGATTCTGACTTGCATTTGGCTGATTTATTTTTATTAATTTCATTTTATTTGGATAATACTTTTATTTGCCTTTCCAATCGCACGCATATTACCTCATTCTACCTTAAAATAGTCGAGATTTACCATACTTTACATACAAATTTAATGGGGTCCGTAACTGCGAAATTAAGAGTACCGCCCAATTTGTTCTTGTGACATTTTTGTTTAAAATTAAATTTTTATGTATACATATATATCTTAAATTATAAGTTGGAAATAATTTTTTTATACAAAACAAAAATACAAGTTGTCGTTTTTTTCTGTAGTCAAAAAGTAGCCAACGCTTTAAAAAAATAAAATGAAAATAATCAAAAACAAAAAATGCCTCGTCAAGCTTTGTCATGCAACTTTTTCAAGCCCGCTTGCCTCCCAACCCCTCTTACTAACAAGAAAAAAGTTGCATGAAAAAGTTTCGGCGTTTATTGCAAGGTGTAAAAGTGGTCTAACTTATTTCCTGTCTGCTCTTCCGTCTGTCCGTCTTTCTGTCTACGTTCGCATCACGTGAAAACTGCTGATTAACTTAGTATCCTGATTCCAATATAGGATACTTTTTTCCGCAATGGCTCTTTTGCGCGAAAAATTCAATGGCCGTGTTATCTCACGTAGAGGCCATAATAGTTGGCCGCCAAGATCATGTGATTTGACACCGTTGCACTTCTTTCTTTTTTGAAAAAATAATTCCAAAATTTGGAGCATCGGATGCAGAGGTGTGCCGCCGAGGTCGCTGCTGCCATTTGGCCGATATTTTGTTCCATACATAATTTGACCATACCAATATTATCAAAATAAAAGGAAATGACAATAATTTCCTAAATAATATGCGTTTTATTCAAAATCGACATCGGCCCTTACAAAATTTAATTACCCATTATCTTATTTCCAAGAGAAAATGAAGAAAAGGCAATGAAAGTTCGCCATTTTTTTTGTATTGATATAAAGTTAATGCATCTTTTATTTATGAAAGCGAGATATTTCAAATGCGGTTGCGAAACAGATGGTGCTCTTTTAAAATAATGACAAAATATGAATTACTTACTGCCAAATAGCCAATTAAATAAAATTTGTATTCGATTTGTATTTTTACTTTGTGGAATTAGATTATTATTAAAAATATGTTAAATACCTTTTACAAAGCTTTACAATAATTTTTGGAAGTTTAGAATTTCATATAAATTTTAGAATTTTATCCGGGGATATATATTTATATAAAGTAAGTACGAAACACTCTTAAGATTTGTTGTGGATTACTTTCAAATCAAAATCAAACAAAATGTTGTTAGGACGCACAAAACGTGTGTGGGAACAGCTATTTATTAATAAAAAATAAAGTTAACTAAACCTAATAAAATCAAAATAATTTTTCTTAAACAAATAACTGAAAAACGTAGTACTAAACTGACAAATATACTAAGGCTCATTAGTACAACTTTCAAATAGCTAAAGTTAGGATTTTGTCGGAGAGATAAGTAGTTTTTCGTAGTAATAACGAGGCTAAGGCTCGTTACTATAACGTGCCTTTAAAGTACGCTATAGTTCAAGTTTACTTTCAGATGTCTTAAAATATCGAAAAACTACTTATCCCTCCGAAAAAATCCTAACTTTAGCTATTGGCAAGTTATAAGAATGGGCCTTAATATAAAACTAATATCCTCGAAAATTAATTATTTAATATTATGCTAATTACCCATAACGTTTTATAATAAAAATGCAATTTATTTGTTGGGGAAAGAGCTAGTCCCTATACGTATTTCACTGGTTGCTCAGGCCAGATCATCAGGAAACCTTTTTCCTAATTTTAGAGAAGTCAAAAATATTCTATAAGTAATAAAATTCTACAAAACACAATGAGAATTATGATGTTAATAGAATAATATTACAGAATATTAAAGCTTCAACAAAACACCAACAAACAAACCACGTTTTTATTTATTTTTTTTCTTTTTGTATGGTTTGATTGACGCTTTAATATCAGTAGTTTTATTTTTCCCTACCCAACCATATGGTCATATGTCTGTTTCTAACTTTGTATTTCTATTTTATTCTGCGTTAAATTGATTTTTTTATTCAATACAGATACTAAAGTTATACCCTAATTCACTAACACAGGCATGCACAAACATACATACATTATAATTTCAATGATTCACCTTTTATATATTTTGGTTACAAATGTTTTACCATCAGATTTTATAAGCGATAGCAGCGGTGTATTTTTCTCGATTTAGCAAGTTGTCAACTTTCACATTCAAATAAATGACATAATAACGTCAATCTACAAAATAGCCATTAATTCATTTTTAATTCACTTATCATCATTCTGTGGTTGTAACAGAAATTTGCTAAAAGAGCATTTATGTTAGAAATGTCAAATAAAATTTATTGAAGACACATTTATTTTGCAACTGCATTCTTTACCAAAAACAAAAAATAAAGGATAATTGGTTGGATATATTCAAATTACAATTGCTTATTAGTGCTGGTTGATAAAAGACACAATTATTTATATAATTATTTATATAAATTTGTTTAGTTGTTAAATTTATATACCGAAAAAATTTAATAAATTCAGTAAAAATTTATTGTAACGGGTCAAGGCATAACTTGTTCCGTAATGCTTTAATTATGAATGGATAATAAATCAGTCAAGTGCTCGTCAGACTTACATATGTACGTAGGGTTCCGTAATATGTACAACTTTAAAGAAGCAAGTTGTTAATTTTTTCAGGTCTTAGGGAGCACCCTTTAATTTTTAACTATTTTTTAAACTAGAGCATAGTGCAATATACCTTATCCAAATATAAAGTGTCTGCCAAAAACGTTTAGAAGAGAAGGCCAAATTCGAGACACACATTAGGGCACACTCTTTTATTTTATTTTATTCAATTTATTTTCGTTACTTGTTATTACAGTATATATTGTGAAATATTATCTGCGTAAATTTTAAATTTTAAATTTTATTTATTTATTTTTTTATTTATTAAATGTTACAATACAATTACAAATTATATTCTAACTTAATTTATCGAGCATAGTAACGAAGATCTTCACTCGTTGTAGTGAAACACCCAGAGTCTTTGGTGGGAATCGAACCCACAACCCCCCGACTGATATACTAGCACACTACATACTAGACTACCGGAGCACCCTAAAAAAAAATTTTAAATTTATATTATACCTTTCTATGAAAATATCAGGAACCTACCTATTTCGGTTCAAAAAATAAAGCCATATACGTCCTAATTATATCACTTTCGGAAAACCCTTTAAATTTATTATTTTCTATAGCGGTCTGGGCAATTCCCTATCTATGCATGAATCAATAGTCTACCTATTACGATTCAAAAAATAAGGCAATATACGTGAAAAATATGTCACTGTCGGAACACCTTTTTATTTTGAGTAATTGTCATAGCGACCGTGGCAACACAACTTCTGTACAAATTTCAAGAGTCTACCTATTATACATATTATATTATATAAATAAGGTTATATGCGTGCAAATCACGTCACTGTCGGAATACCCTATAATTTGTACTATTTGTTATAAAGGCCATGCTAATACAAATTCTGTACAAATTTCAAGAGTGTGCCTATTATAGTTAAAAAACTTAATTGCAGTGCGTAAATGTGGTTGTCCTTTTACAGCTCAAGAAATAAATACATAAACACATATAGCACGTCACTTTTGGAACACCATATACGTATTAGTATTTTTTGTTATAGCACCCACACCTTCTGAGAAAATTTTTAGAGTCTACCTATTATGGGTCAAAACTTAGGTCATATCGCGACTTCTCTTAATTTTTAGTCTTATTTTTTTATACTTATGTATATGTCAACAAATTTGTTCGCTATACACACGTTTGAAAGTTTTAAGTGTATGCCTCGTACAGTTTAAGAAATAAACAAATATACAAGAATAACACCTCTTTATCGGAACACCCTATAGGTTTTTTTATTTGTTGCTATAGAGTCTACCTATTATGGTTCCAGAGACAAAAGGCACTGACAGACGGACGGACAGACATTGTAGCAAACAAAAATAGGGTTATGTTTTTACCCTTTGGGTACGGAATCCTACAAATGACATGTAGGATAAGATGAAACTTTAAAAAAAAATATTACTTAACAATACACCCGGTGAACATTTCATTTTAATAAATTTAGAATAAAGGTAACATTTTACATGGTTGTACGACTTTTTAGGTGGGCAGCTTTATTAGAGAAAGTCTACTAAAACTGATTTCATTGCAGACAACCTTAAATTACATCGCCAAGCATTGTTTGTCTATCAAAAATTCGTATGTATATACAAAGTATATAAAGCAAAATCAAATAGAGCGCAGTATATTTCTTATTATTTTTAGACTTAATTTTTAATTAAAAAAAAATGAAGAGTAAATTAATAAAAATAAAAAAAATTATAGCTCAATTATTTGTCTTTGAAAATAATTGGAGCAACCTATTTTATTTTTTTTATTTTCTATTTTTTTACTAAACTTACCACTAAACTTGAACAAATATATACAAATATATAAATCTATATAAACATACAATATTTCAAAGCATTTTTCTGTGCGTTCCTTTTATAAATAAATAAATAAAGGTTAAATGCAGTTAGGGTTTTGATTTCTTCTATTTTATTTGCTGACTAGCTATGATAAAATTATAAATCACAACAATAGACTGCAAATAAAATCAGGGCTGAAATAAAAACTTATAACTAGATTTTATTTTGTGTTTCTGTTCCAGTCTGTATTTTCGATTTACTTATTTTTAAAAATGCACACAACGATGACAGAGTTGCCAGTTAGTTTATGAACTCTTTTATTTAAGCAGTTGTAGGATGTTAAAATTGCTGTTGTTATTTTACTTTATCATACGTAGTATAAGGTAAAGTATAGTAATCGTGAAATAAAATCGTGGTCAGGATTTCGGCGGATTTAGACGAATTAAGGTCTCCTGAATCTATTTAACCTATTTTGGGTGTCTGGGGATGGGTGTGTATGCCAATAATTTTGTAGAGTTTGTACAGGTCATACGGTTTAACATATAAAAATGAAATTTAGTATGTGCCTTTGGTATATGGAGATAAAGAGCTGTATAGTATTTGGGCACAATTGGGAGTGGCAAGGGGTAGTTGCTTTACCCCCAAATTTTGTGAACGCTATAAAGGTCATACCATATGACAATTCAGTATGTACCTTTGGTATAAAGAGCTGTATAAATTTTGGGCACAATCGAGAGGGTGCAAGGGGTAGTTTACTTACTCCCAAAATTTTGTGAAGGCTATACAGCTCATACCGTATGACATATCGAAATGAAATTCAGTATGTGCCTTTGGTGTATGGAGATGAAGAGTCATATTAGTTTTGGGCATAATCTCGAAGGGGTAGTTTATTTAGAAACCTAAACCTAAAATAATTAATATTTCGATTCGATAATACTCTGAACCTATATTCTTTATGTAATATATCCATAAAAATATCTCTTTCCATTGGGTATGGTAAAGTTGAGTGTAGGTCAGTCTAGATTCTTTATATAGTGCAAGTATTAAGTATATATTTTTTTAATCATTCTCTTTAGAATATTTTTTTTGTAATTCCTTTACTAATGTTGATATACTATAAATATTTGTATAATAAATGTAATTTAATATTTATGGATATGGCCACACACGTTGTGTTCATCCTGACAATATTTTGTTTGATTTTGCTTTGAAAGTAATTCACACCAAATTGATTGAGAGAATATTAATGACTAAGCTGAACCAAATTCTGAATGCAAAAGGAAGTATTCCGAACCATTAATTTGGCTTCAGAAAACAACAAAGTACTATCCAAGAAACACACAGATTAGTAAATGTAATTAAAAAGACCTTTTAATACGATAAGGGATGTCACGAAGGCCTAATAAATAAGTTAAGGCTGAATTTACCCGAAAACTAATAACAAGCCGTTTTGTATTTTAAAATATATAAATTGATTAATTGAGTCATTACTCATATCGAATGCAGACTTTTTTTGGCCGATAGTTTAGTCGGGGTGGCCCATCAAACATTTGTATCGATCGATACTGAAACGCTGCAGTGTGCGCATATACATTTATCACCATACCGATCAAGAAGCTGTACAAACTATCGGTCGATAAAAAGTCTACAGTCTGCGTGGACCCTAAAAGATAAAGTAATAATTAATTATGCGTTTAATTATAAGGTATGTTTATATAAATATACAAGGTACCCCCATTGTGCCTCGCTACCCCCATCCACAAAAATAAAATGACCACTTTCAAATAAAGGTATGGACGAGCTAAACTCGAAAACGCAGTTTTTTCGGAGAAGCCAATGAGTCTAGAAAGTGTTAATATTGCCGTTATCTAAATATTGGATGGAGAATATCCAGCCCTCCCACCTCAATCACCATGCTTTAACTTGCAATTTAACGTTATTTTTATAGTACAAAATTTTAACACTCTATCTATTATAGTTCGTTAGGTGCACAATAATAATTTTTTACCTTGCATACGAAGTACGATGC